>CM042351.1:8172500-8772500 GCA_023558445.1 Drosophila pallidifrons
GCCACAAATTGTTACCCTCTGGCATACAGCCTCGTTGCCGTTGTTGTTATTGCTGTCGCTTGCTCTCTCTCACTCTCTCACACTCACTCTGTGTACTCATTGAACGCAACGTTCGGCTAATCGTATGCAATTATCGAAATTGTTTATCGCTTTGCTAATTATGTTGTGTTATCTTGTTTAGATTGCTTTTACCCTGCTCCACAAATAAAGCCAAACGTCTGCAATTGCCGCCTATCGATCACATCGGTTTGATTGTTGTCCGATGCCGCCGGAAGCAAACTTCATCGATTATTTGCCATTTCATTTATGCCGATTAACTAGACCGACTTGTGTACTTACAACTTCAACCAAGCTAATCATCATGTAAGCATCTCCATTACACATGCAAAGCGTTTAACTGCCTAAATCTGTTTAGTGTCAGTAGCATTGTTGTTATCGATCACCGTATTTTAGCTGCGTGCCTTTTTATCGCCTTTTAACAGTAATCGACATGACGATAATATATTGACAACAAATAGTTTTTTGTTTGTATTATAAAATAATTACTAATTAAATGAATAAATGTGTTAATTAATTTAAATTCATATTTTCAATTGACCAACTAATTAGATAATTATCTATACAAAGGTATTTCGATAACATATCGATAACAAATATTATCCAGATGGATAAATAAGTAATTAACTTTGATGAGCAAAATAGATGACTATCGATACAGACACATTTCGATAACATATCGATAACAATCAAATGTTTTATAATTGCAGTCAGACAGATAAATAATGCAAATTGATGAACTAAATAGATAAATGTTTTTATATTTGATCTATATACATAGCTATATAACTTTAAGTCAATATTTAAAATTGATGAACCAAATAGATACCTATCGATACAGTCATATTTCGATATCAAAGCAATGTTTTAAAATCGTAACCAGTGTAGCCATTGCTCGCTTGCATATTTCAATATGAATGTTGTTTCTATTTTTCTCTGCTTTGCTTGATTTGCGCATCTTTTTCCACTGTCTCTGTGCCCTTTGTTTGTGCCGTCAAACAGTCAGTCAGCCAGTCATTGAGTATGTTGTTTTGTGACTGCCACCAGCTATGCCTGTGTGTGTCTATCTATTATGCATTTGTGTGCTCAACTGCGTATGTGTGTGTGTGTGTGTGTTTCAATTCTATCAATGACATTGAATGCGTTCAAATTGCTGCTCAGCCTCAGTTGACATTACTGTCAGTCAGTCGGTGTGTGTGTGTGTGTGTGTGTGTGTTTGCGTGTGTGTGAGCCCACAAAGAGACGCAGAGCTTGCGTCACGTTCGATTGCACCCGCAACACTCATTTGGGGGCATGTGGCCACATGCGGGCAACAGACCTAAAACACACACTCATAAAAAAAGAACGCACACACACACACAAAGAGAGAGACAAACACCATTTTGAACTTCCATCTTCTGTCTAACATTCTCGATTTGCATTTCCATATCGATATCCATTTGCATCTCCATTTTGTTCTTTCTCTATCTCTCTTGGCTTTTCGGCCTTGTGATTTTCTATTGCGTGTTTCTGTTCTTGATTTGCTTGCACTTTTAAACGACATTTAATCAATGCCACCGCATGCAGCAGTCATTGCATTCAACACACACACACACACACGCACACTCAACTCAACTCAACTGTATGTCCAACTGTTGCATGACAGCAACAGCAACAGCCACAGCAGCAGCTACAGCAGCAACAGCTGCTACACAGTAGTTACCTTGTTGTTTGGCATTTACTACCTTAATGCGCTCTGCATTTTTGTGATTTAATTAAATGTCACTTTGATCGAAATAACCTTGTTTATGCCTGCATCTACAGCTCTCTCTCTCTCTCTCTCTCTTTCCATCTCTCTCTGTATGTGTCTGTGTGTGTATGTGTGAAGCTCAGAATTTGATCCAATAATCACAACACGAAACGGAACTCGTTGAGAGATTTCCCTGCCGGCAGCTCGTCACTGTAACCCGCATCTCGTGCCCAGGCAGGCGTAAGCAATGCAATTAATTATAAAAGAAATGAAAACAAAAGCAATGCGCCAAATTGAATCATACACAAACACACACCCATCATCATCAACACGCTCACGCACTGTGGACAAAAATGTCACATTTTGCCTGTAATGAAAATAGTGTGTTTTTAGTGGATAGTATAATCAGAAACGCAGAACAAAGTGAAAAACTTGCCAGCAATAGACTAATGTTAATAATTAACAGCTGTTAAAGTAAATGTAAATATAAATGTTATGCAAAACTTACTTGATTCAAATTGTGTATTGTTTTTTCTTATTTATTTTATTAAACTAGATTTCTATACTTGGTTAATGAAAATGAACAAAAAGTATTACAGGCTAGAAATGACTATTTTTAATTACAAATTTTACACATTAATTATTATTATTTTTTTTAAGTAAGGAACAATTTTTTTTTTTTTTTGTAATATAATTGCATGTATTTTTTGTTTTGTTTTTTGTTTTAAGCATATATTGTTCATTTCTACAGTTGACTGTTATAATACTAAAAAATTATAACATAAAATAAAATTCAAGTATATATACTTTGTATAATATATAGTATAGTAAGTATATAAAATACTACATATACTTCAAGTTGCTTTTTAGTATATATACTAATATTTAATGTAAATACTTACTAAAAAAAATTAGATCTAGTGTTTGCTTCATGCAGTATATATGTACATATATACTTTACTCTATATCAAAATTGAGCTACAAATTCGTATCTCAATATTTACTTATTGAAATTTAGAGTTGAAAAGAGTTAAATGAATGTACGAAAAAATGTATGTCAATTCCACAGTGCAGCTGCAGACAGAAACAGAAGCGAGCACGCGCGCTGTTAAGAAGTGTTGCATGCTTTTAGGCTGTGCTTGTTCATAAATTGACGCCCCAGCCAAGCACCTCTCTTTAGAGAGTCCGTCCCAACCCAGTCGCAGTCGCAGTTGCCGTCGCGTCGTCAGGTGGCTGAGGCTGAGTGTCGGCAGCACGACGACAACAACAGCAACAGCAACGACAACGAGCCTCACTGTTTACGGTCTGTGGCGCTTTGTTGGCTTTCGGTACGTGAATATGCACGCAGAGACCCCGTCATAATTACAGCCAGGTTATGTTTTTTTAATGAGCTGCCGTTGATGCTGCAGCCAGCCAATCCAGTTGAGAGTGCGAGACAGAGGGAGAATGAGAGAGAGTTGGGAAGCGTTAACTGTCGCCTTTTTTGAATGGCAACCAACATCAGCAACAACAACGACAACAACAACAACGAGAACGAGAAACATTTGCAAGGTCATATGCCACACCTTTTATTAGCCACAAGGGCAACAAGGGTAAGCGCGAATATAATATATACTCCATATATATTTACAATGTGTGTCTCTGTGGGTGTGGGTGTGGGTGTGTGTATAATTTACTCGTCTCTCTGTGTTTGCGATCAACAGTAGCTGCCATTGGCTTTTGGCCAGCGTCTGCCGCCGTGGCAAGCATCAACGCCCAGGCTGCGTTGCAGCAAGCTATCCAATTTGCGGCAGAATGCCACACGCGTTATCCCCGTGTCCAGTATGGGACCCTCATTCAAATCAGCAATGGGTGAAGCAACAGCCATGTCTTCATGGCCAGCTTCCATGCGATTGCCCTTGCCTGTTGTTGTAGTCGCAATTTCCGCTTGCACATCGTTGTTGTTGCGGTTCTTGCGCTTTGCCTTCTCCTTCTCCTTGCCACCAGCTGGTTGCAGCTCTTTGTCCAGCGGCATGCGTCCCAATTCGTTTTGTGGCAACACTTCGCCGGCAGCTTTGCGCGATTTCTTTTGCTGCTTGTCGTCGATAATGCGAGGCGTTGTGCTCGGCTTGATGCGATTAAAGAAACGTACGAGTTTCGCGAGTAATTGCTTTGCAGACGGCATTTTTGCTGGTTACTGATTTAATTTGACTGTTTCAGTATGTGTGTGTGTGTGAGTTTGCTAATCGGATCAAAAATTTACGAATGTGAAATTTTCAAGAGAAGAGCAAAAACAAAAAAGTGAAATGAAAATGAATTTTTTTTTTGTTCGAAAGACTTCAAGAGTTTTTTGTGTGTGAGTTTGTTTGAGCTTTCAACTACACTTAAATGAGCTGAGACAGTTAAGGCAGGGCACAGTTCGATGTCATTAAAGTTAGTTAACTGCCTTAACCCGTTAGCGGATGGGGGTAAGTGGGAGAGGAGACTTATAGCAGCTACTGCAAAGCAGTCAAGTGGCCCATTCTGATGTCATAAAAGTTTTATTGCCTACTTTTTGGGGCACGCTCGTTCGTTCGCTCGCTCGCTTGCTTTCAATAAGGCGCTTTAGTCGGCCTAGCAGCAGCATCAATTATTAAGCATCGTAAAATTATGACTGCTTGGTTGCTCTGACTCTCCTATCTAACTATGGTGTTGTCTGCCTTGCTTGCTGCTTGCTGCTCCCTGCCTCTCTACGACTGTTTAATTAAATTTGAACGAAAAATTCGCACCGCCAACCGCCAACAAACTGACAACTGGCAAGCCATTCATTGTAAGCGTTCATTAACAATGCATTGCCAGAGCATGAAACAGTATCGCACTGGACACCAGCAGCAGTAGCAGCAGCAGCAGCGGCAGGATAAAGTACTCAAAGAACTCTCGACAAGTGCCATGGAACATAGAACACAGATGACACTTCACTGCCCATTCAATTGCCTGATGGCCCTTAAATGCAGTCACGCGCTGCTCTTCTACAAATCTTTCTTGTTTTTCATGTTTTTCGGTTTTCTTTTTTTTGGGTGCTTTATTATTATTTTATTTTATTATGTTTTTATTTGCGTTTTCATTAAATTCCTTCGTATTTTTTCTGCGCTTCATTTGAAGAAGTTTTTATAGCGGAATTCTTTAGGCTTTTTATTTTCATTTCTTAAATAACATTTAATTGTATAAGGTTTCTTCTTACACACACACACACACACACACACACACACACACACACACACACATACGTACATGAAATATCTTCGTACTTAATCTATCCACGTGCTTTTCATTTCGATTCTCTTTTCTTGAGTCCATGTTGCATACATTTTAATTTCCTCATCTTCTTTTCAATTTCAATTTACGATTCACACACACACTGAGAACAAAAAACACAAAAATTCATTTCATTCAATTACAGCGATTGTGAATATTTTTCAAGATATTTTTGGGACTCAACTGACGATGGAAGTCAATCAACAGCAAATTCACAATCAATTAAAATAAAATAACTTTTGTCATAGTTCATTACAAACAATTGAGTAATGCAATTGTTATCGTAAAATGCAATGCTGAATTAGTTGAACTTTTCATTCAATTAACACTCGATATTTTCTAAGCATTTTACTTGCTTTCACTTCGCTTCGCCTTTCTCTTTCACTTTCTGTCGCTCTCGCTTTAGTTCGTCATGTTGAGCGTGGGGACCAAAGTAAAGTTGTATGCTCAATTATTTCGACAAGTTTTAATGAAGCCCCAAGTTCATGTGGCGCGAGTTTTCATAAATTTTCGCACGTCCCACCAAAGAAGAGAAGAAGAATAAGAAAATAAAAATGATATTCCGACTGGTTGAATACTAGCTGAAATTGGTTTTCGCAGCAGACGAGAAAGGAAAAACGGAATGGTGCACAAAATAAAATAAAAATTACTCCACACACCCACACACACATACACACACGGACACATTCAGAGAGAGTTAAGGACACTGCAAATGTAATGCCATTTATAATCGAAATCTTTCATTAAATTAAGAACATTGTTTGTGGCCGCGAGCCGCTGCTGCTGCTTCTGCCGCTGCCTCTGTCGACATGGCTCACATATATTTGCGCACACACGTGCACACACACATATACATTAACATACATAATTACAATTTAATTAGCGGACATGAATTGCAGCGTCGCAGCCTCCAAACTGACCAACTGACCGACCACATTGAAGCCCGTCTTCGTCTCCTTCTTCTTGCTCCTTTCTCCTATGCCAGTGTCCAGCTGCCTTTCCGTATGACCCGCTCTCTCTTTCTCCCCCACTCTCTCTCTCTCTTTCTTTTCCGGCTGTGTTGCTTGCTGCTTGCTAGTGTCGGCGCGGCTGTCGCTTCCTGCCGCCCATAAACTTTTTGCTCATCCGCTCATTACATTCACATACACACACACTCGCACACACACACACACACACTCATTCGCTTTTCGCACTCCCAAGCACAGCTGCTGTACATGCGAAGCAGATAATGTAAAGAGCAGCAACAAGCAAGTTATATACACACACATACTCACAACAAGTAAGAAAGCTACAGTTGAGTGTGCTCGATTGTGATATACCCGGTATTTATATTGAATATACCGAATTAATTGAAATACTGAAGGTATACCAAATGCTACATTTGGTAATTTGATACAGTACTACATTAAAAATATACCATAGAGTGCAAAATATACCAGATTGTCAGCCAAATAAGCTAAGACAGAAGAATTTCTTAAATAACTTATACAATTTTTATTTGATTGCATCATAAATATTATTGTTATTAATGTACCAAAAATATAGCTTTAAAATTACGCCTATTCGAATACACAAATTATAATACCCTTCTACCCTGTAGGCAGCGGGCATAAAAATATATACTCTACATATTATTGCAAGGGGGGAAACAACAACAACAAATAAAATAATGTTGTTCAAGTGAAATATGACACTCTCATATATTCGCAATTATTTGCGCTATTCATTCGTGGCGCAGGGCAGCATTCAGTCAGCACGAAACTTCAGAGCTCTGCAAAAATGTTTCCAAGAACTTTTCCCCTCACTCTTATGTTAAGCCTGGGCAACGGAAATTTCAACACCACCCAGCACAGCCATAAAGACAAAAACGCAAATGAAATTGAAGAAAAAATATGCAAAAATAATCAGAGAGATGAACATGAGCATGAAATTCAAAGTTTATTTGTATTTATTTTGTTTGTTGTTTTTTTTCTTCTTTTTCTTTGTTACTCACAAGAGATCACACAAGAGACAATGTTCATTTAAAGTCGATACTACAAGATAAACTTCTTATTTATATATATTGTATTATTGCAACGCATTTGCATTTATATAAATGGCCTGGAACTGTCAGAAGCCAGACAACAAACGACAACAAGTTGTACAAAATAATTAATAGCATTTCTTTTTTTTACGTATAAAATCAAACAAAAAAACATGCACATTTTGCGGCAGATTAAAATTGATTCTCTCTATTTACTTTGTTAATTGTGAAACGTAATTTTTTGGTGTGCGATGGCAATTCGAAATTTGCTGTTTGTACATCGATTAACAGTTCATTTTCAATTTGATTTGCCAGTTGTGAACGTTTTTGTCGATTGTTTTTATGTAAATTACAGAGCAAATATTAACTTATTTCAAGTGTAAACAACACTTGAAAACATTAACAGTATGCGCCAGCACTTGAGATCTAACTGCCGCAAATAGGAATGCTAATGCTAAAGCTAATAAAACGATGATGATGCTTATGTTAATGCATGCATTAATTAACCTAAACAAAAAATCCGAAATAACATTAGAACAAAAAGGATGCATTAAATATATGTTTGGGTCGAAATTATCTATTCTTGTACCCACCATTCCATAATAGAGTCTTAAATTTTGGCAACAACAGTCCTTGCGATTCCTGCAAAATTTTATTGCCGATCAAAGGAAAAATTTGGGAGTAATTCAAGAAACTCATATGTCTCAATTGTGGTATATTGTATACTCTTTGGTATATTTCAAATGTGATAGTATAAGATGGTTATAATATTGATTGCGCACTGTTTTGCTTTTATTGCCAATAAGTAGCGGGTATCTTACAGTAAAACAAACTTGATAATGTATATTTTTATTCCTATTGTGTGTTATGCATTCGGTATATTTAGATGGTATATTATAACATTACTAATACTGTAGTTCTGTTTATGCTTTAATTGAAAATTATGTAAGAGTATCTTGTAGTCGAATGAGTTCAACAATCTGGTATACTTTTGACTATGTGGTATATTCTTAATATTATAGTATATTTTTATACCAAATGTACCTTCGGTACTTTAACGACGCTCAGTCTTGAGTTCTGTTTTGCTTTTGATCACTGTACTCCTTTTTTCATATTGTATCGTAATACCAAATACATTGAGTATATTAATTTGGTATACTTCAACGATAATAATGTTTTTTTATTGTTCTTTGTTTTAATACAAATGAGTATCGCATAGTCGAGCACACCCGATTATAGATTTCTTACTAATAATGCAATATTATTTTTCTAAGTGCTTGTACAGTGTTTTAAAGCGCATGCGAGTGAATAAACCGAGCAAAACGAATCATTTAAGTATGCATAAAGTATGCATTATAATGGTATGATTTAGTCAATTGAATTTTCCATCTTACTTGCAGCGTAATTAATTGAAATGCGAGTACGTATGCGTATGCGAATGCGAATGCGAATGAGTTTGAGTTTCAGCATTGGCAATTGCGACTCGATTTGAATTTCGATTTTGGCGGTACCCAATTGTCATCTTAAATTTAATGAGGCGATTTTGGTGCTTTGCCAATGGGGAAGCGTAAAAATATTAATTTTCCCCATTTTTCCGGCCGTTATGCTGGTTGCGTCTCGTTGCGTTCCATTCAGTTCAGTTCGGTTGAGTTCAGCTGAGTTGAGTTCAGTTCAATTGAGTTGAGTTCGGTTCGCTTTTTCGGGGGGTTCGGTTCAATACAGCTGAGTTGAGTTTTGCTTTTTGCAACGCAACGCAACGCATTCCGTTTTGTCGAGGTTCCTTAATGCCATTTTATGAAGGAGCAGCAACACACACACACGCACACATGCACACACTCACACAATTTAAAAGGCCGAAATATGAGCGTATGCAGTCAGACAGTCAGATAAAGTGAAAGAGTGAGAACGAACTAAAGGTTCGAGTGATAGAGAATGAGAGAGAAACGACAGCAAAAAATACGCTTCCACAGCACATTTTTGTTACAGTTTATGTATGTGTGTGTGTGTGTGTGTGTGTTGGGTGCGTGTGTGTAAATGTGCGTTTGACACACTGTCAAAAAAGTACGGTAATATTTGTCATAAAAGTTTATGATGCACAAAATTAGTTTTACAGCACTGAAAAACCCCATCGAACATCGAACGATGGAGTGGATGGAGCTATGTCAAAAGCCGTGTCGAGACCCCATCATCGAATGGGCGCCAATCGATTTGGCAGCCAAAAACACTCTTTTTTTTTTTTTTTTTTGTAGCCTGGCTTACGAACTGAGCTTAACGTCTCTCATACTTATTTATTTATGCAATGTTTGTGCCAATGCAAGTAATTTATTTATTTAGAAATTTTCTGCCATTTAAGCGCGTAATTGTTTTAGCATGACATGCCAATTGAAAATTTTCATTTACATTTAACACACACACACACTCACGCCCACTAAAATGTGCAACAGCAGACAGAAAACGAGCAACTGGCAACGTGGCAACACGCAAAACATGCAACAAGCAATGCGAGCAACAAAACGAGGCAAACGAGTCAAATTGTCGAATAAATTATGAAAAATAAACATTGATATATATTTGTATGTACGAACGTGCATATAAATTGTTATTATTGACATTATATATTTTTATGTGCTCCGCTTTTTTCTTATTATTATTATTATTATTTTTTATGCATACCCCGTAATCGAAGAGAGTGCAAAAACATTTCGGTGAGTCGTATATCAGAAGTGCAACAGTTAATGTTTTTGAAAGGCATTCATAATATGCGCATATACTACAATACATAAATAAATATTGATTTTGTTAACAATGCTATCAAATTAATTACCTATAAAAACTAAATGAAATTCCTGTTTGTCTTACTCTTGAATCGCATCGTTTTTTGGTAAAAAGAATGGGTAGAAAATATATTTATAATAGGCAGTAAAAAAAACCAACAAAATGTATAAAATTCGAAAACAAAAAATGTTTAAGAATTATATTTTCCAATTCAAAACAGCAAAAATGAAATCTTAAAAGACATATTTATAAAGGTATTAATAATAGTAATAATAAAAATAATTTGCTTATCAACTAAAAAAATTTAAAATCAGCAAAAATTCTTTTATGATTTCTGAAATAAAATCTTAAGAAACAACAGACATTACAATTCGGGCATTTATATTTTTATAACGGTTATAAACTACTAAATAACAATTATTCAGCAATCAACAAAAAACAAATCTTGCACAATTTCAGATATGCAATCTTAAAACCACAAATGATGAGCAACATTTTCTTATTATAAACAACAATTCCTATCTATTGTGTAAATAATATACATATCAATAATTGAAGTTTGCATAAAATTGAAATACAATTTTTATATTATTTCGAATTTAGTAACATTTTCAATGCAAATAAAAGAATTTAATAATCATCAATGAATACACAATAATTTTGTGTAGCTTGCAACCTAGTAAATAAATTAATATAGAATTTCGAATATCAAATTTTGAAAAACAACAAACGTTGATATGAATAGTTTGTTACTGGTAATTTGCTGGTCGTGCTGATACCACAACTGTGACATTCATACCCCACATTGTTTTGTACATATTTGTTTTTTTGCATTGTATTTTTCGTTGTTTTTCTTCTCGTTGTTGTTGTTGGTGTGGCTGTGTGTGTGGTGTGTGATTTGTGTGTGTTGGCGCTGCCGTTGAATGCTCCGCATTTTGTTTGGATTTCATGGCCTGAAAACTATTGAAAATGATTTCAATGCATTCAATTCGTTATCGATTTAATTTCGCTTATTTTACTTTGTGTACTTAAGCATATTAAGCGAAATTGAAATACATACTCACACACACACACGCACACATACATATGTGTAGCGTATAAATGTTGTGCGTCATCGCATACCACATTGAATTATTATTTTGCTCAATTTGTCTTTTTTTTTTAA
Organism: Drosophila pallidifrons; assembly: GCA_023558445.1. Classification (NCBI taxonomy): domain Eukaryota; kingdom Metazoa; phylum Arthropoda; class Insecta; order Diptera; family Drosophilidae; genus Drosophila; species Drosophila pallidifrons. Next base: position 8,183,523 of record CM042351.1, read on the forward strand.
TGTGCTTGCTCTATTGTGTATTTATTTTTTGCCGCTGCTGCTGTTGCACGCTTTGCCCTTAGATTAATATTCAAGGGTCAGGACTCTTCAAAAATAACTATGTGAAATTGCGCATACGTAGTGTGTAGCGTGTCATAGACAATGTGGGCCCCTAAATGAAATCACAATATTTGTAAAGCATCTTGGCGTGCTTTTGCCACTTGCCGTCGCTTCTCTTACGGTTAGATTGCGGCTCAGCACGGGCGACTGATGTCAACGCTGGCGTATGCGTAATATGCGTACTCCACACACACACACACACACACACACACACACACACACCCCAACAAGTATACGACTATTTGCCCAGCAGCAGTAAGGATGCTCAACAGTTTTTTTTTTTTTTTTTTTTGTTTTGTGCTTTGTTCTTTCGTTTAGCTACTAGCATATTCCCAAGCTGAGCAAATAGTAAAAGCAGAGAAGCAGTAGAGTAGCTGACAAGCTCTGGGGATATTTAAGACATAAATGGAATGAGCTCAGATTTTACAGATGCGATTCAATTTAATATCATATTTACTACTCTGAATGCCACTAAAACTGAATGTACTTTGAATGGCAAATCAATAATAACAATAATAATAATATAACTAGCAAATAAACTAAAGAAGTGTAGTTGGCAATTCGATTCTATTGAAGTGCCGTAAATTGCTGGCAATTTGGCTTTGACTGTGTCAATTGGCCAACTTATCTGCGATGTGTTTTCTTTTCTTATTTTTTTTCCTTTTTTTGGCAAAGCTACCAAAGTAGAAGATGCTTCAACACCTTGTGGCAGCTACTTACAGTATGTATGTTTGAGTTCACGGATGTGGCATGAAAGCGCACAAACAGACGCATATTTAACTGCCATATAGCGAGTCCTTTTTACGCACATTTCACATGCCACACGATGACAAATCATTGCCAAAAAAAAATACAGATATAACATATGTGTATGTGGGATGGCTAAGACTGTAGCTGAGGTTGAGACTGAGACTGAGGCATGAAAGCTGATGGTGACTCAAGGCCCATTGAGATTGAAGCCTCTTTCGTCTACGGGCTACAGTTACTCACACATTTGACAAAGACATCAGCCAGAGCGGAATGACGAATGCGAATGTGAATGTGACTGTGAATGTGAATGTGAATGCGACTGTGAATGGAACTCAGCAGTTATTTCATACCATAGTCTGTCAATACACAAATTTATGCAAGCTGTTGTCGCTGCGAGTTCCCAGCAGGCTCAGTCAGCTGCCTGCCGCCCTTTTTGCCTAAGAGTTACCTCCAGCTGGGCTGCGTTGCTCAAACATATGCGGGTTTCACAGAGCTCACAGTTGGGTTCCTTTTTTTCATACCTGCTATCCATAGGGCAGAAGGGTATTACAAGTTTCTGCTTTCAGCTTTCAGGAATCATCGCTGACCCAATAAAGTATATATCTTCTATATACATTCTAGTACTTGCAAAAATAACTTCAGTATTTATGATTTTTAAAAATTTGGTTGCAATCAAATTTAAATTGTAAATAGAAAATCTGGCATATTTTACACTTTATGGTATATTTTGAGCGTATAGTATATCGATGTACTAAATATATGTAGGCGTCGGTATGTTCTTAGTATTTGATTTCGGTATATTTTGAATCTATAATAGTATATCGATATACCGAACATAGCTTTCAGTTAATTTTTAGTATTTTGTTGTACATCAATTTTAAGAATAATACCACATTGTTTGTCTTTTATGAAAAATGTTTAACAGGTATCTCACAGTCGAGCACAATTGCATTCATACTTGTTTTTGTGTGTGTGTGTTCCTTTTTCTTTTGCTGATTTTTCGCCATTTTTCTCTCATTGTTTTTTGTGTGTATGTGAGTGTGCGCTCTCTTCATCTCGTACTGCTTGCCACAATTCTTTTTTTCGTGCTGTTTTGTTTGAGCAACAAAGGCGCGTATAAGTAATATAATGTGCATGCATTACGTATACGCAGTGTGTGTGTAGAGAAACTAGTGTCATTCATTGTTAGCTCGCACACACATTCAGAGAGATTCAGATATAGATGAGAGTATACTCGTTTATACTTTTACACATATCGCTCTGGGTATTGTGTTCAAATGTAGTTACATAATTTGCTGCTCGGTTGCTCGACTCGACTCGACTCGACTGCTGCTGCTGTTGCTGCTGCTGCTGACACACAAATTAGAGCCAGGGCTATAACATTCATGTGCCGTCGTCGCTAGAAAAATATGCAATAAAAATGAAAATGAAACTGAAACTGAACTAAAACGCCACAGCTGCCCCAAACGACAACGATGAGTGTCATTAAAAATTGCGAGTATGTGATTTGTGAAGCGCAAGGCGCAAGTAAGGGAAAACGGGGAGTATTTCGCTGAAACATGAATAATCAGGATATTCTATATTCTAAAAAAAAAAAAAAAAAAAAACGTCGAAGAGAAACAGAAAAACGTAACTCGTGGATACGCAAAAAGAAACGGACAAAGTGGAGAAAAGCAAACCAATCAACAAGCAAATCCAATACAACCCAAGGGAGCTGGCGAAGTGCCGCAACTTCAGAGCTCTTGACACACGCCGCAGCTACGGCGGATGCTAACTAACACCACCAAAATAAAAAAAATGGGTGCCACATGCCACATGCCACATGCCCCATGCCTCCCCATCCCAAAATAGCGCCCAAGAGCGGCCCACATAAAGAATTCAAATCGTATTGCCACTTAAACTCAAAACGGCTCGCTACACATGTCGCTCAGTGTGTGTGTGTGCATTGATATGTGTGTGTGTGTGTGTGTGTGCGTATGTGAGTGAGCACGATTCTCGGTCCTGCTGAGCGCGTTTTGCTTTCAATTATGGCTGCCATCAAGCGCCCGAAAACTGAAATGTTTGAATACATTGCCATTTAGCACACGACAGGGCAGCAGCAGCAGCATAGAAGCGAGCCAAGGAATGGATGAACATGTATGAGGGCGACACTACGAATGGGGAATTTTTTGGATGGAGAAGGGAGACGAAGGCAGGCGGGGGTGCCAACGCATATATCACAAGTGCGACACAATGCGTAAATCAAATGATATGCGAGTGCAAGTATGACAAGTATGTATTATGTTAGTAACTACGAGTATGTATTATCAGCATTGCCATATTGTGAAATCCCCCCTCCCACTCTCCGCCGCGCCGCCGAAGAGCGTGTGGTCTGCCGTGATCCTGCTGCTGATGTTGCTGGGCAACAACATGAGCAGTCAAAACAAGTCAGAAGCAACAGCAGCACACACACATACACGCACACACACAGAAGCACACACGGGTGACATGTTTATCGCCATATTTGTGCGAGCCATGACTAAAGAGGCAAAGAGGCATAAATACTCTGGCAAAGCGCAGGCGACAAAAGTTCAAGAGGAATGATAAACGATAACGGGAATGGAACTGAATTCGGGACAGCTGAATCAGAGAACAGGGTGTGTGTGTGTGTGTGTGTGTGTGTGTGTGTGTGTGTGTGTGTGTGTGTGTGTGTGTGTGTGTGTGTGTGTGTGTGTGTGTGTGTGTGTGTGTGTGTGTGTGTGTGTTGGTGGCAGCCAAGTTGAGAGTCGTCGGCCTGACTGGGCAGAAGATAAACAAAAAATTAACTGAATTTTAATGCGTTGTCATAATGGGCTCGTAAGCAACTAATAAATAACTATTAAATTTCTACTCTGAATGCATTAAAGAGTTCATTGAAGTCTCTGCACTTATTCGCATCGCATTCATCGTAAATCTTAACAAAAAAAAACATAAATATCGGCAACTAATATTTTATAGTTTCTTTGACCTCGCTTGGCGAGCCAATAAATTGTATTTAGTGTCTTTTACTTAATTAGTGTGAAAGTTGCTGCCGATATCGAATATGCATTACGAATTTCGCCTAATGAATATGAAAACAATTCCCAAACATTTATAGTGATTTGTTACGTTAAATAAATATTCCATTCATTGCTTAAAGCTAAATTAATATTAGAATTTTTACTTAAAAAATAATAATTTTAAAGCTTGTTTTTTTAATAATAAGTAAATCGAATTTCTCTTTTTCAAATTTAATTAATTACTTTTTGTATCCACAATATCATAGAGTGACGTTAGACTACATAACAAGTGCATCCATACTTTTGAGTTTATAAATTTAACGATTGCAATATTAAATCTGAACAACGAACTTTAATTTCCGCATTGTATAAAATTTTTACAAATTTCTTATTTTTACTAAAATTTATTATGACAACTATTCAGCTCATTAATAGATGCAAATATTTGCATGCATTCAGTAAAATATTCAATGCACTTTTTGAGTTTCCAAATTTGGCAATTTAGAGCTATAAACCGTAACGCGAAATTAAAATTTTATTTGAAATTTTACAATTACAATTTTAATTTGATAAAAAGGAACTACAAACATTAATTTGCCAATAATTTTATCATGGTATTAAATTGCATTTTCGCCAATTTTTTCGTTCAATAATGGAGAAAATTGTTTGCATGCTTTATCGATAACAGCGAGATGCGCAGCGGAAAAGCAAATTAACTATCAATGGCACAAAAATGGAAGCCATTTAATGTGTAATAGGCGAAATAATTGAATTGATGCCGTGGCGCATTTATCGATAACGTGATTTGAGTGATAATTACTTGGCTTATCGATCTGGTGGCATGCTAAAGCAGAGTCGAGGCATTAAGCGTAATAATTGAATTGATTTGCGTTTTATGAACACATTTATCGATAACTTGATTTGATTTGCCATTAAAGATTACACAGCATAGCTCGACTGACAAAGTGCATTACGCAATGTGTTTAATGTATTACTCTCTGCTCTACTCTCTAGTCAAGTTTGTCCTGTTGGCTATATATCTGCATGCATGCAAAGCATCCATCATCGGAAAAACGGAGTCAGATACAAATATGGCGACACAGAAACCATTTGCAAATATGTACAACACACACTCACACACACACACACACACATGTGCGGACTTTATATATGACAGAGAATATATGCGGCTAAATCGGTGGCTTTTGTCAATGGACATTCCCAAGTTGAGCGCTGCACAAGCGCACCGCGGGACGGGGAAACTGAAGGAGGGGTAAGGCGAAGCTTTGCAGCAGCAGTTGATGTCATGCGTAAAAAAAAAAGCGTCATTGAGATGTCAAGTGTGAAAAGTGTGACCGGTTTCCCGGCTTCGCCGGCTACCCGCAACCACTCCTATCTGAGCTTCGTTCCCCTCCCTACTCTTCCCTTGCCTTCATTCGTCCGTTCTCATGTCCATGTGGTGAGCCAATAAATATCGTGTTTAAGCCAACACCCAAACAAAGTGAAGTGAAAATAACCCAACGACTGTGTGTGTATGTGTTTGTGTTTGTCTGTGTGTTGGGCCAATCAGTTGGCCATAAGGCAGAGCACATAGAAGCGTGGCAGTGACAGAGAAGGCGGAGGGGGAAGCGCAGTAGCTGCGGCCATTGTGCAGGCGACATGGCAAACAGTGTGAAGGCGTCGGAGCATAAACAGTTTTTGACATTGTCAGGCCCAAGACACATGCTAATGCCAGGCCAACAGATTTTCTCGCTCTCCCTCTAACGCACGCTCTTTCTCTCTCACTCTATCTTCTACGCTGTGTGGTGTTGGGGCTTTGTTGGGTCGCATACACACACACACACACACATACACATACACATACACGGCTTGTCCAGCCAGCCATAAACGTTATCTGCTCATTGCGACAAATGCATGAATAGTTGCGTCTCATACTCTGCTTTGTTGCCGAGCATTGTGTGCTCGATATATGTATATATACGCTTATATACCCTGTACAGGAGGCATAATCAAGTTGTGCCATTTGACCCTCATAATTTTGCGATAAGCATCGAAAACAGCCTAGTCAATAAACGATACACTTGCAACATGACTCGATGACTCGTTCAGCTTTTCTCACTTGTATCGTACTTATTGTAAATCAGAGTAAGGAAAGAGAAGATAGAGATTTAAAGGGAGACAGCGACAAAGAGGCAATTTGTATACAAAATGACATTAAGTCACATAACAAGTGGGCAGCGCCATACACGCAGATGGACAATGCCACAGTGCGACAGTGTTGTAAAGTGCATCCATAATTTTTGAAGAAGGAATAGAAGAAGAGACGAAGGGAGTCAGAGAAAGCGACTTTGTAACTTCTATTTATAACAACATAACAAGTGGACAGCGCTATGACAGCACAGCAGTGTTATAAAATGTAGCAATAATCTTTTCCAACTGACTGCAGAAATAGAGGAGAACGAGAAAGATATGGGGGAAATCAGATAGAAATTAAAAGCGACTATACAATTTCTTTTTGTAACCACATAACAAGTGGGCAGCGCCATACGCGTAGATAGGCAGCGCCACTTGTGACAGTGTTGCAGGGTGTAGCCATAACTTTTGGAGAAGGAATAGAAGAGGAGATGGAGGAAGTCGAAGAGAGCTATGCAACTTCTATTAGGAAACACATAACAAGTGGTCAGCTCCGTACACGCAGATAGGCAGCGCCAAGTGTGGCAGTGTTGTAAAGTGCATCCATAATTTTTAAAGAAAGAATAGAAGAAGAGACGAAGGGAGTCAGAGAAAGCGACTATGTAACTTCTATTTATAACAACATAACAAGTGGGCAGCGCTATGACAGCACAGCATTGTTATAAAATATAGCAATAATCTTTTGCAGCTGACTGCAGAAATAGAAGAGAGCGAGATAGATATGGAGGAAGTCAGATAGAAATTAAAAGCGACTATACAATTTCTTTTTGTAACCACATAACAAGTGGACAGTGCCAAACGCGCTGATGGGCAGCGTCACTTGCAGTGTTGTAAAGAGCAGCGATAATCTTGTTGGTTTTTCGAGGGTATCTCACACGTGGCAAGCGCAGAGGCGTAAACGTTTTGTGCATTTAAGTTAAACAAATGTTTGCCACATGCCACAAAACTAGAGCCAACTCGCTACACGTACAACCGGCTATAGAAATGCCATATGCACACTATAGAAAGCAGAAAAGAGGAATGCTCAATATATATCGCATATATTTACTGTATATATATGTCGTGTTTTTATAGCCTGGTCGAGATTCACACGTTTGTGGCTGGGCCTTTTGACTTTATGGAGTCCATTCGTTTGCCACGAACGTGACATGAAAGTTAGCATCTGTGTGCGTGCGTGTGTGTGTGTGTGTGTGTGTGTGTGTGTGTTAGTGGCCGATATGTGCCCAGGCAAAGCTGTGAACCGATTTGTCATTATTATTGGAGACACACGGCTATAAAAGCCCAGAAAATGCGGCACACGCCACACGCTACTTGCCACTTGCCACGCTGACAAGGCACAAAAGTCGAAGCGTTTACAAACAGCTAAAAATTGAAGGCACCTGGCTAATACGATGACTTCAGAGTCGTCGATACATCTAAAGCAGGCCCAAATATGCATATGCATACGTCCGTATGTGTGTGTGTTTGTGTGTGTGCAATCAAACTGGATTGAGCATTCGACATGCCACACATGAATATGGATGGCACACAGTCAGACACAGAGAGCGATACAAACTCGTTGACTCGTCGTCTAAAATCTGTAGTTGTTGTCCCAGCGACAAGTCATCAATTGCACACACACACACACGCACGCACACACAAACAGATACAGATACAGAGAGAGACAAAATGTATGCAACGTTTTGTGGCAGCTCGTTATGCGTGCCACAGGCACCAGAAGTGGGAAAGTGCTGAGTGGGGGCGGGGAAGGACAGCTGCATGATTTGTATAGTAGCCGAGAGCTGCAACTGAATGTTAAGCTCTCTCGCTTGCTTGTTTGTAACCATTTCGCTCAGCGTGAATTCAAATTTGCTAAAGCTACAACACAGTGTGGCAAGCAGCAGAGTGGAATGGGAGCTTCAACTGAACTAACGTCTAAGGCCATCTGCTTAATTAGTTGTAAGCGAATTTGTATTCAATTTGCCTTGGCAATCGTTTTCTCCCGCCCTCTCTTTCCTCTCCTTCCTCGCCTCCAACTCCTTAGTTTCATAACATGCCATGGCAGGCCATAAATTATGTTGCCTACAAAACTTGGCAATTAAACGCAGCCAGAGACGACGACGACTACGTTTCAGGGACTACTTCCTTTCCAATTTTTTTTGTTTGTTTTTTTTTTTCTCTTTTTGTGTGCGGCGTACTTCGACTACGCATTGTGTGGCGCGTGCCGCAACAACAACGCAAAGGCAAACGCAGCAAAAGGGAAGCCAAAAAACGACAGAGAGAAAGCGAAGCGCAAAAAAAAGGGAACCAACTACTGATACGGATATGGGCCGAAAAACAGCCGCTCGCCACATCAAATTTACACCTAACAAACTTCATAACAAAGTCATAAAAGCCTTCAAACCAGGGAACAGTTCCAGCACCCTCCCCTCCTTTTCCCAGTCTTACACTCTGTAGGCCATAAAAATGTACATAAGCCTTGGCAACAGCAGCAACAGCAGCAGCAGCAACCGGAAAAGGGGCGTGAAATGAGAGTGATGGAGAGACCGTGTGAAGGAAGGGGAGAAGAGCAAACGCACGAACAACGCTGACAGCAAATGGGGGAAAAAGGCAAGTAAGTCAGGATCTGCTCGGAGCTTGGTCTCTCTTTAAACAAGTCCTGTGCTGTGCTCTGTTTTATCTTGTGCGCTGTCCTCTGATGTAGTTCAACTACTCATCCTTCGTCTTATCTACATACATATATAATATATACATATATGTATATATAAAGTGTATACGAATGGTTTGAACATCCGGCGATTGCTCACTCGTTCGCTATGCCCAAATATGCATATGAATATAAAACTATTCGGACATTTTGCAGAGGCCACAAAACTTTTACACACATACACACACACACACACACACATGAGCAGGCCATCCTTCTGCTGCAGGTTGAACGAGACTACGAGAGAGAAACTGAAGCTGAAATTAAAACAGAGACAGAGACTGAGTGCTATCTTTAGGCACATTCGAGGTCCTGATCCCTGCTCCCTGTCGCCCAAGCCAGGTCATATGCCAAGGGCAGACAGATAGTTTAAGTTTGCATGTGTGTGTATTTTTCGGTTACAGGATTTCGGGTTCACGTGTCACCGAGCCTGTAATGTATTCTAATTGAATGTTGAACTTGACCAGCAAAACGGAACCATATGCAATTGCTGCTGCCAACACAAACATAAACACTCCACTCCACCAACACATTTGGGGCCAACTCGGGACCAAGAAACTGAAACTGAATGCTTAAAAACTATTTTACTGCAGTTCAACAGAGTTCTCTCGCTTTTTTTTTCTCTTTTTGTGTCTTTTAACTATGGTCAGCTCATGGTCGAGTGCGCCCCTTCAGGGCACTTGACTTTCCATGAAGAGATATCCTCGGTACGCTCTCCGCCAGAGCTCTTAAGTGCCCCATTGACCAAGCTCACACACACACACATACAGACACTCGGACTGTTGTGGAACTTTTGTGCTTATTATGCAATTGTAATGAAATTTTTGTGCCAGCAATTAAAAGCCAACTGTGTTAATATTTACATATGGCAAAAACTAATCGAGTTTGCTTTAAGAAACATTCTGGCAAATTATCAATAAGTTTTTAAGCAAACTTTTCAAATCGAATAATGCCGAAAGATAAATATGCTTTTGCATAGCAATTTAAATATGTGTTTTATTTTTATTTTGGTTTTTGGAGTGGAAAAACAAAATTTATTGATTGATTATAAATAGAGAGAGAGAGAGAGAGAGAGAGAAATTAGAAAGGGAGGCACGGAAAGTTTTAGGCGTAGCGAAAACGAATTTTATTGCTTTTGATATGTTTTGCATTTTATTGGAAAACTTTTTATTGTCTCACATAAATATTTAATGAGCAAATGAAATGCTGACTTCCAAAAACGCTGTTGACATAATCGATTTAAAACTATAATATACTTTCTGTATATTGTTGTTGTTTTTGTGTTTATATTAGAATTAACAGATTAATGCTTGACACAAATTTAGAAGTGAAACTAGTTGAAACTAAATTGAATTGACAAAATTACTGATTTAAATTGTTTCTTTATTGTATTTATTTGTATTTAATAAAATATCGTGTCCCAGGGCCATAACAACAGAATTTCAATGTGCAAACACAAATATATTTTGTCGCATAACTGGCTCTTTTATGACATATTTTCCATGGCCCGAGGAAATAGAGGGCATCAAACGGTTCGCTTTTGGTATTTAAAGCAAATACTGAATTTCGCAATGCGAAGCAGAAATGGTTAAGCACACGGGTTTGCATCGACAGACTGTAATTTTATTAAAAATCCCTTTGCTCAAGCGACCAGAGTGTTGCTTCCGTCCCCACCTCACTCTCTCTCTACTATAGTTCTCTCTTCCGCTATTTCATGAACACACAGTTGGCCGCTTTACCTGTTGGCTGGCAGCAGGCAGTGAAGCACCAAGTCAGCCACTGACGTTTTGTGTACATTGATTGCATTGTGCAGTGCACGCAAAATTTTGGATATGCGAATATATCAATACACAGCAAGCGAGACCGCAGGAGAGAGACAGAGAGAACGCAAGAGGGAAAGCGAGAGTTGAAGAGATCGAGAAAAACAATTTGGCAAAAATGCCACCGTACCAAATGCAATTTCCATAACAAATCAAATATTTTATTGCTTTAGCCAAATGGCTAGAAAGCAACAAAGCAAACGCAGAGAGCAAAAAGCAAAAGGCAGCTTCAAAATTTCAATTTTAAAGCATGCAAACAAAACGTTTCCGCATTGAAATGTTGAATGTCAATAGTCAGAGGCACACGCCACCGTGCCACACATACTGTGCCACATGCACACACACACACATACACTCACATACTACACATACATAGACGTCTGCTCAAGCGCCGCATGCCGCATGCCGACGCCAACGCCAACGTCAATGCCATTTGCCATCACCATAGACACACACATCAATGGCACATGCATGAATAACCAAATCCCAGCATTTTCACATGACGATTTAAGATTCTAAAATGGACAATATGTTGAATCATTTAAATTTTTATTGAAATCAATTGCAAATATTGTATCAATCCACAGGACAATCCATCACTCCAACGAGGGAATACCCAAAAAAAAAACAAAAAAAATATCAACAATATCAACAACAACAACAGTAACAAGAACAATCAAGTCTGATTGTGTAAACATTGGAATAGTAATCATCACGAGTCATGCAAATACACGCATAGAGACATGTATTCGGCACAACATAATCCTGTCACGCATTGCTACGTACGATGAGTAAGGACGTGTGTTTTCAAAAATAACAAAATATATTATAGTAAAATCTGATATTTCGTATACGCAATATATAAATGTAGGGTACTTCAATTTAATCAAATAATATTATAGACTCTTTGATATATTAAGTTATCTTAAGTTCAGAACGTCCACTTCATATGTATTTAAGAAATTTAAATTAATCTCAAATGTCTCACAATGCAAATAAATTAAATATATATAACGTATACGTAATGTGCGCAAACAGTACAATTTTTGGGCGGGGTAGTCTTAAATGACAATACGTACTGTATTATAGCTTCAATTGTTGAAATGCTTTTAAATATTTAAATACGTAATAATAAACCAAATTCTTTGATTCCAGTATGTTGAGGATTTTAAATTACGTATACGTAATGTGCACTATACATTTTCAAATATCTCGTAAGTTAGATTCAATTTCAAAATACATATATACAAGAAATAAACGTATACTTAATATTCATTTGCAAAATTACTCTTAAATTACGTATAAGTAATATAAAAAGTTGAATTTACTTTGAATTTACTCAAATACTAAACAATAATTCAAGTTGTTTAATGTTTACGTTAAGCGCAATGCGTATAATGAATGTGTTAAAGGAATTTAAATTACGTATACGTAATGTGTACTTAAAACATTCAAATGCATTCAAGGCATCGTTGATGGACCAATAAAATATAGATTTAATAATGATAATGATCCAGATTAAATGCATAAGCACTCGGCTACATATTACTTATTGCTAGAAATTTGATGTCCACATTACGTATACGTAATTGAGCAAAATGAAAATCATGGTAAAGAGCAAATATTGAAAAGCGTTTGAAAACAAAGTAAAATTTATGCCATGTGTTGTAGTTCATTAACACGCCTGAAGACTAAGCCGAATCTAGATTCTCTCGATGTCCACAAATACGTACATATGTAGGTATGTATGTACGTACACACGTACGTCCATTGCGTATGCGTAATATGAATACAATTCGTGTCGATTATCGGGTAAAACAAGATGTGCAAGAGAATTGTCTGCCATACAGGACGTATGTACATATATTTAGATAAATCTCTTTGATATGCCAATTCGGAATTTTCGGGGGGTTTAGAGTGGTGCATAATGAACATATTCAGAGAGCGTAGAGACAATAAACCACAACATGTTTAATCAATTTGGCAGCAACTGTTTAAACGCACACATAGAATGCTGCGTATACGTAATCTTTTATGATACGTGTATCACACACATACATATAATATGTTTGTCTTTTCCATTTGAATTGAGTCGAAATATTGCAGTATACCAAATTGAATTTCATAAATGCGCCATATTACGTTGAAGGAGGCAGTAGAAGCTAACAGCTGGAAGCGAAACGAGTAACTCATGAGTATGCCATTAAATACACAAACGAATTACCTCTTATATGGATTTAACTGCCCCCCAACTCTGGTGTTGGCAACGTGTCTTGACACGACACGAGCGAGAAATTGCTCGACTCAATCGCGAATAAGTAGCACGAAATCAATTAGTAAGAAAAACAAATTGATAAAACAATGAGAGAGCGAGCTTGTCACGCTTGCAGCTCTAATTTGCTAACGATGGGTGTTAAAAATAATGCTGAAAATGAACTGAAAGTTTTTCGGATGCAGCCACGCCCACATTATCGACTGGGCATTGGCAAACTAATCAGGCGAGAGCACAAAACTTTCGATGCACTTGTTTTCAAGATTAAAAGATAATGAAAATGAAGCGTTCGATGAGTGGGGAGGAGAAAAGAAAATGTACATACATATATATTTATAGAGAGAGAGAGAGAGCAGAGAAGGGGAAAATAGCAAGCTGGTTGGCAAATACCACGAAATGTGCCTTCAATTGCGCCATTGGCCATTGGCCAGTGTGCAAAGTTGTTTTTAAGCCTACGAGCTGTGGTCGTTGCACAGCACTAACAAGCCACACCATCCACCCCCACCCCAGCCAATGCAGACAACGAAAGAGAAAGAGAGCGAAGAGAGAGAGTGAGAGAGAGGGAGCGAAAGGGAGAGGGAGAGGCAGCATGTTGTGGCAGCGGGTTAAGCGTCGCTGAGCCAGTTGCCCAGATCCTGCAACTGCCAGCCAAACTCGGACTTGCGACTCGGGACATGGGTTAAAGCTGCAGCTGCAGCAACAAAAACAAAAACAAAATGCGAAACCACCAAACACCAAATGCTGGCGCTGTCAGCCAACAAAAGAGAGCCAGAGCAATGGGAGCAAACAGGGAGCGGGAGTTGCAAGCTGGAGCAGCGACGGCAGCGGCGGCGGCATCAACATTGTCAGTGGCCTTGGTGGCAACATTGAAGATGGGCAACTGTTAGCGCAACTGCTGCCAGCTGCTAAAGTTCACACACACACACACACACGCATACACACATCGCTTTTTATCCCTCTTCAACAACAACAAAGTATCTTCAGCTATGCGTGTGTTCGCGTGTGTTCGCGTGTGTATGTATGTGTGTGTGTGTGTGTGTGTGTAAGTGAGCTGTGCTGTTCATTTGCGCATCTAATGAAGCTGAGCGCTGCAAATGTGCGTGGGCGGTTAATGGCTGTGGCTGCGGCTACCGTTGCCCTTCTCTCACCCTTCTCCCACTTCGTCACATCGTCCTTCCACGCGTCGCGACGGCATCGCTACAAAAAGTTAGTCAAGCATTGCGATGTTGCCGTCGCTGTCGACGCCAAAACATAACGTTTCATTAGAGATGAGCCGATAAACATGCAACCAGCAGTCAAGCAGCGTGGCATGCAACAGCCAGGCGACAAAAGTGCCACAACAAACAGTAAACTTCAAATTAACAAAATACTTGGGAAATTTTACATTTAAATATACATTTTTATCTAACTTGTATGTTACATAACAAAATTGTGAATGAAATTTAAAGAACAAAAAAAAACAAGAAGGATCAAAAGATAAATAATTGGCTGATAATGTTAAACAAAATTAATAAATCTTTATCAAATTAAATAATATTGTAAAACTTAACTTTTTAAATTGCTCCACTTTTAATTAATTGCCAAGAAAAGACCACAAATTAAAATAAATAGACTGATAATGAAGTAATTAATATGATAAATTAAATAATAAAAAAATTAAATGAATTAATTTTATAAAATATATATCTATAAGAATAAACTTTGATAAACATGATTTTATATAAAATAATAAATTAAATATATAAAATACATAGGTTAAAAATAAAACTATGCATAACGATAAATTTCGAGTTTCATAAATATGATTTTAGACTTGAGTAAAATAAAATAGATGCAAAAAATGAAATGCCAATAAAATTCAAGGCAGAGAATAATGAAATGAACGATACAAAAATAAAAATGAATTGTCAATGTTTGCTGTGGATGTGACGCACATATTAAAAAGGCCACAAATTATGAAATTGTGAAACATAAATGTAATTTAATTACCGACAACAAGTAATTAATGTATTTTACTGCATGCAACATGAATACTGATTTCATACTTGTACAACTAATCATTGCAATGATTATATGTACAGCATTTTGATTAAATAGATATTTTTAATATGTGCGGTCGCATATGCAGAGTTGTGATGCTTAATTTCAAAGGGAAAAGATAAATCCATATATATAATCTATAGCCTGGATTTTTGTAGTTACTCAACACTGTTGAAAAGGGAAACGAGTTTCTAGTGCAAAAATCTCTTTTATTAATTAATCCGTTGCAACTCCTGTGTGTGCGTGCTATGTAAACGAATGTTTAATGCACGAAAACGAAAGCGAGAGACAACGAAGAAGGAACAGGAGATGGAGAAAGTAGAAACTGAGAACGAGATCACATACATAAATGTGTCACAGTTTAAAGTAGAATTCATGATTTTTAACGCTTACGTCCATCGTTGTGTTGTGTTTTCTCTTTCGTTTGAAAACGCCAGAAGGGAGCCGCCATCACTTGTCGCCTGTCCAGCCACTGTCCTCTCCTGTCTTTTGCTTCTCTGTTGCTCCTCTCCACCTCTCCGCCTCCTTCTCGTCCTCTTCCTCCTCCTCTGTTTCGCCTTCTGGCCTTTTTGGCTCTGTTCTGTCCTGTTCGTAGCTGAATTGTCCTGTCGTCTACAGCACCTACATATGCCCAGAAAATACATAAGTATGTTTGTGTGCATGCTTGTGTCTGTTTACATGTGTAACTGTGTTCTCCGACCAGTGGGTATGTGCGTGTCCGTGTGTGTGTGTCCTTGTATGTGTGTATGTTTGTGATGTGCGTGTGTGCGGTGTGTGTTGCTGTGTTGATGTTAGCAATTGTTGTTTTGTTGCTGGCAGCTCGCATGGTTTTTGATACACTCACTAACTAGCGGTCCATTCCATCAGCAAGTGCAACAAACACTTTAAAAATAAAGCTATTAAGTCGGTTGTCATTAAAAAATCTTTAAAATAAATACTTTAATTTAAAATGTTACAATTTCAGATCTTTATAGAATACATTTTAAAATTCAAAAAACTTAAGTAAATACACAAAACGCTATTAAATTATAGTAATTGTCTTCTAAATAGTCTTGGAATAATAGACAATAATCAAAAAGCAAACTTTTTCCAAATAAACCTGAATAATTTTCTTAATTATAGAGTAGTAACATAGATAACAATAATTGAAACAAATCAAAATGAACTTAATATAAATGACAACAATAGCTTTATGTGTAGGTAAAACCGGCTGACCCCTCGAGGAGCGGAGCATAGACCAGTGGAGGTCCGTTGCTGTGCCGTTATAAGGTATCTTCGTCACAGTGTTGCAGAGTCAAAGTCGCACAGTATGGATGCATTTTTGGCAAAATCTAGTAATATCCTAGGTGGTAGTCGTGAAACCTCACGAATATCGTTTAGGCACCGCGATTTGAGGTATTTCAGCCGGAGCCGGTGCATTAACAAATGAGATGCTCAAGTGTTTCCTTAACTCTGGATAAATGACAACAATAAAAATATATAAAAATGGAAAACCCAAAAAAAATATTAATTTTTTCGGCCTTCGGCTTAGTATTGTAATATTCGGTTTTAATTATATAATTTTTCTCAACTAAAAATTAGATTGTGAGAGACTTGGCTTTCTAAAATAAAATACAAATAGAAGTTGTAGTAAATAGAATGCTGAAATTAAACAGTTTAATTTAAAACGCCATTAAATAAAATATTCAAATGTGGAGCTTTTCCATTGCCAGCTTTTATGTGTTAAATTTAGGGAACTAAAGTGCTCTTGAATGGAAATCCTTTTGCTTAGCAATCATTATATGGCAATTATACAATTCAATTAGGTGCAGTCATTTATCATTTGGCATTTGAAGAAATCCATTGGAAGTGTAATTAAGCTCATTATTTATTAATTAAGTGAGGGTAGACAAGTTGTCGACTAGTGGATAATTGCTGCTTGCTGGTTGCTGGTTGCTGCTTGTTGGTTGCTGGTTGCTATTGTTATTGTTATTGTTATCGCTGTTGTTGTTGTTGTTGTTGCATTTTCGTGTTTCGCTGCCCTCTAAAAAATTTCACAGTTTCTTGTTTTTGGATGGGTGACCAACGCAGCATTTGGCGTTGGCGTTGGCGTCGACTGCGACGGCGACTGCGACGGCGACTGCGACGTTGGCGTTACAGTTTCGCGGTGCGGTGGCTGTCGCGTGTGGTTGGACGCACGACAACAACAGCGTTGAAATTTGAGTGTAGCACACACACACACACTCGCACACACACACACACACACACACACACACACACACACACACAGAGATACTCCTGGCATACGCACACTTGTGCATAGAAGGACGGAAAGCTTTGGCACGCCAATACAATAACAAATTAGAGGCACAAAGGATTTAGCATGTGCCATGGCTTAGCTCTGCGGTTGGGCCTGCAGCTCCTTCTCGCTCTCTTTCACTCCCTCATTCCTCTGTCCACGCCCACGCCCACACCCACACACATACTCGCAGCTAGCTGTCTCTGTCGCACTGTTATGTTGTTTATGCGTGCAAATTGCGTTCCAGGTCCGGAACTGTGCAACGCAGCGAAGCAGAGCTCTCAGCGTTCAACTTAAAGCGAGCATTACCCGCTATTACCCCGTTAGTTGCTGAGTAAAAACAAGCACTAGCCGGAAGAGTTACGATGCTTATGTCTACGCTACGTATACGAGACGTGGTACGTTATAGTACTTGTGTGTGTGTGTGTGTGTGTGTGTGTGTATGTGTGTGTAAGTGTGTGTGAGCTGGCCATGGGGTTAGACTATGGGGTCCGAAACGCTTTCGCTTACCATGCGCGCAAATTTCCTAAGCTTCTTTAAGCGGAAAGTTACGAGCAGCAAAGCAACAGAGCAGCAAGCGGCAACATCAACAAAAACAAAAACAACAGCGACGGCAACGGCAACGGCAAACAGCAGTAACAATAACAAAAGCAAAAGCAACAATGATGACAGCGTACACACTGTGAAAATTAAACAAAAGTCCAAGGTGGCAATGGACTGAACTGAACTGGACATGCGGGGGGCGGGAGAGGACAGCACGACGAACCTATGTATGAGCGGATATTACACACACACACACACACACACACACATATTTGTGCATACACTGAAATAAAAACGCTCAGCCCACACACACACACACACACACACACACACACATAAACACAAATACCGACACACTTGGACACCCACACGCACTTGCACTTAATGAAAGCAAATACTTTCGCTGCTAATTAAATCTTTAATGAATATGAAAAAGCGTTTGTTTCAGCAACAGTCCAACATCGCTGTGCGCCACGTTTCAATCACATAAAATTTATTTTAATAACAAATTGAGAAATATTCGGCATACTTTATGTGCTTTGGGTAATTGAAATTGAAATTGAAATTTAAAATTTGTCTGCATTATCTATTCATAATCCAATTTACAGAAATTTGTTTATATTTTTAGCTGATTTTCAACTTTAATACATTTAAATTGATTTTAAACTTACAGATGCTTTAATAAATTTGATTTGTTTATTTTATTTCATTATTGTTAAAATTCATTTTATATTTTTATTCCTACATCGGGAGTGCATTAAAACTGTAATTTTATATATGAGTTGTGTGTTGAATGTTGAGTATAATTTCATTTATATTATCTTCCCACAAAATGAATCTAATTTTTATTAATCCTTTATTGTATTGCCTTTTAGAGCATTAAGTTAAATATTCTTGTTGATTTTACGCATTTCTTGATGTCACATGAATGAACGTAAATTTGTTCATCTATATATGTATATGCAATGTTGGTCATGTAGATAACCTTTGATTATTTAATATGTGGGATATTTGATAATATATGTAATAGTACAATTTGATTAAACTTAAATAATACTACTCCCCGCTGACGATCTACTTCTGACTTCTGATACCGATAGCATAGCGCCTATCAATTTGCTAATGCCAACCTATGCCGATAGGGTCTATCGACTTACCTCCACCGCTGTTACATATTTGATATTTTCATCAATTTTTACATTAATTATCTTAAATGATTTTATGTTTTATATAACTAAAACCAATTTTCTGCAATTACTATATTCAATTCATATTAGGATTATTATGTTTCATGACTGCTTTCCAAAGGTTTACTTATTCAAAAAATTAAGTAGTATTGAGGAAAAGGCAACCAAATTTAAATTGGAAATGAAACTGTAATACAATTAAAACTTCTTCCCGAATGCCTTAACGAATTTCTACTGTAGTCTTTGCTTCATATCATAAACACTGACTGCATTAATATTAGGTTCTTCGCATTTATTTTGTTGCAACCTCTGTTTCTATGGCAACGTTTGCAATGCTTGTAATTTCTCTCAGTGTTGAAACGCTGCACACACACAATGCCCATAGAATGCATGCTCGGGGCATGTGTGTGCGTGTGTTGTGAGTGTGTCTCATAGTTTGTATATGGCTGGAATCCATGAAATTGCAGCTCAGCAAGCGGTCAAAGGATGAGAAATCGCTTCGAATTAACGCAAAAATTTATCATACTTTTGATCTATTGTAATTTATTTAAGCTCTCTCGCTCTCTGTGCCACACGGGCGACGCAGCTTCATAAATAATTGCAATCGCTTAACGGCAAGCTTTAAGTATTAACGGCATTTCCATTTTCGAGAATTTATTTCAATATTTGTCTCTTTCAGTTGAGCAGTTTTTGAGATCGCAACCTTTGCGATATCTTAATGCCTCAATGAATATTTCTACACAGCAATAAAAAAAAATAAATAAAATAATCGAGGAAATCAATATTATTTGTCGTTGATTTAATGGCGGAGAGTGCAAACAATAAACAATAAGCGAGCATTTTGTGGCTTTTGTTCCATTGTTTTCTCGTTTCGCAATAGGCAAATAGATATATTAATGGAATTCTAAGAAATATCGGATGAACGCGCATCTATCTCTCTGAATAGGACTTCTCCACTAATCTCTTACTCCAATTGGCCTGTACCATGCATGGAGTGCATGAAGCGAGAAAATGATTTGATTTCACACAGCGCAGTAATTAGTACTTATTGTTTTCCCTAATTCGATTTTAATTACATTCGCACACTTAAAATGACAAAAGATGTGGAGAATAAAATATATTAATATTTCATTTGGCATTTTTTTTGTCGAGGACACTGTATTATTACATACAGTTCTTTGTTACAAGAGATATTATCGAGGACTAATGAGTTATATAATATTTTTTTGGAAGAGTATAACATAAATATGGTAATTTAAATGATGTTGGTATGATATTAATATTTCATTTGGTTTTTTTCTTCATAGAAAGTTATTCTAAATATCGGAATAAGAAATTAGCATATATTTATCGAATATCGATATTGTTATTATCGGATATTAGTGTAATTCAATTGAACTATGATTATGGTATGTAGTATATATGTATGTTAGCTTGCATAACTATTCATATGAAATTCAAATTCGCACTCCATTCAGTTGATTGCATTTATCGATTGTCGATAACTTGTGCGATTAATTGGATTTCGCACCAATTTATTAAAGGCCGCACATACATAATGCAATATCTGGTATCAGCAGGTGAGCATACACACACACACACACACACACACACACCTGTGCATTAAGCACAATGATTAATGACTTGATTGATTGTGCGATTGATTGATTGAATAACTGACTTGTTGGCTGGCGACGCTGCACTTCATAAATGCATGAGTGTGTGTGTGTGTGTGTGTGTGTGAGGTTGGAACAATTTAATGCCAATGCAATTTACAGCTTCGTCACGCTTCTTGCACTAAGCTGCTAATTCAACCCTTTTCCTTCTCACCATCATCAGCGACAATAATAAGCAGCACATTAGCGAGAGAGGGAGAGAGAGAGAGAGAGAGAGCGAGAGGGGAGTAGGAATCCTTACTCTCTCACTCTCTCTCGCTGCGGTATCCGACGCCTGTTTCTGTCATGCCTTGGGGGCGACAACTACAACAAGTCAAGCCCAACGTTAAATGCAATAAATGGCGTAAAACTTTGCGGTTTCCGGGCCGCACGCTCCAGTCATCAATAGTAGACATGCCGCTGCCCCCGCAAAGAGTTTCCCGTAACTGGTGGCGGAGACGGAGGCGGAGTCGAAGGTGTTGCTGCCCGAACCACTGCAGCTTGCATCAACTTAAAACGTCAATGAGGGGACATTGCATTATTGAGTTGATGTTGGTCGTGGACGACAGCTGGTGGCTGTTGCTGTTGCTGCTGTTTCTCCAGCTACTCGTCCTATTGCTGCTGCTGCTGCTGCTGGTCCTTTAGTGACTTCCGCTCGAACTCGAACTCGAGCGAGCTGCTGGTGCTGCTGTTGCTGCACCTGGCTGCCGCATTGTGGTGGCACTTCGGTTGTTGGCATTAGTTTGACATTTACTTTGGCACGTCGTTAGCTGAGTGCCGTGTGCAAGGCAGCATCCTGCCTGCTCTCTCTCTCTCTCACACTCTCTATCTCACTCTCCCTCTCTCTCTCTCCCTCTTTCACTTCCATGCTTCATCAGTCAATATATACTAGGTGTGTGTGTGTGGAGCACATTAGAGTGCCTGCACGGCAATTCAAATAGTTGAAATTGTTTGAGCTTGATTTAGGCGAACACCACACGCACTCGCTCGAACACACACACATGGACCAATAACAATACACACAGACTCGTACACACACACCTGCAGCAAATTCAGCTGGCCGTGGCGGTGTCAAGTTATTTGAAGCACTTTAGCCTGGTTTACGTCTTGAGGCACGCTTTGCTCCTAACATTGTCGTCGAGGGCGTAGCCATAAAATGCAGCCAACCCAGGCACGATAACGTTCGAGAATGTTGCTGCTTGGCGTCAAGAGGGGGGAGAGTGCTGAGCAGAGGGAAGGGGGGGACGTAGCTGGCACTCATAATGTTTGCGCTGCCAGACCCAAAGCACAACAAATTAAGCCTTTTAACAAACACAAACAAAAGTCCAATTTGTTGCCAAGTTGCGATGCTATCCAAAATGCAAAAGCTGTTAACTGCCCAACGCCTTAGGAGACACCACGCCCACCTTCTGCCCACATACTTCTCACCTCCCCCATCCCCCATCCCCCATCCCATTTTGACACTTTTCACTGGCTTTGCTCAAACCAAACTTGGTCGCTTGCTTACTCTTCGCTGTCAGTCTATCTGTCTGACTGTCTGTCTGTCCGTCCGTCTGTCTGACTGTCTGCTACTGTGTATCTGTATATAGAGCACTTATGTATCTGTATCTTTCGGGTATTTTTGGTGGCTGCTGTTGTGCCTTCGTCGTCGTTGCTTGTTTTTGTTTGACTTTGATAACGGAGGGCGCGAGATTCTGCTGATGATGCTGATGAAATTTTCACAAATTTTGAAGCGTGGAAAAATTTCGAGTTTACGTTCTCTCAGCTACGTCATGTCTTTTATGGCCTGGCTTATAGCCCCTCAAAAAAAAATTTATAGAAATACAGAGGGAACAGACCAGCCAGCAAATGGAAGCAAACAGTGGCACCCCAAAAAAAAATTCAAGCAACAATAATAAAAAAACGAAAGATAAACAAACGAAATCAAATTTCTAAAGTACTGGGAGAGGGTCACCCTAATGCACTCTAATTTTCTCGCTCTTCCCCCTATTATTATCACGCTCTACTTTTCTTATAATTGAGCGATGTAGTTATTATATGTTATTTATTACAACTAAAATTTAATTTCAAGTTAAGCCAAGCTTGAACATTTGAACTATTGTTTTGAACCACTGTGCAGTCGCCATTTGCTGTCGTCGACCGGATTTTGGCTACTCCATCAGTAATCCCAAACAACTTTTTGTGAGCCTAGAAACAAATTCAGTTGAAATTATTGCAATTAGTTTGCCAAAATGACTAAAACTTGCTCGTGTCGTTCTCTGTTTTCTATGTTCTGCGCTCTGCTCACCCAGTTTCCGGTTTTGTTGAGGTGCCTGTCGTCGTCGTCGTCGTCGACAATTTGCATTTGCACAAGCCGAACATAAACAAGTAAGAAAGCTACAGTCGAGTGTACTCGACTGTGAGATACCCGCTACCCATTTTGAATAAAAGCAATATATTTTGCGGTATTATTCTCAAAATATACCAAATATACTGCAAAAATACTAAAAATATACCAAATGGTATATGTGGTATATCGATATAGTGCCGCATTCAAAATATACCATAGACGGCACAATATACCAGATTGTCAGCCAAAGCAACTCAGACCCCTAGTAAGTAGGCGTTTTTGCCCATACAAAAGTATTTCTTTAATAACTTCGACAATTTTTATCTGATCGCAACCAAATTTTCAGGGATCATAACTACTATAGTTATTACCGTATATACCAAAATTCGTAACCCTAGCTTTAAAATTACGCTTGTTATTCGATTTTTTTGATTTGCAGGGGCGGAAGTGGGCGTGGCAAAAATTTGAAACAAACTTGATCTGCGTGCAAACATAACAAATGCTGTCGAAAAAAAATTATAGCTCTATCTCTTATAGTCTCTGAGATCTAGGTGTTCATACGGACAGACGGACAGACGGACAGACGGACAGACACACAGACGGACAGACGGACATGGCTATATCGTCTCGGCTGTTGACGCTGATCAAGAATATATATACTTTATAGGGTCGGAGATGCCTCCTTCTACCTGTTACATACATTTCCTGCCGGCACAAAGTTATAATACCCTTCTACCCTATGGGTAGCGGGTATAAACACTTGAATCACAAGTGTGCGAACAGGAAATAAAGATACATATAAATTATGAAAAATGTTATGTCTGCTCTCTAAGTCTCTCTCTCTCTCTCTCTCTCTCTCGCACAAAACTAAAGCAATTGTTTTGAATGGGCAAATTGGGAATTAATATGAGTTGAGTTTTTCCTTCCTTGTCGCAAACATGCATAACATACATTCATATATTCAAATTCCTGGTTTCACTTGTTGCAAAATTCAGCAATTATTGATATTGATTTCATGCCAGTCTCTAACTCTATGATATTCTCTTTTAGTTGGTAATAATTCTGCAACTATGCAGTTAACATATTATATTTAAGTTGTCTGGGTTTAAAAGGCAGATGTATTTTACATTTTTCACTCACCATTTTAAGCTAAGAATTTACAATTTAAATATTTATCATAAGAAATTTCTTTTTTCTAGCACTTTCTCATTCTTTTAAAATATACAAATTATCATTAATTCATTTTACTCACCATTTCATGCTAAAAATTTAAAATTTATCATAAGAAATTTCTTTTTCTAGCATCCCTTGCTGATTCTTTACTAATATACAAATGATCATTAATTCATTAACCATTATTTTATTCTGAAATTATGTTAATTTGTCTTTCATTATATATTTAATTTGTACTTTAAATCTTCTATTGTATTTCACTTGGCCAAAAAGGCTGCCGTATTTTATTCTCTACATTTTTAATTAAATATTTATAATTTCTAACAACCCTTGGAGATTATTTTATAACATATGAATTATTATTAATTAATTATTCCATCATTTTATTCTTTAATTCTGTACAATACTCATTATATATTTAACTTTTGCTTTAAGTCTCTATGATTATTAAAATCTTCTGTAATCTTTGTTTACTTTATATATATTATAACATACAACGCTACTTATCTTTATCAGCCATCATAACTTTTATGGCTTATATTATTAGCTACATCTTTGTTGATTTCATAATTTTCTTCTTACATTATTCAGCGCATTGTGTGCTGCATTGTTTTCTCTCTCTCTCTCGGATTACTTAGCCTAGCATGATACACAACGTTTTAGCTTCATTCATTGTTTAGCTCATTATTTCGCTATGCTTTTTTTTTTTTTTGTTTTGTTCCTCGTCTCTATGGCATTTGCCTCAGTGTGGCGCTTCAGTAGATCAAACAAGAGCACACGCCGCCGCCACACACAAGTGTCGCGAGTGCCATTCATCGTGGCAAGAATATCCGTAATTCTTTTACTACGGGGGCCTGGGAAACGAAACAGATGCTCGTAATCATTACAATTAACTCTACTAAGCGTCTCTAATACTACATATTTGCACAGCGATGAAGTACTATACTATATGTATGCAATTCGAGCGTGTTTTTGCGTTGCGTTGCCAGGTGAAGCCCGATTGCGATTGCGATTGCGACACTCCCACTTTATCAAAAATGGCGCGCTACTGTTAAAGCATGTCGTCACTGGATTTATGAGAGTGCCGTGGTCGAGTTAATTGTGGTATGATTCCAATGTAGCAGCCGCTTCCGTTTATCTGAACAGTCGGTGGGAGAGTGATCTGGAATTTGTTTAGTTTAATCGTATATGGCAGACGCCTCAAGCTGGACCATAAACACTGTGTACACGCAGTAGAGACACTGAGAGAAATGTGAGCATGTGTTTTAAAATTATGAAATTTATAGAAGTTTGTGCAATCCTTTTCACTGTAAGAAATTTAAATTTTCTTTTTTTTTGTGAAGCATATAATTAATTTTTGTTGCAATTTTATAATTTATATATCATTCAGTTATTCCTTTATGTCAAGGTAATCGATATTTTTGGTGACATTTATTATAGCTGTATAGTTTTCGGAAGTGTGTCTCTTTATGTCAAACATACCACCTATATGACAAAAAAAAAACTATACAAATATATGAATACGTTTTCAATATATTATTTACACCCGCTATATCTTGGGTAGAAGAGTATTATAATTATGTATCACCAGGAATCAGTCTCGTTTTTCAGTACATGTAATTATAACTATATTTTTAATGATATATGAAAATTTGATTGCGATAATTGTAGAAGTTATTTAAGAAATACTTGTGTATGGGCAAAACCTAGGGATCGTAGTTGCTTTGGTATATTTTGCAATCTATGGTATATTTTCAAAGTATATTTAGTAGCTTTCTTACTAGTTTCTAATTCTAGTTATACCTTTTCAAAATAACATTTAGAACAATAAATACAAATTATAGTCAACTAACTGCCGCCTTTCTCTTGGTGTAATCACTGTGTAAATGATGTCTAATTAGCAACATACATATATTGTTGTTTTTTTTATTATTATTTTTGCAAAATCAAGAGATGAGTCCCCATTGTGGATAGATTTAAGATCGGCGGGTCCAGCCAGCGAATTGTCTACAAGATACGCGGTAACTGCGCCGTGATCACTTAGTTAGCCAACGGCAACAGCAACGACAACGACACACAAAATGAGCCAGCTGGAGGAGAATTTACCCAAGCAATTGGAGGTGACCCTTGCGATCGCTGAGCCCAACAAACAGGATGATTCATCGACAGCAGCTGGCGAACAAAATTCAAATTCCAATTCAAATCCAAATCCAAATCAGCCTGCAGACTTTGAGACGGCAATTGATACGGCTGGATTTGGACTGTTTAATATATTGCTGGTCTTGGTGGCGATTCCAGCTGCGATGGGCACCGTATATGAGACTTCAACGATGTCGTATATTCTGCCCAGTGCCGAGTGTGATCTGCATTTGAGTCTGCTGGACAAGGGAGTTCTAAATGCCATCACGTATGCGGGCATGATCTCATCAGCCGTCTTTTGGGGCTATTTGGCCGACACAAAGGGTCGACGCAAGCTACTCATCTATGGCTATTTGGCCGATTCGATTTGTGTGCTAGGCGGTGCGCTCAGCGAAAACGTTGTCCAACTGATGGTGTTCAAGTATTTAGGCGGTTTCACGTAAGCATTGCCTTCGCAATTCACAAATTAATGCAATCTGTTAGCATATGCATATATCCCTTAGCATGAGCGGACCCTTTGCCGTGCTAATGACCTATTTAACGGAGCTGCATGGTCGCAAATATCGTCAACGCGTTATTATGTCGGTGGGCATTATGTTCTCCATGGCAACGCTGAGTTTGCCCGGCTTAGCCATGGGCATTTTGCCCCAACCCTGGGACATTGACATCTGGGGACTGTCAGGTAAGAACACACGCCCATTTTTCACACATCAAGAATGTGCCTCACCTTGGCGTGTCCCTCAAAGTGTGTTAGACAACTATGATAACGTGGAGATAACGCAGATAGTAGCTGAGCAGCTGATAGCCACTGATTTGATTGGATTTATAGCTGACTTTTGTCGACAGGCCTATTTCTAGATTAAGCGTACGTTGTCGCTTATATAAACTTTATATACTATTTTATTTACAAATTGTGGGCAGTGAAATTTATCTATTAACTCAGAAACGCTTACAAATATTTGCTTATTTACTTTTCAAACTCTTTTATTTATATTATTTATATTATTTATTAAACTTATATAGGACAGTAAATGTAAATTTATTCTGTTCTGCTTAAACAGATTAAAGCAAACGGATAATAGAAAAGCAATAGATTTTACATATTTGTCTTATAGATTTTCCAACTAAATATAATATAAACGCTTCTTAATAGACTTTATATATTTGTAGTAAAGATTTTATAATTACATTTGAATGCAAACGGAATATAAACGATTTTTTTTTTGGGAACAACAATTAACTTTCTATATTTAAATATAGATTTGATTAAATAATTTTATGCGTCAAGCAGCAGCTCTATTAAATATTAAAATAATACTTTTTGTTATATTTGAATTATTATTATTATTATATTATAGAATAGCTATATATTTGAATAGCTTATATTTGAATAGAATAGCTTTAAAATGATTTGTTTACGTATACATGATTTGCGTATACTTAACACGACTACTAAAAATTCGCCAGACAAGCTGGCGCCATCTAGCGCTCGTTGCTCACTGCTCGTTTACACGACATTTGGCATACTAAACAAGTCCATCAAATTAAAACTGATTTTTCTAGTTGAGTATTTCTTCATTATTACAAAGTTTCTCAATAAATTTTGCACTCTTTGCTTTTGACAGTGCATTCATGGCAGATTTTCGTGGCAATCACGGCGCTGCCCAGCATCTTGAGCTTCGTGCTGTTCCCCTTCTTTCCCGAGAGCCCCAAGTTTCTGATGTCCCGCGGCCGCAACGCCGAGGCGCTGGAAGCGTTCCGTTTCATCTATGCGCTGAATACGCGACAGCCGCGCAGTGCATTTCCCGTAAGTGATTGAATCAAGTACTTTGCCCAAGCAAGCTAAACAACATGTCAGTTGCCGTTGCCGTTGCTCTTATTCCTTTCCCTAGATCAAGGAGCTGGCAAGCGAAGTGGCTGCCAAGTCAACGCCGCCCACGGACAGCAATTTGAAGTTACCCGAACAGCAGCAGGAGCAGAAGGAATCTGATGTGGAGCAGGCAACTGGCAAAGCAAAGAGCTCGTTGCGTTCGGGTCTGGTGCAGTTGCGTCCGTTGTTCGTCAAGCCGTATTTGGGTCTGTCCCTTTGGGTCTATTTGCTTAACTTTTGCGTACTTTTGGGGTAAGAGTTTTGCACGCATCCTTTGCCTTAGTCTGACCAACCTCAATCTCGCTCTCTTTCTCTTTCTCTGGCAGTCAGAATACGATGCGTCTTTGGCTGCCTCAACTGTTTGCCTCCATCAACGAGTACCAGAAGATGATGACTCAGACTGCCGACTCAGAAACAAGCATTTGCAACATCATTGAGTATAGCGTGAATCGCACACAACGTCAGGTGGCCGCCTCTTTGCTGGATGATCCGGATCATGAGTGCACGGTGAATGTGAGTCCGTCCAGTTATACCAACAATTTAATTGTTGCCGCTGCCGGTTTGGTGGCTTATATGCTCGCCGGTTTTCTAGTCAATCTCGTTGGCTTCAAGCGCATCATGTGTAAGTGTTGATTAACTACATCATCAGAGTTCAATCCGAGTCTCCACTCACTTAACTATTAATTTGCAGCTATGGCCCTCTTTATCGCCGGCTCCTGTGCCATTGGCATGTATTGGTCGAGCTCAGCGCCCACCACTGTGGCTCTTGCCTCCATCTTTGTGACAATGGGCAGCATTTCGGCAACATCTGTGATCAGCGCCTCGCTCAGCATGTTTCCCACTGCTCTGCGGTGAGTTGTAGAGCAAAATTATAAATTGACTTTGTAATTGACTTGGGCAACTCCTTTTTGTAGCACCATGATTGTATCGCTTAGCATGATGGTGGGTCGCATGGGCTCCTTGCTGGGCAACATTTTCTTTCCAGCTCTCATGAGCTTGGGCTGTGTTCCGCCTTTTCTCATGATCAGCTTCTTCATGTACTGTAAGTGAATCATTCCCATTTCTTTCCCCATTGACTGTGATTTAATCTGTTCTCTTCCTTCTTTTGCCTTTGCAGTTGCCTGTTTGTTGGCCTCATTTTTGCCCATGAAGAACAAGGCTGTGCTTAAGTAGTAGCAAACAATTTCCATATTCATCAGAATTAATCCAGATCAATTTCTCTCACCTCTTTGCTGCTAGATTTAGCTATTTTTTTTTTTTTTTTTTTTTTTTTTTTTTTTGTCTCTTGTCCCTTGTGTGTTATTAAAAATTAATTTATTGCAAAAGCGACCTTTGTTGGATGATTTAATTTGTATGCAATTCCAACTGGTTGTCAATTTCCATAAACTTTGCTTAATTGCAGTTTGGGCTTCCCTTGTGCATATATTAACACCAAAAACGCGAATGCCAAAGGCAAGCAGCGCCGAAGTAGAAGCACCAACAGCAGCAGCAGCAGCAGAGCCAAGCGAAAGTAGAAGGCGAAACAAAAATGCAAAATAAAAAAAAGGAAAACACAAAACTTTCCCGCCCCCAAAACACATTGTTGTTGTTGTTGTTGGCCAATGGAAAATAACGACAACAAAAACGACGTCGACGACGACGACGACGATGGCCGTGTAATTGAGTTGATAACTGCGAATAACATAGAATGTTAATCAGTTTTGTGCTCCATACCTGACGCTAGCTCAGATAGCAGCTGCGATAGTAACGAGTAGTCTAAACTACATTGAGTAGTGGTAGTAGAAGTAGTTGCTGCTGCCAACCACAAAACGGAATGGAGAATATACAAAATGTATTTGAGGTGAACTAAAACTTTGCTTTAAGGTAAATACGATTAGCAAACGAATAGAGTAATGCGATCTGACAAAGTATTTTATACTTGCTAAGCGAGAAAGTTTGTTTTCACAGCAGTTTAAAGAGAAATATATTTGTATGTATATTCGCAAGTAATTTGAGTCCGACTAGAAATTTGTAGATAAGGAATTATGGTAATTAAAAAGTGATGAAACTGAAATAAATTGTATTTTTAATAACTTTATTTTTATTTGAGGCGGAAACAAGCTTTTGAGCACGAGCTAATAAAGTGTTTGAACGCTGAAACTAAAAATATCAACAAACATTTTATAACCCCCTTTTTATACCCGCTAACCATAAAGTAGAAGGGTATTTTAACTTTGTGACTCCAATGTATGTAACTGGCATGTATAAAGAATATATATTCCTGATCAGCGTCAACAGCCTAGATGATATAGCCATGTCCATCTATCAGTCTGTCTGTCTGTCCGTCCGTAAGAACAGAACACCTAAATCTCAGAGACTATAGGAGCTATAGCTATACATTGAACAGCACTTGTTTGCACGCAAATAAAGTTTGTTTCAAATTTTTGCCACACCAACTTGATAATTTAGTAGATTGAGTCGGGAGAGAATAATTGTAGTTTTTATGATTCCTAAAAATTTGTTTGCGATCAAATAAAAGTTGAAGAATTTGTTTAGGAAATACTTATGGTATATTTTGAATGCGGTATATTTTGAAATTATTATCATACTGTTTTGGGTTTGTTCACAATGAGTAGCGGGTATTTCACAATCGAGAGCACTCGACTGTAGCATTCTTACTACTGAAGTAGTGGGTATAAGAATGTTATGTATTTATCAGTTGGATGTTCAGTTATCAGTTGAAGCGCGTTGTATTATGCATACTCGTATATTAGCCATGCTAAAAAGGGAGGGGGGGGAGAGGCACACACACATATTTCGGGCGTAATCTTAACTGAAATCGCATAGTCATGCTCCAGTTAAAGGGACATTAAGCTGCATGATTTAGTTGAGATCTGCAGCAAATAGTTGTGTATGTGTGTGTGTGTGAGTGTGTGTTTGCGCCCTTTCGGACTCTTTAGGCTAGAACAGTTCTGGTGTCGTCATATCGGTAACTATCTCAATAAGAGCTGTGATAATTTGTAACTGTTGTTATCGCAATCAGTTCCAATCTCTTTTTCTGTTATTGTTCGAAAGTTTTCCTGTGGCTCTCGGACTCATATATCTTTTTGGGGCGGCAATGGAGGAGAACGCCAAACGGCAAACGGCAAAGCCACAGTCACAGTCAAAGAGCGTACACACTGGGTGATATACGAGGCCGAGTCTGCTTTCGGCCCCGTTGGCTAAATGGAAATGTTAATTATCTGACAACGGAACCGCTTAAAGTTAATGTGAGCTGCCGTCAGGCGTTTAAGAGGGGGGCCCGTCGTGTGTACTTGTTTTGTGGGTGTTAAGCAGAGTACGCAGAGCAAAGTACGTAGCGTACCCTTCAAAATGAAACTTGCTTGCAACTTGCTTACGTTTACGCTTACTCTTACTCTTACTCTTACGCTCTTTGCCCATTTGGTCGGCCTCTATCGGGTTGAGCATTATGCTCAGATTAAATGGAACGGCAGAATGGCTCTTACTGAAGTCGCTTGTATTCGCGGCGTCAGCTTGCAGCATTATTTCACAAATGTTTGAAATCAGACAAGCCGCAAAAACTTTTAATTAAAAACTTGTCGCTTGACTTTCAAAATGTGTATGCGGGTCGAACGCGAACGGTCGACGCACGACGCACAAGACGACTGAGAGTCTGTTTGGGGAGAGTTATGCAATCGAAAACAGACCCAAGCACATGCAAATAGTTAACCCTATCCCCCATGACGAGACCTGCCGTCCAATCGAACATGACATGCTGTAACTGAATCACAATTTGTAAATCTAAAGCCCAGCCGCAACAGGTTAACAGGTACCGCTCTCTAGAGATGACAGCGTGTGCCACAAATTGAACGACTTTATTTCATTATCAACAGATATTGTAAATAGTTGCAAACTCGTTTATTTTCGTATTTAGAAAAATAAAGAATCAAATTGTATTAACAAAAATCGTAAATTTAGTAATAAAAAATTATATACAGTTTTTAATACAAATAAATTAATAACAAGTAAGAAAGCTACAGTCGAGTGAACTCGACTGTGAGATACCCGCTACCCATTTTGAATAAAAGCAATATATTTTGCGGTAATATTCTCAAAATATACCAAATATACTGCAAAAATACTAAAAATATACAAAATAGTATGTGGTATATCGATATAGTACCGCATTCAAAATATACCATAGACGGCACAATATACCAGATTGTCAGCCAAAGCAACTCAGACCCCTAGTAAGTAGGCGTTTTTGCCCATACAAAAGTATTTCTTTAATTACTTCGACAATTTCTATTTGATCGCAACCAAATCTTCAGGGATCATAAATACTATAGTTATTATTGCATATACCAAAATTCGTAACTCTAGCTTTAAAATTACGCTTGTTATTCGATTTTTTTGATTTGCAGGGGCGGAAGTAGGCGTGGCAAAAATTTGAAACAAACTTGATCTGCGTGCAAACATAACAAATGCTGTCGAAAAAAAATTATAGCTCTATCTCTTATAGTCTCTGAGATCTAGGTGTTCATACGGACAGACGGACAGACGGACGGACGGACAGACGGACATGGCTATATCGCCTCTGCTGTTGACGCTGATCAAGAATATATATACTTTATAGGGTCGGAGATGCCTCCTTCTACCTGTTACATACATTTCCTGCCGGCACAAAGTTATAATACCCTTCTACCCTATGGGTAGCGGGTATAAAAATGTACATTAAATTTAGCAGTAAAACTCATTTATTTTAATAATGAGAAAAACAAGGGAAAAATTAAAAGAAATTTAAAAAAAAACACAAGTTTATAAAAAAAAAATGATATAGTGTTTAATCAAAAAAGGTAAATAAATATTTACATTCATCTCAAACATAATTATTTTTATAAAGAGAAAACAATTCTGACATTATAACAATTCAACAATGATTTAATCTCCTTTATATTAATGGAAAAAAACAAATTCAAATTATAACATTAAGTACGTTTCTAATAAAAATAAATAAATACAAATTGGCATTAATCTTAAATCTAATTATTTTTATATAATAAGATAACGTATTAAATAGGAATCAATTCTCACATCATTAAAGTCATAGGGGTTAATTTTATAAATTTACAGTTCTCATAAATAACAATGAAAATAATCGTGATTCAAAGGTTAAAGTTTAACCTTTAGTTGACTTCAATTGGTTGGCAGCGAACGTTTTTGACTATTAAAGAAGATATTTGGATGGAATACAAATTTGTTGGAAATTCAATGATTAAAGAAATAAATTAAAGAGTAAACATTTCAAAAAAAAAATAAAATAATTTCCATAAATCATAAATAAGTATCAAAACCAAGTTTGAAGTAACGTTTTGAGTTTATCCTTTAGTTTAATTTTCATTTCACTTCAAGTGGATGGACATTTGTTGGATATTCAATTATTAAATAAATTTAATAGAGAGAACCCAAATTTGTTAAAAACTATATTTCCAGTATTTCCATAAAAAAAGCATCAATAATAAGTTTGTGATTAATTTTGAGTTTACCCTTTAGCTTTATATTACAAAGACTACACAAAGATGACAACCAACTCATGCGATCGTCTTAACCAGGAGCTGCCGGGTATGAAAATAGTTAATGCTGCTTTCTTGTTAATTGCTTCAGTTGTGCTAGGTCAACCAAAGTCATCGTGTCACGCAGTACAAGACGCACACAACTCTACTTTCACACCTACACTCGCACACACACACACACACACAGCTCAGAAACACACACATCAAAAACTCACACAGCATGCTGTGACTTGCGTCACAACGTCGAGTCGCCGTCACTTGAGTTACAGGCGCTCTAATCTTATCAACCCAACAAGCAAGAGCAAGACAGAGAGCGAAAGAGGAAGAGAGAGGGAGCGAGGGCAAGGGAGAGCGAGTGAGATGGACAGCTTGGAGCGAACGAACATAAATGCATGGCGTGCACAGCAGGGCAGCTACAGTCAAGAAGATGAGCCTCAACGACAAGGTGGTGATTGTGACAGGCGCCAGCAGCGGCATTGGAGCTGCCATTGCCGAGGTGTTGGCCCGCGAGGGCGCCCAGTTGGCGCTGGTCGGACGTAATGCCGACAATTTGGTGGCCACCGAGGCATCGCTGCAGCAGAAGTACAAGGGTGTCAAGACACTGAACGTGATTGCCGATGTGACCAAGGACGCCGAGGCTATTGTCCAGCAGACGCTAAAGAAATACGGACGCATCGATGTGCTCGTCAACAATGCCGGCATTTTGGGCAGCGGCCCATTGGAGACGCTTGACATTGAGGAATTCGATGCGGTGCTCAACACAAATCTGCGCGGTGTCCTTCTGCTCACGAAGGCGGTGCTGCCGCATCTGATCAAGACCAAGGGTGCTGTGGTGAATGTCAGCAGTTGTGCGGGCATTCGGCCATTTGCCGGCGCCCTCAGCTATGGCGTCTCGAAGGCGGCGCTCGATCAGTTCACAAAGATTGTTGCCTTGGAATTGGCACCCAAGGGTGTGCGTGTGAATTCGGTTAATCCTGGCTTTGTGGTCACCAACATTCACAGTCGCATTGGCATCAAGGATGAGGCCTACAAATCTCTGTTGGAGCGTGCGATCAACTCGCATCCTTTGGGACGCGTCGGCGATGTCTTTGAGGTGGCCGAGGCTGTTGCCTTCTTGGCCAGCTCCAAGGCTAGCTTCACCACCGGCGCCCTCTTCCCCATCGATGGTGGCAAGCACAATTTGACGCCACGCTAAGTATCCAAAGTATTCCTACCTACATATGTATGTTATAAATAGAATTTGTTATTTTTTTTTTTTTTTTTTTGTTCTTGTCTTTAAGCAGTGACAATAAATGCAAAACAAACCTGGAATGTTACTTGAAATGCAAACCGAGTGGGTTTTTTTTTCGAATCATTGAGCGACCCCAAAATGACCGCCATGGGGTGCCAGACACTCGAGTAGCAGGACAAGCTTATCAGCTTATCACGTTTAGGCCGCAAAATGTTGCTGTCATTTGAGACTCCGACCATATCTGCGATTGCAAAATACTCCTAAAATACACCCATCACTTATTCAACATTCAACACTCAACATTCATCGTCAGCTATCTCATTTCACATACGCGTAAAGCACTCATCTCTTACTTCTAATATCAAAGTCACACTCTTATCCCCTATCTAAATCACTCAACATTTATAGTGGGTCTTTCTTCGGTTCCCCTCCGGCACTTGTAGTGGGGCAGGTCGTTGTTCCCCTCCCAAGTAGTGCCAAAATAACGGGATTATCATTTCCTGCCTCTTGACTTTGGGACAACTTTGGCACACAGTACGTGCCTTTAGAACCTGTTACTTCGCTCGCTTTTAAGCTCTGCTAAAGCTTATAGTGCTGACCGAAAGCTTTTCTAGTGCTATTGTTGCTGCCAGCTTATAATATTATTAACACTCAGACTTATGAGTGTGTCTTAAGTAGTAGAACAATGCGAAGCCACCTGTTACATTACAAGAGTTTACTTACTGTTCGAGTGCTTAATCTAATTAAAATAGCAGCAGCAATGACCAAAAGTGCTAAGACAGCTAGTGAAATATCAAGCATACATAAATCGGAAGCAGGCGGATATGCAGAACGTCACTGAACGGCACAGCATCCTTTTTTATTTGTACAATTTAATATCCTCTGAAGCATCTTTTATATCTGTACTTTAAAATTTCAAATTGACGCGCTAAAGCTCCTGCAAAAGTATCTTATCGTTTTGTGTCATACTTTAGGGCTGGTCAAATTTGAATCGTCATTACGAGCTCTAACGACAGAGGCGCCACTCAATAACTTGGTATTCCATCAGTTGACTTGGTAGTTTTCACCCGTTCGCTGGTGCTTTAAAAGCGCGACGAATGCTGAAAAGTAAAATTTCAGCATTTAAAATACTAGGCGAACATAAATCAGCAGCAAGCAGAAATGCAGCAAGCATATTTAGTAGCGCCATCTATCGGCCGTAATGTCACACCCTCAATGTATGCTACTAAAATTGAAGCTTCTTAGTGGAATCCAAGCATGAATTTCAAATTTGAAATTCAAACGTAACCGTCAGAAAAGGAAATCCGTTAAAGTTTAAAAATATCGAACGAACTTGAAATTTAAAAGCAGCCGACAAATATTTGAAAATAGCGAACGAATGATATCGCTCGCCGGTAAACAAGTCACTTGTTGTATTTATACTTGCTGCTGATTTATTTTCTGCGTCAAACTGTAGGATTTCAAATTAATTCTGAAGGCCCTAAAATCTTCTGATTAGACTTTAGACATACATCATGATATATTGAATATATCAATATAATTTATTTGAAAGACTCCAAAATAAATTAAATAAAAAGCGAAATTAAATTAAATTAATTGTTGTTATATTTATTTGGGTCTTGCTGTCAGTGTATATTTTAGGATATATTACTTGTAGTAACACATTATCCTTCCCTCCCACTCCTCTATCTGTGGCCCAAGGATAGGCGATGTCAGCCCACTGACTATGTTGATATGAAATTCATATTATTCATATTATGAATCTCAAGTTTGAATATTGTGGCACAAAGACTGTTACGAAGTATTTTATATTTTTATAAATGAATTAAAATAAAACAAAACTCAAACTATTTATGTAGCATACTCTTAGGAAGCGAATAATGCAATATAGCAAAATACTGTTGGTGTTTAAATTACAAATGTTGATTAGCGTGTTGTCAATAATTTTTGATAAAACGAACTCGAATTTGACCTGCAAATTGTGTCCGAAACGATTTGAGCTCATCATTGTGACAAGTCGCAACTGACTAAATTGGTTTTGGATTATGTCTTCCCAAATTAGGTAAGGGACAAAGGGGAACCTACTACATAAGTTATCACTTTTAGCTTATAACTTGTGTCGCGACATGCTCCAACAGCAGTCAATGAGCAACGACGCGACAGATAATTGATAATTGATTTGCCAAATAGATTAGATGGAGGAGCCAGGGTCACAAAATCAGTCAGTATAGGGAAATTACTAATCAGTTTATTTACTACTATATTCGATCGGGTCTGGACCCTTTGTGATGTCGATTTGGAGTCTTGTTTGTGTATGTGTGTGTGTTTTTTTTTAACTGCATTGGCAGCAATTTCACAAGACATTGATTAAATTGTACTGTCGCCTATTTATTGTTTTAATCTTTGGCACAGCACTCGTATTATTATTGTTATTATTTTCGCTGTAGTTGTTGTTGTTGATATTTTTGCTACTTTACGTATGCACATCAATATATTTATATATGGAATATTTTGTTTTTTTGTTGCTTTTGTTTATGTATTTTATAGCACATTAAGTTAGGTGTGATAAGGACCACACACCGTCAGCGCTCAAGTAAGCAAGCACAAGTAAGCGAGCAAGCAAACACACAACCAAAACACACACACATACACAGCAAATAATTAGCAACGTGCGCAAAAAACGATCGCGCGTTTCGCTAGCGTTTTTAATCGCACGCAGCAATTAAGCGCCTCTCTGTGGCCAGTGGGCAGAGACAAACGGCCGCCACTGTTGCCTACTGCTGCTGCCTACTGCTGCTGCTGCCTGGTGTTGCTGATGTTATTGGTACTTGGAATGCCAGCTGCTCATAAATTGCACCAATTTGATGTGATAATAGTAAGTACAAAATGTCTAAATACATATATTTCATATTTGTCGTATTATTTTCGATGCGTGTGTTTGTGTGTGAAAATTGCGAACTGATCGCGTTGATCGCTTCGCTCGTATTTTGCTATTTGTGTATTTTTGGCTTGTCGCCCCTTATCAGCGCAACGTCGCCGACAGAGACAACAGCACACAAACAACAATAAAAACAATCACAAGACTGCCAACAACTCTCAGCTCTGATCGATAAATAGTTACTCTTCACTTTATTTCGATTTCCCATTTATCGATATTCGGTTTGTCCTGCAATTTCATTAAGTTTTTGCGTTTGTTTCCCGAAAGTTTTTTACGACTCTTTAAAAAAAAACAACGGAGTTTATCTATGTTTTCATTTAAATGGTAGACACTTAGTTATCATTTTTATTGCCCACAAGCCGAAAGAGGACCTAAAAGCTGATAAAACTATCAAAATAATTTGATAAGGGCTCTGAGTATGAGACAGAGATAGAGACGTAGTGAAGGCAAGGGAAGTAAAATCTGAAAAGTTAAGTGCAGGAGAACCAAAGAAAGCTTACAGAAATTGCTTTTAAATAAATTGTAATTTTAAAAAAACATAACAATTTGTTTAATTAATTAATTACATAATTATTTAGAAATGGTTCTACACAATTCCATTAAGGAAATGTATTTAATAATTGGCCAATTAGAAATACTCTACTGTAAACATATTCATATTGCTTTCACACTAAAACAAACCTCTATGTAAACGAAAAAGAAAGAATTCAGCAATTGACGAATTTGAAATAAAATAGTATGGATATTTTCTGAATATTTGTCTTATACTGATTTAAAAGCACTAATTGAAATTTTGTAATATAATAGTTGTAGTATATTCGTAATACCTTATATGGATAATTTTTAATACATACCGAATATATAATAAACTTCCATTTAATTATAAATACTATATATTGAAAACTCAATTACAAAACATTAAAAAGAAAACCTAAAATTATGTATATATGTATATACATACATACATATATATAGCTAAACAAGTAAGAAAGTTACAGTCGAGTGTGCTCGACTGTGAGATACCCGCTACCCACTTTTAATAAAGGCAAAATATTGAGGTATCATTTTCAAAATATACCGAAAATACGAAAAATACTAAAATTAT
The DNA here is from genome assembly GCA_023558445.1 of Drosophila pallidifrons. Taxonomy (NCBI): domain Eukaryota; kingdom Metazoa; phylum Arthropoda; class Insecta; order Diptera; family Drosophilidae; genus Drosophila; species Drosophila pallidifrons. Next base: position 8,222,400 of record CM042351.1, read on the forward strand.
ACCAAATGGTATGTTTGGTATATCGATATAGTACACCATTCAAAATATACCATAGACGGCACAATGTACCAGATTGTCGGCCAAAGCAACTCAGACCCTAGTAAGTAGGCGCTTTTGCCCATACAAAAGTATTTCTTTAATAACTTCCATAATTTTTATCGGATCGCAACCAAATTTTCAGAAATCATAACTACTATAGTAATTATTCTATATACCAATTATTAATTGTTCGAAGCTGTAGCTTTAAAATTACGCTTGTTATTCGATTTTTTTGATTTGCGGGGGCGGAAGTGGGCGTGGCAAAAATTTGAAACAAACTTGATCTACGTGCAAACATAACAAATGCTGTCGAAAAAAAATTATAGCTCTATCTCTAATAGTCTCTGAGATCCAGTGTTTCATACGGACAGACGGACAGACGGACAGACGGACAGACGGACATGGCTATATCGTCTCGGCTGTTGACGCTGATCAAGAATATATATACTTTATAGGGTCGGAGATGCCTCCTTCTACCTGTTACATACATTTCCTGCCGGCACAAAGTTATAATACCCTTCTACCCTATGGGTAGCGGGTATAAAAAAAAATACTGAAATTTCCTTAAATTATATTATTATATTACTTTATATTAACAATTCAAATATAAAACGTTGAGCACTGACATAAAATGGGATAAGTTATACTATTAAAATTATGAGTCCACATAATAAGAAAATAAATTATTTAATTCTACATTAGAGAGATTTTTCTGATTGTAAATGGTATCTTTTCTGAATTCGGGGTATTAAAATTGTGTCTGCACTTCCTCAAAATGTCACAAGCCATGTTTTTAGTCGTGCATAACCACTTTGCATTTTAATGAGTGCGGGGTACTCGAAGGGTCCAATGACGCGATAATAAACAATATTTTGCACCCCAGATGTGTGGAGAAGCAGCAGCTGTCCATCGAGCAAGCGGACGAGGGCGGCTACTCAGAAGCAGAAGCAGAAGACGAAGAGCGACAGGTCGGGGCCAACTAGAGCAGCGGAGGGGGTTCGTTCGTCTCCTTTGATTAGACGCACTTAAGTACACAAAGTGAGGGCAACGAGAAGACCGGGCCACAACAACAACAACAACAACAAGAGCAATGGACTCTAATAATAATAATATAATAAATTCATATAAATGCGTATGTGTTTGCTCTGAGCAATTAATAATTACTTGAGTCAAGTGGGTCGTTTGATAACTTTTCGACAGTTTCTGGGCGGGCAAATAATTGATAAGTTTGTTTTGTGGGACCATAAATGATCAAGTACGGGAGTCCAAGAACCCAAGAGCCAAAGACCTCAATGCGAAGCGAGCAAAGGAAGGAAAGTTGGCACAGAAGTTCCCGTGAAATATATGAAAGCAATTCAAATCAATTGATGATCGCGAGTCGAACGATTGAACGATGCATCAAATTGCGTTCGCTATCTCAAGTAATTAAAAAATCTTTAAATAATAAAAATATAAATTGAATTGAATTTGATTTGATTGGCGTAACAGTTATTATTATTGTACAATATAATACTAATCTTATATTTATTTTCGAAATCAAACAAATTACTTTTGAATTATGAATTAAGCATCATAAATGCAAACATTGATTTCAATTCCATGATTTACTATGTTATGTGACATCATTTTATTTTTTCACACACTTGAAAGAGAGCGAGACCGTGAATCATTATCCTGCTTTCGTCAGTCAAGCACTTGAAAATTCAGTTGGGAGCTCACACAAATAAACGAAGTAAAAGGTAAACTGCTAAATTAAAAGTCGCCACAAATAATTGATTTTATCGGTGACATTAAATTGTATCTCTGTGGAAAAATATAATTGAAAAAAAAAATAAATAAATAAATAGATAAAAGGGGAACCCTAAAAAAAAGTATTCGTATTTCATAAAAAGTTTTGTTTTGTTTGTTTAGTCTTAGCATAAATTAAATTATTGATATTAAATTATTTATCCCATTAAGTTTTATAAAGCTAAATATTTTGCATATAGAAATTCATCAGATTTAGCTTTGAGTTAAACAACCATTTTTTTCAACATTTGTTTCATTTATTTGCATGAGATGAAATTAAATAAAATAAATAAAAATGTCATTATTGTTGTAAATAAGTTATTAATTTATCAGATTTATTTTACTTGGTTTAACTATTGTCTTCAAACTGAACTAATTTGTAAATAACTTTGCGAATTCTTATCATATTATTATTATATTACTAATATATTATTATAATTAACAAGTAATACGTAAAACACACATTTAACTTTCATCAATTTACATACAATGACATTTATCAAACGATTTGATAGATTAATTGGCTTCAAATGTATTTTTACTTAACTTGGCTTTTTACTTAACTTTTTCGTTTTGCATCTCTATGATTTTGAGACACGCTCAAGGACAACAGATGATTTTGTTGCAGACTACAAACTCTTCGATCGACCCTCGTCCGGCAATGTCCACCTTTGGTCGCGCGTGCTTAAACGAATTGAAACGACACGAATCGAAACGAAACGAAACGAAACGAAGCCGAATGAAACGAAAGCAAAGCGTTGTCCGTGCTTCAGCCCGTGCTTAGGCCGAGTATAATATAATATATTACGCATACGCCCGTTGGGCCTCGTGCGCATCGCAGAAAACGAAGAACGAACAACCACAATCGACAGTCAACATTAGCGTCGTTGACGTTGTCGTCGTCGCCGTCGGCATCGCTTGAATGTGAAACAGCTGAGCAGCAGCAGTCTGCAATTCAACGCGCCAGTTCAGTCATCGGTTGGTGCTGCGGTGGTGCTGTGGTGCTGTCTGTAGCCAAAAAAGAAAAAAAGAAATAAAAAAACACGCCGCGTACGAGTTGAAATACTAGAAACTTGCTTGCTTTATTATTTTGTTGCTATTTTTTTCTGTTGTTATTCGTTTTCGTTGATATATATTTTTTTTATTCATATTTGATACTCGTTGTCGACGCATTCGCGTGTTATTTTCTGTGTATGTTGTTCTCGTTGTTGCTGTTTGTTTGATTCGGTTTTGATTTTGATTTTGCGCCGTAGATCGGCTTGGTAAACAAAGCAAACAAGCGAGCAATGTGACAGCCATAAACAGCTTCTAGACAAAACGCTTGAATAACAACCAAAATTACAACTACAAAACTAAATTCATATACAAACAAGCGCAATTACACATATCAATTGTGTGTGCATATTGTAAGCAATAAGAAATTATATACATATAACGAGAGCAAAAGGTTTGGAGCAGTTTGTGTTGTCGCAGTAGAGATGGAGCTCTATACGTCGGACAGCTCGGACACGGATTCGCGAGAGCAGAAAACAATCGATTTCGGACGCATGAACTTGGATCTGGTGACACTCGAGGATCATTTGAGTTCGCCGCACAAGGCGCTGGCCAAATCGAGCGGCGACATCGAGACGCTGCTGTTGAATCACAATCGTTTGGTCGGTTTGCCGCGCATGCTTCAACAGTTTGTCAACATCAAGATACTCGATCTGAGCTCAAATGCCATCACCCAGCTGCCCGATGCCATTTGCCAGCTGCCTCTGGTCACGCTGATTGTGAAGAACAATCTGTTGACGAATGCCTCGTTGCCCAAATCGCTGTTGAGCAAATTGAGCGGCAGCAGCCATGGCACCTCGACGCTGAAGGAGCTCAATTTGAGTGGCAATCAATTGACACACTTTCCGGAACAGGTCACCGAACTGCGACAGCTCAAGTATTTGTATTTGGGCGGCAACAAGATCTCTAGCATCTCCAAGGACATTTGGAAGATGCAAAGGTAATGAGCGAATAAGGATTATGTTATTTTTATTTCATTGGCATTCTTTTGATCGCTGTCTCTGTCTCTGTTTGACGCGAGAAAGCGTCTATTTGCTGATCTTATAGTGATTGACAGTTCTTTCTCTTTCTCTCTCTCATCTCTCGCAGTCTTTATCGCCATCTGTTTTGTCTGTCTGAAGCTTATCTGTGGCCTCTCTCTGTACTTCTCTTTCGCTCTCTTCTGATCAGTCTAGCCATCCCACTTTCTCTTCAATGCGCGTCTCCATCTCTTTCTGTCTGCTTATGGCATACATACAACAGCGTTAATTAAAGTGATGAAATTAAATGTGTTATATAGCGAGTGATGATCTCTCTTAGCAACACCAAACAATGTCTAACAATGACTTTAATCTTTAACGATCATTGCTCTGCTATTCCATTTCATTTTCACTTCTTTCCAAATTTAACTAAGCATCTGAGCATCTGTCTAACGTTCAATAATCGCTGATTAATTTGAATTTCTTTTACCCTGAAGTACGTTCTGACAATCACTCCATTGATCATCTTTTAATGATTAATAGCTTCCTATTTTCTTTTGAACTTTTCATTCACAAACTTCTGTTTTTCATAGAACCCATTTGCTTTATCATCTTATCTCTGTTGGTTTGTCTTCCCAGTAATTTCTACTATATGTTATGTCTTGACTGATCTGCAACGATCTGCTTAAACGGAAATTGAGCTTAAAAATCAGTGTCTGACTTCCGCTTGGCCCACTTCAAAGTGCATCGGTAGGCGCAAAGTATCGTTAGGCGCCAATACTTTCTTCTCCACCTCCCAATTCCATGCCACACAATTCACTGTTGTTGTCAAGCGTATCAGACGACAGAGAGCGAAGGGTAGCCAAGATCCGAGAGAGAGACAGCGCAAGCGAGAGAGAGCGAGAGAGAGAGGGCAGAAGCACAGCTACATTTTATACACTCAGTCCCCCGATGGAACTGATAACGCGCCACTTTCGAGTGCCTCTGGACGGGCATTGTAAAAAAAATATAAAAAAAAAAATACGTATCGAAAACATGTACTTGACCGAAGCGATTTCGGTCCGATCATAAAGGTATCGCCGTATTGGCATATTTGTATTGGAGACGCATGTCTGCCATTTACGGCGATGTGTTAGTGAGCGTGGGGCATATTTATAATAACACAATTAGCGCAAAATAACACAATAATAAATAAACAAAAGAGCCTATATAGAATTACTTATCAAAAGTACCCGAACTTCGCGACCAAAGTCAAGAGATTACAGTCTGGTAAAAACCTAGTCCCCTACCGCCCGACGCCCTAAAAGCTCCCTCCCAATAACAAAATAACAAATATATATATACTTATATAGACTAGCAAACAGATAGAAAAAAAAAAACAAAACAAACAGGTCTTTATCACAGGGGTTATCGAAGGAAGCTAAGGCACTCGACTATCTCTTCATTTCCCACCGCCTTCAGCAACACCCCATTCTCATTTATCACACTCGTTTTGTTGCCAACCATGCCACAAAGGGGTCCCATTAAACCGCACATCACCCCCACATCACCTCATCTAATTGCAACTTGACTAGCGATTAAAACAACTAACTAACACGACCCTACAACAACCCAATCGAACCGACAAATAAACAACAAAACATTTTCCCGATTAGAGTTCAACAAAGAAACGTCTTCTCGACAACTCGATCATAACAGCGCGTGACTCACATAAATGGAACTGGGCCAGCAATGAAACTAACTGACTACCTTATACATTGCAAACAAAATCCGCAGCAACCAAAAATAAAAGCAAAGTCGTTAGAAAGCCTTCCAAACCAACACAATCCTAAATCCTTCCAACACCACTTTTCCACTGTATTCTTCATTATTTGTCAATTCTTTTATTTATTTCACGATGAGATTTAATTTGTGGAATTTTAAATTGTACAGCAATATCCAGGTTAACTCTTTAGAGCGCCTTCCAAGCTCTACCAAGTTAAGTTAATATAAGCTTCAAAGGAAGATCAATTTTCAAAAGCTTCTAAATAAACAAAAACACTCTTTAGAGGACCTCTGGAGCCATACCACTAAGCTGCCCACAACCACCTAATAGCCTTATTATGAATAATCATAAATAATGAAACCCTTTACAAGACCTCCTAAGCCCTACCACAAACAGATTTATAAAGGTACCCAAGAAAATATATTAAGAATATATTAAATAAGATATTCGTTAATTTTAAATAGAGCATGAAAACTTTAGAGGTCCTATCGACTCGTTCATCATGAGATTAATCATAAACAACATATTGAAATTTCATATTAAGACAACCCTAAGCGTATATCAATTGAACTCGCTGAACAACATAATACCCAAATAAACCCTCGCAATCAATCCTAATCAGCTCCAGCGATTGCAGACCTATCAAATCGAATTCTTTAACGTCACATATTCATTATTTATTACTCACCTTCCGATATTTCCATCTCTTTCCATCTTTTCAGTCTGCACGTACTTTCGTTGGGCGGCAACCTGATCAATGAGGTGCCCGAGACGGTTGGATCGTTGAGTCAGCTGCAAGCGCTGGTGCTGTGCGACAATCTGATTGAGCATCTGCCGACGAGCATTGCACGCCTGAAGAATTTGAAGTCGCTGCTGCTGCATAAGAATAGACTGAAGCACTTGCCCAAGGACATTGTGGCCCTGAAGAACCTAACCGAGGTTTGTAGTCGCTCAACTGCTACTGAATTCTTCCCTTACCCATTGCTGAATTTTCCATTCACCCTCAAATAAAAAACAGCTGAGCTTGCGTGACAATCCATTGGTGGTCCGTTTCGTGCAGGACATGGCCCTGAAGCCACCGACGCTATTGGAGCTAGCCGGACGCATTGTTCGCGCCAGTGGCCAACAACCGGGACCCACCGATGTGCCGCGCACATTGGTTGAGTACCTGAATAGTGCCAACTGTTGTGTCAATCCCAATTGCAAGGGCGTCTTCTTTGACAATCGTGTGGAGCACATCAAGTTCGTCGACTTTTGTGGCAAGTATCGGGTGCCATTGTTGCAGTACCTCTGCTCCTCCAAATGCATTGAACCCGAGCGTCCGGCACGCGCCACGACGAGCAGCAATGCGAGCGCCAGCAGCGGCTTCATGATGCGCAAGGTACTGCTCGGCTAAAGTTGCCCAGACCAGAGCACATCTGGGTTTCCCCGGGACCGAAACAACCGTTCGACGCTGCGTCGCTGCCCCATCGGGACATCCTTCCCTTCCCCTTCCTTGGCCCGATTCGGTGCGGATCCCCCATTGGCGGCTGCATATGGTCCCAACACCACCACCACAACAACAACAACAACTTCCCAAAAACAACTGCTGTGGCAGCTATACACACATTGGCTTTATTATCACAATTTTACCAAAAAGAAAACTTTCCACTTGCCAATTTGCCAAATGCATATTTCGTCCATTGTTTTTATTTTTGTTATGTTTTTGTATATAAACCCAATATGAAAAATATATATGTAACGCAATATATATATATATATTATATAGATCGAATCTATATATGTGTATATATATGCGTGTGTGTGTGTGTGCTCATAGATGAACTGCAAACAGATAGCTTAATTTGATTGGACTAGCCATTGAAAAATAGTCGATAATAGTTGAATTTCCCCCAGTGCGTGGTGGTTGACAACAATCACTATTAAAAATAGTAATGAATGGAATGAACCGGGAGAAACCTCAAACTTTGTCAAAGATAAGTTAAGAACCAATAGAGAAATTTGCATAAAAAATGAGCACCCAATAGAAATACATTGCATTTTAAGGAGTAATCGAATAATTGTTCAAACTTGTTCAACAAGGTAAGAGAGTTGCTCCATCTAAACTTAAAATGCGACTATTACTTAATTAACACAAATAATTATCGTTTTCAGCAAATGGACTCTCGCACAACTCACGCGACATAAACCTTATAAACGCAATAGCGTACTGAGCCCCGAATAAGACTAAATCAAGTAATTTATTCATATAGATAGTTTATTTTTCCATTCTGAGAAACATTCGTAGCTATTCGTAATTTTCCCAATATTGTTTGCAAAGAATGATATATAATTTAAGAGCTACAAACATGGATACAAATACAAATTATCAAAAGACGGTAAATTTGAAATTAGAAAAAATATACTTCAAATTTGATTGAAATAAAATGATTGATATTCGTTGCCTCTTCGTAATCGAGAATTAATCAAAATTTGAATGCCGACGGAACCGATAAAAGCTCCTTATAACTTAAAGTTAAATAAATTTAATGTGGATTGTAGATTGTGTGGATTGTATGTTGACCTACAAAACTTACAAACTGTACGGGCGCAGGATTCTGATACAAAAAGAGACAGCGGAGGTGCCTTTATTGTGTCTACAATTTCGGGCGTTTTGGAATACATAAGACATACGTCATATCATGTCATTATATATCATATTATATCATATCAGCTATGGCCTAGATGTAATATCCTAGTTAATGGAGAGTTTATATGTTATATTACTTTCAAGATCCTTGGGATATTGGTAATGTTGATTGGGTATTGAGCGATGGTAATGTCGTGATTTGATGCTTGATGATGTCGTCTTCTGGTTTGCTACCATTATGTCGTCGATGATGATGATAAGTTTGGGGTTGTGGGAGCAGTGGGTAGAAACTTTTTATCTTATACTCTTAATGCTATTTATGCGGAGTAGTTAGTTTTTTTTTTTAAGTAGTCAATAATAGTCGCATGGAATTGGGCGTTCACTTGTCCAACGTGTTGACTGTGAATGTGTTGACTGTCTATTGATCCATCACCTCCTGGCTGGTATCGTCAACCTCCATGGCGGCTGGCTCATCTTTGGCAACCTCATCAGTGGCCATATCGCCGGCGCCGGTTGCTGTTCCGCTTTCGGCCATGACGACTTCATCGACGGCTGCCTGTGCATTCTCCTCCTCGGCTGGTGTGTCCTCCATGGGCTGATCGTTGAGTGCCAATGTGGGTGTGGCTGTCGCACTTGCCGCAACCCCAGCAGCGACAGCTGCTGCAACTGTTGGCGGCGTGGCTGCAACTTTGGCAACGGCAGCGGTAGCAGCGACTGCAGTTGCAGCTGCTGGCGACTGCGGCGTAATAAGTTCATCGGTCTCAATGGGCACAGCTGGAGCAGCTTCAGCGGCGGCCGTCAACTCGGCAGGAGCCGCAGCGACAGCCGCAGCTGCAGCTGCAATGGGAGTTTCAGGTGCGGCTAGTGTTGCCACAGCTTCGGCTTCGACTACTGCTGGTGCTGTTGCAGTGACTTCGGCAGCAGCAGCATCGACAGTCTTGGTCTGATCATCGTTCTTCTCAGCTTCAGCTGGCGGCGTTACAGCAGCCGGATCTTCCTTGGCCTCCGGCTCAGCATCGGCCTTTTTCTCAGTCTTTTCCGTATTTGTCTCCTTAATATCAGCTTTCGAATTGGTCTCCAGCTCGGTCTCGGTCTCAGTCTTGGCAACTTCAGTGGCACCAACCACCTTTTTCTCAACGTCTACAGCAGCAGCTGCTGCAACTGTAGCTGCAGCATCCTTCTCAGCTGTTACTTTGGGCTCAGCAGCTGCTTCGTCCTTCTTGTCGACAACAGCTTCATCTGGCGACGCCGGAGCTGCTTTCTCTGTTTTATCAGCAGCCGTCTCCTGCTCGCCTGTGGTCTTGTCCTTCTTTTCTTCGTCAGTGGCAGCTGGAACAGCTTCATCGTCGGGTTTCTTGGTCACATCCTGCTCTACGGGTTTCTCCAACTTCTCGGCACTTTCCACATCCTGCTTCTCAACGACAGTCTTCGCCTGCTGTGATTCGACTGCAGCATCAGCTGATGCAGCATCGCTCGTCTCCTTCTCCTTTGCAGCAATCGTTTCCTTGACCTCAACTATAGCTGGCGTCACAACAGTCTCGGTTTCGGCAGCTGTTGGTTTCTCATTAGCTGGCTCTGGCGACTCCTTTGCCTTGGGCTGATTGTCGTCGCCGTTGCATGTCTTCTTCGCCTTGGGTTCGTCCTCCTCTTCGTCGGGTTCTTCGATTTCAGCCGCCTCAGCCACAGCGTCGGTAGCATCAGTATCGTCGACAGCCTTTTGGCATTCAGTTGCTTCCTCGGCAGCATCTACAGCAGCAGCATCAACAGCTGCTGCCTCTTCAGCTACACCATCAACCGCATCGGCATCTGCCTCAACGGCTTGTTCCGTTTCCGGTTTATTCTCGTTGGTCTCCTCTTCGGCATCCGGCTCTGCCTCCTCAGCCGGCTGTTCGTCGTCATCGTAGTCAAGTTTTGCCTTCTTAGCCTTGGGCTGCAGGACAGCATCATCGGAACGTGGACAGGAGGCCTTTAAGGCGCCGCTATTGTTGCCAGTCTGTTGTTCCTGGTCGCCGCTGCAACCGTTGCGTTCATCCACATTATTGAAAATGTTCTCGTTCTCCATTTCAATGTCAATGTTGACCTCCAGCGAGAGATCGCCATTGCCCACCGAATCGAGAGAGTCACCATTCTCGCTCTCCGTGCGCTTGCGTCCCGGATCAATGGTACTAACCACTAAATATATAATATACAAGTAAGTAAAAGTATAGGAAGACTATCGATTGATCATTTCCCTTACCCAGTATGTTCTTCTCCAGCGCACGCATAAACTTGTCAATGCGCGAATATTGCTTGCGAGGATCAATCAGAAGCTCGCAGAGACGCTGCACGGTAAATGGAGCAGCATTGAAAAGATCGAGACGCTCGAGCAGTGATGACTTCATCGTCTCATAGTTGAATGGATCCACATTGGGATAATTTGGTATTTCTACTGTAAATTTATATATAGAATTGTAGATCAGCATAAGACCCAGAGATACCGCTAAGTTCACCTACCCTCTAAACGTTGCGAGTCCTCATTGAAATGTTTGATCACATTAAGCAACTTCTCGCGAAATAGATATTTAAGGCTGGACCACTTGAATAAGGTGTCTCCAGTTTTGGCCACATACTGAAAGTAATCCTCTAGCTCCTTGGGTATCTCCTTCTGCTTGAGTCGCGTAAAGCGCTCAAGAATTTGTAAAATCTCATCGCTGTTCTCCATGGTCACCATTTAAGAGGATCTGGATTTTTTTTTGTTTTTGTTTTTGTGTAGTCAACAACTGCAACGACTCTGCTGAAGATCACAAGACCCACAACCACGACAAAACAAAAACATATGAAAACGATAGTTTATCAAGCAAAAGCGTGCATACTTATCGATAGACCAATGAAAGCTTCCCAATCAACTAAAATACAATCAACAGAGCCTCCGAAGAAAAAACAAATATTTAAAATATCTTTCTTGCGCTGCGTGTAGAGACACAAAAAACCGAAAGGAAAAACTGCACTACAATTGCCGCTGCTCTGTTGCGACGTCTAAAAAACCGCAATGTATGCGTGAGCTTGCTGCTTTACATGTGCAAATGCATGTGAGAGTGCGACAGGTATGCGCCGAATCAGCGACACTTCGACTTCCACTTCGGCATCGGCATCGGCATTGGCTTCGAGTTGGGTCAAGTCGTCATATCAACGGGTCGTGTCGGCTTTTCTGCACAATTTATGCTTCGTATGCAATACATGTTTACGAAGCTGCATTAAACTAGGCAAATGCGCCGGTTGTGGCCGATGTGTACCGATGAGTGATAGCACACACGGGCCGTGTTGCCAATTCTTCTGCTCATAAAATAGCTATAGTAACATATGAAAAACGCTAGAAACCGCCAGAAAATTAGGATGATAACCAAAATATAAAGCTACGTTAGTAAAACAATATTTTTATTAATTGAATTTTTTTATTAAGTATTTTTGAGTAGTAAATTTCGTCAATCATGCACCACAACAATCCCAAATGGTCAATGGGGCTGACCAATGAATGCGTCGCAATATATGCCCATATAAAGAGAAATGCCGCCTCTTGCTGGCAGTTTTTTTTAGAGACAGTCGGAACAAACGTTATTTTGTTCGTCTGTGAAAATGCAGATGACGAAGACCTATGGTTGTTTGTCTGGGCATGTGCTTGCAAATCACAAAGTTTCGCATTAATGGTACATTTGCAATATTTTCAAAAGCATATTTGATCATCGGCTGCATCTAGAGCTAACCAATTCTTAAAGAAGGGGTTTATAAATCTTGGGCATTTTAACTGCCCCACACGATCGTTTTGGGAATTGTGAAATACACAGATGGTCATGTATATATAGTATAAAACTAGTATAAACTATAAATCGATAAAAATGCAAAGATCTTTTGGCATATCGATGTTTTTACCATTGCAATGCAAAAATACTGCAAGGTTTTAAAGTGTGGCATAGTAAAACATAAAAATACACAAAAGTACCAGATATTTAAAAAAAAACTAAAGTTCCATAAGTTTTGTTTTGAAAATAGCTATATTTCCCGCTAGCCGCTAGTTTTCAATTTATCCCGCATTTTGCTTTTGAAACCGTCAGATCTAGCGGGGAAATAGCTAAATTGGCAACGCTGCACACGGCTATGTGTGTGGGAGAGAGAGGACGTAGGGTAGACGACTAACTTGGTTGGCAACCAACTGTGATGCGACTGCAAAATTGAGAGCACAATTCAAATGAGCAGCGGCGGCAAGTTCATCTCCTGAGTCTGAGGTGGAGAAGGAGGATGCCATTTCCAAAGAGATATTCGCATATCAAAACTAGTTATTTCTACAGTTTACACACACACAAATTCGTTTAGGTAAAAACTCGACACACACACACTAGAGTAGCAGACGTGATGTGTGTCTGTGCGTGTGTAATAGGTTTTTTTTTGCAAGTCGCAGACAGCGGCGAGCCGCTGTTGCTGCTGCAAAAAAGGCTCAGAGACATTTGTATGTGTGCTCACTAATACAAGCACACACATTTACATGACGGCGTATGCATGTACGTAGAAATCGCTACAATTTTGTTTTTCGTTTTGCAGGTGCCCTAAAATTTCGGTATTCATGGCGGCATTCCGGTTGTGTATTATGCCGACTAGTTGAAGCTTTTTTGTTGGGCATAGACAGACGGAGTAATGAAGAAAAACTAGTAAAAACTTACCTGCACACACACCCACACACTGACTTCTGAGACACTTGCCACACTAGTATGAATATATGTATATATCACAATTATGCTTGCGCCACTTAAATGTGCAAAATTAAAATTATTTATTTATATTAGTTGCACCGCCTGCACCGTAAGCTGCAGCTGCTGCACACACACACACACTATCGATAAGTGCCGACAAGCGCTTCGTTTCATTTGCTGACACACATTATCGATTGTCGATTGCAAATGTTAAGCATCGCGAATAACTTGGCCGCTGTTAACAACAGCTGTGAAGTGCTGTATATCGATAAGAAAATAAATCACATATATGTTAAATAGATAACCAAGAGAATGACTATTTATGTTTTTATTATTATTTTTACACGATTATACAGTCGTTTTGTAAAATATGAAGTTAAATAAAAATTCGAAAATGCTGGCAACGTTGCGCTTATCGCTACAAAATCGATACATTTGATAAGTGTGTGTGGGATTTGCCATCACTAAAAACAGAAAACCAAACAATTGATAATATTTGATGAGCTAACTTTTTGCCGTTTGTTGTATGCATTTTATGTTGAAAAGGCAGCAACATGATCTGTCGCTTGTGTTTCAAAAACATAAACGCAAACAATGCCGTCTATTTATTCGAAACGAACGACACGCTGGCCGAATCATCGCTGCTGAAAATGATTGCCAAGTTTCTGCAGCTCGAAGTAAGCTTTGCCCTATTTTAGCAATTATTTAATTAATTTTCATAATTCTCATAGATAATGCCGGATGACAACATATCAACGAATATTTGTCACGACTGTTGCGAGCATCTGGAGGATTTCAACAATTTCTGGCAGCTCGTCGAACAAAAACAGGCAACACTCAAAAAGGAATTCCTTAACGTGGACGTGGATTGTGTGGCCATGAAATGGACTGGCGGCATCGATGTGGATGTTAGCATCGATGAGCTGCCGTTGGTCGCCGCTGATGAAATGGACGAGAAGCCATTGGACATCCATAATCTCAGTCTATTAGGTAGTGTGCTCGATGTGAATGTAGACAGCGTTGAGGTACCCCAAATCTCGACGAGAAGTGCCAAGCAGCAGCAGACGCTGGATTACGATGAGAAGCCGTCGCTACTGCTGGCTGATGACGGCAGCGCTTCCTCCTCCCCCTCTTCCTCATCATCCGCTGCGTCTGATGAAGATGGTGAGTGTCAGAGCTTAATCCTCTAGAAATTCACTTAAATTCCATGTTCTAGATGAAGTGCCGCTAGTGAAGCTGCAGCATAAACTAAAGCCCAAGCGTAAAGTGCGCGTCACACGTCGCCGCAAGTCACGCAATCTCACCTTAGCCCAGGAACTCGATCAGCTGCTCGAGCAGAGCAACAACAACAATGAAGTCGGTGCGCCAAACAAAGTGAGACGCAGCAAGAAAGTGTTGCCGAGCAGCGCTGACACGCCGACGGATACGCAAAAGCATGAGCTGGAAGCGGTGCTGGAGCGTCGTCCTAAGGGCTGTTCGCGTGCCCAGCTATCGAAGCGCTACGAGGAGGCGATCGCCAGTTATATGAGCGCCGACTGTGATCTGTGCGATTTCAGTGCCAAGTATCTGTCGCAGCTGAAGACGCATTTTCTCGAGGTGCATCAGCAGGATGCGTATCTCAAGTGCTGCAACAAGATCTTCAATCGACCGTCCAAGCTCATGGATCACATTCGCAAGCATATTAATCCCAAGCTCTTCACGTGAGTGCGCCGCATTTGCAGCTGAAAATTGATTTTTCCATTACGTTAATGGGGTTGATTAGCTTATTGATGCCAGCTAACACTTTAGGCTTTCATGACTGCAACTTATGTGATATTCCCCTCTCTTCTCTTTCACGTTGACAGCTGCTCGATTTGCAACAAGTCGCTGAACTCGCAGGACTATCTTGCCACACACATCGAGACGGTGCACAACAAAGTGGCGCAAATTGGCAAAGTGCTTAAGTTTCCGTGCGCCAAATGCGAGCGCACATTTAGCAGCGAACGTCGGCTATCCAATCATCTGCTCAAGCACGACACGGATCAGCTGGAGCACAGTTGCCAGATCTGCGACAAGAGGTAAGTCTACGAAATATATGTTGCCTGCTCTCTCTAATCCATGCTCCCCATCTCGCTCGCTCTCTTTCTAGTTTTGCCAATGTGCATCGCTTGCGTCGACACATTCAGTCCATACACGAGGATCTGCATCCGCATGTCTGCGATATATGTGGCAAAAAGTTTAAATTCAAACCCTCCTTTGAACGCCATCTGCTCGAGCATCAAGGTGTCGTTGCTCCCGCCATGGAGTGCCCAATTTGCGGCGTCTGGCTAAAGAACGAGCACAGTTTGCGATTGCATCGCTTCACACACGACAGCACGGATACCGTGTGTCCGCATTGCGCCAAGACGTGCAGCAGTCGCACAGCGTTGCGGGCACATATCAAATACGCGCATAAGCTGACCACGAATTTGCAGTGCACGTATTGCGAGAAGAGCTTCAAGCAGCAGCGCAATCTGGAGGAGCATATGGCCATACATACGGGTCTCCAGCTGTACAATTGTCCGCACTGCCCGAAGGAGTGTCGCTCGAGGAGCAACATGTATGTGCACATCAAGCAGCGGCATGCGGACGAATGGCTCAAAGCGAAGATGGCGCGTTCGCATAATCCGCAGTACAAGCCGCATGATTAACTAGATTTTACACCGATTAGCAGCAATACATATGTATATGATTAGGAAAGACCAGTGCAAGCATTAGCCATTAGTTTATATACTTAATAGTTAAGTCCGTCAGCAGTCTGTCTGTGTATTACTGACAGCAGCTGCCATTAAATTGCAATTGTACTTGGAATATTTTTACAATATACGTTTTACGTTTATTACAAAGCTTCTCTCAATTTATTTTTAGTCCGGCAGCAGCTCCTCCAGCTGTCTGAGCAGTGGGGCCGGCAAGGCGTCAGGAAACTCAATGTCGAAGTGCAAAAAGAGCACACCACGTTGCAACGGAAACTCCAAATACGGCAAACCTTGTTCATAAAAACAAATATCTGACCTCAGCCCAGTGACCTCATTGTCATTGCTGTGATGGAACAAAGACACACCGGGCTGCAAGCTGGGCACCTCAATGCTGACACCGCACAGCGCCTGCTTCAGTGTGATCTTGGCCGTGTAATGAATGTTGCTGCCATCGCGCACGAACAGCGGATGCGGCGCATCGCGTATGATGAACACAATGTCGGCAGGAATGCGATTTGGTGACTCGTCCCCCTCTTTGCTAAAGGTGACTTTGGTACCCGATTTCCAACCTGGTTTGATTTCAATGACCAGCTGCTTGAACTGCTTGCGCGGCACACCGTTCACCAGTCTCATGCGTGAGATTTGCATTTTCTTCCGGCAACCGCTGTTGATGTCCTCGAGCCTTACAAACAGTTCATGCACAATTGCCGGATCCTGGGTTCTGGTTGAGAAACCAGAAAAACCAGCCAACGCACTAGATGGATCATTGGCAGAGCTCTCGTCAAACACCTTACTTGGATCGCCAAAGCTGCCGTAGAATTGTGCAAATGTTGCGCTTGGATCACCATGAAAATGATAACTGGGTTCAGAGCCGCTTTTCTGGCTGTTGCAGCCGTGATTTAAACCCTCTTCGCCGGATCGATCGTAAATGTCGCGTTTCCTTTTGTCGGATAGCACTTCGTAGGCTTCAGCGACCAGTTTGAAACGTTCGGTTGCCTCGGCACTTTTATTATTGTCAGGATGATATTTGAAAGCCAATTTGCGATAGGCTTTCTTAATTTCATCCTCCTCGGCATGGCGACTTATGCCAAGTGTTTGGTAGAAATCTTTGCCCATTGCTAAAATTTTTTTTTTTACTAGAATTTCGTACAAAATCTGTAAGTTAAATTAAATGAATTGCTTACTGTTACTTCTTCAATTTGAGCGCTCTCTTCTAATCGATAGCAAGTGTGTAGGCAAAATGACAGTACTGTTAGAGCCGGCAGCGCGGCGTTGCCACAAACTAAGCTGCCACCTAACATTGCTCGCCTGCGATAAACAAAGCATTTAAGCAGAATTGCTCCGCACGGTAACGGCATTGACTCCACATGTTAAGCAGGCAAATGCTCATCTCTAGAGTGCAACGCCGTAAGCGCAAGCTGGCAGCACTGTGTGCAAAAAATTCATACGATTTAAACTACTGGAACAATTACGTATTACGTGAAAAGAACGCACCGAAAGTAATACAAAAGTAAACGTTAAACGGCATAGTGTAATTTAAACGCCAACGTAAAGAAGCGTGCGTGTGTGTGGTAAATACAAATAATCGTGCAAGTGCAAAAGTGATCCAAACTAGTTTCAGCACCTTGGATTTCGATTACATTTTTAATCTCTCTATACACTTGCAAAAACGAAAAGAAACGAAACGACACAAAAAAAGCGACCAGAGCAGCAGCAGCCGCGCACAGCATTGGAGAACGACGTTAGAGAGACAGAGAGCGCGCTAACACAAGCGAGAACATAGGAGAGCCGACCAAAGCCAAACCGACAGACAGACAGAGAGGACAGACTTACACAAACACACAAATACATAGCTAGCTGTAGCTAGCTAACAGCCAGCGAGCCAGCGCAACACAGCCAACAACAGCGGCGGCCCAACAAAACGCGTTAAATAGCGACGACAAGGGATATTAAGAAAAATTTTTGGAAGCGCATTTCGAGACGCTAATCACTTGTAAATTGTAGACAACGGTGCGGTTAGCGTGAAACAAAGGCAACTTCTAAACGTGTGTCGCACCTTTCAAAAAAATAACATTTGGTTATATTTTTTTTCGCAAACGGCTGAGTAAGCGCGTAGAAGAGTGCAAAAATCGACGTACAAAAGAAAGAAAAGAGAAGAGAAAAATAAAGAAAAAAAGGAGCCAAGGAGCAACGAACTGTGTGTGCGGTGTATGCTCTGAGTGTAAAAGGGTAAGCACTACTATACACACATACGATTTCTTGTTTGATGTTTTTGTTATTGCCCGCTTGTGCTTTTGCTGTGTTTCGGTTTCGGGCTAGCACATGCTGTCTTATTGTCTCGCTCACACTTGCGGTGCAGCACCGTACTGCTGTCCGCTGTGCTGTGTTGCACTAACGTTGTTGGGGACAGCGGCGGCGACGACGGCGGCAGGTTTATCGTTCGTTTGTTTCTATTTTCTTTTTGATTTTGAGTTTGTAATGCGCCAATTTATTTTAAAAATGTACAATTACCAGACCCAAAAAGAAAAAATCAAAAGGAAAAATTATGATTTCGTTACGACAAACGTAGTTATCACGTTACGTTTTGCCGTTTACGTTGCATACATGCGAAAAAATAGGAAAAAAACATTGTGTATTGTCTAGTCTGGTTCGATATTTTTGGCGCATGTGGCAACGCTACGCCACTGCCAGACACACACACGCACACATGTACTGCGAAAAGAGTAGCGAGCAATAAGAAGAAGCAGCGGCAAACTTCTCGCGCGGTGGATGTGTGCAGCCAAAAAATAAAACGAAAATTGTAATAAAAGTGAATTCTGCACAATGAATATTAAAAATTGCAAGTAGTATATTTAAATGCAATAAAAGTGTGCTCACATTTGGCATAAAATACTACGAAAAAATTCGAAACAAAACCAATCTTAACACAACACACCATCCAAACACAAATTTAGTTTCCAGTGCTGCCAAGTGCGTATGTATGCGTGTCAGTGAGTGAGTGTACATGCGTATATGTGAGTGCTATTAAACGGCACATTTTACTGTGCCTTCAACGACTTCACCTTGTCAAAAGCCAAAAGCTTTTAAATGTATTTCAGTGTACAATTAAGCAGTAGTGTGTTGTGTTTTTGCATTTTGCTTAAACAATGGAAATAACAAAGCATAAACTGCGCGTGTATCGCCCGTTGCACGTCCCTCTCTATGTGTGCGTGTGTGTATAGTTTTGGTTGTTAGTGAGTGTGCTTGCTCTTGTATGAATGGTTGTTGTTATTGTTAGAGGCACCTATTGAAAAGTAAGAAAAAAATGTTGCCAAGCATAATAATTGTTGCCTTGTTAGTTATTATACTGTATACTTGTCAATTTTATTTTCTTTATTGTTTCAATAGAAATGCGCAATGCATTTGACAGCAGTCTTAAAAAAATTTTTTTTTTTGGCAACAACTCTACACAGGCTTCTTTGCTATATGTCAGCCATTGTTCTTCTTCAATTATTACACGAAGACGCCACCGCATATATTTCTTGTCTTTTGCTTCTGTTACTCTCTCGCTCTCACTCTCTTGCATGCATGTTTGTATGTGTGTGGGTCGCGGACGTGCGTTGCTGCTGCTGTTGTGTTTGATGGCGGGGGCGAGTGCGGGGCTGCCCAAAAACCATTTTGTGTGAGAGACACAACGCCGAGAGTGGTCACACCATAGTGGCATCTCACTCTGACTTATTGCTGTCCAACGCCTGTAGCAAATCATGTATGTCTAGCTCGCTCTCTGCTGCGGGACAGTTGCTCACGCAGCCATTGGGGATGTTGTATATGTGTGTGTGAGTGTGTTAGCCCCTAATAGAGGTGCAAACACACACGCACGCACGCATGCATTCACACGTATATGTGTATTTGGAGTGCAAGGCGGCCCGGCGGCACCCCACGTACCAAAACAAATAAAACAATACACAAAGTATTTGCAACAAACAAAATGCAGCAGCAGCTTAACTCCCCTCCACCCTCTCTATAGTTGTTACAACCCTTTTAATTTTTTCGATTGGTTTGCGATTATTTGATGCTCACTCTCTTTGCATGTCCTGCTCTCTTTTTGCAGTCGTTTAACAGCTCAAACAAGAAGACTGAGAACAAACAGCAAAAACACAAGAACAAGAAAATAAAGAACACTAAGTGGAAGAAGAAGAAACGAGATCGTGAATTGCTCTTTGCAATTTAGCACATCAACAACTGAGAACTCCTTCAACCCAGCGAGAGCGAAAGAGAGCGCGAATTTAGCGTGGAACGCGCGGTGCGGCGATAGGCGGCAAAGGAAGCTAACGCTAATGAGGATCTATTGGCAGCATGAGTACACTGGGGGGAAGTAGGGGAGAGCGAAATGCCAAGCCCAAATTCACAGCGTTGGATATAAATCGCATGTACAAGAATAGTCGAGTAAGTGGATCTATTGATTACCCTCTAAGGGAATACAACAAACTCTTCTCACTCTCTATGTTTGTATATCTCTCCGTCTTCTTCACTGCAGGGTGAATCTAGTGAACCATCTGCCCAAAAGAATCAAGTGCCGCGTAAACATGGAATGCAAATCTTGGGTAAAGTGCCCTCCGCAAGGCGACCACCAGCCAATCTGCCATCCCTGAAGGCCGAGACCAACAGCAGCAGCCTTGCAACACCACTGAGCAACAACAACAGCAGCAGCGGCAGCAACAACAATAATCTCCTAGCATCTGTTGAAGGTGAGTCTCGAGGTTGATACTCCTTCAATCAGTTATTTAATTTTATTGCAATTGTTCTTATGACAGGCAACAACAGCAACAGCGGATCTAGCACAGGCATCGGAGGAGCAGCAGCAGCGGGAGGAGCAGGAACAGCAACCGTAGCTGGTGGAGCAGGAGTAGCCGCTAGTGGGGCGATAGCAAACGCAGTTGCAAACAGCAGCAGCCACAATAATATTGCAGCAATTAGCCACAGCAGCAGCAATAATAACAGCAGCAGCGGCAACGCGAGCAATAAATACAATAGCAACAGCCACCACAGCAGCAGCAACCATAGCCACCACAACAACAGCAGCAGTAGCGGCGGCCACCACAGCAACAGCAACAACAGTAGCAGCAGTCTTGGGAACAACAACAAGAACTTGAAACTAATTAATAACTCGAGCAGCAACGCATCTGTTGGCGGAAGCAGTGCATCTAGTGCTGGTGGCAACCATCATTCGATTAATTCACCCAAAACATGGTCAGCAATAACGACAGGACACGAGCGTGGCATTGGCGGCGGTGGCAATGCCAACAGCAACAGCAGCAACAACAGTGGCCATCATCATGGCAACTATGGCAACCATCGTTCGAGTCATCATCAGCAGCATCAACAACAACAACAACAGCAGGTGGTGCCCCACTATCAGAGTCCGCAATTTCAATACGAATTCCCCACACTGATGGGCGGTGGTGCATCATCGACAACAGCTGTGGGAAGTGGCAAGAACAACAACAACAAGGATCAATACCAAATGCAGCAACAACACTCGCAACACCACCATCATCATCAACAGCAGCAGCAGAATCATCATCATCATCACCATCATTCACAACAACAGCAAAACCGCGACTATCGCGATCATCACGCTCATCACGGACGTCAGCAATATGGCAGTGGAGGAGGCGGCGGCGGCGGTGGCGGTGGTGGCCATCATGCGCAACGCGGTCACAACTCCGATGCTGCCGGCAACTACAGAGATGGCAACGACGACGTCGGCGGCGGCCACAACATCGACGAACTGAGCGAGTTAAGTTTGCGACCACAAAACGATCCAGCTGCCTGGCTGCAGCAACAGGAAAAGGCCGCCAAGGAGTTGGCGTTGAACCAACAGGCCCAGGGCCACCAATTGTCCACAAATGGCGGCGGTGGCGGCGGCTCCTCATCCTCTGGCGGCAGTGTTCCACTGCCCATACTCTCGCTGATGCCATCGTTTATGCGCAGCGGCGCACCATTGCCCGCCTCCGGCTTAGGCGGTGGTCCCACAATGGCAGCGGCTGTCGCGCAATCGAATGCCACAGCAGCCGAGTTGGCGGCGGCGTCGGCCTCATCGGTGTCTGCTCCCTATCAGAATGGGATCGGCGGTGGCGGACGTTCGGCATCGCCAGCTATCTTGGGCAGTTTTCGTGCGGCTGCAGCAATTCCAAAGCGACCGGCGACCTCAACGATAACAGCAACGCCAACGTCCTCCTCGATAGCTGGTGCGGGAGGAGCGACAACGCCGCCACAGCAACAGCAGCAGCAGGCGGCTAATGGACGCAAGGATAAGGACAAGGATTATGTGGTAGAGCCGGAGGTGGCGCAAATGCAGCGTCCGATTATACGCGAGGAGGATTTGGAGCGTTTAAATGCAATTGCCAAGGACGATAGCTGGACCAAGCAGGATGAAATAGACTACACCAAGAAACTGACTTTCTCCGATGACGAGGAGCACGCCAGTGCCGATGATCAGCATCATCAGCAGCATCTACAACATTCGCATTCGCATGCCACTAAAGCGCAATCCAATGTTGATCAGCGCAAAATGTCGAGCAACAACAGCAGCAGCAACAGCTCCTGGCAACGCAGCACCATAAACAAGGACAATAGCAGCGAACGCGATGTTCAAGATCAGGAACAGCTGGAGCAACAGCAGCAGCTGCAGCAACGACATCAGAATGGACATCGCGGCAGCGGCAGCATTGCACTCGATGCTGGCGTCTATGAGCGTGTCAAGCAACGCAAGGAGGAGGAGGAACGCCGTCAAATGGAACGCAAACAAGCGGCGGCCAAGAAGCTGCTTGAGCTCGAGATGAAAATGAACAGCAAGAAGGCATTGAGCGATGCGGCAGCAGCAGCTGCTGCGACTTCTGGCAACGTTGCGTCGACTGGCACGGCAAACAATGATGTCTCATCGATGGCGCCGCTGGGCAATGTCAGCGAGGACGAGGGACAACAGTCTATGCAACAGCGTCGCCCACGCGGCAGCATCTCTAGCTTAAGTAGCAGTGGAGGAGGCGGCGGCGGATCAGGAGCTGGCAACAGTGGCTCAGCTGCAGCTGTTTCGTTGACATCGTCGTCGACTGTGGGCGGCGATTATGGACAGAAACCTGTGTTTATGACGCATTTCCAATCGAATTTACCGCCACGTTTCCAGCGCCAGCAACAACAGCAGCAGCAACTGCCACGTGGTGGACTCGAGAAGAGCGCCTCGGCGAGCAGCGCCTTCGATAGCAACTCGCGCTATCTGCAGAAGAACAATGGCGGAGCTGGTGCCAATGGCGGAGCCGGTGGCAGCGGAGTGCGCAGCATTGCTGGTGGCTATAATCGAGCTAGTGGTGGTGGCGGCGGCTTCGGGCGTAATCGTCATGACAGCGCTCGTGATGAGCAAGAGTATCGTGCTCAGGAATATCGGAGTGGTCAGCAGCAACAACAGCAGCAGCAGCAACAGTTGCCGCGCAGCATCTCAGAGAATTCGCACCGCAAGACGAGTGTTTCATCCGGTGACGATATTGGCTGCTTGCTGGGCAGCAGCAATAGTGGCGGTGGAGGTGGCGGAACCTCGTCGTGGGCAGAGCAAACAGATGCCGAGCAAAAGCATCATCGCACACGCGAGGAGAGTTTCTCCTCGTCGCACAGTCACGATTCGGTGGTGCCGCTGCGCATATTACAGCGGCCGGCGCGACAACCGAGTCTCAGTGAGGAGAAACCGCTGCCAGGAGGTGCTGCTGGAGGAGTCAAGCAACCACCGTTGGATGGCATGCAGCCTACACAAATACTGAGACGCAGTGTTGAACCGCTCGACAAGTCTGGCGAGGAAAAGTCCGGCACAGATGGCGGCGACAAGAGCGGCGACAGTGATGCCAACAAATTGCTGGGCAAGGATGAGGATAAGGAGACGGCGCGCACAGCTGCAGCAGCAGGTGGCAGTAAGCGACCAAGTCCACGTGGTGGAGGTGGTGGCGGAGGCGGTCGCATGCGGGAGGATCTGCATGCGGCGAGAGGAGGCGGCGCCGGACGCAGCTATGCCACCGGCGGTGCGGGAGGCAGCTATCGGGGACAACAGCGCAGCAACAACGATTGGAACAGTCGCAACAGCGGTGGCAGTAGACGATATTATGGCAGCGGTGGCGAGCAGTCCGAGCAATCCGAGGATGTCGACGAGGACTGCTACAGCAGCAGCGGCGGTGGAGGCGCCTCAGCGGCAGCAGCACGACGCAGTCCCAAAGTGCAGTCACGCTCGGAGCAGAGTGGCGGAACAGTTGTCTCCGGTACGGCCACAGCCAGTGGCCAACCAACAGCTGGCGGCATCGGAGGAACTACTGTCAACAAGGCGGGCTTCTCGCCACGAGGCGAACCCTCGCGTCGCGGACGTGGCGGACTCTCCAGCGGCAGCGGTGGCAGCTCAGCGCCCGGTTTCCGACGTCAGGGAGGCGGCGGTGGCGGCACAGGCACTAGCGGAAGTGGCGGAGGTCGCGCCTATGGCAGATTGGGCTACGAGGAGTATAACAAGCAGCGCAACTCGGAGTCGGAAAGCTCGGTGACCGCTGTGGGCGGTGCTGGAGATCTGGACAAGACGAAACAGAATCAGCTGGCGCTCAGTGCGGGATTGCACAAGTCCAAGGAGGACAAGGACGAACTAGGGTCCGACAAGGACAAGAGCAGCAGCAGCAATAGCAACAACATTAATATACCCAACACTGCCACCGTGGCCAAGGAGGAGCCACTGAAGGATGTCGCTGCTGGAGCCGGTCTCGGAGTTGGAGTCGGCGTTGTTGGCGGAGGAGTAGGTATCGGAGCAGCAGCTCGACCGCCGCCAGGACTGAGCACAGCCACAGCAGTCGGTGTGGTGCCGCCCACGTTGGCTGCAGCCGGCGGTGATGTTTCCGGCAAGAAGAAGAGCGACTCGACAGCAGCAACAAGCGCAGGAGCACCAGTTGCTGCCTCAGCAATTGCAACGCCAGCCACAGTAGCAGTTGCAGTTGCAGCGGGCGGAGCAGCTACAGCGCCCATTGGCGACAAGTCCAAGCTCTCCGCCATTGGGGACAAGAGGGGAGTGGGCGTGGTAGGAGCTAGCAGCTCACTAATTGATGGCAATTCGACGCCCGTTAACACGCTTGTCTTCGAGAACTCCACATACAAACAGCAACAGGCCGCCGCAGCAGCTGTGCCGCTGAAGCAACAGCAGCAGGCAACACTTGTGGGTGGCCCAGGAGCAGCAACAGTCGCAGCTGTTGACAGCCTGTCGAGCGCTTTGTCACAGATGACGTTCGGCAAAGACGACGACCAGCAGCAGCAGCAGCAACAACAACAGCAGCAACAGGACATGAAGCTGGGCTTCAGCTTCAGCGACGATGCCACGTCTCTCAAAGTGGTGGATAGCCTCGAGGCGGTGAGCAAGGCGGCCAACCAGCATCACCAGCATCAGCAACAACAGCAGCAACAGCAACAACACTCGCAGCAACAGCAGCAGCAAAACAATTCGACAGCCGACTTAAACATGAAGATTGCGAGCGTTAAGAAAGTGTGGGAATCGGCCACTCCCATGTCGGAGGGTACGCCGCAGACAACGCAACAGCAGCAACAACAGCAACAGCAGCAACAACAACAACATGCACAGCAGCAACAGCATTCACAGCAACATGCACAGCATCAGCAACAGGCGGCAGCACAAGCAGCGGCCGCTGCAGCCGCCGCAGCGGTTGTTCAACAGCAGCAACATGCACAGCAACAGCAGCAGTCGCAGCACGGACAACACGTTGTTGGTCCCCATGGCGGACAGCAACAAGTCTCTAGTTCGGTGGTGGACGACACCGGCAGTCATATGACAGCAGCCTCGTTTGTGGCCGCCGTTGCTGCGCAGCAGCAGCAACAGCATCAGCAACAAATGACACATTACGCGGTGTCTGCAGTACATATGCAACACCAGCAGCAGCAACAACAGCAGCAGCCGCATCATCAGCAGCAACAGCAGTCGCACCACGGACATCATGCGTTGTCTTCGCCTGGACCCGTTTACGGCAGCCACGGCTCACCCTTTGATGCGGGTTCGCTTGAGCAACAGTTCCAACAGCAGCAGCAACAGCAGGATGATTACCCGAGTCCGCAGCAGCAGCAACAACAGCATTCACAGCATCAGCAGCAGGTGAAGGCCAAGCAGCTGCATGCCGGACTCGGCATGTCGCCACCGCCAAGTCATCAGCAGCAGCACTCGCAACAACATCAACAACAGCAGCAGCAACAACAGCAGCTGCCATTCTATCAGGCATCGCCGCAATTCGGTGTCGGCGGCATTCCAACGATTCCCAGCCCGCCGGCGGTTGTGTTCAACTCATCGCAGCTGGCGCCGCCGCCACAGCAGGTGCCACCACCGCAGGTCCAATCGCAGGCTGGCAATCTGTATGCACCATTCCATTCGCTAGATCATTCGAGCCGTTCGCCCGCCTATTCGGCGGCAGCGGCTGCCGCTGCGGCGCACAGCTTTCCGGGACATTATGCCGCTGCAGCTGCCGCCGCTGCTGGTGGCGCTTTCAATGCGTATGCGATGCAAACACCGCATGGCCATGGCGCCAATATGCCACCGCCGCCGACAGCGCCCACGCCCGATATGTACTCCAATCTGACGTCACAGTTTCGTCTCGGCGGCGGACCCTTTGGCCAGCCACCGCCACCGCAGCCGAACTCACAGCAGCTGAGCAATCCGAATGCGGCCGCCGTCACCATCATTTCGTCGAACAGCAGCTCCATGATGTCATCGGGAGCCGCAAAACCGCCGCCGCCCAGCCAGCAACCCATTGGCGCAATCGGTTCAAAGTCGGCGGGCAGCGGCGGTGGCCCCGGTGGCCCTGGCGGCCCCGGTGGACCCGGTCCTGGCCCCTATGCCGCCGCCCAACAGTACATGAATCTTTATCCGGTGGCGCCGCAGCATCCGGGCCAGGGCGGTCCGCCGCCCGGTGCACATCAGCTACAATCGAATAGCTACTACTCGAATTCGGCGCCCGGCGGCCCAACGGGTCCTCAGTTCTATGGTGGTCCGCCGCCCCAAGGCGGCGGCGGTGGGGCACAGAACTATGGACTGGCGACCGCTGCAGGAATGTATGGCGGACACCAGGGCGGACCGCCGGGATCGAATGGACCGCCGGGACCGGGACCGCAATCGCAACACACGATGGGCAACTTTAATACCCAGTTCATGAACTCGCAGCTCTTGACAGCGGCCGGGATGAGCCAGTTTCGTGGTGGACCGACGCCCGGCGGGGGATACCTGAAGAGCAGCCAGGGTCAGGGACACATGCAGGACTCGGTAAGGAGCGAACCAGCACAACTAGCATCACAACTAGCATCAGCATCCACACACAATTCTTACACACAGCCACTCTCACACTCTAGCTACCACTTGTCCATGTATAACAATCACTTTCACAAGTCGCCCATTCATTCCCCCAATACGAACAGCAGCAGCAACAACTCCAACAACAATAACAATTTGTACTCGTTCAACAACCATTGAAAAGATCCGAATCCGTTCCTTTTCCTTCGTTTTCCGTTCCCCTACCCCAAAGCACCATCATCCCATCTCTTAAGTTTATGCCGAGCAAGACTCGGCGGGTAAAAAAAACAACAACAAACAAAAGGGCAAATAGATATTGTTCTTAG
This sequence comes from Drosophila pallidifrons, assembly GCA_023558445.1. Classification (NCBI taxonomy): domain Eukaryota; kingdom Metazoa; phylum Arthropoda; class Insecta; order Diptera; family Drosophilidae; genus Drosophila; species Drosophila pallidifrons. The sequence goes on from CM042351.1 coordinate 8,249,732, forward strand.
TAATTAAAATCCAACAACAAGAATAATTAATCAATTATTATGTGCATTAATTTAAATAAACGTTATTAGACCGAACAACAACAACACAACAAATCGGAAGATGCTAGTCTCGGGGGGAACAACGAAATGTGTGGTGTATTTTCAATTGAGGAAATACTCTGGGAAAGAAAGAGGATAAATAAATGGAATTAATCCGTTGATAGAAGGTCCACTTTAAGCAGCAGCACACAGGGAGTGCTGAAAAACAAATATTTCTCAAATTTTGCGAGAGAAAAAAAAAAATCTCAATATGATGTGACTAGAAATAATAACTTTACGAAGATTTTCCCCGACAATTTCCACTCTCGTCTAGACAATACTTCATTCGTTATAAATATTAGCAGATTGAATGACTCAAAATTGTTTGTGGAAGATATGTATAGAAAGCTAGTCAAAGCATATAAAAATGGAAACAACTGGAACGAATTTGTTAAGATCAAATTTTTCTATATTGCGAAATAATCGTAAGACGAAGATTTATTTAGATGTATGTGCGAGTATGCAATAATTTTCTTCATTCTGAACACAGACGTGATCAAATATGCCTGCAATCATGTCATAACATGACGTTTAGGAGATTTATCCACATAAACAGGCCAATTGAATGAGATATTGCTGCAGTCTTTACTGGAAAATGGATCGCTCCGTGTAGCTTTTGCTTTATAACGATTTAGACAAATCAAAACATGTGCAAACATGCTAAAACATGTCTATGATTTCTGTCAGCATACTTTTGGGCTGCTTGAAAAGTGGATTAGATTAGATGGATTACATTGAATGTGAGGAAGTGGGGAGACGTTTACCTTTGAACTAATTTGACTTACTTGGAATCCTTGATCCTTACAGATGGGCAGACAGCTAAAGAGTCCCCTGAGCGCGGACATGAGCCTCGGCCTGGCCAAGCAGGTGCAGTCGCAGCAAAGTCCGCCGCACCACAAGAATTATGGCGGCGTAAGTCTCTCTCTATCTCGATCTTCTCCCACATCCCATCTTATTTCTCTATATCTTTTTATTCCCTCAGTGGGATCTGCAAAATCAAGTGCTACAACAGCAGCAGCAACAGCAACAATCTCAGCAGCAGCGACAACAGGGCGGCAACAATGGTAACAACATGAATGCCTTGGGCGGACGCGGCAGCGGCGCCGTCGGCAGCGGTTCCAGTGGCTCTCAAGTGGTAGGCGCTGGCGGTGGCAACGGCGTTGGTAGCGTTGGTCAAAGTCAAGGCCAAGGACGTTATCCGGCTCCCATACAACGTCCCAACAACTATCCACAGCATCCACAACAACAGCAGCAACAACAGCAGCAGCAACAACAACAACAGCAGCAGCAACAACGCGAACAGGCGGCAGCGCAGCGCGCTGCACAAAGCATGCGACAAGTGACCGGGGGAGGCGGAGGTGGCGGCGGCGGTGCGGGCAGCGCCGGAGGTGGCAATGGCCAAGCAAGCAATGTTGGTGGCGTGCCACCTGGCGCCAACAATGGCGGCGGCCCTGGCGGCCCAGTTGCTGGTGGCGGCAGTTCGCCCGCAGCAGCCGTCGCAGCAGCAGCGGCGGCAGCAGCGGCAGCGCAACAGCTGAGCAAGCCCTATTATTCTAACAATGCGGCGGGTGGTGGAGGCGGCGGTGGCGGTGGTGCCAATCGCGGTGAATGGCATGCGAATTGAGCGTAAGCCGAGAAACCCTCGCGCGCACACACACACACACATACACCATACATTAAACTGCATAAAACAAACACACACAGCGACACCGATAAGAGATAGCGATACGGACACAAAGCAAATAAAAAACCCAAGGCGCAATGAGAAACAGCAATGAAATTAGGTTATGTATGCATTCACACAAGTCAGAGCGAGAGCACGAAACAGTATCAGTGTGAGAGCGAGCAGCACAGCAAGAGCTGACAGCAAGCAAGCCCAGCCTATGCGAGAGCGAGACAGTGTTAAGGATAACGCAGGAATAACAAAAAAAAAAAAAAAGCGCAACACTAAACAACAAGAAAAAAATATAAAAAATAACTACATAAAAATATAGCAATACATAATAACTGCAAAAAATTAAAAATATATATAAATATATTTGAATGGAAACCATGAGAAAGAAAAACACAAAAAAAACTTATATGCAAGAACGTAGACAAATAGTGGGCAATGTTCAAAATCAGCGCCACGCTACCCCGCCCCCACGAACTCCTAAATGCAACGACACGATAAAAGAAAAACACAAAAGGAGAATAATAAAGAAGTGGAACTTATAAGTTAGTTGGGTATACACACAAACACACACAAGCATGAAACACACACATACATCCATAAATGAATCTGCAGCTGCGTTCAAAAATTGCGATATTGACAAAACGCCAACTCTCCCACTACCCCCTTTCCAACATTTCCTTTCCAAAAACACACACACAAACACATTGCGAAATCTACATAAGAATAAGTAAAATGAAAGTGAAACAAACACAACAGCAACAACAACAATATTATGCTTTTCATTTATATATTATTATTCACATAAATATATTTTATATTACTTGTAATAATTATCATTTTTTTTAATATGTATTGTGTTAACTTTAGCCCTTAGTTTATGCTTAAAACAAACACAACAACTAGAACAACAAAAAAAGCGAAAAGCAATTAAATAGAAAGCTCGAGTGTATTTTTTGTCAAACAAATTTACATGCATACTTACATACAACTACATACATACTTACATGCATACATACATACAAACATACAATTACATGCCTAAATATATAATTATTATTATCTTTGTAGTCTGCAATTTATTTTTTTTATGTATTTTTTATTTTTCGTTTGCCAGCAAAACACAGAAATTACATTAATTTTAATTTATAATTACGCTAATTTCATCATTTTGTTTCGTTCATTACATTTAAACACATACAAACACACGCACCGAAAGCGCCATCTGTTGTTGGACGTGCTCAGTGTTGACAATAGGATGTCTGAATTGCAGAATCTGGCAACATTCGCAAACATTTGAAATTCTCCCAAAAATGGGGAAATAGCGCTAACATCTTACAACATCATTTCCAATTTCAGCTTCAGGATCAGCGTTTCCACGTGGCCGATCAATCAGCTAACTAAGCTAAAATGATTCGAATATCGCGTGTTTAAAGCAGGAGTTTTAAACGACATCGTAATCAGCATCTACGGATTCTGTGCATGGCCAGCGCATTTGTGGTGGCGACAGTTGCAAATTGTTAGCGATCATCTTCACTGCAGATTTAGTATTCAGCTATGCCACTGATCATCATCATCATCATCACTGAACTGCTTTACGAATTTCCAGCTACCGAATGCAATTTCTGCAGACGACCGATCATTAGCGACCACATGACCAGGAGGATTGTTGGACACATTGACGCATTGCTGAGCAATTGTTTTCTGTAATCGGAATTTCGTCAAGCAGTTTCGTGATCATTAGGTCGATAAGCCGTTGATTGCCAGGGCTGAATCAAAATGTGCGCCAATAATTTGCAACAAACGACAACGGAATTAGTGCAGTGACGGCCAAGCAGCGGATCAGTAATGAAGATTATTTTGTCATTGAATTCCTGCATCAAAAACAGTATTAATCCAATATTTCCACTTGCAACTACTGTTGTGTGAGTCAAATCAAAGATATTCCCTCAAAATCTTTCAAAGTCTTATGTATTGCAAGTGTTCCCATTAAAATTGAGAGATCTTTCTGCCAACTGCAATGCCCAAAATAAAAACGCAACCAAACACACCTACACACAATCGTTCAGCATCTCTGAACCCAAGATCGTCCCTGGCTTCAGCTTTCTTAGATCGTGTTCACGCATACTCACAATACAACAACAGGAGCAGTGCTGCCCATCGTTGCATATTTACACACTTATAATGGGGTGTAGTGCTGTCCATATACTGCAATTTTTTTATTATACTAAGATGACACTTGTCACCTCTCGGTTAGCGCAAAAGAAAATCTCAAAACTCATTCAAATCAAGAAAACAAAAATGAAAGGAAAATCTGTTAAATTTGCTTCCATCGACAGACAGTATTTTTAAGTGACTTTTTTTTTTCCTTGTGTTTGTATAAGATGAGTGTTATTTCAGTATTTTGTTAGCAGTGACTTGAGTCTGCTGCCGCCAATTGCTGCAATTAACTCTTAGTATTAATTCGCCCAAAACTAAAATAAAACGTCCCTGTGTTACGCCCACTTCACACACTACCCGAGGGCGGAGGCGTGTCAAATTGGAACATGAATATGAATTTTTGATTATGTTGTATGTGCTCAAAATGATAATGATGATGAAGACGTTGATGATAATGAGGCAAATTAGACGAAAACTCGTAATAAAACAAAAAAAACACAAAAAGAAAAATAAATAAATACGAAAAAGATTAAGTAACTGTAACTTAACAAGGATATAGCATATGCATATAACATATACATACAATACATACACACATTATAGAGGCAAAACCCAATTTTTAATGACAAAACCCTCACATACAATTAATATTGATAAAATAAAAAATAAAAACAGCATAAAAAACCAACAAACATATTATGAGAAATAAACGAAATAAAAAAAAAGTAGTAGACAAAAAAAAAAACCCAAAATATAAAAGAAGTAATACCAAACAATTAGATAACAAATGGAAATGGCAAAAAGGCAGAAAACACCCGATTACCGAATTCAGAACAATACATGCCTATATTCATACAGAGTAATGCATAAATTCATGTGTGTGTATTTTTTTCGCACTTTGCTCGGCTGCTGCTGCTAAAAAATAAAAACAAAAAACCACAAAATTCAAATCAAATTTTAATACTATATGATACGATATATTTATATATGTTGATGTGTTTTGCTAGGGCAAACGGTTTAGTTATTAACGAGAAACAAAAAAGTGAAAAAAATACATGATGGTAAATGAGAAAATCGAAAAGCAGCGCTTGCTATTACAGAATACATGTAAAAGATATATTTTATAGCTATAGCATAAACATAGAATTGATAAATGATTAATTTATACATACATATATATGATATATATATATATATATATATATATATATACATATATATATTTTAATTGCATATATGGTTTTTCGTCTCTATCTCTACCAAAGCAAAGAAAATGAATACAAGTAAATGCATTACATTACGGTACGTACATATATATGTAAACCATTTTTACATTTAATTCATTCAAATTAATTTTTAGTAATACTTAAATTTCGATAACTGGGCTAAAAAGAAAACAACAAAACACACACCCACACAAATATACACGAGAAGAATGAGAAAACCCAAAAAATAAAAAGTGGAACATTTAAAGCTAGTTCGAGAAATGAAATAAAAACTTTAAATAAATAAAAATATTTAAAAACAAAAAAAGGAAAGCAAAACTTAGATTATTGAGCGGGGAAGAGCGACAGGTAAGATCAACCAAGTATAAGCCAGTTTTGTAAACTTGGCACCACTGTTTGTATTTAAACATACAGTGTGACCCACTGTGCAATGCACAAATTACATAATTATTGAGATTCGCCGTGTTTCAGGATGTGATTAGAATTATTATTATTTATTCCTTTCTTATTCTTTGCACTAACACATAAATTATAAGTGGCGGCCAAATAATCCTCCTTAAAGGAAATTATTTAACATGCGCGCATCAGAAATTTGTGGCAGCCACAAAATGACAAGTGTGGCGCATGCTTTACTTCTTCTTGGGCTTCATCACATTGTAGGCGATCAGCAGACCGACAACAGCATAGGTTGCCTTTGCCACCTGCAACACAACACAGAAATCATTCGATGTCATAATATGTTCTTTTACTTTTTTTTTTAGTTGGGTTAACTGCAATGTTTTTTCTTCTACTCACATTTGCACGGCCGGCCATCGTTGTGCCATTGAAGTGCTTGGCCAGACCAGTCAGTTTTTCTCCTTCACCAGCCATTCTGTTTGCATTTAAAATATTTGTATTTCTATAGATGCTTTTTGACAATAATTGCATTTACTTACGTTTAATGTTGTTTTGTGTTGAGTTCAAACAACTGCTCGCAAAATGACAATAAAAGTTTCTGCCAATAGGTTATACAACTGTCAGCGCTGCCAGCCCGTTGCTGTCAGCATTGTGCGTTGCCAGTGTGTAACATTATTCATTGATGTGGCAACAAGTTGGTCGCACTGTGTTGTGTTCGCAGTTTTATCGTTTATCGTTGATCGGACAGCGCGCTTTTTATACGTAAAAATGAAAATTATTTGAAAAACCTAAACAAATCAGTTATTTGAACTGATTTAAATGCGCTAATTACATGGCAATTAACCGTGGCATTTGCACGCTACGTCAAATGTCAACTGCAGCTTTAGCAAATCTCATTAAATGACTCGTCTGCATTGCAATTAAAGTGGTTACCCCCTCACGCCTTCTCACCCACCATCACAGCCACAGCTTAAGTGCGCGCAAAATGGCGGCGAGTGGATAAAGCTCTAAATGGCTGTAAATTATAATGCAAATCCATCAAGCGGCGACGGCATGCCTCTTGAGCAGCACAAAAGGCGGAAGCACAATGGAGGATGGGCGTGGCGGTTTTTGAAGTGCAGGCAGTCAACGAGCAGCATCAAGGTCAAATGTGCAGCCACGCCCACTTCAACTTAAGTATAAATAGAAAGGCGACTGCTGCCAAACAAGGATCAACCATCGACAACATGGACGAAGCTTATTTTTTGCGCGTACAAGTTTTAGCCTTTCGCCTTATGGGTTTCGATTTGTGGAACAACAACAGCTCAAAGGATCGTCCACAGATCTCGTTTCTTGTCATTGGCACCATGGGCGCCTTTCTTGGACCGCTGTTTTTTGCCATTAAGTTCTACATCAAGAATGTGAGCATCATGTCTGATGCCATGGGCTCCTTTCTGGCCATTCTCCTCACCCTGGTCAAATATGGTGTCTTCATCTACTATCGCAGCGACTTTGTGCAGCTCATCTATCGCATTCGCGGCATTCTTGAGCGTGGTAAGTGGTAGACTTATTTCGTTAGATTCTAATTAATAGCCAGGCACTAAAAATTAGGATTTTTATTAAAAACTAGTTATGCAGATACAGAGTTATATTTTTTCTGATTTCTTATTGATTGTCTTGACAATTGAATCTTATTTAAATTTGTATTTAAAAGCGTACATTAAAAAAATATATATATACATAGTATTTATGTTGATTTGATTAAAATAGTTAAGAAATAATAATTTAAAATGTTAAATTAAAAGTAACTCGGTAACTCTGTAATATTTTTTATTTATAAAATTTACATTAATTATGAAATAAAACAGATTTTAACTGTTTCGCTTGCAGAGATTGTGGCATGGCCGCAGGCTGCACAGATCGTGGAGACGGAGAATCGCAGCGATCAAGCGTTGAGCTTGACCTACATGCGCTGCTTCTTTGCCGCCTGCCTTTTTGCGGGCATCAAGCCCATTGTGATCATGGTCACAACCAAGCTAAGGACTGGTGAAACGTATTTGGAGCTGCCGCATTCGGGCGTGTATCCGTGGAGCGATCAGGCGATCTTGTACTACGCTCCCACGTACATTTGGAATTTGCTGGCCAGCTACGGGGCCGTGACCATGTCCTTGGCCATGGACACGTTGCTATTTGCCTTCACGTATAATGTGTGCGCTTTGTTCAAGATTGCCCAGCATCGCATACGGCACTTGCAGCCCATGGAGCAGGAGCCGAGGCAGGAGTTGCAGCAACTGATTGATGTGTTGCGCCTGCATCAGACCGGTCTGGTGATTGCCACACAGCTGGGGCGTAGCCTGAGGCCTTTGGTGTTTATGCAGTTCTTTGTCACGGCATTACAACTGTGCTTTCTAGGCTTTCAGTTGGCCGATCTGTTTCCGTCGCCTGTCTGCGTTTACTTCATTTTCTTTGTCAGCTCGCTGCTGATTGCGCTGTTCATCTATTCGCATTGCGGCGAGAATATGAAGCAGGCCAGTGCTGACTTTGCCATTGCAGTCTACGATAGCAACTGGGTGGAGTTTGCCCCACCCACACGACGTGCCCTCATCGTCACTATCATGCGGGCCCAGCGACCATGTCAACTAAAGGGCTACTTCTTTGAACCAAACATGGCAACATTCTCGGCGGTGCGTGCTTAACGGTAATTCTTATATGCTTATTTTCGTATGTGCGTCTTGATTTGCCTATTTATTTAATTAATATACTATTTCATATTCATGTTCATATTTATTTCTATATTTACTGGAATTTAATTAATTTCGATTATTGATATTTTTTATTTCTCTATTTTATTTATTTTTATCGATTTTTTTAATTTATTGGAATAATTATTCAAATATTGCTTTATTGAATTTATTTGTGTACATAATTTTGTTATTATAAGCGATTTTGTGTATATTTATTTGAAGGTTTGTTTTAAGGTATCTATTATAAGCGATTTTGTGTATATTTATTTGAAGGTTTGTTTTAAGGTATCTATTTATAATTCCATTTCTTTTTAGACTTTGTTCCATTTTTTTTATTTGTATATACATATATTTTTGATCAGTTCCATCTATTTTTATATCAATTTTTTTCATTTTTTTTTTTTTTTATTATACTTGTGTTTAAGTTTAATATCTTGATGCCCTTTTGCAGGTGGTTCGCTCAGCCATTTCGTATGTCATGATGTTGCGCTCCTTTAATGCCACGGGTCAAGCATAACTACGCAACTCTGCAGCATTCCTGGTCCCATAAGACATGTCTGTCCTGCTCTCAGCTTATCACTGCAGTTAACAGCATACTTTTGCTTGCATTTGTTAATGCTCCTAGACTTGCAGCAGTAAACCTTTATATTGCATTCCCATTCGCGGCACTCATAATCTCATCTACTGCACTTACTACACTCGGGTATGTTTACAATTTTTGTTTATTATGCTACACTCGTGTTGCTCTCATTTTATTTAGACACTTATGCATATATGTGATGCATATAAGTTGTCATTATTAGCTACATCAGTCGAAGAAAGTAGTTACGTTCTATTTTCTAACAAATTTATCCTGATGCAAGTGTGACGTAACCAATAAATTTGAAAACATTTTTGGGGCGTCACAATTTTAGAATATACAGCACGTATTTCGAATAAGGTATATTTGGTATTCGAAATATACCATTGAGTACTAAATATACTATAACCGCAGCATGAAAGTTTTTATAAACTGCAAATTTGGCCTGAAAGTCAGACAGATAAACATACATAAGGCATATGTATAATTTATATTGAGTTGCCATCTTTTGTCTGTTACATACATTTATTTTTTGTGGAGTTTTTGGCTGTTTTATAAAATTCAAGACTTATAAGACACGAATTTCGTAGTTTAATTGCAATAAACTATTGAAATATAATTTGGGTTTTTAACATTATATTGTTACGATATACAATATTTAAGCAAAAAAGAGTATCAAAACCAATCAACTCTCATTTACTCCTCAGCTTATTATGTGGTTAGCATTATTGTCGTAGAATATTTGCGACTCGTCTTGTACAATTACGAACTCTGCTTGTTGAATGAAGAAAATTCCATAGATATTTTTATGAATAGCGCTTTACTTGTGGCTTTTGAAGTTATCTATTCAGTTCTTGGTATTGCTGTTGCAAGTTTTTAATAAACAGCGAATGAGCTGAACGCGTATTTGCTGCTGCTGTGGAATTTAGAGTGCAGAGTGCAAAGCTCAGGGTGCAACATTGTAAATGCTGAAGAGGCAGATTGCAAGAGATTTTTCCAGCTACAAATATACAGAAAAAAAATCATGAAGATAGCTAAATTTCATAGCAGCAACCGCAGCAATCCAACGTGAATTTATGTTGTAATATTCCAATGGTAGATGGCAATTTTCACTCTCCACACTCCGTTTTTATACCCGACAGAAAATGTATGTAACAGGCAGCAGGACGCATATCTGATCCTATAAAGTAACATATATACGTATATTATTCATCAGCGTCAACAGGCTAGACGATATACCCATGTCTGTCCGTCTGTCTGTTCGTCTGAGCACCTAGATCTCAGAGACTATAAGAGATAGAGATATAGTTTTCTTCGAAAGCACTTAGATAAAGTTTGTTTCAATTCAAATAACAAGCGTTTTTCTGAACATTTTGTGATCAGATAAAAATGGTAAAAATTATTAAAGCAACCCTTTTGTAAGTTCAAAAATGCCTACTTACTACGGGTTTTAGATGCTTTACTTTATGGTATATTTTGAATGTAGTTCTTTATTATATATTAAATATAGCCTTTGATATTTTTCAGTATGTGTGCTATACCGCATAATACCGCACTGTTTTACTTTTATTCAAAATGGGTGGCAGGTATCTCACCGTCGAGCACGCTCGACTGTACCCACCCTTACTCGTTTATTTTTACTTTCTACTTAACATTGCGGGCTATCGCGTTGCCATTTTTACTGCCTTGGTCCAAAGCAACTATTCAAACGATGTGCATGGCTCGAACCCTGATTGATGATGAGTACAAAAGTGTAATATGTAAAGCATACGCAACATGGTACTGTGAACAAATAAGCGTCAAGATGCCGAATCATAATTGTATCTAGGGTGTTGTGTATGAGCAAATTTTTAAGAATTTAGATTTAGATAATTCATGTTTTGTGGCACTTGTTTAGCGAGTCTTTCAATGTCGAGCTCGCTCTTTTGCATGCAGATTAATAATGAAATAACACAGAAGAACCGTTGGCATTTTCCCTTAACATTCTGTAGTACTTGTTGCTTTTGTGCTTGCATATTTCTTATTGATTTGCTATTTATGCGGGGTCTATGCAGCACTTTGATTGCGCATTTTTTACCTTGTTTACCTGTTCATAATGTCAATGTTGTGGCTGCTTTTAGGATTCAAAAATATTTGAGTTGCTGTCAACAAAAATTGGGTTCAATACGACTTTTATTTTATTGTGTATTTTTCTGTTGACAAATGTTGCGCGTTGCAATTCAATTTGTTGATTCGTTGAGCGGATTTAAGTATTCGGTTATCTTTTTGAATGGCAACGAGCAGTCTAAGCAGTAACTGACACAATATTATACAAACATTTTTGTTTAGAAAGAATCAATTAGAAATGTTTATTCATTATAATGAGTATTTTTTATACCCGCTACCCATAGGGTAGAAGGGTATTATAACTTTGTGTTGGCAGGAAATGTATGTAACAGGTAGAAGGAGGCATCTCCGACCCTATAAAGTATATTCTTGATCAGCGTCAACAGCCGAGACGATATAGCCATGTCCGTCTGTGTGTCTGTCCGTCTGTCCGTCCGTCCGTATGAAACACTGGATCTCAGAGACTATAAGAGATAGAGCTATAATTTTATTTTCGACAGCATTTGTTATGTTTGCACGCAGATCAAGTTTGTTTCAAATTTTTGCCACGCCCCCTTCCGCCCCCGCAAATCAAAAAAATCGAGTAACAAGCGTAATTTTAAAGCTAGAGTTACGAATTTTGGTATATACAATATTTACTATAGTAGTTATGATTCCTGAAAATTTGGTTGCGATCAGATAAAAATTGTGGAAGTTATTAAAGAAAGACTTGTATGGGCAAAAACGCCTACTTACAAGGGGTCTGAGTTACTTTGGCCGACAATTTGGCACATTGTGCCGGTAAATTTTGAATATCATTTGGTATATTTTAGTATATTTTTTAGTATTTTCGGTATATTTTGAAAATGATACCGCAATTTTTGGCCTTTATTAAAAATGGGAAGCGTGTATCTCACAGTCGAGCACACTCGACTGTAACTTTCTTACTTGTTCGTATTTTGTTTGGTACTTTTACAGCACATTACAGGGTAGAGAGCAGCTGCAACTGTTTGGCAGCATAACAGCATGATTTCTTGTAAGTGAAACGCACACGCGCAACTTCTTGATACTTAAAAGAAACACAATTTCCGGCAGCTATCTCCTCCACTTGCCTCGCTCCGAACATTGTCCTTAACTCTATGCTCTGTGTTTTTGTAGCTTCCCTGCTGTCCCTATTTTGTCTGTCCATTTACATTAGAAATGTCATCAAATACTAAATACAAAAGCTGGGCTAAAAATTGAGCACAAACTGCAAGAAAAATCATTTATTTATGTGTTGTGCTGCGCTAAAGTTTGCAACGAACAGCGTGCGGCAGACATGGGCGTTTCTAAGAGCTGTGTGTGTATGTGTGTGGTAGGCAACGTGTTTTTGCCTTTTTGCCTGGCTGCCAACTACTAGTGAATCAATTAGGACGCCATAAATAAACCAAAAATTTTCCCAAAGGCATCAGCGCAAAGCCTCATGTAGCAAATCGAAGACAAAATGCACTCAGAAATCAAACATATTTAACAGTGTAATTCAATCTGGCCAAGAATAATATGAATATTATGTGGAAAATTTGATGGAGTTTTCGCATTAACTGGTTGCGATTAAATCAGAGGCATTAAAGCAAATTTAGGTTAACGAGTAATGCACTTGCTTTTAAATAAGAAGCTGGTAAACAACATCTAAATTAAAAACCTATACTATATATATGTAACTGCAGCTCACGATGACGTTTCGTGTATGTAATAGCATGTAACATAAGTGACTCGAGTACTAGCAACATAACGTATTTGCTTACGTTACGTGATTGGCACACGTAATGCTGACTGACATTGACACCTTGGCTTTGCTTCATTTCAATTACAAGCGAACAGCAAGTCTGACATTTGACACAAAACGTAATTGAAGTGGCAGCATATGTGACGTATCCACAACTCTGAGAAATGTTATAACTGCAAAATTATAAATAAGTTACCTGGAATACATATATGGGTAATTCTCTGGTAAATGTCGCGTGCGAACAGCTTTACAGTGACAAAAAAAAACATAAACTAAAACGATTTTAAAATTAAGTGAAGGTTATTCTTAAAGCTTTGGATTAACACTATTTATACCCGCTACCCATAGAGTAGAAGGGTATTATAACTTTGTGCCGGCAGGAAATGTATGTAACAGGTAGAAGGAGGCATCTCCGATCCTATAAAGTATATATATTCTTGATCAGCGTCAACAGCCGAAACGATATAGCCATGTTCGTCTGTCCGTCTGTCCGTATGAAACACTGGATCTCAGAGACTATTAGAGATAGAGCTATAATTTTTTTTCGACAGCATTTGTTATGTTTGCACGCAGATCAAGTTTGTTTCAAATTTTTGCCACGCCCACTTCCGCCCCTGCAAATCAAAAAAATCGAATAACAAGCGTAAGTTGAAAGCCAGAGTTGCAAATTTTGGTATAGATAATAATAACTATGTTATAGTATTCATGATTACTGATTTCTTTTATTTAAAATGGGTGGCGGGTATCTCACAGTCGAGTACACTCGGCTGCAGCTTTCTTACTTGTTTTTTTTGTAACTGAAAAGCTGGTCGCACGCGACATCCCTCAGAGAATTACCCATATATTAATCTTATAATTTTGGAAGGTATCTTTAGTTTCCTGTTACGTAGAATCGACTAACAGCATTGTTGTTTACATTGATTTGCGGTATGACAGTTTGCGAGAATTCAATTTATCTTTTAACTATTTCTTTTGTTTCTTTGTTAATTCGCACATCAATTTTGAGGCCATCAATTTTTAACGTTGTTTTGGTTTTTGCTATTGTAATCAATTTTTGAGGTATAGTTGTTATGTTTAGTGTTACGTATAACGTAACTGTTGTTGAAGGGTTTACATAACCGAAAGATTTATATTTATTTACTTTTAATGTTGGCTATACATTTTAGTGCTAAATAGTCACAAAATGTTCAAATTATTTCACATTCAATTAATTTATCTATGATATAACGTTAGTTTTATATATTCTATATATGAATTAAATTAAGTTTGAGCTTGTGAATTGTGAAATTAAATGTAAATTATCGCAATGAATATGCAAATTTGTGTGGTAATTAATATCTATTTGCATGCTGTTAAACTACTTAAATTACAATGGCAAATGTGAAATAGTTTTGCCGATGGTTTGAAAGCATCAATAGGGATTATATAGAAACCAAACCCGAAAACTGAGACTGCAGAGCCAAGCCAATTAGAAAATCAAGTACCACAATTGTGGTCAACTGCAGACAATGTGAGCATTAGAAACGTTTGTCTAAGGGCATCTGATAATTAATACAAATACCAACCTAATTAATTGGGGATTAGAAGGCATTTTTGTGCATTGAAAGGTAAATTTTCCATTGTAAGTGCATCGCAAAGTTTTGACTGGAATTACCATGCGCCAACAGTGCAAGAGCTTAACAATGGCAAAGAAGCTAGAGATGATAGCAAATTGTTGTGGCAATAGAGGGTATCTGGTAGTCGAGAATGTAATGAATTCTTTTTAGTTGACATTAGAAAGTGAGAGTAAAATTATGTGCATTTGGCTGCAAGTTGAGCATCAAACTAACCTGAAAGTTTGTGTTGCTCTGGCTAAATAAAGAAAAACATTTTGGTTGCTCATCAGGCTGTTAATGATTCTCTCGTTGTAGAAAATCAGTTTCGATTGAAAATTCAAAACGCTTTTGACGCATCTCTAGCGCTGCAATTTGGAAAGGGTTTGGGTGCGAACATTTTGATCAGATTGCAATTCGAATGCAATAAGCCACAGACAATACAATGGCAACTTAGCAGCAGAAGCAGATGCAGCTGCAGCATCAGCAGGTAGCCAGGATATGCAGCTAATAAATATAGTATTTTGCATAGGTGGGGACTGTATTTGAAAAGCCATGATGATTATTTGTCAGCAAGTACGCAACCTGAAGGAGCAACAGGAATTGGCTGCTTACAGCATTTCTATTGTCTTGCTGCCTGATTCCTGTTGCTATTGTTGTAGTATTGGCATTCCAGATTTACAGTCCTTGCAGTGCTTAGCTAAAAGCTGGTCGCTTGGCAATATTACGCATACGACGCATACGCAATTGGGATTTCGCATTTTGTTGTATTTTTTTTTGAGGTCTCTCTCCCTCTCGTTTGTATTGTGTCGAAAATCTATCCATGTTGTCCATCTTCTAATTAAAGTGAGCTGCAAAATCACTGTCAACGTGCGTTTTCGACACATAATTGAAGTGAAACCTCTGCGGATTTTGTTGCATTAGATATATGATGAAGTTTTGTCAACATTATTAAGAGTTGAAAATTTACCTGATAGAGCAGCAGTTGAAGTTTTTAATTAAACTCGAACTCCAGTTGGCAGCTAACTGGCATTATATCATCTCGGCAATTTTGCAATGCGTTTCTTTTTTGTTGCCTTTGAATTATTAGAAGAGTTTCTAGAGCGATTGCTGCAGCAAAATTGAAACTACGGAGCTGCAATGAATGGGAATTAGTTTAAAGCGTTGCTTAGGAGTAACTTGTTTTGCTTTCAACTTGATGACGAACGCGAAAGAGCGAAGCAATTAGCGTAATAAACAGCAAATTTTCATTCGTATGTCGAGATTGTTGCAAAAGACACAAATTAAAGATACTTTTAGATGTTTGCAACAGATTTTGCATTTTACTTTTGTAAAATCCAATTACAGCTTCTATATTCTTTCTCTCTAAGCTTTAATTTCAATCATTGTAGAAAATGTGGCATTAATTGAACAAATGTGGCATTTTTTTATGTGCTAAAAGAAATGTTTATTGCAGAAATAACATCATTTAATAATTATTTCTTGAATCTCAAGTGTAGTCATAAATTAAATACTTTCCCTAATAATTAGGTTAGGTTAGGTGGGACCGGCTGCCCCTGTACGGGGCAAAGCATAGACCAGTAGAGGTCCGTAGCTGTACCGGTAGCTTATCTACGTCTCAGAATTCGCGCAGTATGGACGAATTTTTGCCAAAAGCCAGCAGCATCCTAGGAGGTAGTGGTGAAACGTTCCGAGGTTTTCTTAACCCCGGGCTCGTGGCATTTCCTGCACTGATCACTGTTCGATAATAATTATTTCGGAAACAGAAATTTCAAGTTATAATACAAATTGTTCTAATGAACATTCATGTTAACTTTGAGCGCAATCAATTTTTTAATTATTAATTTAGTATTTTGTAAATTTCAAGTGTAGGTTAGCAATTACTGTTAAAATAACAATTTTTTCTAAATTAAAAGTTAGCATGCCAAGTTTGCTAAGTAAGAAAGCTACATTCGAGTGTACTCGACTGTGAGATACCCGCTACCCATTTTGAATAAAAGCAATATAATTCGCGGTATTATTCTCAAAATATACCAAATATACTGCAAAAATACTATATATATATATATACCAAATGGTATATGTGGTATATCGATATAGTGCCGCATTTAAAATATACCATAGACGGCACAATATACCAGATTGTCAGCCAAAGCAACTAATACCCCTAGTAATAAGTAGGCGTTTTTGCCCATACAAAAGTATTTCTTTAATAACTTCGACAATTTTTATCTGATCGCAACCAAATTTTCATAACTACTATAGTTATTATTGTATATACGATAAACTCGCAACTCTAGCTTTAAAATTACGCTTGTTATTCGATTTTTTGATGTGCAGGGGCGGAAGGGGGCGTGGCAAAAATTTGAAACAAACTCGATCTGCGTGCAAACATAACAAATGCTGTCGAAAAAAAATTATAGCTCTATCTCTTATAGTCTCTGAGATCTATGTATTCATACGGACAGACGGACAGACACACAGACGGACAGACGGACATGGCTAGATCGTCTCGGCTGTTGACGCTGATCAAGAATATATATATTTTATAGGGTCGGAGATGCCTCGTTCTACCTGTTACATACATTTCCTGCCGGCACAAAGTTATAATACCCTTCTACCCTATGGGTAGCGGGTATAAAAACAAAGTTCGTTTTATTCGCAATCTGTCACTGTTAAATAAAATAATTCTACATATGATTTCAAGTACAGGGTAACTTTGAATCGACCATACTCCATTTGATTGGTGCTTAGCGTTAATGACAGTTGAATTAGTGCTATTTACATTTTGATGTTAGTGAATAAAGGGTAGGAAAAGCTCAAGCGTAGTCCGAAACCAGAAAGCACAGCGTATCCAAGATAAGAAAGAGCTTTTTTTCGGAGTCATTAACAGAACGCTGTTAAGGGTTAGCAGTGGCAAAGAAGGCAAATCAACAGGAAAGGAAGAAGCAACAGTCGAGTTGCTGTTTCGGCTGCTGTTGCCGTTGCCGTTGCCAACGTCGTCGTCGTCGTTGTCTTTGTCGTGTCGGTGTCTAGTCGATGGTGTTGTTGCCGTCGTCGTTGTCGTTATTCCTGTACTGTGCTCGAGACCTTATAAATAGCGTGTCCTGTTGCCCAAAGACTTCAGTTCCTGTCAAGCCTTTGTCGGTTACGTTTGCCAAGCCGAAGCCACCTGAGAAGCTAAGACAAAGCCAATAACAACAGACCGCCAAAAAAGAAGAAATTTTTGTCAAAAGTCCATAACCAAAAAAGGAATATTAAAAAAAAAAAAAAAAAAAAAAAAAAACAAACAACAACAAAAAAACGGAACACAAAATTCCACATCAAAATTATCGAGTCACAGAACAATTTGTGAATTAATTGAAAAATTGAATATCGAAAAACATCGAACAACCAAAAAATCAAATATAATTCAGTATTGGGAACTTGAGTCAAGCTAGCTGATAAAGCGAACGACAACTTTTGCTCTCACTGTCTGTTATCAGATTATAAATTCGAACTCAACTCACATCAAACAAAACACACACACATCTAATCAACAAATAACAACAATAGTGAAAGTCAATTAAAAAAAAAGCGAAAAAAAGGTTTGGTACTCAATTTTTTTTTTTATCGTGTTGCAAATCTTGAGCTTCACAATTTTTTTTTCAAGTGTTTTCAGTGTTATTGAAATCAAATAAAAAAGAAAACCTTCTAAATATACGTACTATATACATGCATATATAGGAGCAGCAGAAGAAGGAGCGCGATAAGAGTTTAACGAGTGTACTTTCTCTTGGCCAACTGGCGAACGATAACAAACAGCGAAAGCAAAAGCAACGGCAACAGCAACAGCAACAACAACAACAGCAACAGCAACAATAATAATAAGTAATAACAACAATCACAGAGAGCTGACTGACCGACAGAGCGTATCAAGTGAGCTGAGCTGAGCTGCATGCGTATGTGTGTCGACCTACCTCTGTCTATGTGTGTGTGTGTGAGTACAGGTGTGCGTGCGTGTGTGTGTCAGTGTGTAAAGAGGTTTTCTGCCGAGATGGGGCGGGTCAGGTACCGAAGAAGCGGCTATTATAAAGCCATTTCAATACCCTGTCACATATGAGCGAAAGCGTTGATCCATTCGATATAAGAATTACCCTAAACCTGCATTGCAAAACAAGAGATACTTTTGGTATGATCTTTTGCTATAGACAACATTGTCGATATGGTATTGTTCGCTTTCATCAAAATTTTGTTGTTTTGCAAATTTTTTTCTAGTTTTGTGGTCTAACTTTGAACATACAAGTATCATCAGTATTTTTTAGTATTATTTCTTTCTACTGGCTTGTTTAGTATTTAGTATTATTATTTGTAGTCGTATCATATCTAGTAGTTTGCTAAGTATTAAGTTTTAGGCATATATTATGAGCATACTTTTGTTAGTTTCCTTTGCTTAGTATTCAGTATTATGTTCTCGTCATATATTATTAGTTTATTTTTAGAAATATTTCATTCAGTATTCAATATTATTTGTTAGTTTAGTTTCATATTTCTTGCTTATCTTAATTTGCTTCTGAAATCTTCATTGCATTATCAGTTTGTACTCTAGATCGTTAGCTCGTTATTAAAGTGTTCTTATTTATTGTGCTGTCATTTCATCTAAAGTTGAAATCCATTTACCACATTATCATTTCATTTCACTACTCATTGAACAACGACAAATTTGGATTATCGTGACTTGCTGGCATATAAAGAGTAACCAATCATATGAACATTATAGCAAGTGTAACCAAATTTGCCTCATTCATGCTTCGCTTCAAATTTTGCTTATAGGGTATGCATCAAGTCGAGCATTTGGTGCTGTTTCATTACTGCTTGCCTTTGAGATTTTGGTTTTTATGCAAACGTTTGTAGATTTTGGGCAAAAATGCTTTGCCACTCTTTATCGACGGTTTTCATAAAAAGATATACGCTTTGCTCCTTGTTCGCCTGCTGCTTTCTTAATTTTCGTGCCTTTTCATATTTGATGAGTATGTGAGTGTGTGAGTGTGTGTGTGTGTGCAACCTGTGTGAGTCTCTCGCGTGGGTGCTTCTCTCTATGTATGTTTGTGTGTGTGTATGAAGGACAATCAAGGTTTATGTCGCGCTGGCAAAACAGGGACACATTGCCCAGTCGTCTGGCCACGCGCCAGCAGCTTCTCGACTTTGACTCGACTCGCTAGTCGGCACTTGCTCTCTCTCTCTCTCTCTCTCTCTCTTACTCTTGCTCTCTCTAGCTATCTCGCTCTGTTGCAAGCTGCGTCTCCGCTGACAGTTTGTTGCCATTGCTTTGCCGTTGTTGTTGCTTTATTTATGCTCACAATTGCGCGACTTGTGTGCGCGCCTTTTGTTATGCATGACCGTGTGAATCATTCATATGCAAATGCTGTGAAACATTTCTCGTTTATGATATGCTAAAGCTAAACCGCAATCCACCACCAACGACAGCCCCAACTAACCATTCACAGCACCAAACAATCTCATTCAAACTTGAGCTGCAGCCAAGTGAAAGTCACCTGCAGTCAAAGCCCCAAAAAGTAGTGTGTGTTTTGGTCATTCGCGTATTACTATTTTCGTTCTACACTCATTGCTTTTGTATGCCATATACATATACATATATTTGTTTTTATTTTGTTTGGTTATTTTGTCATTTCGTTATCGCTGTGAGCTGTCATTGGCTGACTTTTGGCAGTCACTGTTACTTGAGCGATTGTTCTCCCCAAACAATCCCAAAAACAAAAAAAAAATGTTGCCTACTTATCAGCGCTCCGCTACTCTCGTTCTGTTTGTGGTCGTTGTGCTTTGCGTACGCGCTTAATTTATGAGAGCGCAAAAAAGTTATAATCTAATCGCGCTGTCTGCAGTTGTCACACTTATTCATTCATTAGGCATTCACGCTTTATTCACGCTGCTGCCATTGACATTATTTTGCGCGTGGAGTGCGATTAGTCAGCTTAATGCTACTAATGGGCTACTGCCATTTATTCTCACTCACTTTCATTTGTCAATTTTGTTGTGGAGTGCAGCTGCTTGTTCTGAGTTATTCATTTCGCTGGCCGCAACTCATTAAATTTGTATTATTTTTCAATTACTTTGCCGTTTTCGCTGGCCGCAGAGGCAAATATACATAACATACGTATATGTTACATACATATATTCGATACGCAGTCAGTTCTTGTCAACGACCACTTGTTGGCCACCTGCAATAAAGTGTATGTATTTTCAACTCGCTTGACTTGCAGTTGCTCTGCAATCAGAATGTATTCTTAATCTTAAATAACAAGCTTTGTCTTGGTGTCACTTGGGCCACTTGAATATGCAGTCTTTTGCTCTGCCTGTCAACGTCCAAGCTGCATTATTTAACATACATAGTTAATGTATATCACCGATTTATTTAACAATCATAAAATACAGTCATCAAATACTTAGTTCAACATTTGTGTGTCTCAATTCATTTATGATTTATAAAATTGGCGGTGTTTTTTGTCTTTATTTGTTGCTACTTCTGCAGCGCGAAAAGTTTATTATGCGCTTTGCATTCAATTTTATGACTGTACAGGGTATAAAAGCGACGCCGTTGCTTTTAACGTTACCGTTACCGTTGCTGCGTTGATGGGGCGCAGTTAAGTGCATGTTTAATTTGCTGTCATTTGTTGTTTCATCTCCCACTTAAATTCCACATTCATTGGCATACACACACACGCACACTTTAGCATCTGGGTGCCGTTTGTAGCCATGTTCGAGAGTCTGAAATTTTGTGGGTAGACCACAACTTTTTGGTTTCTTTGGCCTCAGTTGCGTGTTGTGTGCTTGCCTGCTTACTTTAATCAGCTTTAAATTTTACACTCTCTCGTTTCCATCTCAACTCAGTTGCAATTTTCGTACTTTTATTTGTGTACTTTTTATAACTGCTGACTATAATTGACGGGTATTATGTCAGGGTGGAGCTGTAATAAAAATCTGCAGTAGTCAGTTGTCAGCTCTATAAGCGCATTAAAAGCACATTAAAGCTTGCAGCATGCGTTGAAAGCTTTGTAGTTGGTTTTGGTGGTTAGCTAAGGTCAACAAAAGCAGTTTGTAGTTGTAAATGTAGTTCACTAAGCTCAAGATTATTGTTGTTTTGCTTAGCTATAATCAATTGGCATTTAAGATTGGATTAATTGTGGATTACAGCTAATGTCATTAGCAAGCGAATTGCGAAGGAATTTCAACTAAAATTAAAATGCCGCTCAGCGTAGTTTATCATTTTTGGGGGACAAGCTTATTAAGCTGCACCACCACATTGGCGGGTTAACAAGGCAGAGAGGAGAAAGACAGAGAGAACAACAACAACAACAAAAACGGGGCACAATATTAAGTAGATTGCTAAGGTCTGGCCAATTAGTTTCCATTATGTTTTGTTTTTGTTCTTCGCAACTTTGTGTTTTTTATTTTTGTTGTATATCAGTATATTTATTTCTGGGTGGTATTTTTTTTTTTCGTTGTATTTGTAATATTGGGAATAGCAGCGAGGGGGAGGTGAGGCACTGCAAAAAAGGGGGTAAAGGGTGGCATTAAAAAGGCTTCATTAAATAGCAATTACAACACTTTGTTCACTTGCCCCCGCGCACATCCACTAAACAAACACCAACGCACACGCATACAAACAATCTGTTATACACCAACGCTCATTCACTTTTACAGCTCACACACGCACACACACATACACACAGAGAGATACAACTACTTACACACACAAAGTTTTGGTTGAAGCAGCAAAAGAACTCGACGATTATTGAAAAATCTTAACCCAAACATAACAAAAATATATACTATATAATACTTAAAGAAAAGCGACAGCAAAAAAGTTCAAGCAGAAACCGAAGCGGAATCAGAGCCAGAGATAGAAGAAATGTCGGAGCACCAGGATATTACGCCGCCGGTCACCGAGGAGCAGGAGGGGCCAAGCAGCAGCAATAGCAGCAGCAGTGCTCCAATTGCCAACGCTACCACTGCGGCGGCTACTCGTCAAGGCTCCGATGCGGCCAACGATCAGGAGCGCGACAGGGATAGAGAGTCGCATGCCGACAGGTGAGTCGCACAATCAGTTCTTTTCTTTTCCCATTCACACACATACCGTATACGCTGTATAGTATATACATACATATGCTTGGTCCTTCCACAGTATGTGTGTACATATTATTTTGCCTGCGTGTCCTGTTGCCCCTGTTAATATCCATTAGCTAATTGGGCCATCTGCACAGCAAAGCCCACAAATAAGCGACTCTTGCTGACAATGTACATACTACATATACATATACATATACCATATATGTATATATACTGTACAATCTTACGTGTTCGTATATGCATAAGCATTATAATATCATACTGTACCCGAAAAGCGCAACCCCCTCTATTAAGGCGAGACTTTTCATGTCATATAGGTTTTTTTTGTCCCCCAAATTAATTACAATCAATTAGTAAGGAATGCAAACGCAAACATGCTTATACATAGACTGTATTCCTGAAAATATACCTTAAACCTTACTAACATCTGAAACTTAAGCAACACTTTTGTAAATTTACAAATAAATAAGTTAAACTCATATAGAAGTATAACAGTTATAACAGTCTTTAACAGACATTTATGATTCAATTATACAACAGTTATAACAGTATCTCAAAATTGGATCCTATACCCATTTTAGCATATGAAGCTTACAACACTTTTGTAAATTTACATTTATGTGTGCATCTCCAAAATAAAATGAAATAGGCGCATATTAGTAATATTTGTATAACAGTTACGCTGTATAACAGCTGTAACAACTATAACAATTTAAGAGAGTTCTCATGTATGATATTTATGACTCTCAAAATATCATAATCTTAGTGTATATTTCACATCTTGTAAAATGCGTTCTTAGCATGTTATGAATGCAGTACTACGATTCCAATGAAATAAACTGCATGAAAATGAAATCTTATTACTTTGCGTACAGCTCAAATACGAAGTGAAAAGCGTGCAAATTAAAATATTCTTGGAATGTAATGTACATAAACTTTTTAACCTGTTATGTGTACATTTGAATAATTCCCCCGAACAGATGTTAATAAATGGTCTTAAGAAACTGCGACTGAAAAATGCTAGTAGTCTGTCTGAAAATTCAACAGTTGTCCGCTGTGCGCGAATTGTCACAGTGCTCAACTGCGTGAAATAGTGGAAGATAAGCTAAACAAAGTACACTAACTGTTATACACACTAAATATACATATACGTATTAATGTATGTGTGTGCGTGCGGGTGCGTGTAAATGTAAAGAGGATTTGTAGGGTAGCTGTTCGAGTGCTTGATAAAGCGCGTAAATAAATACGAGCTATCCTGACTGAGGCAACAATTTGTAGCATAGACAACGCATAGAAAAACCCACACACAAACACCTACACACACACACACACACACACACACTAGATGATAGCGTTTAACAATTTGGAAAGCGACGACGTTTTTCACTTTGTAGTTAATTATGTGCCAATTAGTTGACACACACACGCTTCGTCTTGAAGGCCACTTAATCATCTCACTTGCCTTTTGGCTTCAGCCCAACACTGTTGCCCCTTTTACCGTGTGTGTGTGTGTGTGTGTGTGTGTGTGTGTGTGTGTATGAAGTGTGCGGTGTGTCGCTAAGGGCAACATGTTTGTGTCACTTTGATTTCACTTTCACCTTGAACGGTCGAAACTCGTTAAATGCATCAGATTTTCATTTGAAACATTTCAAGCACAATGTGGCAAGTGTCAGGTAAAACGAACATTGTGCGTACAGTTGTGTCAGATCGAACATTGTTTTTTCCTTCTTGATTTCTTAATCGATAGATATCGAGTTGCTAGAGATGCGCTTTGGAAGCGATTAATAATTATATATGTTTATAATGTTATTATACAATGTTTAGTATTTCTCAAACTGCTTCCTTTCTATTTCTTTGTCATTTCTCCTTTGTTTTATATTTTGTAATTAATAGTTGCTAGAGATGTGCATTTGAATCGATTAATGCTGCAATTAATTAATTTTATTCAAATTGTTTTAGTTCATGAACCGGAACATGAATGTGTTTAAGATTTCTTAAGCTGCTTCCTTTCAATTCAATTGCAAGAGATGGTCATGTGATTCAGTCTTATATTAATTAAACGTTGTTCAAGTTATTATAAGGTTTATTAATTACAATTGAATTCCTCACTCTTGCTCCTCAATTCAATTCTCTTCGCATATCTCCTATTTTGGTGGATGATGCTAATGCATTTTTGTATTACAATGCACTATGAATACAAAATTGCATTAGCTCCTTTTTGCATCCTCAGATTACATTCATTAATTATAAGCACTTGCAGTTAAAGCAAACTCCAACTAACCAAGATTGAGGACAAGATAAAATTGTTGCCACACCTTGTTGTAACTGAAATTTAAAATATTAAATGTCCGTATTTGTTTGTTTTTCTTTTTTCGTTGAAGATAATTGTAATACTTGAGAGAAATATTATTTTTATTTCAATTAGCAAAAAGTTGCAAAGCATTTATGTATATTTATAATTTGAGCTTTTGAAAATTGTTTGCTTTTCATATCTTTCGCTTTTTTGTGGCGCCTTCAAAGCAAAGAAACACGCTGGCAAATTGTGTATTGAAAAACTGGGAAATGTAGAGTAAGCATGCATTAATTAAAAATTGTTGTGCTGCATATTTTTGGCATTTCTGATTTCGTTTTCGTGCCATTTCTTTCTTCACCACGGCAGAGGCAAAGAAATAACGAAATCATCTCTACCGAAATTCTTTTACAATTTTAAGTGCTGTACTGGGCGCTGTGATTTTAAATCTGAATATGAATGTACTACATCTGTGTATACTTTAGAGTCTTGGATTATTGAATTTGCACACGCTACGTCGAGTATTATATGCAAAATATCTAATAACTAATAATTTCTAATAACAATTTGGCAAACGTGGGCGAGAAGGCGGCGAGTCTGGGATTTTGTTAGTCGACTCACGTGCTTCGTTCGGTCTTTTGTGTAGCTCATTGGGTATGCCAAAGGCATTTGATGGCTGCCTGTTGGGAAGATGGGGCTATGGACGGCTGTAGGCCACGTCCAGTTAATGATGTTGTTAATGCCAGGGCGGCAATAAATCTTTGGATTTTGTCAAATATACATATCCTTTTGAGCGAAAGTGCAGACGCACGCACACGGAAGCCCGTAAGACATTCAGATGAGCAACAGTCGGACCGGGAGACAATGAATAAGATTATGGCTTAAGGAATGAAGTACATCAACATAAAAAAAAGAAGCAGAATGAGAAAGGGAATGAGTTTTGGGTTGGGGCTCTGTTGCTACATGTTAATTACGCTGTCAAAATCTGAGTCAAAAGGCAAGACAGGATGTGCTTGAATATGCTGATGCTGTTTGAACTTCCGTTGCGAGCTTCGTTCAAGCTTTGTTTGTTTTCGCCTTTCGCCTGTGAGAAATTGATGTGCCAAAAGTCAACACTCAGCTGACACACGACCGAACCGAACCAAAACCAAAACCGCAACCAACAGCAGTCGCTTCCAACTTGTCATTGTTAAGCCATTTGTTAGCTGAAGCCAACGAGGCGTTGCACAGAAAAGTGCAGAAGGCAAAGTGCAGCGACAGTTTCCACATGCATCCATCACACGCTCAGCTGATGCGATTGGCTTCGATGTTCAGCTTGAGGTTGATGTTGAGGTTGCAAAATTTTCTAGCTAGCTATGCACCATTTAATCGGTCAACGTGACGTATGCGCAATGTACAATGACTTGTAGAGGTGCCACAGCTTATTGAGTTTGCCAATTGACTAACTAACTAACCACACACAACTTGAACGCCAACTGCAATAATATATAATGACAATTGGTCAACTCTCTCCGTTTGCAATGTTGACATTTGGGCATTCCATACTATTTACATATTGCTCAATTGAAACATTTGTCAAATAAACCGTAATTAGTGGAATGTTAATTGATATACCAGTTCGTCTCAGGCATTCTCGCCTTCTCTTGTCCGGGTTCATTTTGCTCTGTGGCCAGCATTTAATTGAGTTGCCAGCTCTCAATTTGGAATGTCATTTGCCCTTATACTACTGCTTAATGAGCGCTGGAATGCCAAAGAAAGTTATGTTCATTTGTAGTGAGGTGTCGAAAGGTTAATTTTGTGAGTTCGTCGAATGTCGATCATACACAAACCTGCAAATTAACATTAGCAGCGACTGCTGAGCTGAGCTTCTGCTAACTAACATTGCACTGTTATGTGCCCGTCTCTATTACCGCCTCCTTTGAGCATCGCTGTAAACTAACATTTGATCTATGTTCCTTAACTAACGGAACACTGTTAGGTTATCGTGTCTGTTTTCGCAAACTGTTATAGCCTTTTTTAAAGCATCCTTGTTATCTCACTCATGATCCTTCGTTAACAGCTTTCTCTTTGACTAATAGCACACTGTTAAGTGACTACCTCTGCCTGCTAACTGTTAAGTTACTTTTCTTCGTAACAGCTGTAAAGCTAATGCTGTAATACGCTATTGATTGATCTGTTCTGTTCTTCTTTAATAAGCATTAGCTTAACGGCACTTCAATGTAGATTTTTTTTTAAAGCAAGTCGGGAGCAAGCGCTCAGCGGCAAATGGATAATCTCAGTTGGCCTTCAGCAATGTGTTGGCGGTTTGGGGCAGAGAATATTATAAACAGCTTTTTTTCGCCGTCATCTTTGGATTGGCCATAATGTTGACTCATTCATTTTGTGTGTGGCATACACACACACACACACACATACACACTGTCACATACGCCCACATGCCTTGGCATTTTTTCTTATATATATATTTTTCTTTAGACAGCTATTTACTTATGCAAATCTCATGTTTTCTTAAAGTTTGCCTCATCTTTTCGACTGCAACTCGAAGTAAAAGTGCGAGAACCGTTCAATGTGTGTGTGTCTGTGTATGTGTGTGTGTGTTTGTGTGTTTGCGATGAAAATTATAAAGTTGTTGCCAAGAACTTTTTGCCAGCAGATGAAGGGGACAGCCAACAGAGAGAATGCCAGTACCCATTAATTTAATTCATAAGTATTCCTGATGCTCATCAAAAACAGTCACGAGTGAGAAAATGTCTGCTGTCCGTTTTGTCAGACTTTTATGTGCTTCTATCAGAATGCGCCGATCTCGACGCCTATAAAAACTAGGCCCATTAAAATGGGCTGACATGTAGTTTGCTTCCATTTCAAATTATATATCAAAACAGAGAGGAGAGAGAGGCGAATTACACGTAGCATAAAAACGCATGCTTTGGCATTTCAGCAAATGCTGGATTGCGAGTTCAAAGTTCAATGAGTACCCTGTAAACAGAATTTGATTTGTCGTAAAAGGTGGACTGCATTTTTATATTGATTAGACAATTTGTTCTTTTTATCTGATTTGCACTTTTCATATGATAGTTAACAGTTAGATGTACGATAATTATACATATACGTACATATATGGAATAGTTGCTAGATATTTGCTTAATATTTTCTTAAACATAAAGTTGGTAACTTCTATATAACACCATTCTTCTGTTTCATTTTTGCTTTTATTTGATCATTACAACTATACCTATTATTTGATAACCATTTGTTCTTGTAATAAATATAGCAAAAAGGTTTTTTATATGTAATTTTAAAATCTATCAATGGAATTGAGATATAACAATTTTTAGGTTTGAAATTGTTGTAATTCCAATTTTCAATTTATAGTGAGGTAAAATAATATTCTTTGTCATAAGAGTTAATGACACTTATTAATATGTTGTGTCACTCATTTGTGTATTAGCTAATCGTTAAGTATACTGCAGAGTATCTGCAAGTCGCATTAACTCCCATTTGGCCCACGGATTTATTTGCTTTTCACTTTGTGCTGAATGTTCGTTCATTCGCGTGCTTGTCAGTCTCGCAGTGAGTGTGTGTGTGTGGGGTGTTTAGGGTGGCAATGTGTGAGTGTGTGTGTCGGTGTAGATGTAGGTGTAGGTGTGTAGGCTAAGTCTGGGCTTGACATGGCGGTTGTAAGCCATGTGTGTTTGAATTGCGCCCAATGCACGGCCAACATCGAACATCTGTGTTGTCACATGAAGTTTTTGGGTTGCGCGACATTCATAGTTGCCTCTTTCTCGCTGTGGCACAAAGTTATCGAGCCGCAAACTGTGAGTTGTGAGAGTTGAGTTGTCGTGAGTCGCGTGAATTGCTGCAATGCCAATGCAAATTGCCAAAAACGAGAAGGCGAGTGTGCAGCGTTTAGTTTCCCAGTTGCCAGTTGACACATGTCACATGCAGCAGCTACTGATTGTCTCTGTGCGTGTGTGTGTCCTCGTCTCGTCCTTGCATCATTTTCGGTCAGTTGAATGCAGAGTTAGCTCTCAGGTCTCAGCCAAGGTAACAGGCTCGTAATCAATTGCCAGAGAAAGTGCGCTTGTTTGCTGAGTCTGGGAATGCACTTGGTAATCCTGACTAAAGCAGCGCATATATGCAAGAGAGATACATCGATAGAGTGACAAAGACAGAGACAGAAAAAGATAGAGAGATATGGAAAGAGAGAGAGGCATACACACATAGATATTTAGACGTATAGGCGCAAAAAGCAATTGGCCAAATGGCATTTGAAGTAAAACCCAGAAACGTGACATGATTTGAAAACCGAAAACGAGAACGCAAAACGAACCAGCGACCAACTGACTGACTGACTGACTGGCACGCATGGACCCGCACCAGTGTCAAGGCTTACAGAACACACACACAAACACACACACATTATCTTTATGTATGTGTGTGTACGCCACAGTTATTTGTTCATTCGTCCATTGGGCAAAGCGACCAAAAACCGTGCTGCGCAAATTAAATCAAAAAAATAAAAGAATTTTCCCTTGTTAGGTATTTTTCGGTTCTCCTTTTTTTTATTAGTATACTTTTTATGAATTACAAGCGTACAGTAGTACTTGGCTAGAACGAACGAAAGTTGGACAAAGACAATATTTGCAACTTCTTTTGAGTTGAACAATAAAAAGCTGGGACGCTGTAATTAACGTAAGCATTTGGAAGGCAATTGAAAGTGTGAGCAAATCAATACAATACATATTTATTATTAAGTCTATAGTATTTATTGTTATCAATTATTTCTAGCAGCTGTTTCTTAAAGAGCTCAGTTTATTACAGCTGTATTATTATTATTATTATTATTTTGTTTATACTAGTTTTGGTATACCAATATGTCATCTTCATATATCTTTATATTATAGTTGGTCAAAATTACACAACAGATTTACTAATAAATATAATATTTAGCTATATACTCGAACATTTGGAAAGGCTTCGAAGATGGCAATTTTTAGGTTATCTTTTATATTCAATTGCAAATATAGTGTTAAAACTGTTATAATATGTATTACATATTGATTGAAATACAAATTGTCTTCATTTTCCGGGCGATTAACTGCTTGGAATGTTTATAAAAAGAGCTATGTAACCAGCTCAAAGAAAGTGATATTTTGGAAAAGTTGTGAGCCGAAGTTTAAGTTCATGTTTTTATAGTTTGAATTCAAAGTTGTTATTGTTATAATGTTAAATTTTAAATATCATCAGTTTATTTGCAAGTCGATCACTTTCGGTGTAGTCGTTATTACCACCGCTTTTGTGTTAGGGAAATTGCACTGTGTTTTCTCTCTTTGCGTTTTGCAGCCACAATAAAGCCGAGCGCGCTGGCCCTCTCTCTCTTTTTCTCTCCCTCTCTCTCTCGCATTTGGTGCTTGTTGCTGCCGTTGTTCAGGCGCATTCTTAAGCTGGCACTTTTGTTGTTTTGCTTGTTGCTGTTGTTGTAGTTGTAGTTGTTGGCATTCTAAAATGGCAGCATGCGCGCGAGCAAAAAAAACATTGCATACTTTTGTGCGATTTGAGCAAATAATTATACGAGTTGCGGATTGCGGGGTCAGGCAGTGTATGACTGAGTGGTACGACTGTGTGTGAATGTGTGTGAATGTGCGTGTATAATACCAGTCAAAACATACAGCAAGCAAGCAGCTGGCAGTTAGCAGCTGCCTGCCACGCCACGCCCATTGCCCTTCAGCTTGGGGGCAACTTTGACGTTCAACTGGCAGCTTTGGGGCACAGTTGCTGTTGCTGTTGCTGCTACGTCCTTTTGTGGGGCACGTGGCACAGGCAGCCCAATGACGTCATCAAGTTCAATTGATTCTTGTTTGTTCTTTTGTTGTTGTTTTTAAAGGGTCTGTTGCTTCGTTTTTTTTTTTGTTTGGCTCTTGCTTAATTGCCAGTTGAAGAAGCGACATACACACACACAGTGAGAACTTCAAAGAGAATCTTTGTCTCAGCGTCCAATCACATGCGACACAGGTGAACACAAGAGTGAGCGAGACAGAAATAGCAACAAATGTATCTATCACATTGAGTTGTTGTCGTTGTTGTTGTTGTGGGTGCTGTTGGCTTTTATTTTGGTCGTAGCATCATCGATTTTTGCGTGTCGCTACAAAAAAAAAAATAAAAAGGCAACCAGCAGCAGCAGCACAGATACATAAATCTATATACTCCAACGCACACACACACACAGACGTACACACTCACATACACACTTGTGTGACACGTTGGCAATAAATCGCCATTGAAATTTCAACGCTCAGTGCCAGAAACGTTGAATTTTTTGTAATGCTTTTCACTTTTCGAATATGCTGCTGGACATCAGCTGACACACACACACACCGACACACATACAGACGCACACTCATGAACATAGGTAAGCGGTTGAGTGGATTGCCGCATGACATAATTGATACCGAGTATCGGGCTAACAAGCGAACCAAAGCCAAAGCCAAAGGCGTGACCCCAAAACAGCAGCAGCAAAAAAAATATTTATACACACATACACACTTTTTTGTGGGCAATCAATTTAGTTTAGTTTAGCATTCATAACATACTCACACACACACACCCACACACACACACACACATGCAGTGCTCATCTATGCTCGTTTATCTAGATGAAGCAATGGAAAGGAGAAGGCGGGGGGTCGTGTTATGGTAGTGTTAATACGCTTAACAGCTTACAAATTGTTTACAATTGCTGCAGAGCACGCTTCACTTTGCCGCCGAGTGGACTCGGATTGTTTTTAGCTTCACAGCTGCAATTACTGCAGCTTACTTGCGGATAAATGTTAGTTTGTTGCGATTCAATTAGTTAATAAATTAACAACTGATTTAGTTCGACAGAGACAATCTATATTTAAAAATTAGAATAATTCAAATGACAGTTTAATAGCATCTCGAAACAATCAACAATTAATACGGGTAACCTAACTTACAATTAATTCATAAATTGAAATTTATTTAACTTGATTTTTTTGTTTGTTTTTGTTTTTGCATTATTTACATTTATATATTGCAAGAAAATACAGCTACAGTCGCGTTTTGGTTTCTTTGGTTTACAATATTTAATGCATTACGATATCGCTATACTAACGGTAAATTTTAGTATTTTTTGTTGCATCCATTTAGTATATTTAAGTAAGACATACCGCTCGGTTTTGCTTTTATTGTTCTAACGCACTCGTGTGTAGCTTTCCTAGAAGTATTTTCGTAATTGAAATTATTTAAATAATTATATTTTTACACAACTTTTTGTTTATTTTTAGTTTGTCTGTTTTTCTAAACTTTCTATTATGCTTCGTATTTTAATATTGTATTTCGTTTTGTTGGCACTGCTGAATGATTAGCTGCATTAAATGCAGTCGCTCCTTTATTATGTTAATTGCCGCATATTCAGAGCATTACGAGATGTTTAATTAAATGCGTTTTCTGCAGCGCATTGCAATTAAATGGCAAAGGAGATGTAAGCGAAAGATATGATTTATATCAGCTAATTGAGTGCAGAAGCCAAAGACAAAAGAAGAAATAGAAAAAGAGAATGATAGAGAGAGAGAGAGAGAGAGAGAGAGAGAGAGAGTGAGAGAGAGAGAGAGAGAAAGAGAGAGAGAGAGAGAGAAAGAGGGAGAGAGAGAGAGAGATTTAAGTGCTGTCGCAGTTTGTTTGCTTGTTAAATTAACAATTTGGCAAG
The DNA here is from genome assembly GCA_023558445.1 of Drosophila pallidifrons. NCBI lineage: Eukaryota > Metazoa > Arthropoda > Insecta > Diptera > Drosophilidae > Drosophila > Drosophila pallidifrons. The sequence continues at coordinate 8,282,152 of CM042351.1, forward strand.
TTAAGAGCTTAACGGCTTAACAGCTTTAGTTTCAGTTTCAGTTTTTGACTGCGCTCATTCAAATAAATCGCTTCAGTGCTTCAACAGTTTGTCAGGCGTTGAAAAGGAGGGAAAAAACTTGAATACTTTTGACTGTTTAACAGCGTCATTAATTTTCATGGTGAATGCAACATTTGTGCGCTGCATTTTCGAACATTGTGTGTGCAACAGTTTACTTACAGCGCGCTTTAAGCGTGAACTCAAATTCAAAGGACACGCACATAGAGGACACACAGGAAAAAAACGAAACAACAACAACAGCACAATTGCCAGGTGTGGAAAGGAGAGGGGGAGCAAGGAAGGTGTATTGATTGATATCGATTCGGTAAAGCCAACTGCGTGCTGCGTGTCGCCAGCTGCGTAAAAAGCAATAGCAACACCAACAGCAGCAGCTATTGCAGCCACTGCCCACACACATACAAAGTGTAACACATACTGTAACACACACATATACTATCCTGATGCCTGACGATTGACATTTAACAAAAGACAGGCGCCAAAGTCGAGCAGCAAGAGAGCAAAGCGCAACAAATGCGACTTTTTTTCCTTTCCCTTTTTTTTTTATTCTCCTCTTTTCTTATTTCCTCTCAACTTTGTGCTCTCTCTCTCTCTCTCTCTCTCTCTCTCTCTCTCTCTCTGGATCTCACTCGCTCTGCTTGGCGTTTGTGTTGTCTCAATGTCAGCGACAGCTGTTGCCTCATCCGTCGGGCAAGCGATTTCCGTTTCCGGCTCTTGCTATTGCGTTTCTTTTTTCATTCCTTTTTATTTTTTGCCTTGTTCGCCCAGCGGGCTGCTGAAATGCAGCAGCATTTTGTGAATAGTACACTTCTGCTTCTACTTCTTCGTCTTCTGCGTCTTCTTCTGTGTCTTCTTCTTTGCTGTATATTATTGCTTGACTACCTTTGAGGCCAGCAGCAGGTGGCCTCAGCTCAACTGTTGTTCCAAGCAAATCCCCTCACCTCGCTTTCAGCGAATTCAATTTTCATGCGTTTCTATAAATGTTGTTCAGTTGTTGTTCATTTCGCTTATTTCGCTATCTTGTTGCTTTTCTGGCTATCTCGATGCCATGGAAAATACCCGCACACTGACCCGCTGAACTTTTGACTCTCAACTCAAGTGGCATTAATAATATGCCTAGCAATTGGCCGCGAACTTATCTCAATAAACACATACATATCGCATTTCAATTGCAAATATATACATATGTAATAAAATCAATCATAATTTCGAAATTGCGCATATGAATAGTAAATTAATATATGCAGTAATCAGAACTTACTGATCAATTATTATATAATACATAGATTTAACAGAGTATGTATTAAACTTATTGATTTTATAAGTAGAAATTTTATTACTTAAATATGCACCTAAATTATTCAAAGTATTTAGTCATTGCTTAGTAGAAGTGGAAGTAAATGAATAAAACTTTGACACATCAATTGGCTTGCAAGAATGATGAAGAAGAGTAATTAATTAGAATAGTAATTGGTTGCTTTGCCTGACAATTTGGTATATTTTGTACTCCACGGTATATCATGAATGTAGTACTATATGAATGTTCAAAAAAAATATAGCTTTTAATATATTCTAGTATTTTTGGTTGTGTTAATTTGATATATTTTAGGAATAATACCGAACAGCTTTTTTCACAATGGATAGCGGATATTTCACAATCGAGCACACTCAAGAGAATATGTTATTTATTACTAGGTTTTTTTCACTTTTATGCTGTTAGAGCAAGGTAACAATTAAGCATCTAAATTTGATTGGGTATATTTGTATAGCTAATGAGCAGTATTTTCTTTAAACATCTTAAATAGAAACCGTATGAAAACATATTAATAACAACAATATTGCGCTTTAAACAATTGCGGGTTTTCTATCAATAAATTAGTTTTCTCTGCATAACTTTAAGCCATTCAATTAAATAAGGATCACAACTGTCGCATAGTATTCTAACATAATAAATGTGCTCATGAAGTCTCTATTTGTTTGCAAGCCTACCTGAGCACTTAACATGGCTTCAATTTCAGCAAATTTTAGCTACTTACGTATTTTCAGTATGTACTTATGAAAGATGTTCGTGTCGTATTCGCTTAAAGACCAAATTGAATTTACTTTAACTGTAGTTCGTCAGCTGCAGCTTTCGTGGCACAACAAAAATACGACAACAACAACAACAACAACAACGACAATAACAATGGCTTCGAGTTTCCTTCAAGTAGGTTGCAGTCAGCAGTGAGTGGACTCACAATGCGAACGATATGTAAGCTGCTTGCGAAGTGTAGATTAAGTGTGTGTTCTGAATTGCAATCTCGCAAATACGAGTAATGCAGCAAATAAACATTTGGTTTTTATTTGAAAGTTTTACAAACAATATTGAGGTATATAGCAGCATTGAAAGGAATAAATTATTTTATTTGTTTATATCATTACAAGATTTTTGTTTTAAATCTATTTAATATTTAAACATTTTATGAATATTTTTTTTTGCTTGTAGGAGTGCGTATTTATTTCGGAAAGCAAACTGAATATATTTTTATGACCATAGTATTACAAAAGTTAACTGTAGTACTTCATCGATGTATCAAATATGGCCTTCACTATATATGTATTTTTAGTATTTTTGCGGTATATATATGTACGTATTACTTCATCAATGTATCAAATATGGCCTTCGGTATTTTTAGTATTTTTGCGGTATATTATTTGGTATATTTTAGGAATAATGCAGCATTGTTTTGCTTATTATTAACAATATGAACTATAGTACTAAATCGATATACCAAATATGACCGTCGGTATATTTTAAGTATTTTTGCGGTATACTATTTGGTATATTTTAGCAATACAGCATTGTTTTGCTTTTATTTAAAATGAGTTGCTGGTATCCCACAGCCGAGTACACTCAACTGCAGTTTTCTTACTTGTTATTTATTAATTGGATTATTATTTACGATATTTATAATTGGTTTAGTGTATTTATATCTTGTGCTTATCGGTGTCACGTAAAATTCTGGGAAATTATATTTTAAGCTTAAGGAAACCGGAACGCGTTGTGCTGTTTATTTTATCAAGCTGCCAACAAAGGACCGCCGATTTCTTGGAGAATGTATGTCTAGCAGCAAGCATTATGTATGTTATGAAGTACTTAAGCAGAGATTTGATGCATTTATGATGTGTGGCCACAATAAGAAATTCATTGGAAGCGGAGTAAAAAGGAAAGGTTCAAAATCAAATCGTCGTCAAGCTGAATTGAGACTTTGATTGTTGTTGCTCAGCCTTGAGGCGGGAAAGCAGAGAAAGGAGAGAGCGAAAGAGAGAAGAGACTAGTTGAGTTTTGTGTGGCTCTAGGCTGAAGTTGATCGGCGCGTAACTTTATTAATTTGTTATCCTGTCACTTTTCGCTTTCATTGCGTTTCATTAAACAACAACAACTGCTGCAGCCCTTTTTGAACTTTCCATTTTCGTGGTGGGCGTGGCGTGCGCCCCCTCTTCTACCACTACACCTCCACAAAGCATTCGAAAAACCCTGAAGGCCCCGAAGCGTCATTGTTGTTGTGGAGACCACAGAAATTAATTACCGGATTAAGACAACTTCATTGGCCTAAAGGCCGTGTGGCCAACACACACACACGCACACACACACACACTCACTCTCACACAGAGGTCGCAGTCCGCAGTCTCATGAAATCTCTTTGACTTGTCCTCTCTCTCTCTTTCTCTAGCTCACACTGTGTTGTGCTATCTCGCTCTGGCTTGACACTGAGTGTGTTATTTTCACATTGCTGCAGTTGTTGTTCTCGTTGTGTTTTTATTATTAACATTTAATGAGAAAAGGTCACGCACACACACAGAGAGAGAATGTGGCCAACTATCGGAGAGCAGGGGAAATGAGTAAGCGAGAGGGAAGGTGTAAGAAGAAGTAGCAGATAGCAAGGGGAGCGAAGAAGCGTTGGCAATTTGAAGTGGCTGCCGCTGCTGCTAAATTAAGTGCCGAACTTAAATAACTCGAGTTAAACATTAATAGCATACTTAAAAGTTTTCGTTTTTCGTTTCGTTTCGTTACATTTCATTTTGTTGTCACTCTCTCTCTTTCTCTTCGGTGACTTCGGTGTCTTCGAGTTTATTTCAGTTTTGTTGCGTTTTGTTTCATTTTGCTTTACTTTTATTATTAGATTCCCATTTCACCTCGCCTTCTTTCGTTTTTCTGCCATCTTGGCATTTTGGGCAATTTTTGCGCTGTTGTTGTGTTCGCTTTGACGTTGGCGTCGCGCTTTGGGAATGCCAATTGTAGCAGCGGCATTTGCCGAATGTATCACACGCCCTGCGACCTTTGACCCTCTACGCTTTTCATTTTTCTTCCCAATCGAATTTGCCTGCAAACCCAAAACCCCAAACCAAAAAAAGCTGCTGCTCTGCTCTGCTCTGGGAGTAGCCAAAATAAACAAGTGAATATTTTGTGGGGCAAATGACATTTATAATGCTCGACTTTGTGAGATCCTGTAATTTCGAGGAATTTGGTTAATTCTATCTATTTGTGACAACCTTAACTTGTGTGCAATTATTTTAGCTACTGTTATTGCTCAAAAGTAAGTAAATGTACTGACTACTTTAGACCCTTTAGTGATGCATTATACTATGGAACTCTACAATTTCGATGACTTAATTTAAAATAAGATAATAATTTGTGCTCTATTGTTTGAGTAGTTTATTATTCAAAAGTGTATGAAGTGTATCAACTGCGTTAGACCCTTTATGTTTTGAAACATAATAAGTGATCCTGTGAGGAATTCATTTAAACACATAATTCGTGTGCAGTATTTTGAGTAGTCTTAAATGAACAGTTCATTTAGTTTATTATTGTTAAAATATGTAGCGAGTACATTGACTGCGCAAGACCCTTTACTAAATTAAATTTACTTTAGTCACAAACTTTGAGCTAGTTGGTTACAATCAATCTTCAACATGGAATATGTAGTACAACTTTGTCGTTATTTCTCCACATTTCAACTGAGAAAATTTTCTTAATGAATCGCTTAGCAAATAAATCTTTATTTTTAGTCTTTATTTTCTATTTAAATAAGTATTGATTAGAAAAATGTAATAAATAGTTTATATGGAAAAAAAAGGTCGTTGAAATCAATATTTTTCTAACAAAGTGTTTCAAGTGGAATTTCCTAATATAGCGTTGTAAATATAATCAATATGCCGCATATTACTTCCTATAGGGTATCAAATGAACTCAATCGAAAATGAGATGAAATAAAAATATGGCTAAACATTTAATTAGCGCGAATTAATTGCCAAAAATTGATTGGGCACAAGTCAAACTTCTATCAACCCAATTCCCAAACTTTGCTGAGTGTAAATGTGTGTGTGTGTGTGTGTATTAACTGTGCCAACAAAGTATGCAGCATCTTTGATTCGTTTGTGAGCTGTGCTCGTTTTGCCATTGCCTTTGCCTTTGCTGCCAGTTTATTTGCTTAGCTTGTGTTGTGACGCCATTGTCAACCTTTTCTGCCAGTTTAGCTGGTAAATAACTGCGAGATGAAGAAGAGAAAATAGAGGGGGAAATGAAAAGGGGGGAGGAGGGGATCAGAGCAGAAAACTCTTTGTTGTGCTCGCTGGCTTCTGGACCAAAAAAAGTGATTATGCAAAATGTCTCAAAAGCGTCCGCAAATGTAGCTTAACGGGCAAAAAGGCTAACAACTAGGGCAACAATGCATACAGCCAACACAATGTGGCCAGCAAAGTGTGGGAGTGTGTTGCTGTGTGTGTGGGGAGTGTGTGTGTGTGTGGGTGTGTGTGTTGCTTGCTTGACTGTTTTTGTTGTTGTCACATAATTATAATTAAATTCAAAGTGCGCTTAATTATGAGTGCCATTGCAGAGCTCGAGGGAAATAATAACTAACACAGCACAGCACAGCACAGCACAGCACAACTGACGACGCACATACATACACAAACATATATACATATACATATGTATATGTATGTGTATGCTATTCACACTCATCTGGCGCTGTTGCTGAGGTTACTGCTCCCTCAAGAGCACCACAGCAACGCACCACAGCACTCCACTATCATCATCATCGTTGTTGCTGTTGTTGTTGTTGCTTTGCTTGTTGCCCCTTTTTTGCTTTCGTTCCTGGAATTTCATTTCAATTTTGATTTCTTCTGCTGCTGATTCTATTAGCTACCCGATGCTGTCGCTGTCGATGCTGTTGCTGCTGCTGTTGTTCTCTGGTTACTCTGGCTGCTAGCTATTGCTGCTGCTCTCATTTATTGATCTCCTTTATGAGCCATACATTTTTCCGCAAGTGCCACAGCTAATGAACCACTAAAAGGACACTCAAACTGACAGTCAGAGACAAATGAAAGAAAAAACGCTGTCACTACAAAGCAGCTGCAAAGTTGCAATCATCTTTTCACTTTGCGGTGTTTTTTTCCCATTTGCGTTTTTCCTTTTTATTGAGTTCGCATGAATTGAATTGAAGAAGGGTATTTTAGTATTCAAGAGACTTGAGTTATTATCTCATGTTGATATATTAAGATATTTAAGAACTTACTATTGATGGATTGTCTTATAATTTTAATTGACTAATTTACATGGATTTTGAAAGGATAGTTACACATACATATATATTAGGGGAGGACATTAAATTACTATCGAGTTTCATTTTAGCATCTTATTTAGTAACTTTTGCAACATAAATATTACGAAATAACTTCTGAAAAACCAAAAATACTTTTTATAAATTTTCTACCAAAAATAATGTTGTAATAATAATAATTATTAACTATGATTAATATAGGCTTTAATTATAACATTCACCCTCTAATTGCTCCTTTTTACCCATTTAAATTCTAAAGTTGTTTTTACGGTATAATTTAGGGCAAGGCAAGGGCATTCTTTAGGCAACATTATTTAATTTGAGGCAACTTGATTGCCAACTTGCCACCAATTCTTTATAGTTTGTTAGCACTTTATTTCCCTACCTTTTGTCATTTGCTTATGCTCTGCTTTTGCTAGCTGTTTTGTTGTTGTTTTTCAACCATACTTGCTTCATTCTTCATCGTTGGGTGCTTTTAATTTTAATTACTCGAAATGCGCTGTAAAAAAAAAACGAGAGAAAAGAAAGAGGACTGAGTTTTGAATGTGGGGAAACGACGCCGAAAAAAAAACACGTAATATAATACGAGAGGTTGAGAAGGCAGCAGTTGAAATGGCAGCGTCGTTTTTCCATTGTTGTCACGCTAAATTGTGCTCTCACACACATACATTGTTTAAGTGTTGGTGTGTGTGCTGGTGTGTGTGTGTGTTTGCGCGAGTTTTTTATGCGACTTTCTTGACTCACACGACACGCTGAACGCTGAACAGCTCCACGCTCGACGTCTGCCTGTCACAATGGCAATATGCAAATGTCAACTGTGACCTTATGTCCCACCCCCTCTCGCCTTTCTCAGCCCTTTTTAGGCATATCGTTTACACGCTTGTTCAACGCGTCGTATGTGTAACTTTTTAATTTATATTTAAATGTCGCCAAGTTGCGCAACAGATTCAGTTAGCACACACAAACTTTGTGCAGTGTCATCAATGATATGTTAACTCTGCGCCCTCTTCCTCTTCTGCTGAGTCTTCATATTGATGACTAGGGATTTGCTTGGGCGCCAGACACACAGCACAACAGAGCACAACACATCACAGCACAGCAAGTGGACAGCTGAGAGCAGCTGCTATGCTTTGGACCGACGCTGCTGTGTGTTTAATGGCTGCACATAAAAGCTTTGCCCAGAGCCTAAAAGTATGCTAAACATATCAATAAAAACCAAACAATGACGAAGCGTCGACGCACGCTGTCCATAAAAGCGTCGCTCCAAAGCTGCGGGTGGCAGCCAAATAGGGGCAGGGAAGGGGTGCAAAAGGGCAAGGGCAAGGGTATTTCTGATGGAAGCAGTGCAAACAGTTCAACTGCTAGCTGAAGTTGAAGCATGGCACAGAAAAGAAAAGTTGCCTTTTACTTGTATTGTTTTTTTTTTGGTTTTTAAGTTGGTGCTGCATATGCAATGTCACTATGTGTGTGTGTTTTGAGTTTGTGTATGTGTGTGTGTGTGTGGCCTTGCGTCTTGCGGCTGCTGGCGCCTGCATGGAAATAAGCAACGCAATCGCTGCTGGCAGCAAGGCTTTCTGTTTGCACAGGGCATCTGTCCACATGCGATGTTCTACCTTCGTCTCTATCTGCTGTTTCTGCTGTTGCATATTTCATGGTTGAACCCTTCCTTCGTCCCTGTCTCCCCATCATGTCCTCCCCAAAAAATGCCACACTTAAGCCAACAACATCTTGGGGCTCAGACGCAGACTTTTTGTCGCCTTCAAGTGGCAGAGCGCGCCGTGCAAATGCTTAAATTGGCTTAAACGCATTGAGGTTCCGCTCAAAGTCTCTTCCTTTCTCTCTCTTTCTCTCTCTCTCACCCTTCTTCCCTCGCTCGCTCGATGTTGCTCCTTTTGCCTTACTGTCAGTCACTCGTGCGGCAAGAGGATGCTGCACGATGCGGGTTCTGGGTGTCTGCGGATGTACGTAATGCGCTTTTCATTTAGTCAAGGCTACTTCTGAGGGTTTTCGCCAGAGTCATTTAGTACTCTAGTTAGTCAGTCAGGCAGTCAGTCAGGGCGTCAGTCAGACAATCAGGCACTAAGTTAAGGAGTCAGTCAGTTAAAAAGTTAGTCAATATTCAGGAGTCAATCCTAAATCATTCAGTCAATCATTCTTTCAGTCAGCTAATCACTTATTTGATGAGTCAGTCAATCAGTCATTCAATTAAGCAATCTATCAATTCATTACTCAATCAGTCAGTCAGTCTTTCAATCATTTAATCAATCAGGTCAAATCGATCAAGTCAGCGAATAAGTCAGGTAGTCAGTAAGTGAGTCAGTCAATTATTCAATCAGTCAGTCGTTCTGTCAGTCGGTTTGTCAATCATCAATAAATCAGTCAATCAATCCGTCATTCAGTCATTCAGCTTTTTCAATCATTCAATCAATCAGGTCAGTTCAATAAAGTTAGCGAGCCAGTCGGTTAACAAGATAGTTAGTAAGGTCAATAAGTCAGCCAACTATGAATCAATCAGCTAATCAGCCTGAAAATCAGTCAGTCAATCAATCAGCCACTCATCCATTCAGTCCGTTAGAGAGTCAATCAGTCAGTCTGTCATAATACCGTGTATGCATTTATACCTGAAATAACTACTTAACATAGTTAGCCACAGTTATGTAGTTCCTTTAGCAGCTCATTGAATTAGTCTCGCATATCAGCTGCTTACAATTAGCAACTGCTTAAGTGCCGCATGATTGATGTACTGTCAAAAGCCACAGTAAATTCAACGGCAAAAGCAATTGTAATCGCGTGCTCAGCAAGCGAGTTATTGTGGTTAAAGAACTTGCTTCAATTTCGCATTTTTGCAAATTGTTGTTGACGTTTGAAATGTCATTTTAATAATTCGTGTAATTTATAATACTATATTACAATTGCATTACGATTAATAAATATGTTAATAAAACCGCGCGTTAATGCCTGTCAAAATATGATGATTATAAAATGCCATATTGTAATTGTAATTGCTTGTCAACTATTGCTTTTGAGTTCGTAATTTTTATGCATTTTTTATTCTCGTGATTACTATTTTAATGATAATTTCGCATTGTGAACATAATTTGAATTAACTAATGTTTTATTGGCCATATACAATGTTGATTTCTACATGCTTTTGCTTGGCAAACATTTGCATTCTTTGATGAAAAGTATGTCAGATTGTTAACATTTTTGGCATGCTCTGTTAACATAATGTTAATTGAAGAATGTTAAAACGAAACAAATTGAGTATGTTTAGCTTGCCTTATTTCATTTGAAATATTTTTGAGAAATTCTGCTATTGATGTAAGTGTTCAGGAATGCTCAGAATGTTGCCATTCCCAGCATGGTCTCACTTTCTCTTCCGCTCTCCTGTATCTTTCACTCTCATACTCTTAACATTTTTGGCATACTTTGTCGACGGTTGCCATGCGTTGTATGTTAGGACCACATGATGTTGCTCTGCTTGTCACACATTTTATGGTTCTTTAGAATTTATGCAGTTGTTTTTCGCTTGAATCGTTTCAAAAGTAAAAGTGTCAATTTGATGGTCAATTCAAATGTAATGGAAAATGGCGAACATAAATGTAAAAAAGTGTACAGTAGAAACTCCTAGAAATAAACACATTTACACAATGTTAACAAATAAGTTTTATGCGCATAACATAGTAATTGTCTGTTGGCTTGCTAACAGTCAGTGACAATGTTAATTAACATTTAGATGCGTCCATTATGATGATCGCTCAGCTTATCTAAAGCACAACAGCTGCACATTAGTAACGCTACTCGACGTTAGATGGCCAGTCGCCGCTTCCCGCCTTTCACTCTTTTTCTGCGTTGCCGCGTTTATGGCCAAGCATTTTGAGGGCACTTTGGAATTTTAGTGCTCAGACTGTTAATGGGGCCTTTGTGTTGGTTAATTTTATGACACCGTCGCATTGTGCTGTCCAAATCGCTATATGCCTATGAGAAATATATATATACATATATATATATATACACATATACAGTTAAATGTGTCATAATATATAGCATGTTAGGGGAAAGACAAACTCAAGGTATCTGCTAGACACGTTGCATATGCGCAATATGAAACATTTCCAGCAAATGCAAACATAAAATGTTAATAACACTTAATAACCAGGACTCTCACTATCTATGCGTATAAATATGAAAATAATATACTCTCTGCTTGAGATTCGAATGGGCAGAGAAAGCCCACAGACAACAGACAAACAGGCAAGCGATAAAATGTGGGTTTAAATCAAAAGATGAACTAACTCATTTTGTGGGGCTCAAGCATAATAACCACTATTAGAAGAGCAACTGCTTATTTACTTAATAGTCAAACCCCAGAGAATTAAGTTCGCTTTGGGCATCAGCATGAAAACATCAGCAACACCAAAAACAAAAAGAAAATTGAAAGCTGAAACAGCATTTCAAGGCGCACGTGAATTATGCATGATGCCAACAACGTCTTACAACCTGGCTGTCTCTCTCTCTCTCTCTCTGTTTTATCCACAGTTTATTGCTGCTGTTGCGGCCTTTGTGCCTGACCTGTCTTTTTGTTTGTGCAGCGCCACTCGATTTGGGTCACAGGCACAAAATCAATAGCATACGCCACGCAGACCTCACAGAACATCGCCTAAGTTGAGTGAGAGTTGAGAATCGGCTTGGCCGCCAATCAGTTGCTTGTGGCAATGGCTGTGAGAGATGCCACAGCGTTGCCACGTCGCCAAATAGTTGCCGAGTTACCAGTTGGCATCTCTTCTTCTACTTCTTCGCTCTACTTGAGCTGCAGCTAAAACTTTGTAATCATCTTAGCGAGAACTCTTTTTTTTTTAACTTGCAACACTTGGAAAGCCACCTGTCGTGATTTGTCTGTGAAAGTTGTGGAGTTTAGTGCTTGTCTTGTGGCATTATCAGCGAACCGGTTCGCAGATGGTTTTCTGTCTAACTCTTTTTTTGGCTGTTCTTTTACGTAAACTTGGAGTGGTCAATTATTGAAACTAATTACGGAAAGATGTAGCTTATTTGAGAGCTCTATTTAATGATGACCAATAGGAACCGGTTCACAAAAAGAAAAAAGAAATGAGTTGTTATTGTTTTTTTTGTTATTGTTACGAATATTTCAAGGAATTGATTAAAACTACGCCATTTAAAGAATCCAAAATTTAGCTTATGTGAACCGGCTTAGAAATAGAAAATAGCTTATTTGCAGAATATCGTCACATCAACTTGGTTAAGTAATATCATCAAAATGAAGCATTAAGTTTCTTCGTTGCTGTCATTTGAATAATGTATTATTTAAACAACTAATATTACTGAACCGGTTCACAAGTGGTTCAGTGTCACAATTCAATGTGTGTTTGAGTTGCGATGCTGAAATTTGTAATGAGTAGCCTCAAGGCACACAAGATTATCAATGCGCCACGTATTCGTTCTTGGATAATTGCTTTGTGTGTATCTAGTGTAACATATAAAGACAATGGATTGCCTTAGCTTAAAGCGTTTGGAATACCTTTTAAATTTCACAGCAATTTGTCACAATTTCGTGCAGATAGGCGACATAAATTGCTTGATAAATTGGTTAGCTTCGCTGCTGTGTTTGCTTTTCTATGGCACACACACACACACACACATACACACACACACGCACACACAGAAAGACAATCTCTCAGCGTAAGGGAAGCTGTCGTTGTATTTATATATGTACATACATCTTTCGTTCCGCAGCCATTGGCATAAGTTAATTTCGTTTGCATTGGGATTCTAGGGAAAGGTCTGCCAAAAGTAACCAAAAAATCCAAAAAAACACACATGCTGAAATGAAATCAACACACACACACCAGAGAGCAGAGAGCGAAAGGGGGGAGGAGAGGCGGGGGTGGACGAGAGTCATGCTGGGTTTCTTTATTTTATCGCCTATTTCTTTCTGCTTCCCGCACTTTTTGCTCGCTCGCGGTCGCCTCGCTCTCTTTTATTTTTTGGTTTATCGCAAACAAAACAAAACGAAAAGCAAACATACTTTCTCTACACAAATACACACTCCCACATACACACACAGACACACACACACAGAGACGGACAGTCTTTCAGTGGCATTGCTAACACATTTGTATGTAAATATGAAAAGTTCAAAGCACATACACTTAACGTGCTCAAACATATACACAAACACACACACATACGCCACACTCTTACTACTACATACATTCAGATGCCGGCATACATGTCGTATACTTGATGTGTATTTCAATTCCTGCTCCTCTTGGCTATGCTACGTTTTTTGTACTCTTTTTGTTGATATTCCATTAAACTATCTTTTTTCTATCATTTTGGTAACTTTGCTTAGTTTTACACTCGTCTTAAAAATTTACAATGTCGTTCATAGACAATATATAAACTACGTGAAAGAAATACTGTTCGTTAAGCTATCTGTATTTTTCAGTTGATCCTAGCGATCTTTAAAGATTGTGGAAAATATGTGTATTTATTTATTCATATATTTATTCTACAAATGTCAAAAGTTGTCTATAAGAGTTTTGATATATTAGCAGTGTATCTTCTTCGTCGCTTCGAGCAGCTTCGTTGAGCTTTGCATTTGTTTCTTCTAGAGCTCATATCTCAACTTTAGTCTAAGCGACCGCTAAGCTATTAACTGAGTGTGACAGCAACGGGCTGGACAGGTGAGCTGACAAAGCAATAGCGAATGCAAGTGAAGTTAGCAAAGATAAAGATAAAGAAACAAAATATAAAGCGAGAGAGTCAGAAACATAGAGAGTTAAATGGAAAAAGAAATCAGTGAGTGTCCATTAGCTGCAATTGCAAAACAAGATGAAAAGAACGCAACTTTGTTAATTCCAATGAAATCAGTTTATGGCATTTAATTTAGTATTTGCACTTCACACACACACACACATACACGTACGCGTATGTGTGATGATTTGGTATATTTTGCGGTAGATTTGAGTTGAGTTGAGCAATCGAAGGAGTCGCAACCTAAATGGCTGCCAAGTTGTTGCCATAGCGTTTTGCGGCATTTGGCTTTGCCTAAGCCCCCAAAAAGAAAAACTTTGTCACACACTTACACACACACACGCGCGCACACACACACACCCACTTACACTCGCTTAGACATTTCTTGATACACTTGTGTACACATTTGCGGCTCATTTGATCGCTGCGCTTGGCCAATTGGCATGCGGCAAGAGACGGCGGCAAGAAGACTTTCGTCTGCAAATATTTGGCAAAATGTTTGCTAATTTGACTCAAGTTGCTTTTCCTGACTTCCCCGCCTGCCCGCCCTCTACTTTGCCATAAAACTTGGCAAAAGCAAAACAATTCTATGGCCCCTTCTTCTAAGGCCAGACTTTGTGTTCGTGTCCTTCGCTCTCTCTCGTCTTGGTCCTTGCCTCGCATAATTAAAATAAGCCAAACGTACAAAGTTGCAAGTTGCCTCAGCACAGCAAAGCAACGCAATGTTGCCAGTTTCCCTTGACATTGAGCAGCTTTCATAATAGCAACAGCAACAGCAAGCTGTCTTTAACCTACTTGCCAAATTAATAGGCAAAAGCTCATGAATTGAAATGAAATTTTCACAAATTTATGAAGTGCGTGGGTGCAAAAAAAAAAAAAAAAATAATAAATAAAAGGAGAAGCAGATGGCAAGGTGAATGCTTACGTTTGAGTGGTTACGTGTTGTGTGTGACATTCTAATAATATTGTAGAAATTATGGCATTTTCCTAATTGCTTATACGGTACTCGACTGGAATATACCCGATGATTAAATAAATGATTCATTTTTTTGTTAAGTTCGCATTAAAATTGTTTTTCTCTGAAGCTTCACATTTCTTCACTTCTCTATTTTATCTTCTTTTTTTCTTAGTTCACTTCTTAGTTTAAGATCTCTACTTCATTCTTTGCTAGATTTTATATCTCTAGCGATTTGCCTTTTCGTTTGTGTACATAACTTCTTTATTTTGTTTCTTGTTCACTTTCTCAGCTCTACTTCCATTTTATGTTCTATTTTTCCGATCTTTCGTTTCTTAATTTCTGCATTTCTGAATTTAGCTTCTATTTATTTCTTGTTAATTATCCTATCTAAACTTCTCTTTTTTGTTTGTTGATTTCCCAGATGTTTCGTGTCTTAGCTTTACTTCTCTAGACTTTTCTCTTATTTATTTTATCAATTTCAATGCTTTATTTCTTTATTTTTTTGTTTTAGCTTTACTTTTCTAGTATTTTTTTCGATTTTCAGTTTAACTTCTTGTTTTCTGCAGCTTTGCACTTGCAATTCACTCAGTTTTTCTTTTCCAATTTTTGCTGTCTATTTCAATCCATAGCTTAAGCTTAGCTTTTCCCTTTTGCCTCTATGCTTTTTCATCATATGGCTTAAGTCTATTGAATGCAGCTCCTTATATCTTTGCCGCTTCTTCAGTTAGCAGCTGTTGCTTCTCTCAGCTGACTTATCGCTGCTTCTGCGTCTTCATCTTTTGCTTCTCTCAACGCTCTCAATTTGCCTAGAGCTTAAATGTTGTGCTCAAGGCAAAACAATTGCTCAAATTGTTTTGATTATATTATTACAGGCTATTTGGCCAGTCGTACAATACTTTTTTTTGTTACTATTAAGCTTGAAGACTCTTCAACACTTGTGAAACGAGTTCATTGCCAGCCTCAGTTTATTGAATCTTTTTTTGATGTTTAATGAACTGATGTGTCTAAGATACCCATTAATCATGCTGCTTACAGATGCTGACCATACTTATTATTAGATGTTATTGCTTTTGTGGGTTAACTGAACTAAACTGAATGTGATTCGAGTCGATTCGATTTGGTTCTTGGAACTGCGGAGTTAACACACAACATAACTGTTTGGATTACGTGTTGGAAGGGAAATGTAATCCAGTTGCAAACGAGTGTATGCCAGAAACAATGTGGATTCATTTATCATTGGCTGCAGACAGACAGCACATGAGCGAGAGAGATAGACAAGAGAAAGAGAGAGAGAGAGAGAGAGCAAGCAAGCAAAGCTGTAGCTTAGGCAGTAAAACTTTTCTTTCTAATTTTGCCTTGAAATTGACATTAATATCAGGAAATGTATGAGAGGAAAGCTGCAATGCATGTGAAGGTTGAGCTCTAACTAACGAGTGTGTGTGTGTCTCTCTCTCTCTCTCACGTATACACACTTCCTCTCTCACTCTCACTCTCTCTCTCTTTTGCTGTCTGTGCAACATGTCGAGCAGCGACTTCATTGCTAGCATTTTTGGCATGTCAGCCACGTTCCTGACAAGTTAGTTCCATTTTGGTGCGGCTTTCATTTGATTTATTAATAAGCAAAGTGTCACACACACACACACACACACAGACTTACTCACACACACACATGCTTTGCATGTAATTGATATGCGTATTGATTCGCAATTGCGTTCATTAAATACGCTCGCATAATTATCGACACAGTTTTCATGCGACGCCGCCAGGTGGCGTTGCTGTGCCTGTTTGGTATTGGCTTTTTTGTTGTGTTTTGCGTGTGCCTTTTTTCTCTTCTTTTTTTGCAATTTATGATACGTTTGTTAGCGTGTCCTTTGGTCAAAGCAAATTCAATTCAATAAGCCAAGAGAACGTTTGAAATGTTGCAACAAAGTTTTGCACTTGATTTGCCCCCGAGGCTTCCAAATGCGAATAACACGCACATAAAAATGCTGACTCTATGCGCGCGTATGTGTGTGTTAGAGTGTTGTGAAGAGAGTGGGGAGAGGGAAAGGAAACAAGGCGACAACACAGGATGCTGATTAGGGCGCAATTGTGGCAGCTCAGCTGGGCTCAGCTCGAAATGATGTTGTTTGGTTTCGCTCTAAGCGAAAAAAACTTCTCGTATATAGAAAGTTATTTTTATATACATATATATATTACATACAAACACATATGCTGTTGTAGACAGTCTAGCAAACGTTTTGTGCGTTAGTCTTTCCGATGTCCCAAGGCTAAAAACTCATTAAATTACAATAAAAATAAGGCAAAGTGCGATCCGTAGCAAAATGTGCCCGACTAATAGACACCCGGACAAACTTAATAAGGAATTTTCAAAGGAAATATGAGGGCAGAGAATAGAATATGAAACTGTAAATGAATTAACTAAACTATGATAATACAATACTTTAATTTGAAAACATATCAAACGCTGCCGTGTGTAAAAAGCCCGCACAAAATAAATGCAAAATTGCTGCTAAGCAGGTGGCAAAGAATAATGGCGACAAACAATTTATGCTATAAAGCAGTGTAACAAATTTTTAAAATATTTATACCCGCTACCCATAGGGTAGAAGGGTATTATAACTTTGTGCCGGCAGGAAATGTATGTAACAGGTAGAAGGAGGCATCTCCGACCCTATAAAGTATATATATTCTTGATCAGCGTCAACAGCCGAGACGATATAGCCATGTCCGTCTGTCCGTCTGTGTGTCTGTCCGTCTGTCCGTCTGTCCGTATGAACACCTAGATCTCAGAGACTATAAGAGATAGAGCTATAATTTTTCGACAGCATTTGTTATGTTTGCACGCAGATCAAGTTTGTTTCAAATTTTTGCCACGCCCACTTCCGCCCCTGCAAATCAAAAAAATCGAATAACAAGCGTAATTTTAAAGCTAGGGTTACGAATTTTGGTATATACGGTAATAACTATAGTAGTTATGATCCCTGAAAATTTGGTTGCGATCAGATAAAAATTGTCGAAGTTATTAAAGAAATACTTTTGTATGGGCAAAAACACCTACTTACTAGGCGTCTGAGTTGCTTTGGCTGACAATCTGGTATATTGTGCCGTCTATGGTATATTTTGAATGGTGTACTATATCGATATACCAAACATACCATTTGGTATATTTTTAGTATTTTTGCAGTATATTTGGTATATTTTGAGAATAATACCGCAAAATATATTGCTTTTATTCAAAATGGGTAGCGGGTATCTCACAGTCGAGTACACTCGACTGTAGCTTTCTTACTTGTTTTCATTTGAAATTTTATTATTGTACTTGCATTATTACTTGCATTTTGATCTCTGTTGCTGTTGCTGTTTATCTGGGCTTCTGTTAATTAATTTACAAACGAAAGTCACAACAAAGTGTTGCATTATTGTAATTTGCATATTGCATTTTCATTTTTGGCTTTCCAAGCAATATTTGCCAAAAAGCCACAATAAAGTCGAATACTTTTTGTATAAATATATAAAGCAGTGGTTTTTGTATTCATATCGCGCAAGAACTCAGAAATATGACTGATTTATTTGTAACTGTGTGTTGATTGAGATTGAGTGAAGAGACGTTGTTCTTTTCTGTTCGTTTTGTTCTTGACTTGACAAAGGTAACTATGACAACTATTGAGGCATGATTGATGTTGGACTGCTCTTCGCATTCAGCTTTTTGCAATTACTGAACTTAATGAGTGCAATTTATGTTGCTGCTGCCCTTTGCACACACATTTTCATGTTTTCTCCGCATTCCACCTTTTGAACAGACAGTTGATGGATGCCTTTCCCTTTTTTCACTCTATTTTTTTGTAGACTATTTGTTTACTTGTTGCATTAATTCTCTCTGGCTCTTCGTTTATTTGGTTGAGTCAAGAACTGACACAATTGAGGAAGACTTGTTGCACTCGTGTGTGAAGCGTTTCTTTGGCAAATACTCTTGGTCCAAACTCTTGTGCAAACAAACTATGCATCCTTTGAAATCTCGACAAAACTTGTTGCATTTATCTGACAGTCATTTATATTCTTCTTCTATTTATTCAGTTTTTTTAATGTGTGAAACTTTTTCTGCATCTCAGAGTTTATATACCCCAAAAGCTTGTTCTCCATAAATAATGTTAACTAAAATACTTGTACATTAGTAAAGCCATGAGCTTAAGATATTATTTCAACACTATATATTTGTACAGTAATATTTTAAGTGAATAATGCGCTTAGCTAAAAATGTGTTGCCTACTTTTGTGGGCTACCGCTAATTATGTTATAAGCTCTTGACCCCCACAGCAAGAATATCAATGTTAATGCCATTTGCTTTCATCAACCGCAAAACTATTGCTCATTTGCTCATCATTTCCACCCGCCTTCCTCACACTCGCTCGCCCATCTCTTCGTCCTGCATAATATACAACTGTGTGTATTTGTCTGTTTGGTTTTATTTTGTTGGTTTTCTGCATCTCCCGCATGCAATTTAAAAAACAAAAAACAAAAAAGTTGGATATGCGCGCAAACAAAAGCTGGCAAGGACTCAGCGTAAAGGACTTTGTGTTCATCAGTGCAAATATGTAAAAACGTAAACATTTGTGTACAGAACAATAAGCAAACAAACAAGCTAAAGCTGAAGCAGAAGCAGAAGCACAAGCTGAAGCTGATGTTCGAAAGCCAAAAAGGCGGTGGCAGGATGCTAAAACCGAGCCCAAAAGCCAACGAAAACTTTTCATTTTACGACGCATTAAAAAAAAGGCCATAAAAAAGAGCGTAACATTCCCTGACAACTTAAAAAAAAAAAAAAAGAAACGAAAAACAAAAACCAAAACAAAACAACAACAACAACAAAACGCAACGCAACGCAATGGGAAAAACAAAATAACAGTAAGACGAAAGCTCAAACAAATTAAAGAAAAACATGATGAGCGAGAAATCCACGCCTAAACGCTGCTATACCATATGTACAGATATATATATATATATATAAATGTGTATATATAGTATATATATGCTAAAATTCAGAGGCGCAAAAATTGTTCGGCTTGCCGATGTTTCAATGCTCTTGCCATGAATTGATCGAAGTTTGTTTACGTCTGATTGTCAAATGAGTAAGCGAAAGTAATCTATTTGCATTTGAAACACTTTTCTGATCGATTGTAAAACGAAATTTATGCAGAGTGTTAAATGAATTGGCACAAAATGTGATTAAAGCAAGTCGGACTGTACGCACAGAGAACTCAGAAATGCTAAATTACTTTCGTTGTGGCAGGAAGCAATAAAAGAATTGCGTCGAAATCAAATAAGAAGAACAACAAATGTAAAGACGGCTTGCATATGTGTAAATATGTATATGATATATAGTACTATATAGTATATTTATATACTATATGTATATACTATACATGCTTGCCTATTCAAGACAATTTTCGGTTTCTGTAAAACTCACATGTAATTTGTGTGCCTGCTGCTGTTGTTGTTTCTTCCCATTGAACATCTTTCATTGTCGCTGCTGCTGCTGCTGTTTTTATGGCCGACAACTGGACGATATGACAAACAACAACAACAACAACGAAAATAGCAACAACGATAGCTACAATAATAACAACAAGAACAACAATTGGAGATTACGCCGCTTCACGCAGTTAATGGACCTATTGCCCATCGGCTTTAGTGCCAGCTGTAAAAGTCTCTCCACGACACCAACATCGATCCAAGAGCGAGAGCAACAGCTAGCCGATGATGATGATGACAGTGATGATGATGATGATGAAGATGAAGATGAAGAAGAAGAAGATGAGGAAGAAGATGAGCATGTGGCAGATGTTGGCAATACCTCAACTTTGTCGTTTGAAGGTCGCAGCTTAAACACGACCAGCGGAGGGTTAAATACCGATTCAGCCGCTTTGGATAGTCTTTATCGCTCGGCAAGCTTCCAGAGCGAGGAGTTGCTGCTACATCTAGCGACCGGTCAGCTGTTCTCCGATGACGAGCAATCGTTTGGAAGCAGGTAGTAGAATCATTCATTCATTCATTCACTATACCATGACACTCATCGATGGACAGACAGAGAGAGAGAGAGAGAGAGAGACAGAGAGATAGAGCGAAACATGCATACGCTGCGTATGCTTAATATGTGCACTCAATGGAGTAACTTATTAAGCAATCGTTATGTCAAAATTGTACATCAAAATTTACAGCGCTGATCGAGTTTGATTTACTCGCAATATTTGGCTAATAAGAATCAGTTATTTACACACACACAAACACACACAGATATTTAATACGACTTATTAATATGTCTAATTACGTATTCATTGGAGAACATAACAAAAGCAGTTTTTAAGTAGTTAATCCCACCATTTATCCAAATCATTTAAACAATTGACAGCGCTTTATCCCAATCGTATTGTCGCATTTATTTAATTACATTTTCCAGCAGTTACTTTTTTTTTTACTCTCGCATTTATTTTGTTTTTTTTTGTACACTTCAGTCATGTGGTTGTAAAGCGGATTTTCGTTTTAAGTGGCAAAGTCTGCGCACCGTTTAGTTTTGGCGTTTCGACTTACGTGTCGTATGCGCGATTGCCAGCAAAGTTTTGCGGTTTGCTTTGAGCCTCTGCTCTGAAGTGGTGCTTATGTAGATGTAGAAAATGTCAATGTCAAAGTCAGTGTCAGCGTTAGCGCAATTCAAAGTGGGGCAATCAGAGAAAATCAAAACTTGTGACTCGACTTGAAATACTCTCTCTAATTTGAAGTGTATGTGGCAAATTGTTAGCGTGCAACTTGTTGCACACTTAAAATACTGATAACAATTAAACAATATGCCAAGTGGAACTCAAGTTGAGTGGGTGGAACGCGAATAACTTGCAAAAGGACACTTCAGATGGCAACGGCAGCGGGACAATCGACGCATGAGCAACGAAGCGCGATAAGAGATTGGAATATAAAATAGACGGCAGACGGAGGGTGGGAGAGAGAGAGATAGAGAGAGTGAGGTAGAAGAAGGCAAGCGACGAACGACGAACGATGAACGTCTTTGGGCCAAAGTGAATTTCATTTCCAACGAAAATTAAGTAATTATGGCAAATGTTGCGGTTAACAAAGCAGCCAAGCAGACAGCCATAGAGAGAGAAAGAGAGAGAGAGAGAGAGAGAGAGAGATATAAAGAGTGAGTGAGTGGGATGGGACATAATTATAATGAGCCAACTGCTGACGTTGCAGCCGTGACGATGTTGACAACGACATTGCCACTGTCGTTGCCACTTGGTGCGGCACTTTTGGCTTAACCGCATTAGCGATTGCTGCGCTGATAGCTGCTAGTGTTGGCTCAAGTTTTTCGCAGGCCCTCTAATGGATTCCACCAACTGCTGTCTGCGCTTCCCCAAACTCAAACTGCCCTGATCACATTTATAAACTTATGCGGCGGGGCCGTGTAAAGCAGTACAAGTAAGAAAGTTACAGTCGAGTGTGCTCGACAGTGAGATACCCGCTACCCACTACCCACTACGCTACCCGCTACCCATTTTTAATAAAGGCAAAATATTGCGGTATCAATTTCAAAATATACCAAAAATACTAAAAAAATACTAAAAATATACCAAATGTTATGTTTATACCAAACAGATAGATAGATAGATATAGTAGACCATTCAATATATACCATAGACGGCACAATGTGCCAGATTGTCGGCCAAAGTAACTCAGACCCCTTGTAAGTAGACGTTTTTGCCCATACAAAAGTATTTCTTTAATAACTTCCACAATTTTTATCTGATCGCAACCATATTTTCAGGAATCATAACTACTACAGTAATTATTGTATATACCAAAATTCGCAACTCTAGCTTTTAAATTAGGCTTGTTATTCGATAAATTTGATTTGCGGGGGCGGAAGTGGGCGTGGCAAACATTTGGAACAATCTTGATCTGCGTGCAAACATAACAAATGCTGTCGAAAAATTATAGCTCTATCTCTTATAGTCTCTTAGATCTAGGTGTTCATACGGACGGACGGACGGACTGACAGACGGACATGGCTATATCGTCTTGGCTGTTGACGCTGATCAAGAATATATATACTTTATAGGGTCGGAGATGCCTCCTTCTACCTGTTACATACATTTCTTGCCCTTCTACCCTATGGGTAGCGGGTATAAAAAGTTGTCTGCAATTTAAAAGCAAAAGCGCAACAAAGAAAAAGTACTGCATTTAACAAAAGATTCGAGTAAGTGCAGGTAGAACTTATTAACATATAGTGAACATAACTTTACTACACGTTGCTACTTTGTAGCTTTCTGTGCTTGCTATCCATAGGGAGAAAGGGTATTATTATAACTTACGATCCACTTTTGGCAGGAAATATATTACAGGCAGAAGGCGCCATCTCCTATCCTATAAAGTATATATGTATATTCTCAACTGTCGAGACAATAATGATATGTCTGTCTATCTCTTTGAGCACCTAGATCTTAGAGACTATAAGATATAGAGCTGTTATTTTTTTGAAGCATTTCTTATGCTTGCACTCAGATCAAGTTTGTTTCAAATTTTTACTGCTAACAATCTGGCATATTTTTACCTCTATGGTATATTGCGAATGTAGTTTTTCATTGATATATCAGATTTGGTCTTCTTTTAGTATTTTCGGTATAATATGTTACTTGGCATATTTTAGTATTTCTGAGTTATATTATTTGGTACATTTTCTTAACTGTTAGAATTTAAAACTATATCGATTAAAAAAAAAAGTTTTAATTTGGTATATTTTGAGAATATCGCACTGTTTTGCGTATTTAAAATGAGTAGCGGATATTTCACAGTCGAGCACACTCAGCTGTACTTGTTAATTATAGCGTGGATTGAAGACCAAAGCGACTCACAAAGTGTTTTGCGAGTCAAATGAAAATAGGCTGCGGTTGTTAAAGATTGCCAACACATTAATTTATTTAATAACGTGACAAAGTTAGCCATAAAAAATGCACTTGCTGCCTAGGCCAATTGACCTTGAAGTTAGCAGCAGCAGTTAGTCTATTTTTGGTCTGGATTCTCCAGTTTGCGTGAAGTGTGCATTCAAATCAAGTTTAATGGAAGGCGAGCTGGGTAATTACTGCTTACAATATCTATTTGCTGACACTGTGGCGTATACGTGATATATCAATTAGTTAGGCTAGCGAGATGCGGTAGCTTAGCTAAATGCACTTTTCAAGGTCTCACACAGGTAACGAACACACACACACACACACTCACACAGCCAAGTCAATGCAATTAAAACAAAAGCGAGCCAACTGAATCGCCACAACTCGCCACTCGCAACAATGTTGGCGCAAAACCACCTGCTGTTGAGCGCTTGGCGCAGCGGTTAAGGATGTGTAGCCAAGGGTCGTAAATCGAATATCCTGTTCGACAAAGTGCCAGTTGTTGTCCTTGGCATCGCATCGCGTCGCGTCGCGTCTTTCGCTGTCATCGTGTTTGTGGCTTCGTTCATTTATTTGATTTGCTTTTGCTTTTGCTCATTACGATTTCTGCTTTGATTTGCCGCATTATCCTTGATGCATAGCCATAGCCATAGCCATTGCCATTGCCATTGCTGTCGCTGTTGCTGGTTGCCTTGAAACCAGCGTTAATTACTTTACAATTACGCGACTGACTGAACAGCCGAAGGTCAAAACCAGCTGCAACCAAGCACTGAGTTCTCTCGTTCTTCCTTGTCTCTGTGTGTGTTTGTGTGTGGGATTTTTCCATTAGTAAACAAAATATTTGAAATATTCAGAGTCAAAGCTCGAAATTGATATGATGCTGTTGCTTGCTTTTTAATTAATTTCATTTAAAAAGATTATATTCGCAGCCCTCAGATATGTTTGAATTGAGTTTTAACCATTTTCGGCTTAGGTGACAACTATTACGATTTTAATCAAGGATTGCACTGATTGCCAATAAAACGAGTAATATTTATAGGCATTGTTTGTGAATCATATTAGTACTCTATCACTTTACAATGAGCTCAACATTGTTGACAATAAATTCCCCTTTTTGTAGTCTTTCTGTTTGCTTTTGCAACCTTTTGACCATTTTGAAATTGAGCTCAACAAAACATATTTCTTTACAGTTGAGAAAGTCTTTTTCATGCACTTTCACAAAAGATTTTCGACAGCAAAAGTTCTTCGTTCGAGCAAATATTTAGATACTGTAATTAAACACAAACTGAGCAGAGAATGCAACTCGCATATTGTTGTTCTTAACTGATTGCGATTTGGGTTAATTGCTCAAATGTGGAACTCGAGTGTAAGTGTCGATTCCTAATCTAAATAGGGCGCATTACACATTACGTATACGCCCCATACTACTGCAAATTAGTGAGGCAGGCACTTTAAATAGCCATTTTACCTAATTTATATCAATTAGTTGTGCTGGCTTCTTGCTTCTTGCTACAACTGTTTGCCACCTGGTCGCAAATTAAATTTTCGAATGCAAAGGAGAGGGAGAGAGAGATGGAGAGAAAGAGAGAGCCCAAAGCAGCTGTCATGGCAGGGCAAACAAAAGCACGGCGACTAATTTATGAAGGCACAAATATATATAGAGAGTAAAGGACGTTGCTCGGTTGCTCGGTTGCTTGGATGGTTGGTTGGTTGGTTGAGAGTGGTTCGCCTGATAGTAAATAAATGCAAATTATCAGCGGTTAGTTTTGGGTTTACTTTTGGCATTAAGGCACGCCACGTCGCACGGGCCACTGCATAAACATGCTGACATCGACAAAATATGGTTGACAGCTCACCGAAAGCAAGAGGAAACGAGGGAACTATTTAGCAGGAAGCATAGCCAGAGTTTTGGGTGTGCTTAAAGGCGTCACCTCAATGCAAACCAGTAAAATTCTAAAGCACTCCAAAATTGAAAACAATTATGTTTATATGTCTGTTGCATAAATGGTTTGTTAACTTTACAAAATTGCTTGAATTTCGCTATCAAAGAGAACAACTTCCTGTACATGATCAAATTGCGTTGCGTTTGCAACAAACCAAAACAAATGTCATGCTGCAACATCTGTCACAACTTGTGCTGCTAAGATGCAACATGCAACAATTACAATTCCAGCGACAAGCGACAGGAAACAGCTGCGATTGTCACTGGTAAATTCCAGCTGTGGATTCATTTCACTAACACATTTCCTGTTTCCCAGCAAGAGAACCACAATTTGTTGAATCAATTGAGCAGATTGCAAATTTGTTAAATGGATAAATTACAATTGTGTTTAGTATCGTAGATGGGATTTTAAGTTATAGTTTATATATGCGTTAATTTTTGCAATTATCTTAAAACAAAAAAATAATTCCAAAAGTATTTTTATTAAAGTGCTAATCAAAAGCTATAAGATTCATCTTTATTCAAAATAAAAAAATGTTTTATATATTTTGTTTTTGACTTTATGTTAAATAGTGTCGCTTGCGACTTTTTCTCCAAAGAATTACCCATAATCAAAAATAGTTTTATGAAACTAAGAGCTATAAGAAAGTTTTCCACATTTATATTTCATTTTCAATTCTCTAATCACAAAAATGGCAATTTCTTAAGGCATAATTGAATAATTAAGCTAACTTTAATTAGCTATAATTGCAGTAAATTGCCTTTAATAGTTCTTGATTAAATACTGAAGTTGCACTTGATGTGCTGCTTTAAATATAAAAGTAACTCGACGTCATTAAAATAGCATTAACATAAACTACATGCGATTGGAGAGATTTTGCATTTTCGAATCGTATTTGATCTAATTAGTTTGTGGCTGTCAATTACAACTGCAATTACAATGCACTGCGATTGTTTTGTTGCATTCTGCGTAATTGTTTAATTGGTTAACTGAAGACAAAGGGACTCGTCAGCTTATGAAGTTAGTTAGTGGTGGTAAATGTATTGCATTGTTAGATCAACTGATTATATTTCGATTGTTATGCATTATGCTTGTGACAGTAACTATAGCATACCCTGTAAATTACAAGCTGTGGAGTGCATAGCAAAATTTATTTTTTGAGGGTATTTTCATTGCATTGATTTTAGCTTGCAGCTAGTTTATTAACTACAAATAACTGTGTCTCAAGTTGCGTAATGAGCGACGATATTTTCGGCCTGAGCTAAGAATTTGCGTCAGCATTTCATTTTAATTATGCTTGGAGCCCCAAGCAAAAATGCCAAATACGAAACGTGAAATGTGAAATATGAAATGAGAAATTTGAGCGGCAAAAAAAAATCGGAGATGAAGCTAATAAAATATAAAACGTCATATAATTCTTTGCTTTGTAGTTGTAATTTCAAATTGCCTTTAAGCTAAAATATGCTGGCACAAATTGATTGCGAAGTAGGCTTAAGGCATCTTTAAATTCATTTCACTTTCTGCAATGTGCATTGTGCGTGATTTTCACCTCAACTATTTACCAATCAATCAATTATTTATAAAGAGGTAACCAAATGCTTCACATGCATGTAAATTTAATTTGATTTAATTCGATTAATTACGACTGATTAAGTTACTTTCCATGTCGAACACACAAAATAGATTTTAACCTCGAAAAAATATATTATATATGGCAAAAAGTGCTTGTAAATCAATACGAATATTGTCAGGTTTTTGGTGTGTCACAAAAAAATTGCTAGGCTGCAAAGTTTCTTTTTTTTTTTTGTTGCCAGCAAAATTGAGTATTAAAAAATAAATATAACATAAGCCGTCAGTCGAGGATTGGCCAGGATTTTTGTGTTGTGTTTCAGCTAAAGCGAAAGTTATAAGGATGCTGTCACAGTCAATGGGGAGGAAACTTTGTTTCAAGTGCTCTCACTTTGACTTGAACTCCAAACTCGAAGGGTTTCGCATTTTGTTGCTGCTACTTTTCTACATTTTTATATATTTTTTGCGGGTCAGTTGCAAAGATTTGGGTCACGACAAATATGGGAATGTTAATAATAAAATGAAGCGCAAGAGTTGAAACAAGTTTCATAATTTGTTTTTGGCTGGCGGTTCAATTTCATGCTGTGCTTGCTTCGATTGCAGGCGTCAAAATTAATTGCTCTCAACTTGCGTATACGTGATGTCCGAAAATGCATTAACAAATTACGCACAGCGAGCAAAACAACATTTTCACACGCACGCTGACAGTCCAAATTGTTGCCCAAAGTTGGCCAATTAAATGCAGTTCATTTGTCATTTTGCACTTTGCCAAAGTGTGTGTTGGAAATGTTGTTGAGTATATCTATATATTTTTAGTGAATTTGCTGCGGTTGCTAAAAACAGTTTTTGGGGAGTCGTAAAGTTGGCGCAACTTTTCCTAATTATTTTATTATGCAGTCACTGAGTTTTGCGAATGTTGTTTTGCTAAACGGTTTAATTTACATTTAATTTTAAGATTTTATTGAAATAGACCAACCAATACGCACAACTAATTAAAAATTTTCTCAACTAACCTGCTAGCTGCAGTTACCTAAGCAACCGCAAAGTGTGAGTTAGGGAAATATGATTTAATGAAAACCAGTGCCAGGTTGCACCAAACACATCCTCATTAAGTTTCACCTGTGAATTGCACACACTGCAGTTTAAGAGAAGAGTAAAGCACTGTCAAA
Source organism: Drosophila pallidifrons (assembly GCA_023558445.1). Classification (NCBI taxonomy): domain Eukaryota; kingdom Metazoa; phylum Arthropoda; class Insecta; order Diptera; family Drosophilidae; genus Drosophila; species Drosophila pallidifrons. The sequence continues at coordinate 8,310,157 of CM042351.1, forward strand.
GGTTACCATAACACCTGCCAAATGAAATTAATTAAAAAGCTTGCTTCTCGTCGCTGCGCTCGTTGCTCGTTGCTAATGCAATTCAATTGCCCAAATGTCTGTTTTTGGGGCCCTGTGTCTCACTCAAGATAACGATGGAGGCAACAATTTTAATTGGCTGTCGCTCGGCTGGTCACTTGTTCACATGATGCTGATGATGCCACATGTTGTTGCATGTCGCGTGTCGTGCACCGTGATTTCCACGTTGAGCCCACTAAATTGCCAAGTTGGTTGTCGGGTTTTGAGCAGTCCCAAAACATTTGTTAATGCAATGTTTGTTGGAGAGCACAATGCTATTGCTGTGGCAAAATGTTGGCAGACAACTCTATTTTAATAAGCACTTGTCATTTTAATTGGCGAACTTGACAAACAATTTCCGTGGCACAAAATATTCGGGTTTTGCATTTAGCTGTCAAAGTTGAGGTAGTTTAGCGTAGAAGTGATTGTCTGCTAATTTGTAGAGTGCATTTAACGATCATAGTTGAGGCCGCTAAGCGAAGAATTGATTAGATGGTCTCATAAACTTTACTTCAACTTTTTTTTTAAGCAAGAACTTGATGACCTATTAAATAATGAATTTAAATTACATTTTTCAACGACCACGGTTGAGGTCGCTAAGCGAGTACTCAATGTAACTAGAATGCTTAACACTTAAATGTAAGTAATTACATTTTACTTATATAATTATTAGGCAAGAACATAGCTGTTTCTTGTGAAATACTTACTATTTGCATTGAACGACTAGACTTGAGGCCACAAAGAGAGATTTGCAGTCGAATATACTTTTGACTTTCACTTTTATGTGGCATTAACAATGCTTCTTCACTTTAAATTTGCATATGCACTGTATGCTGTCGTCTTCATTCAATGAAATCCGATCGGCGAATCAATGAAGCTGAAGCTGCCACATAATGCAAAATGTATGCAAATATATTTCGGCAGCTGCTGCACATGTGGTCGACATCGGTCGTTTATTGTTTCAATTAATTGCGCGCATGCATACGACAATGTATGTTGTTTTTTGTTTGGGGACAGAGCTAATAAACATGCAAAATGTTTGCAGGCTAATTTTAAGCAGATTTATCGTCGATTGCCACACGCAGCGAACTGAGTTAATTATGCATGTACTATATATTTTGTGGGCTAATGAATAAGCAGCAACTGAAACTCTATTTGTCTTTATCTAATTGTCTCTCCCGCTCTCTCTCTTTCTCTTTCTGCTTCTATGTGTTTCATAGATCGACGCACAAGGATGATTTCGGCACACAGCGGGTGTACAAGAAGACCTCACCGAATTGTGTGCTCACCTTGTATTTACCGACACGTGAGATAACCCTGACCGGCAACAATCCATCGGTGCTACGTGGCATTGTCTTTGTCGACCCGAAGGCCATCCAAGGATATCGAGTCTATGCTCAGCTAACGCTAACATTTCGGTAAGATGATGCGCTTATGCAAGGCAAGCAACACCAATCACACACACACACACACACATGCATAGTGAGTGACAAAGACACACAGAATAGTGGACATATGTGTTGCAACAAGACACATGCCACATCAGTGCTGCCAACTCGCTGCGATTTTAAGTATAACGCTAAAGAACTGTCTGTGATAATTTCACATACTCTCTAGCTAGGATAATTTTTTATCAGATGGGGAATTTCATTTAATTTTATTAGTTAGATTTTAGAGATTAAGAGTATTTTTAATTTTATATTAATTATTATGCGTGATTTAAGGTCGTTGAAATGGGCAATATGAGAATTCCAAAAAGGCGCAACATCTACAAGTTACGGAATCTATGTTATATTGTGTAAAAATCCTAGCTCTTACGTTGTTAGTTCAGTCAGTCAATCAATCAGTTAGTCATGACAATTATTATCTTATAATTAGATACTTACATTCTGCAATATTATTATAAAATTTAAAGCATTTTTGACAGCTGATAACTTATTGAAAAGAGGTAAAAATTATAGCTAAACAATAATTTCTCAGTTTCTAAGTAAATGCCAGGTAATGAAGGGAGCTGCTAAAATTTGAAATTATTATGTAACCTACTTCTAAGTATGGCAGCTCGAGCTAATTAAACATTTTCAATATTTACATGAGAGACTTAGACCACATTTAGATGAAGGTAAAAAGTAGTATGCGAATTGAAATGCAATTTGCAATTTTTTTTTGTTCTAGCAACTGAGTGTTTATTTGCTGTATAAAGCACTGCCAACCAACAAAAAACGTGCTGCCAATTCGCTGAAACTTTTAGCTGTGAAATAGCTGTGGCATATTTAATGTGGCAACGCCATAAATCACAGCCGCAAATGCTCGTAAACTGAGGCAGCACTGACGAACAGCGCAAACAGCAACCGAAACACACAGACGAAGATTTTGAAATTGAAATTGCTGTTTCGTATAGAGAAATATGTTCCCAGAGAGAGATAGTAGGGTAGAAAGTAAAAGCGAGCGACCCGCCCTGCAGGTGGTACGCATAATGCATAAATAATTGCTACAATAGCTGCTTCCATTGTGATTTTCATTAACGGTCCACCTGTTGTTGTTCCTTTTCCTTTTGCTGCAGCTATGGCCGCGAGGACGAAGAGGTGATGGGCCTGCGATTCTGCAATGAGGCCATCATGTCGCTGCACCAAATCTGGCCACGCTTGGAGGAGCCGTCGCGTGAATCTCTCAGTCCACTTCAGGTGAGTCGCAAGTTTCACTCTCATCGTCATTCTATTTCTGCAAGCTGGATCGATTGACTGACTGATTGCCTGTCTGTGTGTGTGTGGTGTGTTTATCTTACATTCCTTTTTTTTGCCGCCAAGCGGACACTTTAAAGGCGACTTTTCACTTGGCACGACAGCAGTCGAGCAGTCGCTGAGGCACATCAAGGCAGCTATCCAGCTTCGTAACTTGGCTACCAAGTTTCCGACGCCATTAAAACTGATAGGCAAAACTCAACAAGGCCAACGGGCGTAATCATTTCTTGTTGCTCTTTTTTCTTTCTTTTTTGCTTGACGCTTTCACTTTTTATACCCGCGACCAATAGGGTAGGAGGTATATTTGGAATATTTTGCACTTTATGGTATATTTTGAATGTAGTAGTATATCAGTATACTAAATATAGCGTTTGGTATATTGTTTATGTAGTATATTCTTTTTCCATATTTTGCACTCTGTGGTATATTTTCAATTCTATATACCAAATATTTTGCGGTATATTAATTTGATATATTTTGTACTTCATGGTATATTTTGAATGTAGTACATTTTTTTGGTATTCTATTTTGCTTTTTTTCAATATGGGTAGCGGGTATCTCACAGTCGTGCACACTCGACAGTCGCTTTCTTACTTATTGTGTTTGTGCGTTGAACCCCGCGCTGTCCCCCCTTTACTAGTCTACGAGTACTGCCAGTCAATATAATAACTACAGCCAAAGAGCCACCCACAATAATGCCGCCTGCAATAAAAAATTGGTGTAGTATCTTTGGGGAAACGCTTGCGAACATCGGTTTTTAGCACCTTCGTAACGAATCACCAAGGGGGACCAAAACACAAAGCTAGCTAGGAAGATATTATGAAGCAAGTAAGTGAGATACGAGATAAATATACAGAGAGAAAGAGATTTGCTGTCTCAGCGGTTTGCTGGGAAACTTTGTTCGCTGTCAACTGATACAATTGAAAGGCGCCATCGAGCGATAATCGCTAATTGCTATTTATGCTGACTCTCTATCTTATTTCTGTGTTATGAAGTTGGCACAATTTAAAGTCCACACATAGTAGAATAGATAAGATCTTACGACACCAACAATTTTATTTCGATTAGTATTTATATAGGATTTTGATTATTTCATGCAAGACAATGGCAAGATTTTGACAGAGATTTTAATAGAATTTCTAATTCAACTAAATGTGCATAAAGTTAAATAAATTTTAGAATAGTAGCATAATAAATGAACGACAATTTGATTAATGTGGATGTTGTTTAGTATTGCTTTATTGAAAATGAGTAACTTAAACCGATGTTACTATTTTAAAGCTTATTTGCATAATTTCAAAAAATTCAACGTATACGTATGCGTAATATCACTCATACGCCAAAAAGTCGCTCCGTTACAAATAGAGGTAGATAGATTTCACGTGCCGCTATTCAAAGCAAAAAGTGATTAATAAAACATCAAATTCACAGGAATTTGAAACAGTTTATTTCCCCTTCTCCGTTTTACAGTTCTGTTGATTGAAAGAAATAAATCGAATAGCTCTTTTGCTTTGGCATTCGTAGTGGTGATTTGATGGCACGAGCTGGCTGGCTATCATCATCTCACGTGCTACACGTTCTGTGTGTTTTTCTTTTTTAGATTTAAGAGAATTGCCGATGTCCTGTGTGTCCTTTGGCGTCCTTGCAATTGTTCAGCATCCTCAGCAGCTGCTGAGCTGCGTATCTTTACTGCTTCGATTGCTATTAAAAGACAGGGCAGTTTACCGCACTTAAATCAATTGAAAATCAATTTCATTTAACTAAAAGCTAAACAAATGTTTGTACATTGTTTCCACAGAAGCTTACGATACCTGTGTGTATGTGTGTGTTTGTGTTTGTGTTTATGTCTGTGTGTATGTCTGCGGACAATTGAGTTGAGTCCCGCAGAAACTTGCAATTTGAACTTTTCGTTTTATTAAATTTTGACATGCAATCATTTATTTAGCCATCACATTTTTGACAGCCAACGGAAAAGAACTCCGGCAAGAATTTGGTTGGGCAATCAGTTAGCCGCCTGACTCTGAGACTCAGTCTCAGTAAGTTTTTCTGCTCGCTTGTCCTGCCTGCGATTTGCATAATATATTTACTTATTTATTTACTGTTCGCAGCCAAGTAGCCGCTCCTTGAAACACAAACACAAACATGCATAATTAAATAAATTTGACTTTAATAACTTGCCCGGGAAACGAAACGAGGCAAAAGTGCTGCCCAAAAATTTGTTTTAAGAATAGAATGAAAATCCCGCTGAAAAGCCCGATGAGTTTTTCGGGAGAGGGAGGGGACAATTGTTAGTGTGTCAAGCGGTAAATTGTTAGCTTTACGGATGGATTGCTGTGTATAACAAACAGTCAACAAAGTTGTAGCTCGATTGATGCGATTAATTGATACGCGATAGGCGAGAAACTTGCATAAGGTAAGAGTAGTAAACGGAATTTCTTATTAAATTCTAAAGAGCTAAAGCAAAAATGAAAAAGGTAAATTGAATTCATTATAGAAATATGCATTGCAATAACAATAGAAAAAATATATATATGTAAGTTGAGCATATTTCTATAACAATGTCGAAATGACATTTCAATTTGTTTTGGACGACAACACTTCGAAGAGTTGTGCAATCATCTCAAAAAGATTTGTTCTCCCCGACAGTATCTCAGACTTTTTGAATTACAGCGACAGCAGATAAACTGTGAGTTGTACACTGTTTTGAGCATTCATCTTTCAGGCCCAAAGACGCAGACCTTGTGCGACTTTTGTCTGACAATTGCAGCTTAAGGAGACATCCTTGCTCCTTTTCTGCGTTCACTCTCTCTTTCTTTCTTCCGAGGCAAGTGAAACGCACTGAAATTAGAACAAAAACATTTACAGAGTCTTGAGACAATTGGAGGTAGAGAAGTGTCTTTAAATACTTTTCATTGAAATGCCAGCACAGCAGCAGTTCAAGGCAAAGTCATAGCCAAAGTTAATGCAAAACAACAGAGGAAGTGGAAGAAGAAGACGAGGAAGGTAGAGAGGTGGAGAAATGCCCTTGTGGCCATGCTGTGTTGTCCCGCACAACGCAGCTGAGGCTCCAGATATACAGATACAGATACACAGATACACGCGCCAACGATAAGACATTAAAGTATAAATCCAAGGGCAACACTCGGGAAAGAACCAGAAACCAGAAACAGGAGAGCACAGCAGAGCATAGGAGACCAGTATAGTATTATACATATAGATATTATTGTTATGCCGACTACATAATCAAATGCAAATGAAATGCCAAAACCAGTGGAGAAACAACAAAAGCAAAGCCCAAAACAAAGCCGCCAAATTCGAAATGGTTCTCTTTGGTTAATCACAAGGCTAAAACACACACACACACTCACACACTCAATTACAAATTAACAAAAAAAAAAAAAAAAAAAAAAAAAAACAATTGAACTCAATTCATCAATATTTAGTTTGTCCGATGTAATAACATTCATATTTGCAATTGTATATGCGCGATTTTCTATTCCCCAGTTACGACTAAATTGTCTATGTAAATTTTGGCGTGCGTCGAATTCTGGCTACACTGAGAGCAAAACATGCATACTATGTGGTATGTGGATTTTGCTTTATTTGGGAACAATTTTTTTCTTAAAAAAAAATATAGTGTTGTAATAGTATTTTTCCCACTTGAAAATCTTGTTGCTTATTCTGGGGAAAATTCCGAAAATACTGGAATGCATTCCAAAAAAAACGAAGCTGAAAAAAACCTTTCATTTTGATAAAGTGCAAATAATATGCGAGATCAAATTTTTGTGCTTTTTATTGCCAGAGTTTGTGTTTGCTTCTTAATCAATTCGAATGCTAAAATTCAATTTACAAAAGTGACTTATACCAGCAACTCTACATTGTCTATGATTTCAGGAGGCATTGCTGAAGCGTCTAGGCGATGGCGCCCATCCGTTCACCCTTTCGTTGACCGCCCAAGCGCCACCAAGTGTCCAACTGGTGCCGGCCAAACGTTACTATGGAGCTCCCATTGGCACCAGCTATGATGTCCGTTGCTTTATTGGTAAGCTTTTTGCATGATTCACACTCTGTCCCCATCCCCACAAAAAAAACCCACAACAACATTTTGGACACCGACCTAACACCACCCCACAAATTCATTCATTTTGGAGGACACCGCACCACACTACTGCTCAGGTGAGGTATTAACAACAGCTACAGCAATAGCAAACAAAAAAAAAAAAGAAAACCAAAACAACGAAGCAAGGCCGAGAGAAGAGTAACCGGATATTGAATACAAGTATCAACTGAAGGACAACTCTTTTTCCGAAATGACACTGAACAACAACAACAATAACAAAGGGGTATTAAGAGAGTACGAGAAAAGCTGTAGCAGAGCTTTGATGGACAGTCGATGAAAGAGACTGCGGTACACGAAGCTGCGAAAGGTTGTTCGCCGTGAAAATAGAAGCTTCCCTTACCATTGAGATTTATTGCTGAAAGCTCGGCGATGACTTAAAACACCTTTCAAAGCTTGATCAACAGCTTAAGTGCATTGTTATCTTGCAAACAATCGAGTTTTCAGGTTAAAGCTCAACACAGCACTCTGAAAACCATTCTAATGCGTAAAGCTCATAAAGCTGCTGATCGCAATTCAGCAAGTTTACGGGCCACGGCAAAGCTCTGACACAGCTCAACCTCAATGCACTTTCAACACAGAAACAAACAGACTTGAATAATTCTGTAATCGGACTTAATAAGAAGACTGAAAGCTTCTCTAGGTATCATAAACATACACATCATTTAAAAAGAAAAACATTCATTACCATTTGCTTCATTCATAAACTCATTCATTCATCAAGCCATTGCCAGCGCTAATCGGGCCAAATATCGAGAGTGAGTCGTAGCTCAGCCAAAAGATAATGACTTCCGTCTAATATGACAATCGAAATGAACAAAACTCAACGTTTAATTGCAAACATATGTATATGTCAATGTCTATCTATTGACGAAACCCATGCCCCTTATACAAAAGAGATGAAATAAGTGAAGGAAAAATACCATCGAACACCTATGACGTCAGCAACGATGAGCGAGAATCCTTGTTTCTGATTGATTCGATTTCTGTTTATTTCGGATTGCCAATAATATTTTATTTAGTTCTCTCTTTTACTGGCAACTGCTGTTGGAAATTAATAAAATCTCGAGAAATGCAAATAGAAATTGAAAAAAAAAACAACAAAAAAACGATGCAAATGAAAACGAACATAGAATCAATATGAAATGCATGCCGTAAAAACCAGATGCACAACGAGCCGATGATTTTACCTGTCTGTCTGTCCACTCGCTTGGCCAATGGGGAATTGGATGTGCAATGCTATTTTTCGCTGGTTTCCCTCGCATTCCCTGTAGCGCAGTGCAAAATGGGTAGCATAGGCATTTATAAGCTAACTAATTCAAATTAAGCGTCGATTAAGTATGGTATTTCATTCTTACTTATACATATTGAATATTTAGTGTGCGCACAAAAGTAGGCAATAGTTTTTGTCACCGTTAACAGAGTATTCTTGGAGTCGAAACAGCTGGGCAAGTTTCGTTTCTCAGTTTGTTTTCCTTTCGAATTTCGTTGGAATTGCCGATGGGCGTTGTCCTTGCTTTTATTTTGCGTCCTTGATGCCACCTCCGTTGCTCTCTTGCTCCCTCCTTCTCCTCCACCACCAACCAATTTGTCTTTGGGCATTTGACAAGGTAACTGTGAATTGTGCTGCATACCTAAGTATCTACTCTAACCATGTATGTCTTCAGCCACACATACTATATACATATATGAAATATATCTGAAAATACGTATATACATAACTAGTTTATGTACTTACCAAATTGTGCCTTCAGTTTTGTGTGTGTGCCTGTGTGTGTGGGAATGAATTCAAGTGCAAATCAGGATTAATCCTTTGTGCTCAACAGTTGATTACAATTCGCAAATTATGTATGAGAATTGCGAGCGAACAATGAAGGCAACATATAGTACGACTTTAACATAATTTGCAACAGCTCAGATCCAAATGAATATAACCAAAAGTGAACTAGCTAAATAATACAAACATTTTGTGCGTGTGCGTGTCTGGGAGAGAGAGAGAGAGAAAAAGAGGGAAATATATGCATTTGTTGTAGCCCAATACATCATCTTAGTATTTGTGCTGTGTGTGCTGTTTTTTTTTTTTTTTTTTTTTATTGTGTTGTGTTGTGTATTCTGTGTGTGTGTGTGTGTGTGTGATCAGTTGCTTCTATTCTTTTTCGTGTTGTGCTGTACTGTGTGTTGTTTATTGTGTATTGCACTTATCGAAAACCAATCCAACCCAATCCATTCAATCACCATCCAGCTGAGCCCACTGAGGAGCAACTATGAGTTGATGCCCCAAGGTGCAGGCGACGCCCGACACCTAAAGCGAGGCCCAGTCGGCGAAACAATCCGAGAGTCCACGATCCGTCAGCGCCAATTGAGCGTCCATTAGCGTTGCCAGCTCCAGCTCCAACTCCACCTTCTCCTCCAGAGCGTCGTCGAGCGTTTCTAGTGCCGCAGCGATGCGCTCAAATCGCAAATTTCTTGTGCAGATGCCTGGTGCACATGATGCATCATTGCGCTTGCTGCTGTCTCTGCTCGGCTCAAGGTAAGCACGCAGGGACGACAATGACAATGTGTTTGTGTCCACAGTCTTCAGTGTCCTGTACCCAGTGTCCAGTGTCCTGTGTCCTTTGTCCAGTGTATTTGTGCCTTGATGTGCATCTCTTGCTTTCTGTCTTGCCAGCAAGTTGTGTGTTGAAATAACAAAAAAAAGATGTTAAAAAATCAAATCAATGTAGCAAAATGCAAAAAAAAAAAAGTGTTCGTTGTTTTTTTAATTGTGTCTTTCTGATGTGATTTTTCTTTTGGTATTTGATGGCTTCAGTTCAAATTAATCTTGTGTCTTGCTCTGATTGTCTGACTGTATATGTTGTGAAAGTATATATATATGTGTGTGTGTGTACGTGCGACTGTGTGTGTGTGTGTGTGAGTCGAACTGCAGTTCATGTAATCGTTGTCTGTTTTGAATGCTCAAGCGAAACTCTTTCTCCATGTACGTACAATGCAATCTTTCTCTATCTGCCTCACATGTTTAACTATAATTACACGTGTGTATTCTCCATGCTCCCTCTCTCTTTCTCTCTCCTTCTCTCTCTCTCTCTCTCTCTCTTTGTCTGTCTCTGTATCACTCTGTATGTGTCGTTTTACACTGTCGTCTCTTGTGAGTTTGTGAGTTTCTCACACTGTGTTCTTTTCAGCCCTGCAAACATGCTCCGCACCACAAAATTAATCGCATGACAGTTTTACTATCGATATCGATAGTTTCACAATTACGGTTTGGTATCGTTCGCATTGCAAATGTTTGCAGGGCACTTTTGTGTAGTATGTTCATTGTTCAGTTTCATTCATGTTCATTGCTCATATAACAAGCAAACTTCTTATTATAGTAATTTTAATAATAATGTGTATGACAACAAAAACCGTTCAAGTGGCCAGCCGCCTGCCTCACAAGCTCCAAAACCCATAAACACAATTAATTACTGAATCTTTTAAACAAAAAAATCACACACTGACAGCATTGGCAATGTGCACTTGAAAACACAACAGCAACATCAATAATCACCTAATCATTCGGCAATCATTTGGACATAAAACGTACGACAAAACTGAATTGTGTTACAAAATTTTTGCGGACGTACTCTCTTTCACTTCTGCTTCAATCAAGCGATCAATCGGTTCAATCAATCAATCATACAATACAAACGAAGCGAGCAACGGCAAACGGCAGCGGCAACATCAACGGCAAACATTACTACAACAACAGCTTTTTTTATGCATCGTTTCTCTAATTGGCCAATTGGCCTTGTCTTCCCTCTCTTCTCCTCCCTCTGTCTTACTCCTTCCCTCTCTGTGTCTTATAGCCGACAAAACCGATGAGAAGTTCCATCGTCGTGCCTCGGTCAAGATGGGAGTACGCGTTATCTATCGCACCGATGTCTTTCATCATCAGGCACCGGAGCAATATGCCGCCTATGCCGGACAACACAGCGCTGGGGCAGCGCAATCGCCTCCGGCCAGTGCCACGCCCCCATCGAGCAGCGATGCTCACGCCCACGATGCGGCACCCAGCAGCGCTGGCAGCGGAAGCGGTGGCTGTGGCAAGTCCAAGTCCAAATCGGAACGCGGCGATTCGTTCCCCAAGCTGCGATTGTCACCAAAGTCGTTTAGGTTCAGCGGTCGCTTTGGCCGCAGCAAGAGCGAGATCGAAAAGTGTCCCAATGATCCTTTTCATTGCTATAGCAAGTCCTTTCAGGAGGTAAGTGAATACTTATAATACTATATGGTCTTTAGCTAGCATACAGTTGCTAACTTTAATATTGCGGTAGTCTGCAAAAATATTTGAAAAACATTATTTTCATTATATTAATTAGAACATTTCATTAGTATAATAGTGTATGAAAGTATTTTAAAATAACGTAATGTTAACTATATAAAACTGTCGACTGTCTGCTTAAGCTAAAATAAGAGGAATGGGAATGTGAAAAGGAAAAACCATCATAAATGTTTACATTCAAATCAGCAACAATAATTATATACCTTTTTTAAGCAGGTTATTGAAAACAGCATTTTAGAACAAAAAAAAAAGATATTCATATAGTATACACCGACCGACACCGACACTTGTGTCCAACATCAATTAACGGATAACCGTTTTGATATAGCTTGCAATGTGCACAAAAACCTAACGAACGTGTGTGGCAATTGAATCTGGTCACGTAACACTCAGTTTGTGGCAGCTTAACCGATTCCTAAGTAGCTTAGCAATAGTGTTTTTATTTGTTTTTTTTTTTTGTTTTTTGTTTTTTTGTAGTTTGGTTTTTCTTTTCTTGCGACCAAGAATAGAAAAAAGAAACAAGAGTAACCGGTTAACCGGTAATCCAGTAAAAGGTTTGTGCTTGAGCATCTAATCTAGCGATTGCATCGTCGTCGTCGCCTCGTTTCGTTTCGTTTCGTTGCAGCACTGCGACAACACTGGCAGCGGCATGCTGCCACCGCATAGTAATGCCGGAGTCACAGGTGGCATTGGGGGCATCAGCGTTGGCCCTTGCGGCGGACCACAGGGATCGGTGGATAAACCGTTTCTGCTGCACGACGGTCGTGTGGGCTTAAAGGCCAGCCTCGACAAGGGTTGGTACACACACGGCGAGGATGTTAACGTAACCATCAACATACGCAACGATAGCCGCAAGACGGTGCGCAAAGTGCGGGTAAGTGCCAAACATTTTGTTACACCACAAACATGCATAGCATGTGTAGGTTGCATGTATGTATGTGTTTGGTGCCCCACCACTATTATTCCACCTGAATGCCATCCACAAGCATCTAGGATATTAGCACCCCAAAATGCCTTAGGTTGCTGCGCTGTCAAATTGAATTTATATACTTTTAATTGTGTTTCAAAATTTCTTGTGGGTTGCCCTGATACAAAACTGTTAGTGGGTTGATTTATATAAATTGTATGGTGTTTGTGTTTTATGGAAATCTATTGAACATCGATACATCGTTAATCTTGGTATCACACGGTCGATAATTATCGATAGTATCATACGTAATGCATAGGAATATCATAATATATAACACAAAATATATCAAACGATCAACGGTAATACGACATTCACCAATCGATAAATGATCGATTCTTTGTCAATCGATAATTATCGAGTTGATCAATCGAAAACTTCACAATTATTGAAATCCTATACAACTTAAGTCAACTGATGATTGTAGACAGCATATCAATAACATTTTGTTATTTGTGAACTTGAAATATCTGCAGTAGTTTCAATTATTATCCATTACAAATCCAACAACTAATACTGATAAAGTTGTGTCCTTTGACTTTCACCTTGAGTGGCTTCCAAAATGCTGCAGTTATTGGGGAAGATGTCAATATAAACCAAAATAAGAAATGAATATACTTATCTTTAGATTTCTATTATAGTTTTGCATTGAACGAAAACAAAATGAAATTTTTGCCAGCCACTCAAAACATTTTTTTTTCTTGGCGAACTTCTCGAGACTGAGTCAACATTATTCATTGTTTGTGTTTCGCTTGTTCTATCTGTCTGCCATTCGCTTCATCTGTATTTTTGTTCGTCTGTTTGTCCATTCGTATGTATTTCTGTAACAAATTATGCATACGCAACGTTGCGCTTTCAGGCAAACAAACTGTTGCATTTGTGTGGGCGCTGCTATGAATAATTTACGAGCAGGCAAAGAGATAGAGAGAGAGAGAGAGAGAGAGACAGAGTGGGGAAGCAACTGCTGTCGTTATGCGCTGCATGTTGCATGGTCAAACTATAGAAAGCGAATGAATTATGTGTAAAGCGCACACACATACGCAAACACTGCATGCACCATTTGGTCGCAACTGACCGGCAAAGTTATGACATTCAATCAACTTGCAATGGATATCGCAGCACTAGACAGTTACAGTTGCAGTTGCAGTTACTCAACGTTACGTTATTGTGGCCCTTGACTAATACTGCTCAACTCCTTTGGCCAGCTTTAGACATCTGAGATGGCTCTTGAAAAATTGACATTGAGCTGTTTTCAGCAGCCAATTAGATGGAAACTCGCTGGTAGTGTTGCTGCTTCTGATGCTGCAACATGTGGCATCAAATACAAACTAATGCAAAGAGCACAAGTATTTGTTAGCAATCTGTTCTCTTCATTACGGCAGTTGTAAGCAAAGTTGTTGCAATGTATAAAGTTGCGGCTTTTAAATCATGTTACAATGATGCCATGAAATCTGATTTGATTAAGATCAGATAAAAGTTGTAGAAGTTATTTCAAAAATAATTTTATATGTCCAAAAAGTCAGGTTTTAGTTTCTTTAGTGTATCTGGTATATTTTATGATTTATTTGAAATGTAATAGTATATTGATAAACCAAATATAGCCTTCTGCATATTTCACTATTTTTGTCAAAAAGCGTCTGCTGCTGAGAGGTCTTAGTTTATTTTGTATACTACAGTATATTTTGAATGTAATAGTATATCAGTATTTCAGTATTCATTGGTAAATTAAATTTGTATATTTTAAGAATAATACTGCAGTGTTCTGCTTTTATTGAAAATGGATAGCGGGTATTTCACATTTGAGCATACTTAACTTTCCCTTTCATACTTGTTTTTATTTTTTGCTTTGCATTATTCTTGAACTTTAGTGCTACAAACTTCTTTTGATGCTACCCTCTTGGCAGTTGTTTTGATTGCAAACAGCTCTCGAGCTTGAACATGTTGTTATCAATTTGCTTTTGGCCACTTTAACATGGCCACTTGCTTCCAGTTGCTAGTTCATTCTACTCTACGTGTATGTAGTTCAGTTCATTCTAGTTCAATTCAGTTCAGTGCAGTTGAGTCCACATCATTCCATTCCATTCCATTCGATTCGATTCGATTGGATATCTAATGTCTTGGCTTGTCCTTGAGCCTGAGCTTGTTATCTCAGCATGTGTTATATGTTGGCTCTCTCTTAATGGCAAATGCTTGTAAGTCAATTGCTCAGATTTTCGAATTAAATCCAATAATTGCCAATAACACACACACACACATATGCCACGTCTTTTTTTTTGGGACTTTTCGCTCTCAGTGCTGAACAATTGCTTCAGCAATCAAAAGCAATGTAAATACAAACACTCACACAACAACATAAATAAATCAGTTATTCTGATACGAGCAAGTGCAAAGCGACGTATAAATATTATAAACACTTTCACCCTACAACGTGGACAACAACGAAGCTTCAAGCTGCGACTTTTTGCGGTTTGAATTAATATTTGAATAAGCACAAGTCCAAAGAGTTTGTTTATTTATTATAAATTGCTTTTAGAAGCTCATTAAAGTAACTAATGAGGATTTCTGTAGTTGCGATTTTATTAAATAACCTTAAGCACTTTATTAACTTAATTCGACAATTTCTATTTACATTGCTTTACATGAACTTAGTTAAATATTATTTTTAATTTATTGCCATTTATTTTGATATTAAACTTGTTATACAAGAGAGCTAAGCAATAAATTAAAATTATGTGTAGTTAACCCAGCGATGATGCATTTGCCCAAAAATATCCATCAAATAAGTCAACTTTTTATGCATTTATTGCTTTTTGAAGCACACAGATTTGCCACGTATGTAGTTAGAGTATTCGCAAATGCGGTGTGTAACAACTGGCAGATGATTTCAATTGTGATTGCAGGCACAATTCAGCGCGTTGAGCTTCGAGTGCAGAACGCTGATTGAGCCTTAAGCTTTTAATAAACACCATGAAACGAATATTACGCATACGCTGTGTGGGCACAAACAAAGCTCTTTATTGTTGTCGTTGTCGTTGTCGTCGTGACTGTTGCTGTTGCTGTTTCCTGTGCCTACGCACAAGAAATCTCGCTGACAAATCGAATGCCCCGCTGGGAAACCACTCGACAACAAGTTTCTGCTGCCCCCAGGGCAGCTGGTGTTGAATGCCTGTTGTAAGAGGGGGACCGAGAGAACACAACACAAATGCAAATGACGTTTAGCCAAAATGAAAATTGCAAAAAGTGTGCGACGCCGACGCTTAGAGTGCAATCTCTTGAGTGTGTTCGTTCGCCCGGCACTTGAGTGAAATGCCGCAAAAGCAGACACACAAGTGGCAAGTGGCAAGGCGACGGCAGAAAGCTCTGCAAATAGCCAAGACATGCCGCTGTGAAAGTGAAAGTAGGGACACAGGCAGTGTATGAAAGTAAGAGAGAGGGAGAAGGGAAGAGGAAAACGAAAGGAGGCAGACATACATAGTTCGAGCTGGCGTCAAGTTTGAGTTTTAAGGCTTAAGTTGCGACTGCCAAAAGGCGATGGCAGTTCAAGTGAAAATTGTGTTTAGACATTTCATGGGATGTTCTCTACAGATACACGCACACACATACAAGCACACACACGTACAGAGACGACACACACTCGTATAAACACGCATTAAACACTTGAAACGGTTTTTGCCATTGTGCCCGCAGCATCAGCAGTTGATGAAACCCTTTTTTCTGCACCAGCAAGACTTGCTGCTGTTTGGTTTGTCTAACACACTCCCACACACACTCCCACACACACTCACACACACACTCACACACACAAGCACACGCATAGACTCTTTCGCAGAGTCTATAATCACATCTGCGGCATTCGGAAATGTTGCCCGCAAATGTATGCTACGATTTTACATTGTTACATTTGCC
The DNA here is from genome assembly GCA_023558445.1 of Drosophila pallidifrons. NCBI lineage: Eukaryota > Metazoa > Arthropoda > Insecta > Diptera > Drosophilidae > Drosophila > Drosophila pallidifrons. The sequence continues at coordinate 8,326,260 of CM042351.1, forward strand.
ATCTGTCTGCACACACGCGCACACACACACACACCGGCACACTCGCCCACACATACACCTACACACTCTGTTAACGGCAACTGTGCGTGCGTCTACTTAACCGAACTTCAGACTGAAATTCTTTGCCACATTTTTCTCTCTTTCTCTTTGCCACGATTAAAGACTAGCAAGTCATTTCCACTTACCAGACTCCCTCTTTCTCCGTCTCCGTCTCTCTCTATCTCTCTTTGATTGTGTTGTGCTGCTAGATTTTTGCTTGAATGATAAACGCTTGGAAATTGGCTCGGAAAGAGGGAGAAAAAAAATGCGGCATAAATGGAAGAAGCTTCATTATGCAAGAGTGTTTGCGCGAGCTTCAGCTCAGCTTAGACTTGTGGCCTGAACGTTGTGTTCGGGCTATTATGACAGATGTTGTTTCCCCCCCATTGCGTATACGCAATGCAACACAATGTAGTGAGAGAGAAAGTGTCTGAGAGGGGGGGCGGTCTAAAAGTGCAGTTGCTGTGCTTGTTAAGCCTTCATATCGATGACATGCCACATCAAGTTCCCGCAGCTCACTCGATGCTAATGCAAAATGCATAAACTGCTAAACGAAAGGTAGCTTCTATCCAAGAGGAGAACGAAGAGGGTTGAGAAGAAAGTGGGAGGAGGGAAGGCGAGCAGGAGTCAAGCATTTTGCTTGAGTGCACTCGCAAATGTGTCGAGCGTCGTGGAGAGAAGAGCGAAAATGCCAAAACCATATTGCTTACATTATTGCTGTCGTAATATTTTCACAATACATTGTTTATTGATGAGCAGACAGTTGAACAAAAACACAGGACAACGACAGCGACAGCGACAGACAATGCAAAAGCCGGTTGGCACCGGAAGACTTGAGCTTAATAGAGTTATCAAAAATGCAAAACGCATTTCAAATCCTATTGATTTGTCTGCCGTGAAATATAGTCGACATACATACATATGTATATGTTATTTATCTTCACAGTTCACTTTTACTCTTCTACAAAGTTGACATTTTTATTTGCACTTTGTGAATTGCTATAAATATTGATTTAGTTAATTAATTTCATTTAATATGCTGCATTTGTTCTGGGCACCAAATTTCGCTTTGTATTCAATCATGATTAAAAAGTTCGCATAAATCTCTTCTTAAAATACAACTCGAGCTTAGACTAAAAAATGGAAAGACTGATGCTATTTTAGGAGCTGAACTTTAAAGTTAATTCAATGCGACATTGCGTGGACTTATTATAAGATGGTATTGCTGCAGCTTAGGCGGGATTTTATTTGCTTTGATGAAATTAGTCTATCAGCGCAATAGCATAGCTATTTGCTTAAGCTTTGCTTTTTATTTCGCCACCTGCTCAACACATTTCCCACTCTCTCGTTCTCGTTCTCGCTCTCATTCATGTTGGAATTCGCAGTACACAAAAATAAGCGTTAAATGTCATGTGTTCTGCTTCTCATTAACATTTACGCGTCAATTGGCTGTCGTTGTTGCTGTTGCTGTTGCTCCTGTTTGCTGGTTTCGTGCTGCAATAAATCGGATTAAGACCACAGTTGGTGTTCCGGTTTCTCCACACTCCACACACATTGCGGTGGGATGCTTTATGCCACGCCCACTCGCTACTTATGCACATTCATGGTCAGTTGCTTAATTTGATTCGCACTGTCGCTCCCGCTGCTCTCGTTGTTGTTGCTGTTGTTGTCGGGCTTTAATATTTGATGCAATTGCCCCAAAAAGTATGCTATAAATTTTTCAAATAATTATACCATGGAATTATGCGCAGAAAGGTAGTTGACTTCTACGTAAATAAGCCTACTATGATTATGCAAAATGAGTTTATTTCAATTTCATTACTTTAAAGTCTTTATACCACAGACATACATATAACATACATATAGCCTAGCGGCCTCAACTGCGAGGGGAGAACAGATTAAAAATTTTGCTTAATTTTGATTATTTGTGATTGGGTTCAAACTATATGTGTTAAATAAATAAAATATATATATACAATACAATGATCAGGATAAAGACTGTACAACAAAAGAAATATGCCACTAAGTGCAATTTGGTATTAAATAATGTGTGGCCAATATGTGAGGTGTTGCCTTAATTACTAAATTTAACACATAATTTACGCACTTCATACTCCAACAATGTTAAAACCTTTCATTTTAGCTACACACTTGCTGTGTTGTTAACTTTGCACTTTATCGAAACCTTCATTGTCGTCAACAACATAATGAAAGCAGCAGTAGCGCCACCTAGTGTGCAAAGTTATTTTCAGTGCTACTTCTCAAGGTCATTGAGTTTCGTATTTTACTACATACATATGTGAAGGGTATTTGTGCGTCGAGCAGTCTAGCGCGACTATTACTGCTGCTGTGCACTTTGTGTCCTATTAAATATACATATGCGCATTTATGTGAGCGTTTGTCTCTGTTTGTGTGTGTGTATATTGTTTTCCAGTTTTTATTATCACATTGCGCTGAATTTGTTGTTTTGCTTTTGCTGTTCTCCTTCTTTGTTGTTCCATTTTTTTTATTGGCTTTTCCGTTGGACTTATAAAATTGTGTTCGCCCAGTTTGCCTTCAAGTTGCCAATAAAAGTCAAAAGTCAAATGCTTACACACACGTACACAAATACATATTAAATATATACATGTATATGTATTGTGTTGAGCAATTTGGGCAATTGTCCAGCTCTAAAGTGGCTCGCACAGCAACAAGTTCCACAAGACCATGAGTGTGGAATGGAAGTCGTAAAAGCAGCAAAAGCTGTAGCTCTTGTTGTTGTCGTTGCTGTTGCTGTTGCTGCAGTTGCGTTGCCTGTTAGCAGAACAACACTCGAATGGCAAAATCGTTTCGCTAGCTAGCTTTACTCTCCTTCGACTCCTCCATGAAATAATTCCCGCAAGAATAATGATATATATTTCGCACACTCTCTGCCTCAGAATTTATCAGTACATTTCATTTGCGTAACTAAAAGTCAATGCTGGAATTCAATCAAATACAAAAACAAGTAAGAAAGCTACAGTCGAGTGTACTCGACTGTGAGATACCCGCTACCCATTTTGAATAAAAGCAATATATTTTGCGGTATTATTCTCAAAATATACCAAATATACTGCAAAAATACTAAAAATATACAAAATAGTATATGTGGTATATCAATATAGTACCGCATTCAAAATATACCATAGACGGCACAATATACCAGATTGTCAGCCAAAGCAACTCAGACCCCTAGTAAGTAGGTGTTTTTGCCCATACAAAAGTATTTCTTTAATAACTTCGACAATTTTTATCTGATCGCAACCAAATTTTCAGGGATCATAACTACTATAGTTATTACCGTATATACCAAAATTCGTAACCCTAGCTTTAAAATTACGCTTGTTATTCGATTTTTTTGATTTGCAGGGGCGGAAGTGGGCGTGGCAAAAATTTGAAACAAACTTGATCTGCGTGAAAACATAACAAATGCTGTCGAAAAAAAAATTATAGCTCTATCTCTTATAGTCTCTGAGATCTAGGTGTTCATACGGACAGACGGACAGACGGACAGACACACAGACGGACAGACGGACATGGCTATATCGTCTCGGCTGTTGACGCTGATCAAGAATATATATACTTTATAGGGTCGGAGATGCCTCCTTCTACCTGTTACATACATTTCCTGCCGGCACAAAGTTATAATACCCTTCTACCCTATGGGTAGCGGGTATAATCAAAACCTTTGGAATATGCTTTCGCCTAAGGCATGCTAATTTTGTGAAGTAAAATGGTTTTTTTTTCATAAAAGCTGCTAATGCAAGCATAGTTGTGTAAATAATGCCATGAATATTTCTCCAACTTATTTGGTGACACATAATTAAGGCTGCAGGCTAAACAAAAATATGCAGACCTAAAGCTTAGTTGTAAACTCAAAAGCAATGCACAGCGTTGACCACATATTATGTTGACGAACATTAACATAAAAACTTTGTTAAAATTGTTGTAGAAATATTTAAACCTCGTTTTGCTGCCAATTGAGCAGAGCAGAGCGAAGTCCCACAAGTGAAAGCACAGTTCACAATGGAATGTTTAATGAAGTTGACAAGGCAAAAAAAATATTAGCATATAGTATTTTGTTGAGAGAACTTGATGATTGTGCAAAATGAGCGGTCGCAATGAGAGCAAAAGTGAAAGTGAAAGTGAAAGTGAAAGGTAGCTAGGCAGCAAAAGCTCAAGAATAAATTGAAGGACAACTGATTAGATGGCAAGTAATAGATTTTTTTCTCGCATTTCTCAAGAAAGGAATTATAATGGATTACAGTACCCACTCTAAGCAAAACAAACTGCAAAATAATTGGCTTACAATTTAATATTATTGCCAACAATAAATTGATTTTTTGACTCACCAGAGAATAGTTCTAAAGCGTTCGTTACAGTGTTATTTTGCTGTACAAATTTAATGCCACTGTAAGCTTGGCAAATATTTATATAAATGGCCAATGTCAACATAAATCTCTGAAATGTTTTATATATAAATAGTAAATACCCTGTATGTAGGAGAATATCAACAACGGATAGCTTCAGTCTGAGTAGTGCGAATGCATATATTTTAAATTCTATTGAAATATAGCAAACTTCATACTACACTTTACTATGGAAAAGCTTATCGAATTATTTGTTTATTTAATGCCAATTTATGGGATACAGTTACAAATCCCATTCTCTCTCCCTTTGTGTGTGCTTTTCTATTTTGCTATTGAATTACGCATTCGCATCAAAACAATTTCATTTTATTGTTCTTTTTAATTTGTGTCTGAATAATTATAAACTGTTGCATTTCATTGGATGCGGTCATTGGCTGGTCACACTCTTTGTGATTTTTCGGTCAATACTTATGGTGTTTTTTTTTTCTTCTCCTTTTTTTGATTACTGATTTCTGCGTCCCATTATGTGCTTGTGTTGCTCGGAGCGACCTTTTCTGGGCCATAGCTCATTTACGTGTCCTTTACGTGTCTTTCTCTCTCTACGTGCCCATTCGACTGTCACAAGAGTCGCCACAATGCTTCGATTGCCATCAATTGGACTCTGGGCCATTGGCATTGCCATTTCGGCAGAGCTTGGCCTCCATAAATGGGCCAAATTTCAACTGAAATCTACAGCAGAGCGACGTAAAAAAAAAAGGAAAGTGAAGTGCAGCAACAAATGTCGTATCAATTGCGGGGGCTAGCTCACAACTGCCAACTGGCAACTGCCATCTGGCAAATGAGAGCTGCCAACTGTTCTTTCTGCTATCTACTTTCGTCTGGCTGCCATCTTCTTTCTAGAGATGAGCGACTGTCTTCAGGACAAACAAAAAAAAATTCAAATTTCATTCAAGATATTTAAAGTCTGATGTAGAGATTTGGGATTTTAAATGGAAGCTAAATAGCAAATAATTTTCGAGAATAATTACCATCAAATATTAAGTTGAGCTATTGAAAACTTTCAAATTCACTAAATATGTTTGCTCTATTAAATCAATTTGAATGTTTAACTTTTAGTTAAATTTAAAAATCAAACATCGTTTGTTATTTCTTAATACTTTTGATTTTTCAATTAACTTTTAAGAAAGAAACACGCACGATAGAACACGACACGCACCCTTCCCTAATCCAATATCCACTGTCCTCTGACCATTGTCCGCATTTATGGACGTAATTGAGTGCATTACTTTTGATTGCCTTGCCCAGCGATAAGGTTGAAATAAGCGCGGCAAGGCAATCAAATAATGCTGCCATCATTTCAGCCTAGACACACGCATACACACAAACATACACACACACACATATATATATACACACACTCACGCACAGACACTCGAGACACTCGCTGTCGACTTCAAGTGATTCACATGACTTTCTTATGAGCTTTGCCCCTTCAACAACTGCCTCATCTGATTGCCACACCCATTAACTGACCTAACCCCTGACCTAATTGAACTGACTGACGGCAGCGCCAAGTTTTACGAGTATCCGCAAGTTGAAAGTGCAAAACCTGTTGATTAACAATGGAATCTGCCTTACTTACTGGTAAAGTACTATAGTTCGACATTTTTATAGTAGTTTCATTCTATAGCCGAGCATTGCATTTGTGTTTGAAATACTTATCGAAATAAGCATGTTGAGGAATTCAAATTTGTAAATAAGGTGATATTTACAGCAAGCGTTGCCACCTATCATAAAGGTATGTAGTGTGGCCACTTTGCGAGCAGCCCTAACCACTTGGTGACCAACAAGCTCTAACATTGTTGCAAGGCAGTTGGCAATATTTGTTAATTTAACTGATTGATCGAAATTCATTCAGTGTAAAATATATAAAAATATGGGCCAAGCTGGCAGCGCTTTTTCTGCATTTTGAATATTTAATTATGGTAGTACTTAATGTTTAATAGTAAGAATTTTCAACTAATGTATTAAAGAAATGTTTCAAAATTAAAAATTATAGCAGACCCCATAAAAAAAAATTGCACTAAGAGAAATATACTTTTTCTGGAGGTATTCGCTGAAGGAGTTTTCACTGTACTTCCATTTCAAGTTGTTTTTGTTATTTACTTATCACTAATAATAATGAAACTAACTTATTTTAAGAGAATGCTGTTTTGAAAACAAACTTCAGTTGCTTTTTGTACTACAAAATATTTGTAACTTGCAGAGTGTTTCTGCTTCGGTGTCATTTCGCACTGTGAATATTGATATAACACTTGCTGCCAGCACCTTGATTGCTTTGCCCCGCGGCGCTGACACTAGCCGCTCTCTCTCTCTCGCTCTCCCCCTCTCACTCTATCGTTTTTGTTTTGTTGTAACCAAGTTTCGCCCTCTCTCTCTCACTCTTTACAGATTTGCGCCATTCAGCACGTGGATGTTTGCATGTTCAACAATGGCAAATTCAAGAATGTCGTCGCCGATTCCGACACCATTTCACCCCCGGTGGATCGCACCGTGCCACCCGGCGGCACCTTGAACACCACCGTCTCGCTGCGTCCGCAACGTGGCCCCACCAAGAACTGGATTGCACTCGAGGATACACTGCAACGCAGCACTGAACCGGATGAAATCACCGGTGCCATTGCCGCATCGGCCATACGCTCGCCGAACTTTGTCATGCAGGCTGCCCAACTGCTTGCCGGTCATCCGCTGGCCAGTCCAGCCATGGCCTTGCCCCAGATGCCACAATCGGCTGGAAGTGTTGGCGGCTCTTGCAATTCTGCAAGTGGAGCTGCCGCTGCTGCTGCTGCTGCTGCATCGACTGCTGGCAATGTGGGTGCGGGATTTGTGGATGATCGCAATGTTTTTGCCATCTACGTCTCATACTATGTGAAGGTGAAGCTCACGCTTAGCGGCATGGGTGGCGAACTGTCGCTGAAGCTGCCCTTTGTGCTCGTCCATGTGGATGAGACGCAGCGTCCCGGCTACAATGGCACCACAGCGAACGCCTCGCACACACTCAGCGAACTGCGCATGGAGAAACTGGCATTGCACGATGTGCCCGCTGGTCGCAAGAATGGAAAACGTTGTGTCAACGCCTCCACATCGACATCGTTTGCCGGCAGCGATGGACCCTCGACAAGTGCTGCAGCTGCAGCAGCAGCGGCCGCTGCAGCAGCCGCCTCATCCGGCGGCATTGATGAGATCGAAATGGATTACATTGAGTCGGTGGAGGATGAGTTCAACATTTGTGTCCCAGTGCCCAGCGGTGGTGGTTCGAATAACAAGCGGCGTCTGCAGCGCAGCGAGACATTGGCCCACGACTATGAGGATAACGAGGAGCAGGAAAATCAGTTGCAGGTGCAGGTGCATCTCGAGCAGCAGGTGGAGAAGGATCGATTGCAGCGCCAGAAGAAGGCAGCCGAGACAGGTGCGGTGCCCAAGACGACCAATGTTTGATTCTGATGGTCGCAGATGTTTGCCAAGCGCAAGAAGCCATAAGAAATGCGAATGGATTTGGCCTGGCAGCACAACAACAACAACTACAACAACTAGAGAGAGAGTATTAACGTAAGCCAATAACCAACACACACACACACACACACACACACACACACACTCAAAAAGAGGAAAAACTAAAGTCTAGCATAGAGATATTGTACATTCATTGCGCATACGAGATGAGTATTCAGTTTCGGTTTCAAGGAGGCGACCTCCGACACAGTTCCATTTGCTCTCCCTGCCCCCGCCCCCCATTTAACAACTTCCCAACATCATGCCCTATTCCGCGAAAGGAACAAAAGCATATGGCGCATTATATAACTAGCAGAAAGTTGAATTTAAGCAACCTGACGACACAAACTAAGGGAGGGAAAGGGAAAGAGCAGGTCAAGAAAAAGGATAAAGCATATAGCATAACTACTTGTCAACTTGTCGATCGAAAAAAAAAGTCAGGTCAGTGGCACACCAAAGTGTTTTAGTTATTGATAGAAGTTTAGCAACAACAAAAAAAAAGGATTTGGCGCTAAACGACTCTAATTGGCTCATGTCAATAATAGAATGCATTGCAATTGTAATTGCAATTGCATTTCAAATTGAAATTGGAAATTGAAAATGGAAAATGGTAAATTGAAAAATGGACAATTGGGAATTTGAAAATCGAACGTTGACATTTGCGTGAACAGCGTTTGCATTTCGAATTGGAATGTCAATCAAAGAAATAGTTAATAGATATTAATCCGAAACAAACGAAAAAAGTGAAGAATACAAACTATACAATGATATTAATCAACTATATACTACCATATATACGAAATAACTTATTCGATATTTGGATCGATAATGGCAAAGCAGCGTAAATGGAAAACAAAAGTATTTTAAATATATCTACATACAGCATACCACAAACTAATTATATATCGATGTATACCCACAAATAGTTCAATGAAATTGACGTTAATATTGATGTGCAAATACTATACAATATACAATATACAACAAAAATTGAAAAATCATATGCAATATACATATACACTATATAAATGTAATTCGATGTAGCGAAACAATATTCAGTATACACACAACTTTTAAATGGATTGATATCGATAAGCCATATAAGGTATATTCATAGTATAACAAACATATTCAATTCTCAAGATATCACATATGCTATTCGATTATTATTGCGCATACTTTCTTATAGACCAGATATCGAAATAATTCAAACAATATAAATAATCGAGTTATTAACAAAGAACAACAACAAAAAATGCCCTTGCAGATCGTCCTTAAGAACAACACCAAAAAGAACAAACAACAAACCTGAACATACAATATATACGATAATAGCCAGTGACTGAAAAGTCTTATGAACAAAACATCCTCGAGTCCAATAATTTCTCAAAATGTGTCCCAGCTATTGGATATACATATAGAAAGTACTATAGTTTGTGTGTGTAGTGCTTTTTTCTTCCGATATTTAATTGCTGTTCTCAACGCCAACGTTTCTGCTGATCAGCTGAGTTCACATAGACACAGTTTTTCGTATGATACAGTTAACTGGTTTTTGATGGGTGGTAAACAAATACTAATTTAAGATGATGCTAGATTCAACATTATATTCTTAAGATAGCCATGCAGCATCTGGTTAAAGTTAAGCAAATGAATTATTATGGTAAACTAATGCACCAACACTCTCTGCTGTAACTTTATCTTGAATTATGTAAGAGAGTATTCGTATTATACTCTTATAAAGAGTATATTTGCCAGCATGCAGAACATCTGCAAGGGTATCGAGATAGACGAATACGATTTTTATACCCGCTACCCAAAGGGTAGAAGGGTATTATAACTTTGTGCCGGCAGGAAATGTATGTAACAGGTAGAAGGAGGCATCTCCGACCCTATAAAGTATATACATATATATTCTTGATCAGCGTCAATAGCCAAGGCGATCTAGCTATGTCCGTCTGTGTGTCTGTGTCTGTCCGTCCGTCCGTATGAAACACTAGATCTCAGAGACTATAAGTGATAGAGTCCCGCATATCAAAATCAAAATCGAATAACAAGCGTAATTTTAAAGCTAGAGTTGGTATATATAATAATAACTATAGTTTGGTATGTATAATAATAACTATAGTAGTTATGATTCCTGAAAAAATTGGTTTCGATCAAATAAAAATTGTCGAAGTTATTAAAGAAATACTTTTGTATGGGCAAAACGCCTGCTTACTGGGGGTCTTACACTCCTGTCCAAAATTATACGGCACCTCTAAATTTTTTGTTTCGGCGCTCGTAGCAGAATGCGAAAACTAAAACGATCAAAACAAAGTATGCAGACTAATAGCACAAAGTGTAATGCACAAAATGTGGTATTCTTATCTCTGTATGGATCTCTCTTTTTCAAGTATCGGTAAAAAAAACACACAAACAAATAACACAACAACACTAAATTTGACACCGTCAATAGTCTCAAACGGGAAATTTTGGCACAATGGTCTCTCCTAGACCAAAATATGCTAACAACTTCAATAAAAACAATGACTAAAAGAATGTTTGAGGTTGGAAAAATTCAAGGAGGTGTTATTAACTATTAATCACACTTGCAGCGTAGCTAAAATTAAAGCGTGTGTACTTTTTTACCGTTGCTTGAAAACGGGAGATGCAAACAAAGTCAAAAATATCTCATTTTGTGGATTACGCTTTGTGCTATCATTCCTCATACTTTGTTTTGATAGTTTTCGTATTCGCATTCTGCTACGAGCGCCGAAACAAAAAATTTAGAGGTGTCGTATAACTTTGGGCAGGAGTGTAGTTGCTTTGGCTGACAGTCTGGTATATTGTGCCGTCTATGGTATATTTTGAATGCAGTACTATATAGATATACCAAATATACCATTTGTTATATTTTTAGTATTTATGCAGTATATTCGGTATAATATGAGAAAAATACCGCAAAATATATTTATTTTATTCAAAATGGGTAGCGGGTATCTCACAGTCGAGTACACTCGACTGCAGCTTTCTTACTTGTTAACTTTGATAGGCTTTGCACATGAAGTTAAGTATTTAGGAATTCAAGAATTTTTGCGGTTTCACCTATAAATGTATTAAAAAAAAATGATAATTGCCTCTGACGATAACATATCTGTGAGTTTTCCTATACAATTTTCCAAGCGTTTTTTTTTTTCAATTTGATTTTTGCAATTCGATAAAGAAATGTGAAAATAATGATTGGAAAGTTAAGCACCCTTGTGGTTTCTAGTTCACAAACTAATTAAACAGTATTTGCAAGCGCTAAAATTGCGAATATTATTAATGTATCAGCGTTAGGTTAAATACAGATTGCATCAATTAAACCATGCTCTGCAATTAGCGGCAGTCACCACATCGAGGCCGACACAAAAGTAATCAAAAAAAAAAAGAAAACAAAAATAAAATTACAAATAACATAATTTGATGTTCTCTTTGATATATAAAACGAATAGAAATGCGAGAACACTTTCGATTGAGAATATTTCTAATCGTACGTAAGGTTGAAAGTATTTATTGAGTTATGCATTTGTAAATGCATTTGAATGTGTGCATGAGACTGAATGTGAATACTTGCATGATAAAATCGGATGAATGTGTTTGAATGTTAGCAATGCTTGTGGGCGCATGTGTTTATGAATGTGACAGTATGAATGCCAATATTGAAAAACAAACCAAAAAATCGTACATGAATAAGATAATAATACCAAGGAAAAAAATGACTATGAATGTGAAAAATGCAAACGAATGTGAATAATAATATGACTATATAAGAAATAAGATGGCTTTGAGTATTGGCATAACTTTAAATATGAATATATATAATGTAATGCATATGCAGCATATTACGAATATGAATACGACTTTGAAATGAATACAATTATGAACTATGTATGACCATGACTATGAAGATACAAATGTATATGAATATATTGACTATGATTATGAATATCAATATTAATATACATCCACACACACACACACACACACTCTCACTATATAGTAGACACATATTAGATAACATACATTCGTGTTAAAAGAAGATGCATTGATATGTAATAACTTACTACATCGCAACATCGTAGCTGATTAAGACGATCTCCGCCCGTATACAAAAGACACTTGATATGCCAACGAAAGCAGATGAATTGTGAATGATAATGATGATATGCCACATTTTAGTAAGCAGCAATTGATTCATATACACATATAGTACTATATACATATATTCATGCTCACAAATACAAAAAAATAAGTGCATATGTACTGAATACCAAATGGTGAAATAAAACAATGAAAGAGAAGGGAAACCTACTCGACATTATTTCGATGCGATGAGTGATTCGTTCACTCATTCATTCGTGCATTCATTCATGAATTCATTCATTCATTGGTTAGACACTAGTAATGTACTATGCTATGGATTTTAAATGTGTTTTTTCTAGACTCTAAGCATATTTGCAACTAAATGTTCATGTACTTAGTATAAATGTGTGCAATATGCATATATATGTCTAGTGTTAAAGCGAAGCAGCTGTCATGAATTTATGGTCAACAAAAGGACTAGTCAGTTAAAACTATGTTCAAGATGATTTATGCAACTGAATGGCGAAACATTCATTGGTCTTACATGTCAACACAAAAATATCTGTACTCTCAATTTACCCGAAAATATTCAACATACAAACAAGAACAAAATTATATTAATTAAGGCCATAAAGTATTTCAAATATGAACTAAAAACAAAAAACAAAAAATGAAACTAAAACAAAAAACTGAATGTGATGCATTTCTCTGAGGACACAGAAAAAAATATAAAAAACAAGAGCTAAAACTATTTAGTATGACTATATTAACTCTTAACACCCCAAATACTATATACATTCATATATATACATACATATATATACGTATATATATATATATATACACATGTATATGGATATATCTGTGTAACTGAAATTATATGTGTATTAAATGTATTTAGCTTAAGGCTCGTCAAAACTCATCAATGTTTCATCTAGGGAGCTGGACTCTTATAATTCAAAATGTTTTATTCCCCCTCCATCCGTGTATTTTTTCTCCCCATTTGTACATTGTTGTTATTTTTTGTTTTTGTTGTTGGCTTTAAACTCGATGGGATTTGATTAATGAATGTCTGGGGTTTATGCAATATATATGAAGCACGTCATCAATACCATCCAAAGAAAAACATCGTGAAATAAATGTTAAACATAAAATAATACAAATCCTGCCTTGTGTTTATGTTACAACAGCAAAAGTCACAGCGGGCGTTCCAAAAATATTTGCGTACCATCTAAATTTGGACCATTAACGAATTGTAACTGAATGTGAAGCAAGAGCAGTGTTTACAGCGGGACTTGGCATTCGTCCTTAGGGAGCCGATGCTACGACTGTTAAATAGTAGTTGGAAGCACTGTTCGTTAACAGTTGTCCGAAAGCTTTTCGGAGTACTAACAGCATGATGGAACGGTTTTAAGGCTCGCTTTCAAAGTTTTAAGCTCTAAACTGTCAGCTTAAAAGCTGACTGGTGAGAGCACTTGTCGAAGCATACAGTGAAATGCAGATTGCAGAGCGGAAACAACTTTAAAGAGCGTGTGAACATGCTCTATTATTCTTGTCATCGCGTGCTGGCCACTTCTGGTGGGCCGATGGAATATTTGAAATTTAAATCTTTTATAATCGGGTACGCTTGCAGCGTGGCATGAAGATTTTAGAAGTCGATAAAATGTAATTAAATACTTAAACATTACTCGCTTTTAAGTGAACCAATTAAAATGTCTAATAGCATATGTATTTTATAAAATAATAGCAACGTTTATTAAAAAATATCATCATATCACACCAAAGTGGAAAATGTAAGTAAAAGTGTTGAATCTCCAATTGGCAAACTTTTTCCAACGGGTAGCTGAAAAATGTCAAGACAGAATATAAATTTAACGCTATGGAAGGCTGAAAAGTGCTTAGTTAGCATTTGAAATACCAGGCGAACATAATCAACAGCAAGCAAAATAGCAGCACTTGCTTAGGTTGTTGCGCCATCTTTCGCCCGAAATGGTGGACCCTCAAAGTATGCTACAAAAATTATATTTCTTTGGCGCCAAATTTAAGATTTGAAAGCAACAGAGAAAAAGCGTATCCACTAACTTTTGAAAATAACGAACGAAATTGGTTTTTAAAGCTATCGCTTGCTGTTGACAACAACAACAACTATAACATCAATAATTACAACAACTACTACTAATGATGTTATTGTTGTTTTTGTCTACTCGATGCAGCGATAAATTGCAGCAAAGTTCCGACCCACCAGATAAAATACCAGGCGAACATAAATCATCAGTAGGAAGAAATACAGCAAGTGTATTTAGTAGCGCCATCTATCGTCAGTAATGAAACACCCTCAAATAATGCTACAAAAATGCAATACTTTTGCAGAAAAAAATTAAATTCTGCGCCAATTTAAAAGGTTGCAAATCTCGAACAAATTCTTAAGGATTCGTTGAGGATTCTTGTAATCAGGATAACTAATTAAATCGATTACTTCCAAATATTACACCTCAAATTTTATTAAGCGGTAAATAAAGGATAAATGGCCAACAATTTCAAAAATCTATTATCGTGATCGTTTGAAGGACGATTGTGATGTCCTTTGGCGTCTACATTGATTTATTCAATGCCAAACGATTGACATATTAGGAAGGACAAAAATCCTTACAGGAGGCGAGATAAATGTATATATAAAATAGCGTATATCTCGACTTCTGTCTGAGCCTTGTAAATCCTATGTGAAATTATATATCTTGATAAAACCTAATATCATGCCAAAGGACATTCAAATCGTCCTTGTGGTTGTTGAGTTATCCTGAAGTCAGTAACTCAAAAATTACAAATGTTGAGATCTTAGATGACCCCACATTTTGTTGATATTGATCGATAGAGTTCGTCCTTGCGATCCTAGCAATATGTGTGCTTTGAAAATTTGGAAGGATATGCCCGAGATATTGCTTGTTTTCGAAAAAACGCCCTTGTTGCACCCTCAAAGTATGCTATAAAAATTATATTTCAGTGGCGCCAAATTTAAAATACGATTTTAATAAACGAGAAAAAGCGTGCAAGAAACCAAGACCAGCAACAACAACAACTATAACATCAATAATTACAAGAACAACTACTAATTTTGTTAGTGTTGTTGTTGTCTACTCGATACCGCCAGGAGAAATACCAGGCGGACACAGAGGACAGAGCGGACACAGAGGACAGAGCGGACACGGCGGTCAGAGCGGACACGGACAGAGCGGACAGTGTTAGTGTTGTTGTTGTCTATCGATACCGCCACAAACTGCAGAAAAGTTTTATCCCACCAGGAGAAATACCAGGCGAACATAAACCAATAGCGAGCAGATATACAGCTAGTCACTTGCTTAATTAGTGGAGCCATCTATCGCAATGTAGATGTAAGCTGCTGCACCCTCGAAGTATACTGCAGAAAATGTAAAATTGATTGTAACCGACAGAAAGGCAAACCCGTTAAAATGTAAAACCAATTATTTTTATTATAATCTTTATTTTCTATCTCATTTTTCAAATCTTCAAAGATTTTTCCTGGACTTACCTTTTTGTAATCAGGACACCTAGCTCTATCGATTGACATTACCGATCGATAGAGAAATTACTTGTGACTTGAGAAAGGGAATAATAAACGAATTGATTTGTTTACATAAGTTTTTAATAATTTTTATTTGATTTTTAATAATAAATATATTAATTTATTTATTTTCTTTCATTTTTATAATTTCTTTTTCTTTTCTTTTTGTAATTTTCCGTCCTACTGGAATCCATTTTGTGGTGCGCTTGGTTTTTTGTTGTTTTTAATTTTTTTTTTTTTGCTCAACCACAATAGTTTTTCTCTTTGCGTAGTTATCATATTTCATTATCTGAGTATGTGTGTGTGTATTGGTGTGAGTGTGTTTATTAACTCATGCTTACATAGACATCGACATAGACAGACCGACACACGAGCAGATCAATTTGAAGATGAATATTAAAATCATTTGGTTAGCTACATAAAAATGATTATGTCGATAAGCAGCATAATTGCAACAGTTAACAAATTGAAGGAGTTAAGTTAGTGGTAAAAGCGTACAGAAACGAATATAACATGTTGCATGTTGCACGTGGCAAGTATGAAACACAATGGTTTTTCCTCATTGTTGATGTTATTAATTGACTCGAATGCGATTTCATGCAGATCTCTCAACCCGCATGAAATGCAGTTAAGTATGCCGTTTCTAGTCGCATATAAAATGTATTTATATATTGTATATATCTATGATGTATGTATGTATTTCTATATATATGTATCTTTTGATGCTGCTGATGTATATGTATATATTTTTAAGTTTTCGTTACACCTTCGTTACTCATTCGATTCAGATCTTATCTTTTTGTTTATTTTTATATTCTTTTTCATTTTTTTGATTTGGGAGGCAAAAAAGGCACTACAATCTAATAAGTTAAGACGATAATGACCAAAAATAAGTTAGTAATGTATATATAAATATATATATATATACATAGATGTAGTATATATGTATAAGCCTGTTATATAGTCAGTTTTCAACTTGTGTTCTAATTTCAAATTTAAAAAACATGCACAAAAATTGGTGTTTCAAGTACTCGAAGTAATGCTTAAAAATTCGTTTAAAATTTCTAATTTCTCTTTTTTTACTGTTACACGCTCTTCCACGCTCCATTTTCCTTTTTTTCCTACATTCATCATTATCTACGTCTACGTTTATCTTCTTCGATTTGATTTGCTTTTGTTTCGTTAATGAGGCAAGTTCAAAATGTTAGGCATATGGTTGATGATGATTATTCGTTACTTGTTTTTTTTCTTTTTTTTTAGTTTATTTCGATGCGATCCAATTCACGTTTTAAATGAAAAATGCTCTACGCTCAACTGTTGCTGTCGCTGTTTTGTTTTACTGTTAACTCATTTAAAGGGAATGGAAACAACGACTTAACATCATGATTAACAAACAGAAGTTGTAAATGCGCCCATTTACATCACCTACACAATTTAAAATTGTATTTGTATTTAGATTTATTTAATATGCTTTGTTTTCTTCATTTTTTTGTTTTGTTTTTGTTTTTGCAGTTAACAGTTTGTTTTTAAACCTATTTTTTTAATTTATTTTTAGTATATATGTATATTTAAATATTCATTTATTTTGTCACTTGCAAAAAAAAATATATATTTATATTTATACGTATAGTATTTACGGTTTTAATTTCTCTTTCGTATTTTACGATTAGCTTTAAATACATTGTAAGGATTGCAATAAATTAGTTAAACAAATCGATAAGAACAAAGAGAAAAAGGAGGAAAAAATATATATATAAATTTCATAATGATAATAAATTAAACAAATAAAAAAAATACACATAGTTTAACTGCCTTACGTTTAAGTCGTAAACTTTTCAAAGTTTTCTTATTATTTTCCTTTAGTTTTTGTTTTGTTAGACAACAATAAAGTTTTTTTTTGTTTAGCTTTTGTTGATAATTAAATGATAAACTACGTTTAGTTGCTTCTCTAGAGTTTCATATCTTGCTCTTATTGTTTTTCCATTGTTGTTGTTGTTGCTGCTGCTGTTTTTCTTGTTGTTGTTGTTGTGGTTGCAAACACTGCACACGTTACCTTTGAAATACTTGTTTTTATTTTGTTGCATATTCTTGCCTTTTGGTTGGTAGTACATACATTTAAATAGATATCGTATATAGTTTACATTAATATATAATATATATGCCTATATAAATTCATTGCTTAAATCGCTGTACTCTTTTCGCGTGTGTTTCTTTGTGTGTTGTGTGTAAGTGTGGATTGTGTTGTGTTGTTTAGTTTGAGTGGCTGGGGCGGGGTGACCAAGGCATGGGGAGAGGGGAAGAGGACGACAATCAATCAATTGTGTAGTGTCTGTTTTTGGCCAATTGTATTTTGAATTGCGAACAAGATTTTTATAAACAAATGCGAGAACTTAAGTGTTTCTGTTTCCTTCTCATGTTGTGTGTGTGTGTGTGTGTAATGTGTAAAGTGTAGTGTAGAGTTGTGTCGGTGTTTTTATATGCATATAGCAACATGTATGTACATGTAAAGTAAATAAATAATATAGAATTTGTATACAGGTAATGATAACATACATATACAATCGATTCATACAGATATCTCTCTTCATCACATCTGTTTTTGTTTTTTTTTTTTGTTTTTGTTTTTTTGTCAACGCATTTTTCATTTCTTTTGTTTTTACTCTGCACTTGAATTTTGTTTGTTTGTTTTTATCTGTTCATATTTTTGTCTTGTTTTTTTTTACATTTTTACTTTGTTTTTGCTTTCCAACTAGTTAATTACTTGCACACATTTAATTTTGACATTTTAATTTGTATAATATATAAAAGTTATTTATGATGTATTTCGTGTTATTTCTTTGTTTTGCTATTTGCGGTTGCTGTTGTATTTGTTTTTGTTGTTATTTGCAGTTTTTTTTTTTTTTTTTTGTTTTTGTTTTTAGAGGTTGAACCTTTAAGGAAATGGAAGCGGATGGATATATTATTTCTTCTTGTTGGTCGCCAACATTGGGGCGCTGCGCTGCGGTGTTGTCGGCCGGGATGAGTTCATGCCGCTGTACAAATACTTCGCCTTCTTCTCCGATGGTTTCAAGATCTGCAAAAGGAAGAGACACATTAGTATTTAAGTTCAACTAATAGTAAAAAGTTTAATATTATAGACCAGCAGTTAAAAGTATTGAAGAATTCGTTGAAACTACTAATTTTTTTGATTGTAAATAGTTTCCTTATTCATCATTTAAAATAAAAGATTACTTTCAATTTCATCTAAATAATTATTATATTTTTAAGCTGTCTTCATAGTTTGAAAATATTTTATTGAGAACCGGTTTATGTCGTTCAATTACCACCGTATCGCAGTAGACTTTTATTACTAAACCTTCCTTCTCTTTCTGACCGTAGAACTATGCAAGGTGCTGTTTTTATACAGAGACCAATTAATGGTGAAATAGACTATTTGGAGCTGTTAAGTCAAATTAGTTTTGCAGTTCCTGTCAGGATCACTAGGAAATTTCTTCCTCTTCTCATTTCACGTAGATAACTTTGCTTGCATTAATCCCTTCCGTATTCTGTGTGTGAGCTATAATAATCTCAATAACGTAGTTTGCTCTAGTAAATCTATTCCTTTGCTTAAAACCTTATTATTAGCATATTTATAGAGTATTTAATTGTTATTTATCTTATTATACATATATTCTAACATATTTTTAATTGAATTTAATTAGCTGTCCAGCGTCTTTTAATATTTATTCGCGGATTTCGTTTAATGCATGCTGTTCACAAATTTATTTTGTTTTGTCCGCGCGTCAACAAGCCCGTGCTTGGTATCGCTGGGCCACTTGATGGTACTGCCGTTAGTACGTCAACGTCCAAATATAATCGAAACTTACCTGGAATGAGCACATGAGCGTGTCGTCCACGGTCATCATGCCGCCAGCATTATCGAATTCGCCGCAATAGTTGGGCGCTGAGAACAGTGTGACCAGCTGACGGCGCGCAAAGAACTCGTAACCATCTTCGACAACCTGTGGAAAGTGCGATCAGTTAACATAGAAATTCGGTAAAAGTGAATGAATGATATAAACTTATGTACCTGATGTGCACGACAAATCAAGTCCAGCTCGTGTCGATTCAAGAACTTTGATACAACATCAACGCCAAAGGTGAAGCTGACGCCACGATCGTTTTCGCCCCAACCCTGGACATCCTTGTCGGGATCACTCCACAGCAGATCGCAGAGCAGTCCAGTGTCGGGCACATCTGTGGGACGCATCAGACGGCGTATCTGCTCCATGCCCTGCAGATCGGGACTGAGACCGCCGTGGCAACAGAAGATCTTCTCGTCAATGATCGCGGCGACGGGCAGACAGTTGAAGCAGTCTGTGAAGGTCTTCCAGAGTTTTACATTGTAGCGACGCTTGCACTCATCGTAAAAGCCTGTGAGCGAAAAGTTCATGTAAATATTTTTCTGAATAGCTTCAAAAAATTATTAACAAAGTATTGCAAGCAGTTTTAATTAATCCCAATTAACTCAATTGTAGCAAAATTTGCTTTTTCATACAATTCACCTAACATCCACATGCGATCTACATCCGACTAAAGTTTATCTTCATAGTTTTAGCTGGCATTTAAGATCTTTAAGATGTTTATTGATGCGGTCCACATACAATCCATATGCGATCCACAAATTAGTAGTTGCTATTTCAGGTGCATTTCAGCATTAATTTCATCAAGCTGATTAAAGATACACTCCACATAACATCCACATGTGATCGTCAAGCTACTAAAGTTATAGATTATATATTGTAGATAAATATTTAGCCCTGATTACATGATTGATGCTTGTTGAAGCAGTTCACAAAACAACCACATAGAATCCACAAAACATAATACTATTATGAGTACAACTTGCGACAAACTCTGTTTTACAATCACAAACAATTCTTCACTGCGTCTTATATAACGGAAAATCGAAAAGCAAATATAGGCACTTGCCATCCTCATCATCAGTACTTACCATAAATTCTATTAATACTGGCGCACTCGTGATTGCCGCGTAACAAAAAGAAATTCTCCGGATATTTGATCTTGTAGGCCAGCAGCAAGCAGATCGTCTCCAGCGACTGCTTGCCCCGATCCACATAATCGCCGAGGAACAGATAGTTGGCGGCGGGCGGAAAGCCGCCGTATTCGAACAGGCGCAAGAGATCTGTGTACTGGCCATGGATGTCACCGCAGATGATCAGTGGCGCCTCCAGCTCCAGCAGTATCGGCTGTTGCAAGAATATCTCGCGCGACTTCAGACACAAGCCACGCACCTCGGCCTCCGTCATTTGCACCTGTTTACCGGTGCGGCAGCTGCGCACTGAAATATCCAAAATCAAATTTCTCATTAATAAAATGCAGACTTGTTCTCTTTTGCTTTGCTTAATTGCAAAAATAACTAAATCAATTTAAATGCTAGCATAATTAATTGTGTTTGAAGAACGGGGGAACGAGGGAGGCGGCAACACGGCACAAACTAGATTATCAACACAAACACGGGGGCAGTAAGGGTGGGGGAGGTAAACAATATGTTGAAAACATTTGCTGTTGTTGTTCTCTTACAGTCGTTGTTGCTGCTATTGTTATTGTTGTTGTTATTGTTATTGCTGCTGGCAAGCTAAAGGAAATTGTTGCCTACTTTGTGGCGCAAAAGAAGCGAAAAGCGTGCGGATTATAATTGTGGGTGGACCTGTGTGGGGCGGGGGACGGAGACGGGGAACGAGGCATACTACACGACCTTCAAATATGCAACGCAAAAGCGCAATGTGTATGTGCATGAGTGTGTGTATGTGTGTGTGTGTGTGTGTGTGTGTGTGTGTGTGTGTGTGTGTCTGTCATGTGTTGAGCTTTCAGTTCAGTTTTCATCTATTTTTACGGCGCACATGTCAACGCTTCCAAGATTATTTCAAGCGCAATACACCATTTCAATTGCATAAGCCAACAACAGCGAAGCCCAACAAGTGGGCGTGCCAACGCCTACAACACCCATACACATGCACATTCGTCTGTCATTTACTTTGAAATTAATTTTTCGTTTTCATGTTTTCATCTGCCTTCTCAGCAGCAGTGAAAAAGAGAAAAAAGGCAACATGTTCCTCCGTTGGGAATGCAAGTAGGTCGCCCACTCACACACTCACATACACACACACACACACACATTCGCTCGCAAATAACAAAAAATTTAATTAAATTTGCATACAGAAAACAAAGCAGAAAAACACAAGCAAACAACACAAACAAAAAATAACGAGAAAACAAAAAAAAAAAAACGACAATGGTGTGTCAGCATTTGGCCTGAAATGCAGCAGCTGAAAACGAACTTGGCCACATTTCAAATGAAGCGATGGCATCCGGGTCGCGGCGCTTCACATTTTGTGTTGCAAGGAAAGAGCTGCTGCTGCTGTTGTTGCTGCTACTGCTGCAGCAACACACAACACGACGACAATGCAATGCGATGCCATGGGAAGCCACCAAATGGTCAGCCAACATTCGGTTCCCAGTGCGAGAACTCAGCAAAAGGAGAGCGAGAGAGAGACAGAGGGAGAGGGGAGGGAGAGGGGAGGGAGAGAGTGAAAAAGTGTTGGAATGGGAATTGAAATCAAGAGCAGGATTTGCTGGCCAGCTGCTGCAAAGTGCAAAAGTGTTTGCAATTGCAATTGCATCAACTGTGATTTTATAATTAATCTTTCGAGCAGTTGAAAAAGAGACGAACACTCTTCTAACCAAATATTGCTGGATATGGATTCTAACAAATAAACAATTTTAAGCCATACATTTGAGAGACAGTTGAAATATCTGGTCTTAAACGACATACGGCATTTTATTTGCTGTCATCTTCATTAGCATAGCCTGGCATTTCCGGCTCTTAAGACAGCCACTTTAACTGTGTGTTGCTGTGTTTAGAGAGCGCAGATAAACACTAAATTATGCGCAGCAAAGGTTGCGCCATACATAAGTTGAGTTGAGTCGAGTCGAGACGCAACTCAACTCAAGAAGCAACACACTCTTCTTGTGCTCTAGGACAATAACGGCAGCTGGCAGCTGCTTAAAATCTGCAGCATACTTTCGGGCGCTCGCTGCATAATTCAACACCAAATCTAACAGAGAGAGAGAGAATGAGAGAAAGAGTGCGAGCGAAAGGGCGTTGAGTTGAAGGACCCTCAGATGTAACTCCCGAGTGCTTCCGTTCCGCGCATAAATTATGCAACAGCTGCTCCACTTTGTCTCCGATTTTGTCTCTCTGACTTAAGCGAGTGCACTATGGGGCATTTTCCATTTTAGCTGGCATTTAATATTACGAGTAAGCCATAAGAGATTTTTTACTGCAGTTTTCGTTATTATGTTACTTTATTCCCAAGGAATGTATCATACAAAAGTAGGCGTGGCAACACCTCTACCGCCCACAAAAATCGAAAAAAATGTAATATTACGGACACCTATGGAGTTAGTATTATAAAATTTTTACACCACTATGTACTTACCCTTCAGAATTCGACACGCCCCTTAAAATGTTTCCCCGCCCCTTCCGCCCACAAAATGTTGAAAAAATTAAATATTTTGAGCAGTTTTAGATCAAATGACCCCATTCTTGGTAGACATAATGCAAATCCTATCCCGGATGTGCACTGCAAATTTTGTGCCGATCGGATCAAAAACAAGGAAGTTATTCACAAAACATTGCTTCAGACGGCCCTTCTCTCTATTTCCTACAGAGCTCTGCAGAGCACAAATCGGTGTTGGAAAACGTGAGGTTCCCTGAGAAAAAAGCAAATTGTGCCAATTGTGCGGAATTGTGCAGAATAAGACAACTATTGATGGATTAAGAATTGATAACACTAAAACATACACTTGAAGGTTTTGCTAACTTTTGGTAACTTCATTTTCAAAATCCTTTCCAAAGTTGAAAATTGTTCTTCAAAATCCAGCTTAAAAAGCTTTTAAAAATTTGCAAAATATTAATATAAACACACACAATTTGATTAATTATTTACATTTAACATATAGTACAAACAAGCGAAATTATTATCCATTTCTTCTTTTTTTTTTGTTAATAGCTTTCAACATAAATAAATGAATAACAAAGTTCACTCAAAAAAATATGCAAACTTAGCGCACGTGCTTTCGGATGCAACAACTGACTTTACAGCTGTTATGCTCAAAAGAGCTGTTAGATATACATGTTTTTGGTATGAGCCATAACAGTTTGATGTTCTGTTAATGCATTGACATTAACATTTTTCTAATTGGAACACTTTTCAAAAACGCCTAAATGCCAGCTAAAATGGAAAATGCCCCATAGTGGAGTGTTTGCGTGTGTGTATGTGTGTGTGTGTGTTTAAGTTATGTGCAAAAAGTCACTGGATTGCTTTGGTGTGTCATGATTTGTGTGGATTTAACAGATGGAATGTGTTATATTTCTTACATTGTCTGTGACTCATTTCATATGCGCATTAAACAGCTGATCGCTGATTAAATACTTTTCGCAAATGCAGCGAATTTACTAAATATACATAAGTAATAATAATATGAACAGAAATCTGAAGTCTTAGACTAATCACACTGGTTTCATTTGCTAAAACATAGAATTGTTCTGTTAATATTTCATTGAAAGAAATATAAAACATTTCTAATAAGAATTAAATCTTTTTCCAACATGTTTAGCACTGTGATTCGTTGCCATTAAACTAAGAATATAATTTATAATTGAATTTTACGAACTTAAAACGCCAGACAAATTCTTAGCATCTGTTCTTAGTTTGCTATTGCTTACAAACAACATTAATTTGGAGATGGAAATCAGAAAATTATTAAGATTATAATCCTAAATTTCATTTCCAACTAAAGTAGCGAGCAATTGATGAAATGCAGTTTTTAATAAAAAGTAAAAAATCATAATACAATAATAAATCTAAATTATTATATAAAATTTATCCTTTCTTTACTAAATAAGTGTTGCCCATTAAATACAATTTATGATTTGAAATAAACTTGTCTGCTTTTAAATGAATGAATTTGTAACGTTCTTCATAAACATAACTAGCAAAGCATTCAATCTGCTTCAATCAGAGTGACTTTAGTACTTAAACGAGATCTGTTTCACAGTTTGTTCAGCGTTGCAACAATAAATGTCCGACGTTAATGCAGAAAACAACACAGAGGAAACCAGAGAATGGCAGTCGATGAAGAAACACGAGAAAATAGCACACAGCGAGCTAGGGAAACAGACAGAAAAGAGAGCGAAAGAGAGAGAGAGAGAGAAACAACGGTCGAGAGACAAAAGCTATACACATTTATTTAGCAACCGACCGACGACTCGCATATCTCTATGCAAATTTTCGCAGTGCAACAACCGCTGTCAACCACAAGATACCCTTTCTCCCAGTTCCCCTCCCTCCTCCCCTTCACCCCACAACCCACTGCACCTTCCCCTGTGGCCTCCTCACGTTGCGCTAACCAACAGACATTTCTCAGCATAATACAGACATGCAGAGCAAAACGGCAGCGAGGCAAGGAAAAAAGACTTTTCACAAAAAAAAAAAAAAAAAAATGCGGGGGTAAAAAAGAACTTTTTATGCGTAAGCAAAAAAGACGCGCGTGTTTGTTTTTCATGCATTTTACATGAGAGACAACGCTGAGCACGTGCCACCCTCCACACACACAGACACACACACACACACACAGTCATGCACACTGTCACATACACACACACACTGACACACATATGCATTATGGCTGACAAAGCAAGCAGCAGCAGCAGCAACAGCAGCTGTCGCCACTGTCAGTCAGTCAGTCAGTCATTGGACCAGTCACAACTTTCTATCTCGTGCACCCCCTTTCCGCCCCACCCCGTATTTCCTCTCTCTGCTTAACTGGTTCATCATGATTAACATTTCGTCCTCTTCCGCGCTGCTTCCCTCAGTCTCCCCCCCCCGTCCAACCCGCATTCATCGCTCACGACACAAATTAAAAATGGTAAAGATATTACACGTGTCGTGGTCTTTGCGACGCGATGGGCGGAGGGAGGAGCTAGAGAGAGAGGCATAGAGGCGTGGCTGGCTGACAGTGCAGATGATGGCTCAACTTACACGCAGCGCTGCAAAGTATGCAATATTACAACGTTTAGTCGACAAGCTGCGCACAGTGGGACGAAATGTAAGAGAACTAAATATTCACTGAATTATAAGTTATTCATACAAAAAGTTGCTTTCGTTAAACAAAAATTTAATAATTTAACACTAACACAATTAAATTATATTAGAACAGAAACTCAACGAATAAAATTTATAATTAGTTTAACAAAATACATTAAATGTAAAAAAAATTGAAGAATAAATAGTTGTGGATAATGACGATAAGCGTCAAATCGAAAAAAAGAACATTAAGTTTAACTTATAATTAATTTGAAAAAAATCTTTAAATCTAAAATTCAAATTATAGTTGCAGATAAAAACTTTCATAAAAAAGGCAAAGGAACCATGCTGACATTAAAACATTGCTTTACACTTTCCAGCACCTTTACTTTATAAGTATTACAAAACTCGAACAAAGCTTTAACAACGACCACAATTGAAGCAATCCTCAAAAATAATTATAAAGTAAAATCTATTTTGGTTCAAGGCAATCATAATACTTTCCACATTGTGCATTAGTTTTACTAACATCAAACATGGCTTTAATTTATTTCAATTGCAATATTTATAACTGACAACAAAAGCTCTCAAAATTACGATAAATCATGCGCTTTAAATATTTACATATTATATTAAAAAAAAAAAAAGCAAGAAGCGACACTGTCACAATTTCTCATTTGAAATTCACTAAAATCTGATTTAATCTCTCTCACACACACACACACACACAAAATTGTCTATTTGGTAGCTTATCGACTTTTGCATAATGTCAAAGTAGAGTGAAAAATAAATTATGGCTGCAATATGCTTTTAGCGTATATATTTGATTCGATTTGCAAGAAAATTTGCAAGTTCTTGTCGGAGCACATATTCGACTTCTATATAAACCAGCCTGAATGTCAGCTTGCCTGACTTTCTGTCCGTCCGTCCGTCTGTCCGTCCAACAGTCTGTCTATCTCTATCTGTAATGTATATGCGTGCGTGTGATGTGCTTGGTGGAGATGAAAGCGCCTCTAGCTGGGCCATTGTAAATAAGTAAGATGTCGTCGAGGAGATGATGTCGTCTCTTCGCGCTTTTCGTCTCTTCGCACTTTTGGGCTTAATGAAAAATCTGCCAGCCATTTCATGACCCGATTACAACTCGACACAACTCTTCAAGCGACACTGGCAGCATTCAGAAATCCCAAAGAGGGATTGTGCATAGAGCTCTGGTCGCCAAACTGGAGCAGAAGTTAAACATTTTTGCCGCTGCTTGAGCAAACTTGCAAAAAGCAAAGAGGAGACGCGGGATGCGGCAAACTTCCGTGTTGGGGCGGGCGAAAATGTTTTAAGCCATTTAGAAGGAGATGGCTAAAAGCTGAAAAGCCCAATGCCCAAAGCCCATCAGACCACCAGACACGACAGAGAACAGAGAACAGACAAGGAGCTGCGGGCATGTAACGAAACATAACGGCAGCAAAAAGCAAATTAACTGAAAAGGCTTTTGCGAAATGAAGGCAACCAAGATAAGGCGACTGCTGTGGCTGCTTTAGCTGCTGCTGCTGCTGTCGCTGTTGTTGACGGTTTAGTTTCAGCTAAACAGGCCAAAAGCCAAAGCAAAGAGTGCAGAGAACAGACCAGACAGACAAGGAAGCTGAAAGCTTTGCATATCCTGCACAGCACAGTGCAACCATCCGTGGCATGTGGCATGTGGCATGTTGTAGCAGAGTTGCATTTGCTTTGCGTTGACTTCTTCGTGTCAGTGGCATCATGGGCAAATTTGATTTTCGAATATTTGCGGTTAGTTGGACCAATTCCCAGCAGCTAAAGGCTTAGCTTTGGTTTCTCTTACACATTTGTTACATTGTCTTCAAGTTAAGAAATAAGTTCTAAAGGCTTGCAACAACTTTTCTTGTATGCACTTAACTTTAAAGCTGCCCTAACTTTGCTGAGAGTTACTCGACTGTATTCGATTGCAGCTCTCATTATGTGCTGGAACTATTAACATCACTTCAGTGTAATTGAGGTTTTCAATTACATCTAAGTATATGACCTACTCTGAAGATATTTGTTGTACATTACGTTAAGTTCCTATGAATATTTTACAGCACTGTTTAACTTCTTTAAATTACTTTAATTTTACATTTTAGTATGATAAGACCTTAATTTTTAGAAATTTAACAACTATTTGAATGTACCACTTAAATTTTTCCCTATATAGTTGGTTTTTCTTCATTATGTTGAATTATGTTTAATACTTTACAGTACTGTAAAACCAATGTTAAATACTTCACTATCAAAAGCGACTAATTATGTTAGAAATACTAACAAATCTAACGCTACTTTTTAATATAATTATTGGCTAAAGTTGCAAAGTTCCCCATTATGTTAAGTTACTGTTACAAAAATGTTAAAATTCTGTTACCCACTTAACGACCATTGTAAACGTATTTAACATTTAACTATTGTTAATCACCAAGTTCAGTAACTCTAACATCGCTATAATGCTCAGTAATAATATATAATTCATATTAACACAATGTTAAATCAATGTTAATCATTTTACAGCATATTTAAGGCAATTTCTCAAAATTGTTGGAATTGGTGTGCTATTAACCACTTTCCTGAGCATTCCCCAACAATTCCAATTACAATTTTGACCAAGTGAATTCCCTTGCTCCACACACTATTAATGTTAATAATTTATAGCTGTGCACAACGTGGCAGAGGAGCAAACCCTTTAAACGCTTAACAATGTGCACACTGTGACAAACCCAATCAACTTTCAATAAAATGCCTTCTCCATCTTTGGGCTGGACACACAGAGCAGTTTGCACTGCCTATGTCAGCTGCAATGGTCAGCTTAAAATTTAATTAACAGTTTGGTCAGCATATAAAACAAACACACACAGACACTCACACACACACACATAACATACGATGAAGAGCAGCTGCAGCTCAAGTGAACCACAATCACGTTGACCCACATTCGGTACTTTGATTCAATTAATGCCCATTTTGGAGGCACCCCACAGTGAGAGCGAGCGAGCAACCGAGGGAAAGAGAGAGAAGCACAGGCCTATAAAAAACGAGGGAGAGAGCGAAAAACAAAGAGCGGGAGACTTGAGTTGACCTTCAGTTTAGCAATCGATAAAAAGAACAAAAAAAAAGTACTCGGGTCTCTTTGGGACTGTCTGGAGAAGCGTGTGGAGTCAAACATGGTGGTAATTACAGCTGATTACAGGGTTCAATGCTGAAACGTCCTTTCTTTGCATACCCTGTAAGCCATAAAATGCCACAGCGAGGCATGCACAACTGACAAATAAGATAGCAAAAGTTTACTGACTAAGACCAAGTCGTTAATCAATCTCTTAAGAACTTAGTTTAAAAAAACTTTAATTCCGATATTATAAAACCTGATTTTCTGAGTCAAACCTTAACCTTTAGTTTAGCTATTTTCCAAAATTCTGAACTATTTCCCGGAGATTTTGGAATTTACTATGCGATGATTTCCTTTACAACGTTTCGACAATAATCTTAACATATAATCTAGCTATTCAGAAAATTTCATGCCATTTACTTGGCATTCATAACTATACGATGATTTCGCTTGCTACAGCGTATCTATGTCAAAGGCAAGTTTGAGCTCAAGCTCTTTTGGGTTTTCAGCTGGCTCCTTAGCTTCACTTTGCCTTTGGCTCCTTGCGAAAACACAATTTGCATGAAACTGTTGTCATTAATTGCCACGCCCTGCCTCCCCAGTAAAAGGAGGAGGGTGGGGGGTTAAGGGGGATGGGCGACTGCCGTCGGCCTTTGCGTGCTCAAGTTGAAATTCCAGCAAAATGAAGCAAAGATAACAACGACAACGACGACTATAACAAAAACAATAGCAATAGCAATAGCAACTAAAACAACAACAAGGATAAACGCCTTTGGGGCTAGCGAACGTTGATTAAGGACAAGTGCAAAAAGAATTTTCGTTTTAAATTGTTTCGTGGCAAAGACGCCGCCTGTAACTGAAACTGAAACAGAAACTAGACTAGGCAAAATGCATATTAGACATACTCGAAAATGCTTCCGTTTTACATTGACCCACTTGGCAGACAGTTTTACAGCAAAGGCAAAAGCGGACATTGAAGAGCGAGAGAGCGAGAGAGTATGACCACTAGGCGGGAGGGAGAGCGGGGAAAGGCAAGAAGAATCGACAAAACGATTGGGTAAACGCACAATTAAGGAAATGACAAAAGAAAAACTGTCAGGGCGTAACGGTTAAGCACACTAATCGTAACCGATTTGCCATTTACTTCGTGGTACTTAAAAACATATCTGTATTTTCTGTGAATTTTCACACTTCAATGTTAGCGAATCGGTATAATGTTTAATAAATAAAAACAAATGTGTAATTCATTTGCATTTCACACTTTGTTTATGAGTCGAATCGCAACCGCGGCAATGTGATTTAAAATTTATGGAATGAATCGGAACCAGAATTTGTATCGTTACCGATTGAATAAATCAATTAAAGTACAAAAGTACTTATAATAAATGATAAACTTCAAAAATTTGTGGAATGAATCGGTTAAAAGGCTCGAATTTTTTAATCGTAGGTAATTAAAAGAGTTTCCAAATTAAAAAAGATAATGTTTTTATCCGAAATTATACATTGCGATCTCAATCTTTTGCAAATTTATAGAATGAATCGGTTAACCGTTGCAATGTGATTTTGTGAATTATGTGTGAAATTATCAAAATCGAAAAGTTTTATTGTGAACAACATAATTTTAGCAAAATAATAATCGAAGAAATCATTGAACCCATGCAGCAATAGACTCAAAAACTTGCGTAATTTGACTGTAAATTCAAAAGCGAAACGGTTATGAATCGCCAGTGGAAAGTCACGTATCGGTTAGTCAATCGAATGAATTATAGTCCGAAATGTGCAACGCTTTGACTAGCGCGTATCATTTTCTAGCTCAATTGCAGTGCAAATCGCATATTGTGTGCTTCTTTGTTTCGAATTCAACGGTCAAGCTAGATGAGAATCGAAATCGTTTGTCGATTTTCAAAAGCATTTGGTGGCAACAACGAAACGCAGCCGTTTGCATCATTCGTTCGTTCCACTTGCAGTAGCGGCAATGGCAACGGCAACGGCAACGCAATGCCAAGCAAATTGCCCAAAAATTTGTGGTGCTTTGTTGAAAGCTTCAGAAGAAAGAGAGAAATAAAAAAAACGCCACGTAGGCGAAACATATTTTGTAAATGCTTCCGTTTTGCATTGACCTAGTTGAAGGCACAGAAGGGCAGGGCAGGGCAGGAGGGGAAAACGCGTGAAAATTTGCTTAAAAGTCGCCACTTGGACACGTGATGGCAGCACCACAACAACAGAATGTAAACGCGCCCCATCAACAGTCAAGCAGCCAAGCAAGAACCATCGAGCCAATGTGGGGAGGGAGGGGGAGGGGAAGGGGAGGCACAGCCCACATTTAAGCACATTAGCGCTGATTATAACGGCATTTACATGACAGCCCTGAGGGGCTGACGGGGCGTGCCGAGTGCTCAGCACAATTACAACTGATGCCCCACTAGGCGTATGCGTAATGTTTCCTCTCGCACTCAGTATGTGTCTGTGTGTATGTGTGTGTGTACGTTTCATTGGAAATGTTTAATAGAGCCATAAAATAAACATTGAGCAATTAACATTGAGCAAAGCAAACTGAAAAACGTATCTAAATTCAATTATAAACGAATCTCTGTCTACGCATTAAAGTCGTCAGTCAACGCGACTGTCGAACACGATGTAAAACACCATAAATGAATTTAAAACTAAATAGTTAAATTAATGCAAAAATTGCATCAATTTTATACAGATTATTCACTTTCTATGTTTCCCCACTTATTGACTATTTTTAGTCTCACATACCCCCCTTGGTTGCATATCTTACAGGGTAGCTAAATGAAATCTAAACAAAAGGCAAGGCAAATGCGTTATTAGCAAGTTGTTGTATGTTAGTTTCGCTTAGCAACACAAATGTGTGTGTGTGTGTTGTTTGGAATTCGACATATATTTCTTATGCTTCCTTCTTCTTTCTTTTTTGATTTTTGTTTTGTTTTGTGGGTCGGGAATTTTACAAGCAGCAGCAGCAGCAGCAGAAGAGCAACGCAACGTTGAGGAAAACATTCAAATTGATTGATTATGCAAAGAGTTGAGATTGAGATGGAATTCTCTTTGTGTGTGTCCCTTTCGAAAATCTCTGCAATTGTCTGTTTCTATTTCTCCCCACACACACACA
Organism: Drosophila pallidifrons; assembly: GCA_023558445.1. NCBI lineage: Eukaryota > Metazoa > Arthropoda > Insecta > Diptera > Drosophilidae > Drosophila > Drosophila pallidifrons. The sequence goes on from CM042351.1 coordinate 8,358,343, forward strand.
CACACACATGAAGAAGAAGAAGAAGAAATCACATTTTTGCCAGCTTCTTGTTCGATTTTTAGCGCTTGTGTTATTTCCATTCACTCGAAATGAAATCCAAGGCAAGGCAAGGCGGAAAAAAATAAAACTTTGCCAAGCACAGTCCACAAAACGTATCCATTGAAGCGATCTATTGTAGCTGCGCCGTGACAGCAGCTGCTACTCACCTCCCCCTCGCTGCCCCCTCCTCGCTCCTTGTCTAACACCCCTTCGTTTGGTTTTGGCAAGCGAAGCAAGACAGACAGTCAGACGGAGAGCGACAGCAATGTGCTGCTGCTGCTGCTGGTGCTTTCTACTTCAGTGCGTGCCACGTTGCGTATGCGCGCTATTTATAAAAATCAATTTCTGCCCTGCCTTGGCAGCAGGAGCCGAGGAAGGCAAACAAACAAACTAGAAACAAACAGCACAAGAAATAAATAAATAATGCTGCCTCTGCTGCTGCTGCTGTTTCAAGCACCGGCAATAACACAGCATAAAAAAAAACAAAACATAAACTGATCTTAATCGAAAGCTGATCGACCAGACAGTTACCCCGCACAGAAGGGGGACTAATTCTCCCTTCCCTCCCCACATGTAATTCCCTTTGCAGCATTTTACGACTCGCAATCAAATTTACTTGAATGCCTTACGAAGAGATATTTTGGTGCCCAGTTGATGCTCAATTATGTGGGCCACCCAGAAATAAAATGCGAAACTTTCAACTCATCAATTTCAACTAATCAGCAGCATTCTTTTCATTGAGAACTTTTCTTGCACAAACTTTCAATTGCTGCAATCGCTTGAAGTAGACTTAAGGGTCAGTTGCAATCAATCATCAGGTTCATTGTCGAGGTCGAGTGCAGAGCTCTCTTTGCGTTTTCAGTTCACTTTCCCAGTTGCTGCTCCCAGTTTACACATTATTCGCCTGCCTCGTCTCACGGCACTAGCAAAAACAATGACAAAACTTGAAGGCAGAGCGCTGAGAAGCAGCAGCAACTAAAACAACAACAACAGCAACAACAATGAGAGCAAGCACAACGTCAAATCTTATAAAATAAACATTTATTTTTAGCACTGCGCACTCGTTTTTGTTTTTGTTATTGCTGTTGTTTTTGTTGTTGTTGCCTTTTTTCTGTGCTATTCGCTTTTCTTGTTAATTCTCAAACTGGCGAAATGAAAAATGGAAAAAGGCACGCTGGCAAAAAGAAAACACAACATTTTTCAAGCGCCACAAGCAACGAGAATAACAACAGCAGCTAATTCAAATGCCAAACCCCAACCCTCTGTGCTCTGTGTAAGACGATCGATTTCCTCTTTTTTCCTCAGCTTTCACTCGCAGTCTTCACTGCATTCTTATGCTTTAAGGTATCTTTATGTTCCCTCCCTTGTCAACACATACAGCAAGTTGCCTTTTCATATTATCTGTCGTTTAGTGCTTGATTTAAAACTTATGTTTTTTTATTTTAACGATCTACTGTTTTGCTTTGCTTTACTTATTTTCCTGTTGCAGCGGCAAACTTCGTAATTTGTTTTTACATTTATTGTTTTGCTTTATATGTATTTGGTATATTTTGTACTCTATGGTATTTTTGTAATGTGGTAGTATATGTCTATACTTTTGCTATATTTTAGTACATTTGTTCAATATGAATTCAGTATATTTTAACAAAAGATTTCACGCACAAATTCATTTTATTACTTTCTTATCTATTTGTATTCTTTTTCGTATTTAATTCTACCAATTCTTTCTTCTTATCTGTGTGTTTAGTTTGTCTTTATGTATTTTACTGATTTCTTTAGTTACATTTTCACAATCTTCCCTTTCTTTCTATATTTTCTTATTTATTATTTATTTTTTTCTTAACACATTTGCCTTGCCTTGTCTTATCTGTTACGCGTTTTATTTTTGTTTATCTGTTTTCTGTTTTCAGCAGTTCCTCTATTCTTTCATTTCCAAATGTCTGCCTCTCTATCTTACACTTTCCTGTTGTGTTTTTCTATGTTTATATTTACACGTAGATCACATTCACATGATCTTCCTCTGACCCACCTTCTATTCCCTCATTTATCGAGCACTGCAACTGCACAAGCTGTTATCAACTAGTTCGCTCTCAAGCTATTGTCGTTGTCTCTCGCTCTGTTTCGCTTTCGACCGAGTGCAAATTCCATTTTATTTTATTTACTTGGGGGTCTTTGCTTAATTAGCGTCTGTTGTTCTGCTTGTTATAGTTATAGTTATATTTTTTATTTCTTGCTAGCTTCTTGTTGTTGTATTTTTGGAGGAAGAAGCGTAACGCCAACGCGGAAGCTTTTGCAAAAATGCTCCCACACTCAGACACTGTTTTACCCCTCCCCCCCCTATTCAGTTACCACCTCCATTTGGCTGCCTGCCTGCCCCTTGTGCTCCCCTGCAGGCGCTGCTGCAACACTTTTGGATCGACGCCAGCCATTGGAGGCGCTGCTGATTCATTTCAACTTTCGGCTTTTGGCTTTCGTTTTTCATTTCATTTCGTTCGCTTTGTTCGCCTGGCATTTTCTCGTTTATTTCGGAATGTTTTGCTGTTTTTTTTTTTTTTTTTTTTTTTTTGGTTGGTTCACTTATCTTATCGCATCGCATAATTGAAAGACACGATGACCTTAAAATATAATTAATATTAAATAAAAACAAAAATAATAATCTGATTTCCCGCGCTACATAGACCGAGAGAGAGAGAGAGAGAGAAAGAAAGACAGACCTCATTTGGCACATGCCACATCATGCACCACATGCCCATCCATATTCACGAGGCCAACATGTCGGCTACTGAATTATGAGTTGTTTTTCTGTTTTCTGTTTTCGTTCTAGCCCGAGGAAGCCAGAGAGAGGGAGAGGAAGACGCGACGACACATTCGGTGGGTCAGTTGAATTATCGTTCAACTCTAATTTGTCGCATGAGTAACGAATATATATTGGAAATAGTTGTTTGACACAAACACTGCACAAATAATGCACTGAATGGCAATGAGAGTTGAGCTAGTAAAATATATTGCTCAATAGCGACCATGTTACGTATACGTATTGCATTAAGTATACGCAGAGTTGCCAGTTGCCAGTTGCTCAAATGTTTCAAACTCGACAGCTGCTTTCCCTTTCAATTAAATAAATTAGCAAAAACGCACCCTTTTTTCCCCAGCTCATATATAATTTAAGAGCAACCCTATCAACAATTTGTGCCCTGCCTTTGTCTGTCAAAGAATTTGTACAAAATGCTGAATATTTCATAAACGATATGTACGCTTATTTGCCAGGTTCTTATCAAATTTTCATTGCATATCGATGTGTTTTTGTTTTTATTCTTGTGTGTAAACAATATGAAATAGTTATTATTATTTTTTGGGGTGCTGCAATATTTTTCGTGCTCTGTGTTGTGTTTAAATATTTACCTGGCCTATTTGTTAATTAATAATGAAGCACCCCAGAAAAGACCTTGTCCCATTTCAGCTCGACCCAAAGGTCTGACATTGCTCTCCGTTTCTCTCTTTTCGGTCTGTGTGTCTGTCTAACCTAACACAGCCATTGTCCATTGACGTAATTTTCGATTTCATTTATTTTACATTTTACCTTGAAAGCTCCTTTCACATTGCTTGATATTGCTCTAAGCTTTTGTGGCGGAGGCACAGCACAGGATTCACATGCAACTTCAACTGTGACCTTAACACCTCTCGGTGCACAACTTGCTCGCTGTCAATGGGCTCAAAATCCGTGTCATTAACAGTCAGAGTCATAGTCATAACAATAACAGCGCGACAAGCATGGCTTGTTACCTGACCTGTGATCGTGTGCATATCGACTAATTTGATACCCTATTTTATTTTGGAATTTGTACATTTAGAAGGAAAATGTGGAAATCGATTAGACTGTACTATCGAAAATATGATCGATATATCTATATATTGAGTTTTAATATTAAATTAAATATTCAATGTATATTAAAGAAGGATATAACATTGATTGATTTGAAACCTAAGCGACGCAATGAATAATATTTGGATTTGTGAAAACGATAATATTATCGATAGTTGTTCAGGTTGGTTATCGATTGTATTTCAGCTTAACTGTATAGAAATTACTTTGGTTTATCCATCGTTTTTTCCCCCGACATGTTTACTGCTCATGTTTGCTTGTTGCTTGTTTATCAATTTAGTTAGATGAAGTTGCGCGAATACTTTTTGCCACATCTTATATGGCTACTACTTGTTTTATGGCAATAGGCATTTTCAACACTTTATGCTGCACTTTATTGCCGCGCATTTTACGATATGGGTAGAGGGTATTAAAACCACAGGCTGTAACCGCAAAAACCAGTGCAATATACTCTCGCCCCCCTCTCACTGCTCTCTCCGCCGCGGCGAAGCTAGCCATAAAGTCAATGCTACCCAGTGCGAAAGAAAATACATAAGTAGCAAGCACACTTAATACCCAGCAATGACGTCGGCGGCATCAACACACTCGGCTTGCTTTTCAGTTCACTTCCATTTTCTTCGCATTTTTTTGTGTCGTTTTGTATTTTGTCGCTCATTCTTTTGGCTTTTATTGTGTGTGTGTGTGTGTGTGTGTGTACTTTTTTGTGATGTTGCCCTGCACCATTATAAAAGCGTGTGTTGCAACAACAGCAACACTAACCATCTTTGATGATGGGTCAGGTGTTGCAAAAAAAAAAAAAAACAAAAAAAAAAAAAAAAAAAAAAAAAGAAAAAAAGTTTCAACAACGCGAAGGCTTTAAATAACCTGCCACCACCACAATCTCTCCTGCTTTCTTTCCGTTGCGCCGCAGCAGGAAGCTATTACGTTCGTTGGAGGCGTATATGTACGTGCCACGCCCACTGGACTCGACGAGACGCGGACTGCACCTTTGACTGAATTCATGGGCTGTGCCAAAGGTCAAGGTGTTGCCGCCATCCAAGCCATTCCATTCCATTCCATTCACTTGCGCTGTTTGGCCCCAAAAACTTGTTTTAAAAATATGCCCAAAACGCCGCAAATATTGCCAAAAGCCATTTGGGCCACGTGCGCTTGATGGCCACCCACAGGGGGTTGAACGGGGAGCCTCTTGTCCACCCAACTGCTGTTGGTCAGTTGCAGACAGGCGAGAGAGAGAGTGAGAGAGCACGAGAGGGAGAGAGAGACAAGGTCATTTGTTTTGTGCTTTGATTCACAATTGATTGAGATAGATAGCGCTAGATAAAGATACTTTAGTATCTTTAAAATTGATGAAAACAGATACGCGCCACGTTGTGCTTTAAATTTCACGGGCAACCTTTTAAACTCAACAACGAGCAACTTGAAATGTATTTTTATTTAAACTAAAGCATCCAGATATGAGACGATATTTGCTTTAAATTTAAGTACTTTTAAAAATGCAAATAGAAAATGAAAATTCATAAGCTCATTGCTGAAAATTTTTGGTACTTCTATTATTCACAGCAACGCATTCTACATAATTTTGTCTACTTTTCGGTACAAGTTTTCGAACAAAAAGAATTATCAGTTAACAGTTCAGTGAATTCAGCAAGCTTAAGCTGCAAATATTTTTAGATATTTTTAGTCAGTTGCTTTTGCATTGGTATCAAGCAAGCTACAAGTATTTTTTAAATTTAATATGATTTCGTGATTCATTTTTCAAATTTATCCTATATAATTTTCTATCTATTTTTCAAGTCTAGTTTTTAAACAAAATTAGCAATTAATACTTCTGACATTTCAGATCGTTTTTTTTACTGAATTACTGTCAAAGAACGAAAACTATTTTATGCTCTTATGCATTTTTAAAGCCAGAGTTGTAGCAAAGTTAAAGATATGGATTTGAAGAAGAAAATCAATTATGAAGCTAGGTGCAATAGTTTGTGGACGCAAAAGTATGTGGCCTCAGCAAAATTGGGGTCTAGTTTAGTTCGAAACATAAGCAGCTTATAGTTGTTTGCAACTATAGCTGTGCGCTCCCCAAAGGCGAAGAGAAGCGAGAGAAGCCATTGATGAAAAAGCGGGGCATGTGTCATGTATTATGCAGCAGTGGCAGCAACAGCGTCCTATCTTTTCTATGTTGCTGTTGCTGTTGTTACCCAACCAACCACATCGACATCCTGCACCCTGACAGTTGTGACCCCAATGGGAAAAAGCTACTACTCACTTTACTTCTTGGGGATTTCACTCTCTGCAGCAGTGGCGTGAGTTGCTGTCGCTGCTACTTCTGCTGCTGCTGTGTTGCTGCTGTTGCTTGAAAGAAACTTTGTTGATATATATTTTTACTGCTCATGAAATTTGCAGCAGAGCAGAGCAGAGCAGAGCGGAGGGAAAGCGGCTAGCAAGCAGGGGACACGATGGCGACAGCGACAACAGCTCTGGACGACAACGAGAACAGTTCGTGTAAAAGGCAATGGGCATTAAAATTGCATGCGCACTAAAGTATGCAATGGGCAATGGGCAAATAGCAACGCTTGGCATGTCAGCAATTAGAAATGCCAGAGCAAGACGGGGGGAGAGTGAGAGAAGAAGAGGAAGGCAGGCTGTGACTTCCTTCCAGCTGAACTTACACGTTACGTCCAATTGCAGTGCGAGAGTGCACCATAAATCATGGCAAGTACACACTTACACACACACACACACACACACACACACACACACACACACACACACACACACACACGCGCGCGCAGACACAACCACACACTCACACACACAGCGACACTTTTTGGTCTGTGACGTCAAAGTCAGCAAGGCGTTAACTGCGTTGGCGTCGTCGTTGTCGTTGCCATTGCCAGTTATTATTGCTGCTGCTGTTCGCTCTGCTTCTTCTGCTCTTCGCACCTTTTATTTTTGCACCTGGCTGAACATCGCACACACGTGCCACGTGCCACGTCTCAAATTACCTGGCGTCTCCACCATGCAGCAGCAGCAGAAGCAGCAGCAGCTCATCAATTATCGATAGTCGACGAGTGGGCTGAAAGAGTTGCTACTGTTGCTGTTGCCCACCTTCTTTTGCACCTTCTCTGTCTGATATCTGATTAAATATATAATAATAAATATAGTTCTAAATATAAACTCTCATTACATTTAATTGCACACACTGCAAATACAGCTGCCACAAAACACGCAACTGCAACCTGCAACTTAAAAAAAAACTAATTAATAATAAACTTTGATGACTTAATATAGATTTCAAAGCATTATCGACTTTATTGGGGCAAAGTTTGCAGAGCAAAAATAACTTTCAGCGAATTGTTCGGCTTCTAAGTTGCTGACAACTTAGCTACACTTTTCATTCATTGCATTTTTAGGTAGTATTAGACATACATATTCATATAAGTGGTTAACAAATAAATTAATTAATGTTATTGTCTTCCAATCTAGTATTTACTTAATAGAGCAATTATGTACTTCGATTCAAAGCTAAAGAAAAATGAAACGATTATCGTTTGATTCTGTCGTTCTATTCGTCATACAATTTACTTATTATCTTTAGATAGATAAATTGTAAATAAAAAAAAAACGATTATCGTTTATTGCGTAAGTAAGAAATATACCAAATTAATATACCAACAAAGAAACTAAAATATACCCATGGCTATATTTGTTATAACATTGCATTTTTAAATTAAATGCGAAATACTAATTTGAGTAGCTAAACAAGTAAGAAATAAACCTAATTTATAAACTAAAAGAGAAAGTAAAATATACTAATAGCTTTATTTGATATGCAAATATACCAGTTAATTCAAAATATACCACAGAGTACAAATAATACCAGATTGTCAGCCAACGCAACTAAGTTGTTTTCTGTCATTTAAACTTAATTCTTAATTAACTTGAACAATTTTTAACCGATCACAACCAAATGTTTAGAAATCATTACGACCGAATTCTATTCTATCAGGCATGCTCCGGTTTTCACTTTTCGTTTTCGTTTTGGGACCAAAACCGAGATTTTCGTTTTTAGGTGCTCCGGTTTTCACACGTTTTTGGTCATCGTTTTGCTATCGGAACGTTTCATTTTTTTACTGCTAAAACAGCTGACTTGTGTTTTGGTTAAAAGTAAACAACGCGAAAAAAATGTCTTTTGTATGTCCAATTTCGTGGGTGGATTGAACTCACATAAGGATTTTTTTATCCTGCATATAAATAATTATGCTTCCCTGAATGAAATATATTTGCCTTTTGTCTTTTTGCAAAGAAAGATTTGAAACTTTCTTTAAAAAATTAGTTGAACGGCAATCAGCTGTTTCCCACAAAAATGGGGATGCCACCTTTTAATGCATTTCATTCCGGTTATTCCAACAATTTTTTTTATACACTTTTAGCACATAACTAATTAAATTAAATTAATTAATTTTTAAAAAACATATTTTACCCCACTTCAACAAATTTATCGCCATCCGTTTGATTATACAAGTATTTTTAACTTGCTTTTTCATTCTATCGAAAGTATGGCAGCTTAGGCGATAACTCATGGTGTCGGACCTATCGGTCGCTCACCAAAACGAAAATTGTTGTTGCCGACGGCAAAATTTGATATCCAAATTTGAGGTGGGGTCAGAAATTAGTCGTTTTAAAAATAATTACAAGCCTAATTGATCTGCTGGCGGTCTTAAAAGAACGACAATAAACCAATGAGTCAACTACTTTTTTTCCTTTTGCAAATAAGATCCGATTTAATATAGAAAAGGCATTTACTTTTCATTTCGGCAAGTCAAATTTTTTCGTTTTGCAATTCGAAAAAATCTTGTGAAAGTGAAAACGGGAGCACCAATTTTTTCGTTTTCGTTTTCAAAACGAAAACGAAAACCGAAAGTGAAAACCGGAGCATGCCTGTATTTGTTTCGGGTTGTCAAAAAAATATAAATGAATTATTAAAGCAGTCGTCACATTTTTTAGTAACATTCGAAATACGAAGCTAATTTTGTTAGATCTTGATTGCTCTGCTTCTTGAACTTACAAATATCGCACTCAACTCGATTTGTGCTTTACATCTACTTGAAGTGCACAGTTTTTACAGCTTAGTTTGCTTTTAAGTGCTCCCTCGTTACAATTGCGCTATCTATACCCTGTAATTGGCTGCTTGAGCAGCATCATAATTCGATGAAAAGTCCATTTGAAAAGTAATTTTGTTTCCCCCCATTTTCAGCACGAAAGAAACGAAGTACGATACGGCAAATCGGCTTTTATCGTTGGCACAAAAGTTATCAATTCACAAACAGGACTTTAGCTAACTGACCCACGGCAACATCATCTCACGAACACGAACAGGATAAAGGGCAAAACAGAGCAAGAGAGAGATAGAATGAAGCAGCAAAGGATTTTCTAAGTAAGACACAAGAAGTAGAGAAGAAAAAATGAAACTCGCAACTTGACTGCAAAAATAAAGTAAGAAAAAGTAAGTCAAAAGGTCAAATGTATTATTAAGTTTCATGTATCCTTCATGTGCGTGTGTGTACGTGAGTGTGCGTGAGTCTGAATGTGTGTGTGTGTGTGTGTGAGTGTTGGGTGTGTTGCTTAAAGAAATTACATTTTTGGGGTTAACTGGTCAGGCGGCGTGACGCTTGTCGCTTTTCGTTGGCCTCGTCAAAGCGGCGACCTTCAAAATTGGTCGACAGCCGTGTGAAGCCCTCAAGTATCCTTTTGGCTCACATACACACACACACACATACACGCGCATACAAACACTCGCTGTCAAACACTTACATACACATGTCATTAGCCGCAACATTTTGCGCCGTTGGCATTTTCTCGTTTCACGTTTGTTTTTTCCCTCAGTTTTTTTTTCCTGTTTTTTTTTTTTACCTCTCGCTCATTTTTATTTGCCAAGTGCACGCAATGTGACAAACAACAAAGGTTGAAGAAGTAAAGCGATGCGAGAAAACATCGCACACAACCTCAGCTCAGTTCCCCCAACGCCCCAACACCTTCCCTTCCAGCGAGTGGGCGTGGCACTTAGTGTGGTCGCCTATGTGCAAAATTATAGTGTCATATCATGTAACATACGAATACGAAAACGAATGCGACTGCGAATAGTCGCCGTAAGTAGCAAGTGGGCAGCCTCCCTCACGCCCACTTTGCCGGGGCATAATCCACTTGAATTTCGTTAGCGAAATCATAATTAAGCGAGTGAGATTGCGAACCGCATCACAGTAGACGGCGACAATGATACCCTGTAAGCAGTTGACGCAGATTTATAGTTCAAGTTATCGATATCGATAGTAATTCTGTACAAATGCTGTTACACAAATTCTTCCAGAAATACGATATGTTAAATATTGACAACTTAATAATAAAAACTAGAAATTCATTTTCGATAAATACCGATAACGACAGTATTTGCTAGTCGTAGACCACACATCAAGAAAACTGTTACTAAAAATAATATAACGAAGATATTATACGATACATATTTCTCAGATAAATATTTGGTTAATCATAACCGAATTATAAAATTGTTAAGATATTTAAGAAAAACAAATTCGATAAATGATAGCGATAGATACAGTCGTCAAGGAAATTTTAGCTAAGCAAATTGTTGTCAAAAATAGGGATTGCCAATCTTTATGGCTTAACAATAACGATAGAAGTAGTGGATATGATACATATTTCTCTTAACAAATTTTTCCATTTGACAAAATCGTTTTGGATAAATTATAACGATAGTAATTGCAAACCATACTCCACACGTGAAAAACATGTTAATAAAACAATTTATAGAAATCAGTAAAATACACACATATTTCTCTGACAAATTTTTCCATATGAAAGTACTATTTTTGACAAATCTAAGAAACTAGAGATATTCGATAAGTAATTTGCACACTTTGCTTACTATCGATAAATATGTTAAATATGTTAAATATGTCAGAGTTCGGAGCTCTACCGAATAGTGAGATACAAGTTCCAATATACAAGATAAATGGCTACATCATAGCGACCTTTGGATGTACAACTGTTTTACAGGGTATAAGAGGCACTTGCACTTGTTTATTAGCAATGAGCAGTAGCAAAAGCAGCAGCAGCAGTAAATGTAACTGCTTGTTGTTCAGTTCAGTTCTGCTCCGCTCTGTTCTGTTCTGTTCTCCACGTCATTCCGTTAGAGCCGCTGGTGAGTTCGCTTTGCTTTTGGGGTTCGGGTTCAGTTCGCTTTGAGGTTTTGTTGTTGTTGTTGTTTTTGTTTTTGTAAATTATTCTTTTCTCTTTCTGTCATTGTTGTTGTTGTCGTCATTCGTATTGTTGTTGTTGTTGGTTTTTTGGTTGCTTAAGCATGCATGAAGCGTGCTCCTATTTAATGAACAAACTTTGCGGTTTTGTTGGCTTTTCGTTAGCCACTTGTCGTAATATGATTGCAGTTTGTTGTTCGTCCGTGGTTTCTTTCTCTTTGCTTTTGGATGGATGACAACAGCAAACTCTTGACGTCTGGTCAATAGCATAAGAAACTATGAGTTTAATGTGCGAAATGAGACCATAATGGCTATAAAAATAAAACCCAACAAAAGAAAACAAAAGGTGCACGCACGGAAATGCCGCCTTTAATCTGAAATTAATGTTCAAGTTAGCAGCAAACTTGAACATTTGGGAACCTACTTAAATACACTTGCTTGGCATGTAAATAAGAATATTTAATGAGTTCGACTTGCATGGTTCAAAAACATAAATTTAATAATCCAATTCTTGTTTGGAAGAAGTCTAAACTTTTTTCTTTTTTTCTTTTGTGTTTGACATGAACCAGTCAATTATTGCAAGTATCCATCTGAAGACACACCTTAGCCAAATAATTCGTAATTCGGACTGCACGCGAGCGCAAACACCCAATTAGCCATCAAACCGTCATCAATATCGCCTGCTTGACGAAATGACTGCAGCCCATGCCATAAGACTCGACTCGACTCAACCCGAGTCGACTCAGCTCGAAAGCTAATCAAAAAATACTTAAACCAAATGGAGGCACATTACGAGATATTGTAGGGTATTGCGGGCCACCCACACACACACACACACACAACACTAAACAGCAATCATTTGGATTTTCACTTCCCGTCGCAGGTGGCACGCAATGAATGTGCCCCGATGGCGGCGGCATATTATCGCATTTAGTATTTGTAATAATAATAATATTGTTATTATTCCTTTTATTATTACACATGCATTAATCATGTTATTATTTTGCTGATATTATTATTAATAATAATATTATTATTATTATTTTTATTGCTGATTGACTCAAGTGAAGGTTATGACATTCAAATTCAAATTCTATTTTCAATCAGTGTCGTCGCCGCACAGAACTTGAAAGATGCCCCCCGACAATAACAACATATGGCATGGGTCTCTGGCGACATCGACGATGACAACAACGACAGCAAAGTCGACGACAACAAAGTCAACCAACTCAATTATACAAATATTATACAAACATTAGAAATGCATCAAGAATAACGAAGGATATTTGAGCACGAAACTATATCGTGGCGCAAATGGGAAACGTGGAGTGAGGAAATGGAATGCGAATCTTTGTACTAGGGGAGACCTTCACTCTGATTACTTCACCCCCTCCCAGCAGAAGCATATTGTAATCGATAACACTGCGCAATCAAGTTTCGCAATCGAATTTGCAAATTGTCGCTACCTAAATAGATACAATTTTGTTCTATTATTAACTTCTGTGTTGTAATCAATATAGACGTGGGCTGTACGCACTGTGTGTTTGTGTGTGTGTGTTGTCTCTGATACGCATCTTATCGTCATGTCAAATATCGTGATTGCAATCGACATTGATAGAGCGAATAAATTTAGTTTTTTGAAGGTTGCCAACTACCGTTTGACAACTTGGAGTGTGTCAAATGTCAGATGTGTAACAATACGATGAATTGCCAACGTTTTTCAGTAATTGATACTATAGAAATAATAATATATTACTTACTATCGATAGTATTTATAATCTTTGAAAAACGCTTAATTTAGAAAAAAAAATAAGAGCATGCTTTTCCTTGATGTGTTATCATAATTTCAAGTATATTTCAAAAGAGATTTCTTTGTAAGTTCAAAGGATGTCTCATTATTGAATGAGTATAATTTTCGAACACGATGTCACTTACTATCGATAACAGTTAACACGAATTAATACTGTAGAAACGATTGCAGTGATGACGCCTTCAAAGTTCCAAATCAAAATAAATAATATAGAACTAATCAAAACCTATATTTTTTTCAGTTATAAAATAAACATTTCAATAAAGATTTCTGCGTAAATTTAAAAGCTGAACACAACTCTCGATGACAACTTTTTGTTACGTAGTGTGCAGTCAATTTGAACAACAACTTAAGCACGGATGTGACTGGATGTCTCTCTACGTAACCTTCGATGAGTTCTGTGCTCTGTGCAGCTGATTAGCTAAATGGTTTCTTTTTTTTTTGTGTATTCCCCTATTTTTATTTTTTTGGTAGTGGGTGCAGTTCTTTTTTTCGGCGGTTTTTTTTTGCATGTGCTCCCTCTTTGTTCAGTGGGGGACAATGCTATCGAATCACGTGAATGAACTTGTTTGCACACGACAACAATTGCGAATACGTAATAAAAAAAGTAATAATAATAAGGCTTGACGTAGTCCGCAGATAATCTCGACTAGCGAAATACCCTAAGGGAAATTCAACAGATGCTTATCACAATTAGAAAATTATAGCAATCTTTTGGGCAATAAATCAAGCATGGCAAAAGCATAAATTAAGTTGATTTTTAAGCAAGAAGATACGCAAACATAATTACTGCTTATTGTATATCATTTCACATGGACTTTATCTACGATTATATAGCTTTCCCACGGATTACAGATATACAGGGTATATGGCAGGCGACAGCAAACAGCAAATTTCATTGCTCGACGACTGTTTCCGTTTTCATGTCTGTGGCAAATTTTTGCACACTCAACGCCAATCAATTTCGAGATAGTTTACGATTATTGTTTTTAGCTGAATGCCGTTCCGAGGGGATGATGCCAAGAGTGTGTTGATTTTTGTTAGTGGGTGTCAGTCGCGTGTCACATTCACAACTATGCTACATTAATGTGTGTTTGTGTGTGTGTGTATACCCTATAGATAGGGAAATGTTATGTACTCTAGTTGCCCTTCCCACCTCCCCAAAAAAAACAGATATATTCACATTGGGGGTGCATAATATGCCAGAATTTATTTGACATTTGCAAATCTGGCGTGTGAAAACAATTAGATACCACAAAACTGTATTTGCCGATTCAAGTGGGGAGGGGAAATGCTGCTCGATGGGGTCACACGCGGTAAATGTTTACCGGAAAAACTAGCCACAAATGTCAGACACCAAAACAGCAACATCAATCAGCAACATTGATAATGGTTCTGACAATGACAATGCACTCTGTTGCATAAACGGTGAGTGTGTTGGAAAAGTAGGGGAAAAGCTCAACGGACACACAACAAGTAGCAAATATGTCAGCAAGATCATATTAGTTTTCACACACTACAACTACACAACTCTTTCTCTCTTTTCAGTGTCTGTAAAGTGTCTGTAACATTGATTTTTTTTATTAACATTAAGCTATGTTAACGGTGTAAAAGTAGACAAAGCGGCCATGGAAATTATTTTAATGGCCATGTGCAGAGGCTATTAAGTTAAAGTGCTCACTATAATTTACATTATACAGAGATTTAAATATCTCACTAACATTTTTAGCATAGCTTCGAAGCGTGTTAGTTAACATTGCAATGTTAAATTTTGCTTTAGCTCGCAACTAATTTAATTGCAGAACTTTGTGCACAGGTAATATTATTTGTATTCAATAAAAGACTACGTCTCTCTCCAGATGGAATGAAATGGAAATGAAGCCAGCTAGATTGGTCATATGAAAGCAGAGATGTCTACACTATCATATTGTTAAATGGTTAAATTCCTTTACATGTTTCATTTGGAATGTGAATAGGAAGTGAAACAAAGTGGCAATAAACTAAAGTGAAAAAGGATGTCGACAATTAAAATTCGAATGTGAAATGAAATGGAATTAAAATGTATTTATTTTATATTTAATATAGAAAACCATACAACACTTTGATGAATACAATGTGAAGTAGAATTGAAAATCACTCCAATTGGATCGATGAAGTGAAAACGAATTTGAGGAATGACATAAAAGTGAAACAGCAGAAACTGTACTTACAGCACGTAAGAATAAAACGGAATTGAAACAAAGTGAGAAAGATGTGAAGCATAATTCTAACATACAACCATTTTCAAAATATGGAATGAAGTGGAAGGGCAATAAAAGGGGAAAATCAATAAAGTGAAGGGATAAAAATGCGAATTCGTAGAGAAATGGAATTGAAACGAATGGCAAACATATTTCAAGCACTTGAATGAAGAAACTTTGAGCAGAGTTAAGAACACGACACTTGATGTTGTTATTACAACAATAGTTATCGCTGCTTGGTATTCTTATTACACTAGATGTTGTGTTGTTATAATTGTTGTTGTTTTTGTTGTTGTCGTTGCTGGTGTGTTGTGTTGTGTTGTGTTGTGTGCTCAACTACGTAATGAGAGGATTAGCCCAAAGTTCTCAATGCCATTGGGGCTTTAGATGGCTTGTGCAAACAGTGAATGCCAATTGATAACTAGTTGGGTCATATCTACGCGGTGTGCAGTGCACGGGGTTGTGTGAACGACAATGTAGACGGGGCGTTATACAAACACACACACTCAAACTCACACACACACATACACAAGAGGGACATGTACAGCACACGAGCGAGAGGGAACACGATAGAGCGATAGAGAGAGAGCGAGCGATACTCTGATGATAATGAATTTTTGCATTTTTCTGATAACTTGCACAGAGAGAGACAGAGAGAGAGAGCGAGTTCGAGAGAGAGAGATTGATTGGGTGAATAGTATACCAAATTCGGCAACGAAGAAATCACGCAATTTCAATCTGGATTTCTTGGGCTCCTCGCGTGGATGATGCACCGTTATCTGATCGCCATCGGCCGATATCATCGTCTCGCTTGGTGGCGATATCGAATATTGTTGCAACATGCGACGCTGCTGTTCGGTCAGCTCGTCCAGCGGATCGTTCGTCGTCGAGGATGCTGCGGATCCGCAACTCGTCGCACTCGAGGGCGTCCCACAGCCGCCGCCGCCGCCTCCTCCTCCACCGCCGCCGCCGCCACCACCCAACGACGCCAGGGACGCCAAGGTTGACGTTGAGGCACCAATGCCACCGACACCACCAGAAGCGGCCAATTGTTGAGCAATGAGCAGCTTCTGTGCATGCTCTTCGGCCTCTTTTTGTTTTTTGAAATCTTTCATTGGCACATATATACACACACATATATTGTATATAGCATATCACATCATATATAGTATATAGATATATATATTCATAATATAAAAATAAAGGGATAAATCAAAATCAAGAAGCAAATTGTGCTAGGACAAGTTCAACGGCGGAAAATCACTTAAGTGAGGAATATCAGGTAAGAGAGGAAGACAAAGACAGAGAGAGAGAGAGAGAGAGAGAGATAGCTTTGTTGTATTACCTATTCACTTTGTTCTTGAACACAACAACAATAATAACATATGCTTGTACAATTGTTTTGGATACGAGTTCTTTGATTGTTGCCTTTGATCTTTAATTAGCCTCCACAATGGGGTTACGCAAATTGAACTCTCTCATTTACATTTTTTATTCATCGCACTATATGCTCTATTACTTGTAAAGCTTTCTCTTTGCATAATTCAGATATCATCTGCTTAACACCGCTCTTAGCTTTACGCAATAAGTCTTCTACATTGTTCCCAATAGCTGATTAACAGCGCTGTTAACTTAACATGTTCCACATTGATTCCAAGATTCCAACGGCTGCCTGCTGGAATTGTAATTGCAATGGTGCTCGTTTTTATACCCGCTACCCATAGGGTAGAAGGGTATTATAACTTTGTGCCGGCAAGAAATGTATGTAACAGGTAGAAGGAGGCATCTCCGACCCTATAAAGTATATATATTCTTGATCAGCGTAGAGACCATGTCCGTCTGTGTGTCTGTCCGTCTGTCCGTCCGTCCGTATGAACACCAAGATCTCAGAGACTATAAGAGATAGAGCTATAATTTTTTTTCGACAGCATTTGTTATGTTTGCACGCAGATCAAGTTTGTTTCAAATTTTTGCCACGCCCACTTCCGCCCCCGTAAATCAAAAAAATTTAATAACAAGCGTAATTGTAAAGCTAAAATTGCGAATTTTGGTATATACAATAATAACTATAGTATTTATGATTCCTGAAAATTTTGGTTGCGATCAGATAAAAATTGTCGAAGTTATTAAAGAAATACTTTTGTATGGGCAAAAACGCCTACTTACAAGGGGTCTAATTTGCATTGGCCGACAATCTGGTATATTGTGCTGTCTATGGTATATTTTGAATGCGGTACTATATCGATATACCAAATATACCATTTGGTATATTTTTTGGTAATTTTAGTATATTTGGTATATATTTTATAATAATACCCCAAAATATATTTTTAGTATTTTTGTAGTATAATTGGTATGTTTTGAGAATAATACCGCAAAATATATTGCTTTTATTCAAAATGGGTAGCGGGTATCTCACAGTCGAGCACACTCGACTGTAGCTTTCTTACTTGTTTTAATTGCTTTCCATTAATAATATTTTTGCTCTATTTTTAATAATATTTCGTTTCAATGTAACCACAACATGTTATATTTTATGTTATTTATTTATATTGTTAGAGTAATTTTCTGTTTTGCGACCAAATTGTGTTGAAATCCTTTTTCATTTCATCCTACTTTTATTGTACGAATGCATTTGAGAGTTTGCGGAATGTGGTCAAAGCGATGATGCACTATGACTCTTATGACACTGTTCAGAATAAAGAAATCGATTGGCCGGTGAGGCGAAAGAAAATCAAATGAAATTACAAGACGATAATCTGATGATGCCCTTAGCTGACGATGACGACGTCGACGATGGCTGAAAGTGCTTGAAAATTCAATTTCAATTTGCAATTTGAAAAATGAAATTTGTGACCGCCAAGTGGGGATCAAAATTAATCACAATTTTTTTACTTGCGTTGTGTGCGAGAGTATAGCGAGGGCGGCTAGCTGACCTTGGAATGGGGCGTGGCTGGCAGAGAGTCCAGCATGAGTAATGTGTAGTTTGTGGGGCAAACTTAGTGTTTCACCAAGTTGTTTGCCACAATTGCGGAAATGAACGAGTTACAAATACTACAGAACAAAAATAAAATAAAATAAAATAGATAACGAATTGAATGAATGGGGAAATGGAAATGACATTTTTGTGGCCAAATGCAATTTTCGCAAAACAGTCGCAAGTTGTCAATAAAGCAAACCGTTCATTAGCTGCCTGTTTAGCAGCGCCCTCTGGGTGTCGTGTCAAAAGGGGAGCAGACGCTAAGCGGCTTAAGCTTGTGAAGGCTGTGGCCCACAATAGCCTTCCTTCCGCTTCGGTTGCATCGCTGCCCAACCACCCCGATAAACTATTTAACGCTTACGAACGAGAATGTCACACACACAGACCCACATTCAAAGTCAGCCTGCTTATGAGAATGAGAATGAGAATGATAATGCTAATGCTGCCGCTAATGCGAGTGCTAATAATAATGACAAACTTATGCAGACAAAATTGCTGGCTGCTCACGCGACTGACACAGAAAAAAATAAACCTGATTCACAATTCTATCTTATCGCTATAAAAATTGTGCCGATGACGTCATCAGTGCGCTGCTGCGGCTGATAATAACAGCAAAGCGTCAGAGATTAACAGCAGCGTCAACGATCAACTGTTATTAATAGAGCGCAGCGCTGTTAAGTTACGTAGTGTGCCACTGTTAAATTGTTAATGAGCTCTCATGTTAAAAAAATAAAGCACACACAACATGTTGACAAAAACAAACGGCAACAACAACAAGCTTCGTTTGTTGCATTTGAGAAGCAATGAAAATCAATTAAAATTAATTGATTCAAAAGTCAAATTAAAGGGGGGAGGCCGCTGCTTACAATAACAGGCCGCTTTATGGCGCGCCTTGTTGATGTTGTTTTCTTGTTGTTTTTATTGTTGTAATTGACTGCTCGTTGATGTTGATGCTGCTTGTTTGTTGCAAATTAAACGAACAATGTGCAATAATTAGAAAATGCAATCGCTTTGAGGCACACACGCTCTCTCATGCTCTCTCTCTGTTGTTCTCTCTCGCTTGTCCGACTATCAGAATTAGGTTATAAATTAAAAGTGGGGTGGGGAGGAGAGAAATTGGAAGTAGGGAGATAAACAGCTTAAGTTGAAGAGTTGTTGTTTAGCTTTTTCTGTGATTATTTATTTCTGTACTTACTTTCTAGCAGCCGCTGTATGAGACTGTCGACATTTAAATCAAAGTCGCCCATTTTGTTATTGTTGTTGCTGTTGCAGGCAGCAGGGGAATTCCAATTGGAATTTATACGCTGCAACTCGACACACTAAAAAATGTTGTTGTTGCTGTTGATGCCGTGTACTTAATTTCTGTGTGACGCAAAAGGCAATTTCACTTTGTAACACTTTTCAGCGCTTTTTTTGCTGCTCTGCTTGCGTTGCGTTGCGGCGTTTTACAGTTAAATGTTGTTGCTGTCGCTGTCCGCTGTTGCGATGTTGTTGTTGTTGGTAATGGTGCCGCTGCGACTGTCGAATCTTCTTTTTAAGGCTATTTTTGTGCTATTTTGTTTTTTTTTTCTCTTTTTGATTATTTTTCACTGGTTGCACTGGCAAAAAAAAATATACATATATCTCATATACGATTGCGAACGCGTTCCTCGTGTCATTTAGGTAACTTAAACAAAATTTCACGTTAGATAAAAACTAGGAGCGTTTGCTGTGTCTTAGTGCTACTCCGCTTTAAAAACAAATAAAATAACCAAACATGGCGACAGACTCGCGTGAACTACAAGTTAAGTGTGACCGATGACAAGCACCGCGCGCTTACAGAACACGGACTAGATAATGCCAGAAAAGCTCAAAATGACCAAATACTAAAAATACCAAGATGATGTTGATACACAGCATTCAGGTAATATTATTTTATTTATTAATTTAAATGATAGGAATCCGAGTATTAGCTTTATTACACAATTCTTTTTTGCATTGCGAATATGTGAAGTGCAGCTTATTACACACAAATTGAATAGTCAAAAATAGGAAAAACAGCTGTTATCGATAGCACGCCATCAGTCAATTAAAAAAAGTTGCGTAGTGCATAGATATCGAATAATGTGTTCTAGAATAAGTTCAAATATCTTCAAAATTCGAATACATTTGTAGAAAACGTAATATATATAAAAAATAATTTATCGAAATGTTCCTCTTGCGCGTATTTGCGTTCACAGCCAACTTCACGGTGCTCAGACTTGCGCTAACAGTGCGCTGTGTTTATCAACACAATATCGAATTGGCGCTAAAACCCGACTGCGAAACAGCTGCTTCAGTTATTGTTTGGCAATGAATTATTTTCCAAATTATTATTCAATTGAGGACATATTTGTGACCCAAGAGAAGGTGGAGTGCAAGGTCAACACACGTCTGCAGCGCATGGGTAAGTGTGCATAAACTATATCAAACATTATTACCAATTAATCGCCTTGGCAGGTTTTCTGGATGCCGGTTCAGAGACGGAACATTTGGAGCCGGGCCGTAATATCAATTTGCCGCTGTGGTATATCAAGGAGCTAAAAGTAAATAATGCCTACTTTACCATAGCTGTGCCTGAGATCTATAAGAACGTCCACAAGGCCGTTTGTGAGGCGGAGACGACACACATCGAGCTGGGGCGGCTGCATCCATACTTCTATGAGTTTGGTCGCTATCTAACGCCATACGATCGCAATCATGTGATCGGACGCATCATATTCGAGACGTTGCGGCAGCGTGTACGCCATCTACTAGACATATCCAAGAACGATGTGGGCGCCAGCAAGCCGGAGCATCGTCTGGACAGCATTGAGAGTCGACTTCATGAGGCTGGAGTGCGAACGAACACTTTGGTAAGTGTTTAACCGTCGATAGAAACTTGACATCCAGGGTTAACTATCAGTAACTGTTTATAGTACTTGAACTGGTTGCAAATGAGCGGCAACAATATCCGCATCTCGGAGCTGGTCGAAGAGCATCAGAAGAAACGTAAACGTGCCGAGCGCAGTGATGATGAAGGAGGTGGAGATGATGCTGGAGGTGATTCACCGAGTCGAAAGAAACGTAGCACAATGTGAACGAAGAAGGACATAAAACAAATATGTATAGTTTTTATTTGATGGCTCACACATTTATCAATATCTCAATACTTATGTATTTATGTATATAGTATGTATGTTTAAAATCAATTTGTCATAAAAAGCAAATACACCATGTTCGCTGTGCCGTAGATTTCCAATAATCCCAGCAGTCTTATTATATGATATACATAACGATAATAATAATCAGTAGACCCAATAGACTCTCAATCAAATCAAAGAAAATATAAACAAATGGTATTTGTAATACAAAATTTTAAGCTAATTAATTCAAAATTTTACGCCTGTTGTATTCCGGGTTCTATATCGTATACGCTTTTTATCCTTGGCGTAACTAATAAATGTATCTACATATGGTATGTAATGCATATAAAAAGCCTTTTCTACTTGCTTTTTCTGATTCACTTTCCATTCCTCGAATAACAAGCAGGAATTTCTGGAATAACCAAACCGAAGCAAACAATTTTTTCTTTTCTTTTTCATTTTGTTTTTGTATAAAGCATAAACAAATTTGTATCATTTCGTTTTGTTGTTCAACTTGTTTTCATTCTTTTTTTTGGCTCTTTGTAAATATGTTTTTGAGTGTCTCACATTTAGTAACTATATATATATATATAGCTTGGTATAGGTATATATATAAGGTTGAGATATATGGTATATATATAGATTTTTATATTTCCCCTCTTGTTGCAGCAGCGTGGAACAATAAGCGCACCTATCAAGGCAACAATTTAAGCTTCGTTTTGTTTTTGTCAAATATAATTTTTTGTTTTTTTTTTCTGGAGTCGTTTGCCGCATCGATCGATGGTTTATTTAACTACTTATCTAATACATACATAATATATAATATATTGTGTATATATTGTTCATATACATATGTGTATATATATATAGTATAGTTAACTCATTTGTGCTCATTTAAATTATCTGTTTAAGCTCAATTAGAATACGATGTAAGGCAAAATTAAAAACAATTCGTAAATTAACGATCATATAAAAAAAAAAAAGGTGAATCAAAAAATATATATTATATTTTTGTTGTTGTTGTGCTTTTTTGATCTGGAAATGCAGGAAATACAATCAAGTATCGACCTTCACATATATTTCAGAGCTTAAGTCTGGGTTTCTGTTTGTTTTTGTTATTCATTTAATTCAACATTTTCGAGGGTTTGCCTTATCACATCTACTACAACAATATATATGTATATGTATTTCCTCTTTTGTTTTTGAGAGCAAAGAGTTGGATGCTCTTGGATGTTGGATTAACATGCAAATAGTTTTAATATAACATGTACATACAATGGAATAGAATATAGTTTCCGATTCTGTTTACTCTTCAGAACCGGGAGTTTTATCGAGAGTTCTGCAAAAGGTACATATTGTTCAACTTTTGGACATAATACATATGCATATGTACATCTAACATACATAATAATAACTGCTCCGAGGTATTCACATTTCAATCAACGACCTCGAAACAATCTTTTCAGCTTCACGAAACAACAATTTAACAACTGCCCAGATCTATGTGAATACCCGCGCCATATAAACTTAGACATATAGTATATATAGATAGATGTAATAAACACGCATAGGTTTTGGTTTTTGACATTTGTAAACGATAATGCATTAGCATTAATCATTCTGATTATTTCATTTTCCGTTTTTATTATAACCACATTTTTTCTCCTTTTCCTTATTGTGCTTTTTTTTTCTTTTTTGTTTTTTAGTAATGTCTTTAAAAGTTAAACAATTTCTTTTGTTTGTCTCTCTTTTTGCCTTTTTTCCATATTGTATTATTATAGTATAGTTGTGGATTGGATTGTTCAGCTGCCTAAGAAGGAAAAGTTCCTTAAACTCGGCATATCGTAAGTATAATATAACGTTTGTAAAGTAATGTAAATGAGTTTTAGTTTTGTTAAACATAAATAAATATACGTACGATGTACATATATAAATGAATAGGAGATTAACAATCAAATTAAAGGGGCGTTGCGAGGGAAAATAATTAGAGAATTAGAAATAATATTTCGTAAAGTCGTAATAGCTATGCATTTTCATTTTGTTTTTGTGTGTGTTTAGGGGAAGCAATATTTCCTCTTGCGGTATCTCATCATATATTTATAGTATAAACTTTAACAAACAGTTGACAATTTGCACTACTTGTTGCCGCCATTCCCTATGGCAGCGGGGGGCGTCTCCAAGGGCGTGGGCGTGGCTGTCAAGGCATTCGGCTGCAATTCTGAGCTGAGTTTCTTCAGTTCCGCTGGCCGCTTCTGTCGCTTCGGCAGAAATACCTGCATGAAAATGAGCGAGAGAGAAAGTTAATATAAGATAAAAAGAGAAAGCGAATGAATGGAAATGCTTACCTTTATCGCACCCATGACCATCAGATAGAACCAATAGAGCTGCGGCAAGAACAGTATGGCAATGCTGATGATGCAACCGCGTGGCAAGCCAGACATGGCCGCCCACATCGAGGTGGCATCAATCGCCAGACTGTAGCGCCACATCACATAGGGCCACATGCAGACGCGACACACAAAGAACGTGGCCAACATCGCCAATCCATTGACGATATACGCCCGCGAATCCTTCAGACCCATCGTGCTAAGGATGCTGCGCAGCGAGACAAACGGCGTGGAGAATTCCATCATGAACATGTAGCTATAGATGCAATGTCCGCCTCCTCGAATGTACTGTTGAAAAGAGAGAAAGATAAAAGTTTGTTTAATTTGTTCATTTATGGTATATCAACTCGAATATGCGTCAGAACGCACTATAATAAAAATGATTCACTCCAAAGTCGAAGGAATGTGGTTTTTAGTTTTATTATTAGCTTAATTAAAATACAAAGAAATTCAAATTTTGTTTCTATATTCCTAAAATAAAGATGATTTCAAGCAGAAGTTGTATTGTAAACATTTTAATTTTTTTCTATAAAATAATATTTAAATGCTTAAGTCAAAAAAATGAAATCGTGTGCTCTTATTTAAATGTATTAAAATAAAGTTTTCTAAATTAAATTGTCATTGTAAAACTAGTAGTTAAATAAAAAAAAATTGATTAGTACACTTAAATATTTTGTATATTTTTTGACTAACAAAAGTTTGAGCACCTAATACTACATAATAGCCAAATATTGAAAAGTTTTGAATAAAATTAAATATTCTAAAAAAATCAAATTTTAACTTCCTAATAAAAAAAAAATGTTTGCTTTTGCTATTGCTAAAACTTAAACAATAAATTAACGCAAGAATAAATGAATGAATAAATAAATAACTTAAAAAAAAAACTAAATAAATTTATATATATTACTTATATTGCAATTGTGTTCATGGTAATCTACCATGAACAATTAGCTAACAAAACAACAAAATTAATAAATATCAAAAAATTCATAACAAACAAAAGAATATTTCTGACAGCACGATCTATTTAAATTTGTATTAAACTAAATTATTATTGACTTTTATTAAACTAAATAAATCACTCAACTCACCGTGACCACAAGCAGTCCAAACGTGCCGATAAAGACGTGATGAATCATCATGACCGGATGCGTGATCACATACTTCAAGAAGTCCCAGCGCCCATCCTTGGGGATCTGAACACAGGCGCCATCGTAGTCACAGATCTCGTGGGGAGTGCTCGGTGTGCTGCCATTGTTGTTGCCACCCCGCATAGCGGTGGCGCCACCGCCACTTGCCGCCGTGCCACTTCCGTTGCCAGCTTTATCGTAATAATTGCGTGGATGTCCGTTGCTCAAGGGCTGCGCTTTTGTTAGACGCAGCAAGTGCAGCTTGTCGGCAATCTTCTGGGTGTGCACCTTGTACATCGACCAGATGTCGTACATGAAGTAGGCGGTGCCGAACCAACCGTATGCCTCCATTAGGAAGTGTGAGGCATACACAAAGGACTTGCTGCACGTCGACTTGCAGACGATGAGGCCGACGAGGAAGGAGAACGATGCCTGAATGGCCGACACAAATCTGCAAGGAAATAATGGAGTGGGATTCGATTAGGATTATAGATGTATTAATAATAATATATATATATATTATATGAATAACATGTAACATATAAATTCGAGATCACATGTTATAGAATGAAATCACAAAACAATTAGTGTTAAATTATTCAAAATGTATTATTTAATATACTAATTTAGTGAAAAGAACAAAATATATTGGAAAAAGGAGTAAGAAAAGGAAAAGTGGACACACTGAGAAATGTATAAAAATATGATTTCTATAAATAAAATACCCCTACTTAAACTTAAAAGCAACTTTGCTACTTTTTTAAAATATATAACAAAAACCAAATATTAATATGCTTTCCATAAATATATAAAAAAAAAAAACGATAACACTTAGAACCAAGTTGAAAAGAGAGGAAGGCACTCACAAAGCATAGCAGAACTCAAACAAGACTTCAAAGTCAGACAGACTTTCAAAAGCTTTATAAAAAGAAGAAAATAGAAAAACAAACATCAAAATTAGCAGAAAATTTTAAATAGAATTTTCCGAGTTTTAGCATTTTCAAAATTGACAGGTATTTCTTCAAAAAGTGCGAGCACCCTCGGCGTGTGAAGCATTCCCAACACAATGCAATAAGGATTGGCCACCGACCGAAGCAGGCGCAACTGAAGAGAAGGAGGAGCCGGAAGGAGGCGATGTCAGAGCCCATTCTGAGCAAATGCAAAAACAAGTTCGCGGAGCGTTTTCTGGCGCAGAGTTTGAACAACTTTCCGCCACAACAGCAACAACAACAGCATCAGGCGACTGCAGCAGTGAGACGGCGAAAATCAACGCCATGCGTTTGCCAGAGATGTTCGCGATTGTCGCTGATAGCGGCGACAAAAAGCAACGATCGCCTGGGCCAGAAAATGTTCGAGCAGCTTATCAAGTGCGGCAGAAAGCCGGAACGTTTGCTGGTGCCGGATTTGGCAACCGAATGGTTTCGAAAACAGAAAATCTTTTACGACACAGTGACAGACGAGGAGCGCAAACAGCCAATCGAACCGGAGGAGTTGGAGAACGTTTCGTTGCCTATAGTCTGCGACAGTTCACGTTCGAGACTGCAACACAGCGTGCAATACTTGGACTATTGCCACGAGAGACGACGACGCCGTCTCCTGTTGCAGCGACAGCGACAACAGCGGCGCAATGGCGATCCCATTTGCCACTGCGAGGATCCGCCCAAATGGCCGCAGTTCCCGAAGCAGCCGCCACAGACGAGCGAAAACCCAAATCGAAGTCGTTGCAAGAGCCGCAAACTAGATACAATCTGATTACGGTTTGTGGGCCCCAATTGGATGGGTGCAAAAGAAAATCGCCCCGAACGGCCGCCGGTTGCTGTGGCGGCTGCAAGAAATCGATGTATCCACATCGTGTTTGCAGCTGTGTGCAACGGCAGCGTTTGCGGCATCAGATATGCTTCGGCGGGAACTTTCAGGCGGACGGTCAACCGATGGCCGAGGAGTGTGTGGCGGCATTGCGACAAGAGTCGTTGTCGCTGCCGCGTCTACGCAGAAAGTACAATTTGCGTGAGATGCGACAGCAGCGACGACTCGATCCCGCCTGCTTTCGTCGCATCTCGCCGCAGTTCTACAAGCTGCTCATGCACTACGAGGATGGCATGACCGAAAAGTTTCCGCTCTACGGCATGCCGCAACGCTACTGGGCCAAAACATTGCCGTGTTGTCCCTGCGAAGCACCGCAGCCGCCTCCGCAGTGTGAACCGCGTCTCGGGGATCAGCCCACAAATGAGCCGAACAGGAGGCGGCACAAACATCATCGGCATCAACTGCCCCATGTCCCGTGCACGGAAGATTGTCACAATGAGGACTGCACGAATGAGTTGTGCACCGAAAAGTTGCGCAAGAATTTGTCTGAGAACCTTGGCGGATGCGACGAGCACACGTGCCTCCATTATCGCCAGGAATATCCCTCGACAGTGGCGGTGCCACGTCGAGAGTCACTTGCCCTGTCGCCGGAAACAACGCCACGTCGCGAGTCGACGGATCGTCAGGAACGACGAAATTCCGCAGCCGTAAGCTTCGTTGGCCAAATGCTCAGCCAGGACTTCGCTGGGGCCTTCCCTAAGCGAACGTGCGCACATATGCCCAAAGGATTCGCCAGCCCTAAAACAAAGGAAAACGATCAGAAGCAGGAGCAGGAGCAGCAGTCGCAGACGCAGCATCGCACCATAATTTGTCGCGGCGGTTTCAGCTATCAACCGAAACCGTACAAGCACCGCAGAGCGGATAAACAGCGCGGGGTGCGAGAACAGGACAACGCGGCACATCGTATGGACAGGCGCAAGGGAGTGCTTGGCTGCATTGCGGGATTGTGCAAGCGTGCCTTCAATCCAGGTCGCCATCTGCTGTACAACTTCAGCACAAATATACGGCAACACTCGCGTCTTGAGTTGACGGAGCCGGGAACACATTACGTAAAGCCGGTGAAAACGCAATTTACCTTGGTCGATGCAGCTCAAACGCACAATTTTCAGCACTATAAGCCAGACAATAATAAGAATGATGCGGATGATATAGCAAGCGGGAGTCACACAGCTAAACCAGACAACGATCAATTTACGAATGGTTTGGGACAAGGCGAGTTTAAGACCTCGACTGTCTTGAACCAGGGAACTAAGTCCGATAAGAGCTATGACAGGCAACCGGAGTTCAAGTCCGACATTCAAGTCAAGCAGCATGTCAGACACGATTCACCACGTTCCCAGTCAAAGCGAGTGAAGGACGAAATACCAAGGCAGTCCAACTTGAACCAGGAAACTAAATCCGATAGGAGCAATGACTGGCAACCGGTGTTCAAGTCCGACGTTGAGCCCAAGCAATATGTCAGACACAATTCACCACGTTCACATTTAAAGCAAGGGGAACAAGAAATGACAAGACACTCCATCTTACACGAGAGAACTAAAACCGACAGAAGCTATTGCAGGCAACCAGGGTTTAAGACGGACGTGGAAGCTAAGCCACGTTCCAAATCCCAGCGAGTGGACCAACCAATGAAAGAACAGTCCAATGGGACTATAACAGAATCGAAAGATAAATTCTGCAAAGTTATCAGACAGGTAGCCAGGGATTTGGATGAAAAAGTGATGGACACGTCAGGCTGTCAGAAAGTAGACTCTGGTGAGTTGCGCGGTGGTTTAACGCCAGCCAATTCAAAAGCGAACATGCGACTTAAGTCGAACGAACGCCAAACACGTGTCAGTAATCGTCGGAGTCTTACTCTTGTCTCGGACTATCAGCAGTTAATGCGAACGATAGAACGTAAGCGGCCCAAAACCCCGACTGACAAACGCTCTAAAGTCGCAAATATCGAACGCAAATCAACTAAGCTGGCAACACCACACAAACAAGCCTTCAATGTGCCGACGAGATCGCGTAGCTTACCACCGAGTGCAAGCTCGAAGCGTTCCAGTCCGACATACGAGTTTGAGACACCGCATAGTGTCAGTCGGTCAAAAAAATCAGCGAATCGCGTTAAGTATGCCGTTGAAGATACAGCAGAAAGTCACACAACCTCGGAGTTTTCTGCCGAAAGCGCAAGTAGTTCAAAGAGAGTGGATATGCCCATCAATGAGGACAAAAAACAAAGTAAGGCGGTGATAAAGCAACGTGCAGTTGCCGCCGAGTTTACGCGTAAAGCAAAACGTGAAGAGCAAAGTACCAATTGGCAAAATCCCCAGAGAAGTCAAATGACAAATTGGGAAGAGGAGCAGCCTCACAGCTCAAATTGGAAAGCGCAAAGAGAAACTGAAATACCGAAAACAAGTCAAGCTGCCAAAATAAGTAGCGAAGAAAAAAGGAAATGTCACAAACAAGCAAACAGGAGAGTGGCATGCCTTTAAAAACTAAACGCTTTCAGAGCCTCTCCTCGATTGGTGTGGCCTGGCGCATGCCACGTCAGTCCACACTGAGCAATATGACGCATCGCTTTACCCCCAGACCACTAAAGATGTCCTCTGTGCGCCTGGCTCGCAAATCACATCGCCAAGAGATCCTGTTGCAGCCATCCAATGTGACAGGTTATCCCACTGGAAGCGTATTAACGCGCATAAAGAGTGATCAGTCGATGGGATCAAGTAGTCCGCGACGGTTTACAAATACAGTTTCAATGGATTCGATTCAGTGTGGCGAGGAACGTCTCAACAAAATAACCCGCTATTCATATCAATCTCAACAGTTGAAGCCGTTGCCCGCTGATCCCCCTGATCTCCCACAGCAGACAGAGCAAACACTGCCGACTTTCTTCTTTAGCTGCAAGCCACCGCTCAACAAAAAGCTCATTCGACAACGTGAGGCCATGGCAGCCAAGGAACAGGCAACAAAACCACGTTCCTACATAGTGCAGCGAGCTAAAAAGCAGCTGTCTCTGCTCACACGTCGTCCGGCAAGGCGTCTTCTGCGCAGCTTTATGCCAGTACCGCAGTTGCTAGAACAATCGCAACACTGGCAACGCATCCAGCGTATGACGAAACCCAGTGAGAGTCAAGCGAATTATCCTAAACCTGCAGAGGAACAGGAGCGGGAAAAGGAACAGGGACAACAGCAGGAATTGAAAAACCAACAGGAACAGGAATGGGACTCTTCCCAAAGGAAGCTGGAACGTGATTTGGGGCGGGAGCAAGGACGAGAACAGGGACAAGAGCGGGAACGAGATCAGAAGAGGGAACAGCAGCGGGAACTGGGAGGGGAACGGAAACAGCGACGGAAATTAGCAAATCGAACTGACCGCCTTGATCCTCGCTTGCGAATACCTGAAGCAAACCCCAAGCGACGCCCGCGCTCACGTTCCGGCTGCGATACCCAATTTCAGGAACCCCAAGCGCAGCTTTCTTGGGATAGTCTAGACAATCAGCGTGCCATTAGCTATCAAAGAGAACATAATCGACCCCTCGACGCACATAGACCAACAGAAGATCCGCAAAAACTGGGAGGAAATGGAAAAGTTCAAGATCGACCCTTGACTAGTTTAAACAACCATCATGTCATAAACTATCAAAGAGAAGACAACCGAATCTATGGTGCCTTTAAGCCTGCAGAAGAACCACAGAAGCTGGGACGGAATGAAAAAGTTCAGGATCCACACCCTCAACTGCATCTGACTCGTCAAGACAACCAGCATGCCATTAGCTATCAGAGAGAACACAATCGGACCTACGGAGCATTTAGGCCTGCTGCAGAACCGCAGCAGCTGGGAGGCAATGAAAAAGACATCGCTCTCAGCAAGTTCCCCGCTGTCAAATCACTGCAAAGCACCGGTGCCATTGTCGGTCTGCCAGCATTTACTGATCCCTACGGCTATGTTCCGCCGAAAAACAGAGTCTCTCCAATTACCAACAAAGATGGCGAGCTGATCACACACTCAGGAGAATCATGTCACCGTAAATGCTTTCACTACGGTGATCGCACGATCAATCAACCGTGTGCCGCACTTAGTTCCATATTGAAGCCGACGTCACGACAGCTGAAAACTGGGCGACACATTAGCTTTGAGGGCACACAGCAACCGCTGATTAACTTTGGCTATGAGAACAGTCTGCACAACGGCGTTTACGCGGGCACTTGTGCCTGTCCGAGCCTGGGAATGCGAGTGCCACAGCGACGTGCCGCTGTTGACTTGACCCAGAACCTGACCGGGACTTGGAAGCCGACGCCGCAGGTGAAACAGCAGCTTCCGTCGGATCAACAGCCGCGAATGAGGGAGTTTAAGCCACCACAGCCTTCGCTTTTTGCCGTGCCAGTGACCACATGTCATGAAACAGAACTTTACACGCCGGAAGTTGCAAAACGTGCTAAACGTTTGCCACTGCGGTCCGTTGATGTTAATGCTGATGCTATTCCTTTCGATGATAGCAATCTGCCGACGAACTCGCAACTGCTTGCGAACCCCGCAGACTATCGGCGTCATCGCAAGCCGCAGGAAAACGTGCGCTTGCTACCACCACCGGTTTCGTTGGTCTCCGAACTGGAGTTCAATACGTTTTATGCGAAAACGCGTACCATCGAACCGGGGGAAGTACGTGAGGTAGGTGGAAGCGGTGGTATGCTCTGTCCACCCACCGTTAAACTGAATCAAATGGAACACATGCGTTTGCAGCGGAACTTGCGAGATATGCGTGCCATTCGCACTGAGGCTGATTGTCGTCTGGGGCGTAACACTGCAACGCCAACAGCACGAATTAGCTATGCAGGAACTACAACAACGGCCAAGAAATGGAAGTTCCCGCCGGGAGCTCGCGTTTCGCAAGGCGGCAACTACCGACTTACCACACAGGAAGAACTGCAACAGATTTCGAGACGCAGTCCCTACGATTGCATCGATCGAACCGAGGTCGATTATTATCCGCGACGTCGCTGCTACCTGCGTCGTATGCCCGAAGAGCCGGTGGTCATTGGACCCACTCATGAAGCTCTCCGGGAGCAGCAAATGCTACAGCAACATCTCCCAGTGCTTTTCTATGGACGTTAGCATCGAGCACTCCACAAATCTTGGAAGTATTATATTTATTTTACTTTTGATATCAAATTTATCATTATTAAATTATTCAGCGATTTGTTTTTTTTTTATTGAGAGAAGCACTTTCGTGTTTCTTATAGTAGGGTTTCCGCCTGTGCGGAATGGATACATAATTTAGCTAACACATTAAAGATTGTGCTAAGCAGTCTTATCCATCCTTTCCTAAAAGTTACCCTTAGTACTGGTCGGTTGTTTTAGAGCGAAAAACATCAAGTATATCAAAAACATCAATATTTTTAAAGTGACGAAGAAAAAGCAAATATCTTCTTAAGATATTTTGTAAAATAGTCAAAATAATGTAATATGTCCAAGATATATTTTTGCCAAATTGCCTGCAGAAAGATTGATTAAAAGAGAGAGAGTCGATCAACAAAATTGTGCTAGTATTTCATGCTGTGCGGGACTCCAGTCTAAATCACTTAGATGACCGACTGGGATTACGTGAGCCGGCGTACCGAGTGCGACCAACCGATGAAGTGGTTGTGCCATTGGGCGATGCAGCCGTTGAAACGAGATCGGCCTTGCGATCGCAATACTGTCGCTGCAATTGCGATTGTCGCACTGCGGCGGACTCATCACTTGGCTGCTTCTCCATCATGGTGGCCTTCAAATGATTCTTGCCGCCATATCGCAAACGCCTGCGATGCCGTTGCACCGATCGCTTATCGACGGTGACCACCTGATTGTAGAGATCACAGAGTTTGTGGCACTGGCGTGCCGTGTGCAGACTCCGCACAAATTCCTCCTGTCTGTGAATGCTGCACATCAGCTCCTTGACATTCACATTCTCCAGTGTTTGCAGCAACAGATACAAATCGACGGGACAATGTGCGTGTTGATTGAGACGCTTTAGCATGCCTAGCAAATACTTTTGCTGCTCCACTGTCAAGACTTTGGCCAGAAACATTAAGCGCACAATTTTATAGATATTATCAGAGTGCAAGGGTTCAATTGGCAGACCGCAACGATCGTACATGCTGTCATAGATCTCGAGATCATTGAGTTCGGTATACGGCGCCTTCACATGCTCCATCACATCCCATTTGCGATCGCGTGGAAAGCGTTTGAGTGGCTCGTTCTGTTGGAGCACAAGCTTAAACAGTGTGCTCACCATGTGTGGTATCGTTGTGTTGAAGAGGCAAGTCAACGCCTCGATAATGTGACGATTGCGTCGGCAAATGCAGCTGCAATCGTTCGTTGTTATTGTATCCTGACAGCTCACACAGTTGGCGTTTGTGCAACGCTCGAACCAGCGATGCTCAGACGGAAATTGTAGCGTCTGTGTTGCACGCACTCCTGTTGGACAGCAGCCACCGCACAGGTTAGTGCAACAGCCACCACAACAGGTGCCGCCACAACAATCTGTGCAACAGTCCTGGCAACCGCCACAGCAAATAACGCAGCATGGCGAGCACATTTTTTAAAAATTTTGTTGCCCTTTTTCTCTCTCTATAAAAATTTTGAATTTATATTGCACTACTATTGAGTGTGTTGGATCGTTCCTAAACGAACGAACAAAAATGAGCTATTCACCAAAGTGAACGAATTGAATAAGTTCACATGATTTTGTTCTTTTTGAAGGATTATCAAAGAAAAGTTATTTTTTGACAATTTTTCCATGTTTGTGCAAAAAATTTGAAATAGAAATCTCAGCTAGTATATGGTTATGTCTGGGACACGAAATTAATAATTTGTTAATAGAAAATTCTTGAATGTGCTACAAATAAATTAATTCTCAACTAACTAAAAATAATAAAACTGATTGGTGAACTACAAACAATGAACAATTTGGGGAACAAAAAGCACGAACTAGTTCACTGATCGAACATGAACTAACGAACTTGTTCAGCCAATTGAATAATATTTACACAACATTTCGAAACACAAATTTCAAACAAGTTCCAAAATTTAAAAATGCTGACAATGCAACAAGCCACAAAGGTGCCAAGAAAATGCCTCCAAACTGCAAATGTGCCACAAAACTTGAACTGTGCAACAGGGGCGGCTGTCCAGCCAGTTGTATGCAACCTATGTTGTGGGGCAGCAGCCGTGGAACGCTGGAGGACGACAACTTGAGGCGACGCTGGCTGGAGCATCAAATGAAATGCAAAGACGTTGCCAAGTTTAGCAATTTGGCGCTGTTGCATGGTCTGGTGGATGCAGAAAGTGAGCTGATACAGTTGCGTGTCCTGTTGCTGCCACAAGCGAAGTTTGCCACACAGGCGACGCTGCAACACCAGCTGGAGTTGCAGGAGCATGCGGACCGACTGCTCAAACTGATGCCACAACAGTTGGCGCTGATGCTGGAGGAGTGCTATCTATGTGGCATGCTCGACGTGGCACAGTTGCAGCAGTTGCGCCAACTGTTGCATCTGCAGCGCTTCGATCGTCGCACGTTTGAACCCTTGATCAGTTTTTATCGTCGTCTGACCGCCGAGTTGCCTCACTTTCGTTACGATTTGTCGCTGCCACAGCACGTGGCATTGTTGCAACGTTATCTGCGCCTGCACGAGGCATGCCCCAAGCCGCAGGCACGACGTCTGCTCAACGCCAGCATGCACCACATGAGCACACTGCCACAGCGGCAACTGCAGCGCTTCCTCGACACCTTCAATCCGGCGCAGTTGCAACAATTGATCACTTATCTCGGTTGCAGCTACATCGCGTTGCCACCTCGCCAGCAGCAACGTCTGCATCAGGTTGCGTTGCGCGTGCAACGTGGCAAGCCACGTCTGCAGACGCTGACGCCTGGCCACTCACAACAGCTCGGACAACTGCTTGCCACACCCGCTGACGAGCCGTGGACCGTGCAACAACGCAGCTATCTACAGACGCTGCTCGATCATCTGCTGCCCATGCCCAAGTTGCCGCAGCTCCAGTGGCTGCAGCGTCTACAGCTGAGCGCATCGCGAATGCGGCAATTGCGTCTCGTGTTGCACAATCCGGCATTGCTCACGCATCCCGCACAGCTGCGACAACTCTACGCGAACCTCAAGCAAATGTTGCAGCGTCAGTAGTTGCGTCTTCACGCGCATTTCCGAAGAAAACTCAAGTCAGAAAAAAACACTACATTTTCTTCTGAAATGCACGAGGAAGCCGCTGCCTTTAAATACCAAATAAAGCATAAGTAACATTTAAAAAGGATTTTATTCAGAATCAAACACACAAACCTTGCATGAAGATCCCAACAAGTTTATCAATGTTGCGAGAGCATAAAAATTCCAGAAAAATTGTAGATACAATCATTTTACTTTGTAGATAAGAAATCGTTTTATTTGTAAGCAATCTTTGTGAGCAATCTTATTCATCATGAAAAGCATTTTTCTATTGCGATCTATTTCGAAATACAAAGCTATCAAGCCCAGAAAAAAACATTTCATTTTGACCTTAAAACAATTATTTTAAAAATTAAATTTCAAGCTAAACATTCTTAAAATACTATTTTTATAGATGATAAACGGTGAAAGATTATCAATAGACTCTTTGCAAAAAAAGCTATGTAAATTCAGAACATTGCCATAGTTTCAGTAATTTCCCAGCATTTAAATTACAGAAATTGATAGAGACTAATGTGCCAACTGCTGAAAAAAAGAAATTACAATTAGCATTGCCATCCACTTCAAAAATATCAATATTTATTTATAACTATTAGTATATATGTAATTAAAATATAATTTGAAGTTTTTTTTTAATTATTGAAATTATGCAATTTGCAATAAGGAACTTTTGTTTTTTTCTTTCTCATTTTCTCAGTCTCTTTAGCAACTTCAGATACGAACGGAATAAAGATAATATAACCTCTAATTACGGTAGCCTGGCGGGTATGACTGCTGTTACGCCATAGTAGCCGCAGCGCTTTAAATCAGAAAATCAGTTTGCATGCTTTCGGAAATATGTGAGAACCAAAAAAAAAAAAAAAAAAAAAAAAGTAAACATAAAATTAAAAATTTGATTAAAAAAGAAAGCAAATAAATCCGGCAAGCAGAGGAAACGATTTTAATCAAATGCAAATTGATTTGTTTTTCGGTCAGCCATAAGACACAAAATAAAATTTACTAAGAAATTTACGAAATGTCGCCGGATAGAACAACAATAAATGCGAACGCATTCTACGGCTCCATGGGTGGCGGCGAGGGCGAAGGGGGCGTGTCGCTGCTGCCTCGCTACGGTCCGCTGTGGCAGCGCCAACCCATCGAGTTGGCAGTCCCCGTCAGAAGGCGTGTGCAAGCGGCGCCATCTATCGGCAAGCAGGAAAAAACACGACGCCAGTTGATAGAGCAGCCAAAAAAGCGACAGCCACAACGACAATCAGTCGAAGTCGACGGCAAGAGGCAGCCACAGCAACACCTGACACCGGTGATTATTACAAGTGGCAAGCCACGGGCTCAACAAAGAGCGGAAACAGCAGCAGGAAAAAGAGGCGAGCGGCACGTGGCGGACGCAATGCGGCCGGCAAGGAGCCGCTGGCAACGAAATGGTTGCTCAAGCCACAGCTTAACTTTCGGCAGTCGAGTGAATCCTCTGAAGGCGAGAAAGCGCCGCAACATTTGCTGTTGCAGGCGGACCTCGTTGGCACTCAGACGACGTCCGTCGACAACAGCAAACAGCCAAGAGCAGTAGCAGCAGCAGCAGCAGCAGCCAGCAGACCAACTCCCAACTACAGCAGCAGCAGCAGCGGCAGCAGCAGTAGCAGCAACAACAACAGCGACAGCAGCATCGGCTATCAGACAACGTTGGGCATCAGTTGCAGCAGCAGCAACGGCGGCATTTGGTGTCGCGATCACAGCTACGACAAGCCAATTGTTCAGCAAACTGACGGCAATCGCACACTCAAGCTGACGCCGACAGTCATCAAGATTGTCAGCGAGAAGCAGGCAGCAGCAACCACACAAGCAACAGCAGCAGCAGCAGCAACCGTTGCTGTAAAAGCAGCAACCACAACAACTAAAGATGCTGCCAGTCAGCCAGCCAAACGTTGCAAGCCACAACAGCAACATCTAGCTAAACAGCAACAACGGCAGCCGCCGCCAACGCCACCGCAACAACCACAGCAAAAATTGCCGCCTGCTGTGGGCGGAGTTGCGCCCAAAATTGTGCGTGTGGCACAGCACAAAGTGCCGCGCACCATCGAAGATGGCATCGACATCAGCTATCAGTATTTTGTGTCCACACCGTTGGGGCGCGGCAAGAAGCCGCCGCCCATACGCTATCTGTATAGGCCGATGATGCGACGTCTCAACCCAACAGCAACCACGGCGGGGGGAAAACGACGCAGCAGCAGCAGCAAGAAGACGACAACGAGCGGCGAACAAACGGAAAGCAAAACATCGCAGCCAGACCAACAAAGCGAAATTGTGAAAATGAATTCGAGTGTCGAGCAGCAGCATCAACAGTTGCAACCAGAGCAGCAGCAAGCAGTGAAAGAGCAGCAACAGCAGCTCAACTTTGCGCCACCGCCAATTGTGGTGAATGCAAAGTATTTGCCATTCATCAAGCAACTCAACAAGCATCCCATGCCCAAGGAGTCGACGAATGTGTCGTGTATGCAAGGACAACGCGAGACGCTGCTGGAGCAATTGCAGCAGCAACAGGAGTTGCAGCAGCAACAACAGCAGCAACAGGTGCAAATGCAGGCACAGCTGCAGCAACAACAACAGCTCATACAGCAACAGCAGCAACAGTTGCTGGCACGTGAGCACCAGCAGCAGCAACCACTACTCAGATTGTTGCCCAAGCAGCAGCCAAATGTTGCTAGGCCAACACTGCTCGACTTTCAGCCAAAAGTGACGCATCTCAGTTCTGTGGCTGGTACCAAAATATGCTTTCATGCGCCAATACGTGTGAGTGGAGGCGAAACAACAGCAGCAACAGCAGCAACAACAACTGCAGCAGCAATGGGAACACCTTTATCAGCAACCACAGCAGAAACAAAGGCAGCAACAGCAACTGATGCAGCAGCAATATCCTCAATGAATGCAGCAGCAACAGCAACTGCAACTGCAACAGCAACAGCAGCATCTACAGCAACAACAGTTGCTAAGATTGAAAATCCAAGAGCAGCAGACACAACAACAAAGACAACAAC
Organism: Drosophila pallidifrons; assembly: GCA_023558445.1. Lineage (NCBI taxonomy): Eukaryota > Metazoa > Arthropoda > Insecta > Diptera > Drosophilidae > Drosophila > Drosophila pallidifrons. The sequence goes on from CM042351.1 coordinate 8,396,326, forward strand.
AACTTTGACTGCAACAGCTGCAAAGTCTTCAACAACAACAGTCGCAGCTGCAGCAGCAATAGATGTCGCAGCAACAGACGTCGTAGGAACAACAGCAACCACAGGAGTTGCTGCCAAATTGCCACAAATTGACGCCATCACATATGAGGATATTGCGAGTCGCAGCTCGCGTTCCAAGTGTGTCACATTTCAGCTGGAGAAGAACAAATCGCATGTTGGCTGTGGCAGCAACAACAGCAACAGCAGCAGCAGCAACAACAACGAGAAGAAGAAACGCAAGTGCCCCAAGGGACGTGGCAAGAAGAAGTCGTCGCACAAATGAGTGGACAAGAAACAGTCGGAACACGCAATCCAACGCGACTTCAACAGCTCAACTCCCTGCCAACTTCCCCCATACAAATATTTGTGCTATATAAATTCTATATCCTAAACTCTTGGTGCTCATTTTTCAAACACACACACATGCTGACATTTTGGTAAAAAAAAAAACAAAAAAAGCTGAAATTACAAATTAGCTAAAGTTGATTATAATCCCGCTTTATGGATATTTGATATATGTAGTTTCGGACTAACCAGAATGACTTCATTCGCATGAAGTTCATGGTCAGTCGCCTTATGTAACAGTAACAAGGCTTTGTGTGTTTTTGGGGGAATGGGAAATTACTTTGCTCGACAAGTACATCGTTATGTCATTATTTCAAGCTGCGCCAATTGAAAAGCAACCATTAAATCACTGAAACGCAAGATGCACAATGAGCTATGGCACAATGAGAGACAGAAAGAGCGCGAAAGAGAGATAGAAAGAGGCTAGGGAAAACAAAATAAGAGAAAAACAGAACTTGTTGGGCACTTAAATAATGCAATGTGCTTTATCTACAAATCTGCGAAAAGCTTGATAATATTTCAGGTGTTATCTGCATATCTAGACAGCTGTAATATGTGAATACATATAACGGCAAATCTAGTTTATAATATCAACGAATATCTCTACTCATATAAGCACTGTGCCATTGTGAAATTAATCTGATGAAATCTACGTGCAACATTCATTAATTTCATTGATTTAATTATATTTTCGAATAAGTCATTCTCATACAGTCATCTATGCAATTATTGTGAATTCAAGTTTTCAAAAAATTTAAGGTGTTCTCTCATTAATTACTATAATATCATCATAGATGCAACATTAAGTAATTTGAGTTATTTATTTTTTTTTTTTAACAATTTTAAGTGTTGCTTGTGTTATAATTGTCTGAAATAGTTCTCCAGCTAATTACAGTATTCATATTATTTCAAGTTTGAAAAATTACTGACGAAATCTCATAGAACAGATACCAAATATAAATTTTAGTATAAATAAGTATTTTTTGTGGTATATTAATTTTGTTCATAAATAATAAAACTTTCTCGTTAAGTTGTAATAAAAAATCGCACAACAATTAATTAAGATTTCCTACTTTAACACAATTTTTGTATATTGTCTAAGCAACATAAAAGTGAACACAATCTGCATATGATACTATATATTCATTATCATAAGTGCATATAACCGATTACATCAATCAGTTTATAGCTTTCCGGTAGATATTAAAAAGCACGAACATTTTCCAATTAAGTAGAGTCGTTTTTGTTTTTACGTTCTAACATTTTCACATATAACTTTTCCACTTTTTCTCCCTCTCCCTCTCCCTCCCTCTCTCTCTCTCTCCGTCTTTCTCCCGTTCTCTATCTGTCTCTTTCTCAAACTATGAGACACACCTTTTGGCGTGCTAACTGCGCATTCAGCCTTGAAGCCCATTCGAAAATGGGCCAGCATATACACACAAATGTATATCGAATGACGACGCATTAGTTCCAATTACGAGCTCAATGCGTGATGCTAATGAATGCCCTCTAGGTGTCAATACGCGTCTAGTCCATTGGGCATAACATTTATAACAATCAAAGGCAATTTGTGCTAAAATATTGATATCGGTTACTGGGTCGTCAGTCTATAGTCGACAGTTGATATCTTCCTCGTTAAATAAAACTAGCAACAACAAAACAAGTGAAATAATAGTAGAAATAGTAATAATAAAATGCTCCAACTATGTCTAATTAAGATTTATGATCAAAGTCAAGGCTGCTCAACCGACAACACAATCGTGCCACGCTCTCTCTCTCTCTCACTCTCTATACATTTCTCTCTCTCTCTCTCTTTCTTTACCTTTCTCTCCCTGCCTCCTTCTCATATTCGCTGCACACGAAATGCCGTCATTTGGCCCGTCGTTAGTCAATAGAACTTAAATACACCCCTTTCACACTTTGCGAGCTCTCTGCACTGTACTCTTGCCCACTGAACGCCAACATACCCTGTAGAAATGCTCAGCACTCTAAGCTTTGCTTACAGGGTAACTGCTAGTCGAGGTGGCGAAATGTTTGAAGTAATTAGAAGGAAAACATTTCTCAGCATGTTAACTTCGTTTATTTTAGAGGGTATCTCTTATTCGATCAGAATTTTCTTTTATATGTATGTCGACGACCACACATTAGTCTCAACTGTCTACCACAGTGTGCACTGCTTATCTACAATAGGAACACACACACGCAGCGATGCTTACACCCACACAAAACACACACACACACACCTTAATATACACCCACACAGTGTGAATTACACCCCGCTTTGCGCCCATGACCATTAGAGCCGCGAATGTCAGCGCTTTGGCAATTCGGTGCGCGGGATTTCGAAAGAGGATGTGAATTGGGGGATGACAATATAAATGGAAATAGGAGAGAGGACAGGGAATGGAGATGTGAATGGGGTGGGGATGGGGATGGGGATGGGGATGGGAATGGGGAGCATGGCACTTGGCTAACCAAAAGGGTTGATTATCATTTCAAGTGATTACTTTTGTCGTGCGTCATAGAACCTATACTATGTATAACACTTTGTGAATCGATTCCACTGTAATGTGTTGTAATCTGAATATCGCGCAGCACGCTAGTTGTCCATTCAACTCAATAATTACATGCTAATGTTATACAAACAAGATTGGGGCATGTGCTGCGTATAACAGTTGCTGATCTCCCACCAAATAAAACATAGCACTGAATACATCAATTAGGTAGTAAAATACTTGAGCGACAGTTTATATAAAATTGTATACCACATATGAAACAGTTATTACGTAAATAGTGTGGTATAACAGCAACGTAGAACCAGTATGGAAGTTGATTTAGTTGTTATACTTATACTGTTATACGTATTGTATAACAGTTAAATTTTACGAACACGCTTGAAATGCAAGCTAGTAAAACAACAGTTTGACAGGGAACGTTTAGTCAAAAATTGTATAACACTTTTTTGTATAACAGCTACATTATTCAAAAGGTAACGAGCAAAATTATTGAGACAATGAAACTTTGAGCTCAACTTGAAAATGTTACAACACATTCTGTATACAAATTTGCATATACCACGTCGATCAGATCACAAGAAAACAAAAAAGCTCTGCAGCGCAACTTTGTGCTCACTTTGATGTGAGTATAACAGTTTCCGCACAACAGTTGCATTATACGAAAAAGAACCCAACACAAACTAGCGAAGTAACAGCTCAACAACAGCGTAACATTGAACTGTGATCATATGATCCGATCGCCACCCGTATAACAATTGTATAACTCATTTCAAGTACTACCTTCCCCTTCTGGTTACGCCCTGCCCTGCGCTGTCGCCATGTAAACAACAATCTGGGAGAGTCAAGAGTCGCGTTTTTGTGGAGGGGAACGAGAGGGAAAGGAAGGGAAGACTGGGTAATTTCAGGGCTTCCATTCAAAATGCGCTAAACAATTCTACACACCGTTTAATTAACACTCATCAATTGGCAACGCCTCGACGATCAGGGCGGGTTGGGTGTGAGATCGGGCGGAAGGCGGAGGCAAACGAACCAGTTTTGTATGGATAGCTATGTGAATTTCAAAAGCGACGAGGGGAAAATATTTTTATTATTTATTTTTGTATCTACTTCGCATTGTTGCTTGTAACAGGGGAAGCGCATTGCACGATCAATCCCAAACATTTCTAAACATAGTATAACAAAATACCCAAACAGAAAGGGAAGAAGAAACCCGTCTAGTAACTCTAATGCTGATATGGTGCGAATTCTTTGCGTAAATTACGTTATGACAAGTTATGTGTAACGCAATTGATAGAGGCATTTACGAGCTCATAAAGTATTATTATGTGCCTGATAAGCAACACAACTGTCCACGTGAACTGGGCTCCCAATAGAGTTATGCTGCTGAAACATCACATAACTATTGGTATAAACAAAGTTCAACAGTTTGAAAGTAATAAAAATAAAAAAATATAAATAAAACAAAAAAATAAGTAATATTAAAAGGTAAATATTAATAAAAACTATTTCAATTTCAGAAAAAATATAAAGAATAAAAACGATAAAAATATAATAAAATAAAATAAAACATAATATTAAATAATAAAATATAATAATAATAATATTACTTATAATTAAAACCTATATATAACAAACAATAAGATATAATTCTTCTTCGAACTCTGAGAAAATTGTAAAAGAAAAATGAATATGCTTGGCAAATTTGCACAGTTCAAACGAAATTCTTGCTTCAAAATTGGTTCAAGGTTCTTAGCAGTAGCTTTTCTCACTCTCCGACTCTGTCTCCGAGTTTTTGGCATTGTTATTGAATACTTGACCTTGACCTGCTGCATGGAGGCTGAATGAATAACTGAGTATCTAAGTGAATGAAAGAGTGCGCAGCATCCTCGAGTCAGGGCAAAATTGGATTGGACTTGTTATTCTACTTGCATATTTAATACTTTTATAGGGATGGATATATATTTATATATATATATATATATACATATATACTATATAGATGTACTCACTTGTTGGTTACTTCGAGAACATCGGATATCATGAGACGATATTTGTGACGAAACTGTTGTCCCCGCTTCGTTTCCAGCAGATACTTGTTGCAAAAGTCCGTCAGTGAGATAAAGTAGATGAATCCTAGCGAGGTGAGGAACAAGCCCCGTTGCAATGTGATGCGGTCGGTGGTGTTGGGTATTTGCCACAAGCTGCCGCAGGCCAAACTCATCGAACCAATCGAACAGGCCAGCGAAAAGTAGCAGCCACAGCTGGCCGATAGCGTTTGTGATGCTTTTGCTGCTGCTGTTGCAGTTGCAACGGGAATTGGAATTGGAGCTTTTGTGGCATTGTTGCCATCTGTTTCGGTTGCTGCCCCATCCTTGCAGGCTCCATTTGCCACCAGTGGCTGACATTGACCGTTTCTTCGCTGCATTGTTGCCACCCTCAACTTCAATTTCACCTTAAATGATTTTTTGCACGTCCTTGATTCGTGTGATGTTAGGTTGGGTTTCAGTTCACAACCTGTTGCCTGGACGGGATGCTGCTCCTTTATGCTGCTTCTTTTTTATTGTGATTAGACGTGACACAGTTTCATGTTTGCAGCTGCAGAAAAACAAAAACAACGAATTTTCAATGAAAATGCCACACTTTTTTCTCTCTTACATTTCAATTCGACATCTTTCATTAACTACTTCTACAACCAAGACAACAAAGTTCATCAATGAAACAAAGATGATTCACGTCTGAACCGCCCATGAACCGTTCCGAAACTGTATAGATAGTTTTTGAAATTAAAGAATAAATTGAATGTCATTCAAAATATCGTGTCATTTTGATAGTCCGAAAACTTTCTATTCTGAATATAATTATAATATTTTTATAACATATACAACTCAAACGCCGAACCACTTTAAAAACTAAAAAGAGTCCAACTAACACATAAAAATAGTCTATATAGAAAACTGATTATAGTACAATAATTTAAAATACTTCGCCGTTAAACCACTTGGGAAATGCTTCGATATCGCTAGTTAAATTGAACACAGAACAGAACCACTTTCGAACCATTTAAAAATGCCATATGCAATTTCATTATCGTACAGAAAAAATTGGGAATCTAGACGAAAGCACTTGAAAAACACTTAAGAATTAGCTTATCACAACCATAATATGTTTACAAGCAATTAAGAGCGTTTTTTATACCCGCTACCCATAGGGTAGAAGGGTATTATAACTTTGTGCCGGCAGGAAATGTATGTAACAGGTAGAAGGAGGCATCTCCGACCCTATAAAGTATATATATTCTTGATCAGCATCAACAGCCGAGACGATCTAGCCATGTCCGTCTGTCCGTCTGTGTGTCTGTCTGTCTGTGTGTCTGTCCGTCCGTCCGTATGAAACACTGGATCTCAGAGACTATAAGAGATAGAGCTATAATTTTTTTTCGACAGCATTTGTTATGTTTGCACGCAGATCAAGTTTGTTTCAAATTTTTGCCACGCCCACTTCCGCCCCCGCAAATTAAAAAAATCGAATAACAAGCCTAATTTTAAAGCTAGAGTTACGAATTTTGGTATATATAACAATTACTATAGTAGTTATGATTCCTGAAAATTTTGTTGCGATCAGATAAAAATTGTGGAAGTTATTAAAGAAATACTTTTGTATGGGCTTTGCTTTGGCCGACAATCTGGTACATTGTGCCGTCTATGGTATATTTTGAATGGTGTACTATATCGATATACCAAACAAATCATTTGGTATATTTTTAGTATTTTTTAGTATTTTCGGTATATTTTGAAAATGATACCGCAATATTTTGCCTTTATTAAAAATGGGTAGCGGGTATCTCACAGTCGAGCACACTCGACTGTAACTTTCTTACTTGTTTTTTTATTATTTATTGATTGGTTACAAACAAAAATTTCATTGTCGTCTGAAACACTATTTAACACTCATTTGATTAAGATAAAATGTGTAAACAACTGTTTCCAAAAATGAGTGTAAACATTTTGCGAACCGGTTCAGAGTTCAATGTGAGCATAAACGAAACGATGTAGAAGGACAAACAAATATATTTTGTATGCCAATTGTTAGAGAGAGAGAGGGTCACATGCTACGCACACACACACGCACACACAGCCAGACAGCCAGACATGTTACAGCGAATGAGAACAGAACCGAATAGACCACAGTATAACAGAGGTACAAACACATGAACGCTGCGTGCGCTTATCGGTTATCGAAGCGGAACTGAATCTGTTTGCCTCATTATCACCCAATTATCACTATCAGCCTGCGACCTCACTAGTTGTTGTTGCGTTACACTTGAAACAAACTTGCTATGGACTTTGTTGCTAGCGACGTTTGGTTTTTAAGTGCAACACAAATTGCGATGCTTGTCGCGACGTCGTCTGTGGCAGAGTCCACACTATCTTATCTCTAGGCATTCAAATTTATTAGTATATTATTGCTACTTGAGGCTTTCAGCTGGATTTATATCATTGATATCACAAACACCCACACAAATACAAATTTTATCATAGTCCACAGTGCGCGCTATAGCAGACTGTCAACAAACTGTTAAATTGCGTGCACTGTTATTAACAGCGCTGTAACAGCCGCAAACATATTCAAAAGCTAATTGAAAATCGCATATGTAGTATATGCGTTATGTGGGTGTGAGAGTGGGAGCTCAATGCAAACAAAACTTGCACTCACTTACCCACCCTCATTTCTGTCTGTCTATCCCCCTCTCTCTCTCTTTCTCTCTCACTCTTTGCACTGGCGCATTGAAAGAATAGCGATACATAAAAACAGCATAAAAATGTAGGTCAAGCACACACATTTACATTGCATTGCATTGCCCAAATACAAATGTAATTAATACAAGCGCAGCGAATTGCATTAGACGCCAATTGTGTTGACCAATCCACCAATCGAAAAGCAAAAGTTGCGCGCGCGCACAAACAACAACAATAACTACAACAAAGCAAATAACTGCAATAAGAAGCAGAAGTAAAATAAACAGCAACAACATTGAGGTATTCACACAGCAGCTGATCACAGAAATCTCTTGTGCTCTCTTTATGGGACAATCAATAGATAGATATTAAGTACTTATAAATAAGTTTTTATGTCACTTTCATTCAGTCAAATGACGCCTACACAAACACACACACACATATGACGCGCGCGCAGTCGACGTCGCTGCTGCCGTCGTTGATGCTGGCTGCAGACAACGCATTTCACACGCACACGCAATGGACAAGAAATCATTCACATTGATTATGCAATTCCAAGAATAAGAAACGCATGCCATATTAGTTAAATCATGTGTTCATTTATTATGCACTCGCATCCAACAGCAGCAGCAACAACAACAAAAGTGATCTAATCTTGCGCACACACACTAACACACGCACAACACTTCAGCCTACACAGCCTCAACACACACACGCGAGCGCGCCTTGTTTTTGTTGTATGCTGCATTTGCCGGCAACGCTGCGACGTCACTTGTATTTTATGTTTTCGTTTGTTGTCTTCTGACACTGCACCACACAGCTTCTCACATTTATCAATAAATAGGCCAATGAGCCAAATTCAGCACTTTTTTCTCAACATTTACAAAACAAAAAAATTACAAAAAAAAAAGCACACATGTAGTATATTAAAATACAAACAGCAGCAAGTTTTTTAAACTGACCCAGTTAGATTGAACAATAACAGCAGAGTGGCAGCTGTGTGTAATGTTACGTGGCTGTTAAGCACTAAACAGCCTGTTATGATTTACATTTATCGATACTTCGATAGTTTGATCAATACTAAACACAAACATCGTTTTTACTTTCTTTCATTTAAATAATTCAATAAACTTTCAACTTTTTTTAATAAATTTAATTTTTTAAATTAATTCTATTTAAATTGCTTCCCACAGACTTACGAAATGTTCCATATATTTATTTTATTAGATTTATACTATCACAATTAATATTTTAATCTTATTTGTTTGTTCTTAAATAATATAAAATGATTTATTCAAAAATCGAAATCGAAGCTAAACATTAATACCAACATCAATGAACAAAAATAACAATCGATATACGAATTTTATAAATTTTATATCTTAATAAATAAATCTAATGTGAAAATACATAAACTAAATTAAATATTTCATCATTATAACATTTATTAATATATATAGTCTCATTAATGTTGTATATTTTATACCGGCTCATATAATCGTTAACATATTATCGGTTGGTGTTAGTTTCATCAGCTGTTTGCAATTTCAAATATGACGACATTAACTTATGTCGTGGTATTGACTATAGACAAATTCGAACTGTTTATTATTATTATTTATTGCCAAATATCATTAAATTTCGTTTTATTTGACATACTTCGAATAAATTGTATTATTATTGATGTTGTATACCAGAAAATAATACCATATACCATAAAATAGTGATACCAGCTGGAGCTCATAAAATACCGAACTGTTTAGTTCTCACGGTTGCATGTGCATATTTGTACCGCATTAAATACTTCGCATTTAATGTACCCATTTCGATAACAAATATTTTACTGTTTACAAATTTATTTATAAGAAGTTTTCCATAAAACACTTCCAATATATTTTGCTGTCACGGAAAAACTAAAAATTGTTTTCTAAATAGATTGTCATACAGAATCTGTTATCTGTCAACAAATCAAATTGTACCATTTTGAGCAATTGTACACAATGTACCGAATTTATTAGAATTGTACCGCATGTGGCAGACCGTGTATCGTGTAGTCGTGTTTTGCCATTAATATTTTAATTTTCAGTCGCTGCGGACGTGTGCGTTTTTGGTCGTGCGGGTGGTACAAGAAAAAAATGGCGAAAAGTGTCGGTAGTGCGTGCGCGCAAATCGCAATTTTATTAACAATTTACGGATCAATACACTGTGTCAATTCCCTACTAAGTAAGTGCAACCAAAAAAAAATAAATAAGCAAAACTACTGCAACACCATATGACAGATCAACATTAAAAGCAAATGACGTTTATGCTTGCTGATGATTATGATGATGGTGATGATGACGACGTTGTCGAAGAAGACAAAACGCGAAGATTAGTCAGTAGAGTCAATGGTGTGTGTGTTTGTGGGATGCTGAAGGGGGGAACATAGAGGGGAAGCCAGAGCGCGCTCTGCTGACAGTTGGTACTTTTTTTTTCATTATTTTTTTTGTGGCTGTATGGTGAAATTTTGCTGCCATGTTATATTTTCTGTTTTTCTTTTGTTAGTGTCTTTGTTGTTGCTGGTGTTTAAAATGAATTTTGTGTTTTTATTTGTACATTTTTCGCTGCCTGGCAGAGCAAATGCGTTAATTGACAACAAAAACAACAACAAGAGAGTAAAATATATCAAGTGTACAACGTATATTGCTGTTGCTACTATTGAGTGCGTCTGTGTGTGTGTTTGTATGGCGCAGCCGAGTGTGAAAATAGGCAGCCAAGAGCAATAACAACAACAACAACACTACTAAGAAACGCACGTCCTGTCGCCTGTCTGCCTCTCGCTCTCTTACTCTACCTTTAGCTCGCTCTCGCTCTTCTAATGCGCAGCCCACGTTCGCTTTATTTTTAACTTTTTTTTTCTTTTTTTTACGCTACGCTCATTTGCTCCATGCTCCACTTAACGTGCAACAATTTCCAAAGCCTCTCCCCCACCCCCCGCTCTCTATCTCTCTGCTCCCCTCTCAGCCGCTGTCGCAATTGCCGAGCGGACATCTCAACGTTGCATATTTCAATTGAAATTTGTGGCGCATTTTTATTAAGGCGCACAGCAAAAGGTGAATGTGTTGATATTTTTTCATTTTTTTTATGTTTACATATTTTCTTTTAGTTTTTTTTTTAGTAGTCGGCAATTTGCAATTGAAATATGAATTGATCAAAAGAACAAAACAGGTGGCAACCTTGTCAGCAGCTGCTGTTAAGCCGCTATTTTAATGTTGTCTTGCATTTGCTACTCTCTCGCTCTCTCTCTCGCAATGTGCGTGTGTGTGTGTGCACCCATTTTACGCTGACCCCTTGGGCCATAAGTTTTCAGTGTTGTATAATTAGCCAGTAACTAATGTACATATGTATGTGTGTGTGTGTTGGTATTTCTAAACTGCTAGCGTCGCTTTCGTCACAGTTCATTTACTGCAGGCGCACACACGCTCACATATATGTTTATGTATATGTATTTCCATGTGTTAGCTGCTGTTGTTACAGCTGCGGTGTGTGTTTGTGTGCATGTCGCCCACCCACCCACTTGATGAAGTTCTTGCACTTTTGCTTTGTTTCAACCGTTCGTCTATTCTTCGTATTTACTAGAAATCAATCAGCAGCACTACTTTCAGTAATCAGCAGCAGCAACAAAATACGCATCGATTGTTGTTGCTGCTGCTGCCAACTATTACAAATTCTCAATCGCTTCTTCGGTAGCCTTTTATAGCACTCTGGGGACAGTCACTGACTGGCACAGTCAAAGACCAAAGAGCGCTTATCAAGGGCAACAACAACATCAAGAGAGTTGTTTTTGCTTTCCTCTGTTGCTAATGGTACAACTGCAATTTTCTGTACTTGTTTTGTTTTTATTTTGCTGCTTCTACTGCGATAAACACAAATCTGTGTGTCCGTGTGTGTGTGTGTGTGTGAGACAACGTAAATCTTACAATGTAAACACATCTGTAATCGATAGCTACTTAGAGATGAGCGATTGCAGATAACTGCTTAAGCAGCGATTAATCGAAAGATAGACAAATATTTAAGTTGGCTTCTTTTTTTATTTTTTTTTTTAGTTTATGCAACTGTTTCTCGTTAGTTTTAGTATTATATTTATTTTGAATTTTTTTTTTAAATCCACATGTATACATTAAATTAAAGTAGTCAGTCAATATTATGCATATTAGGTAAGTGACGTCAATAAAAATATCTTTGGTTATGGGATTTCTTATTTAGTGACGCATTCAAAAATGAAGCAATACGATACCAGCACTTTTTGTGCTTGTTTATTTAATGTAGCAAAATAATGAGAAATAATAATAGAAAATATAATGACAATTAAGTTATGTTATTATTCATTTTGCGTTTAACTGCATTCAAAAGTAAACAAAACTGATAACACAATCGCTGGGAAATCACCAGCGAAACTTATCTTTGTTGCAGTTTCCATTTGTTTTCCTGGAGAATTCCCATTTTTAAATGTATAAATGAAAATTGCAATTGTGTGTACAACAGCTCCATGTGTCAACAGTATAGTCTTAATTGTAGTAATCAAGCAGTTCATCTCTTGTTTTTTTTTAAATGCGTCAATGAGCCACGCTTTGTGTCATGTTAAAGATCAGTCAGCCACTCAGATCATGTGGACAAGGAATGTAGCTAGTTTAATCTAAGGAAAGGGAAAAAAAACAAAAGCACACATCAGCTGCCAGAGCTTTCGCGAACAAAGAAAATGATAATTGTTTTGCTTTGCTAGCATTTTGCAACACTTGACTACGAAATCTGCATATGCGATCGATAGAGCAACATATCTGCATGAATCCAATTGGATATTATTACATTCTCGTTGGAATGCATTTCCTTATATCTTTTCTCTCTCTCTCTCGCTCTCTCTTGCTTGTCGCTTTGCTCTGCCCTCGTTCTGCTTATGTTGACCAAAATAGTTGCGCCCATTGTGTGTGTTTATCTTGTGAATGGCAGCAAAAAAAGGCGCCCACACCAATTGAGTTGTCGGCGTCTTGAGTTGAAACTCGATGTGGCAACATCTCCCACCCTCAACTCTCTCAGTCACACACACACACAAACACACCCATTGACGTGGTGACAACAGGAAGCGCAGTCGTCGACGTTAGCACATCATCAACATTGACAAAGCTCTTCTACCTCTCTTAATACTCCCCTCTCACCTTGTCTGCTCTCTCGTCTCGTCTCGCCCACTCTTCACTCTCCTATGTGTGTTTGCTCGTCTAGCCGTCTCTGTCGCTCGATGTCGCCAATGCATTTTGAGGGCCTCTCTTAGTGCTTCTCACTCTCTGATTTGACCGATAAGCATGTCCGGCAAACGGCTTATGGTTTGCTTAACGGCGCTTTTAAGCCCAAAAAGAACTCTTTTTTAGCCTTTCGGCCACGTCAACTGTACAATTGCCGTTGTTGTTGTTATTGTTGTTTTTATTAGCCGACTGCAGACTGCAAAATGTCAACAATGAATAAAAGAAGAAAAAAGAGCTGAGAACAGAAATTTAATGTACAAACAAATATACGAAAAACTTGTCAACTTGAGGCCAGATAAACAAGCCATATAATGGTGCATAACGCATGCTGGTACTCTAGATACCCTGCCTTAAGTTGTGAAATATATGTACATACATGTGTATGTATATTATTAATATTTATATCAATATAATTTTTGGTATATTAAATGTCTTTATTTATTTGAATTTGTTGGCAACAGTTCGTTAAAGGAAACCTGCACCGGTTTTCTTTTTTTTTATTTTTCAGTGGAAGCAAAATCAGTAGAGGGTATTTTATTATTATATGAATACTATATACTTAAGTATTAACATAACCTTGAACTCAACCAGCCATTGACTAAGCAGTGCGATAAAAAAAGAATAAAGTTGGATTTCAATTTTGTTTTATTTCGGTATGAAATTTAAATTTAATCGCACTTCAACCTTTTTTGGGTAGCTAGACGAACAAGGGGTATCATTATCTTAAGACGCAAAATACCTGTCGAAATTATCAACCACTCTATTTCCCCGTTTGCTCGCCTTGTGAAAGCTTTTATCACGAAAGTTATGAACGAAAAAAATCAGAGACAAAGGAAAGAAATACACTAATTAGAAGCAAAATGAGCAACAACAAAAAAGAAAAGCAAACAAACGGTTTTCAATTGAGCTAAACGAAAACGCGACGGAAGCAATAAAAAAGAATTGAAGAAACAATTTTGATATGTATAACATATGTATATTAATTTACTTTTTTTATCGTTGATTTTTGCAAGTCTCACATTTCTCCAAAAGACGAAATGAGAGCACTGAAATTGGGTCACACCGACACGCACCGTAAGTGAGTGTGTGTGTGTGTGTGTACAAGGGGATGCCGCTTAAGGTCATTAACATAGAGCACACAATATATATTTTAAAGTGTATGAATGGAATAACAATAACTTTTAGTTTTCAATTAAATGTTGCATAAATTTGCGCCAATTATTGAAAATAACAAAACTACATGGCAGCAACAATAAACGCTAACTGTTACCATTAACACAACAATTAACATGGGGTTCAATTGAATCAACTGCACAAAACAGCGGCTGCAAGAGCAGGACAGAGAGACAACAGCTGCTGCTGCGGCTGCGGCTGCTGCAGGTGTGTGAGTCAGTGTGACCGCTAGTCATTATTATGCAAGGCAATGGGGAAATAGACAAAACGAGAGAAGAGAGATGACGATCAACAAATGCTGTAGCACTCTCCCTCTCTCGCTCCCGCTGCGTTGATTTCCTCAGCGCTATGCAAAAATATTGTTGTTTTTTGTTGTAATCGAGTAGCATACAAAATTGTGCAATGTGATCGGGGAGGGGAGAAGTGCCAGCAGTATTTGTCACTTGATCGCAAGTTATTTGCATGGAGTATAAAAAAGAGAAACAAGTGCGGAGTATGCAAAAATTGCATTTCTCTAATTTCAAGCAGTGTATATACTTTTAATTTCATTAATACCAAAAAATGATAAAAAATATATAATGTGCTGTTTTAGCTTTTTATGGATTTTCTTTTAGTATATGTTTAGGCTTCATACCTTCATCCAACAATATTTACATGTATTTACATGGTATTTTTCCAAACACTTGTTTGATGATCGTAATCGATAATTTATCCGATATTTTTTGCGTGTGAGAGACCGCAATTGTTGTAAACGACATCAGCAGCGTGAGAGAGAGAGAGAGAGAGAGAGAGAGAGAGAGTAAGAAACAATAACAAAGTTCGATTATTGGCGCAGTGCCCTTTGATACACATACTTACACACCCATACAAACATTCGTTGCTATCTCAGTTTGTGTGTGTATGTGTGCGTGCTTCCATATGTGTAGTATAAGTAGAGCTAGTTTACTTGACATGCTCTTATTTGAGACGGTTGGCTGAAGACAGCGGCTGGGTTGCAATCAGGTGGGTGGGGGTTAAAGTCGTGTAAATGCCTCAAATGAAAATAGAAAATCGATATTGAGTGGGGGCATCAAGTAACCGTTAAAAGCAATTACAACACATAAAAATAGGCACAAAATGTGGTTACAACAACTAAAGTGGCTAACCGAATTGCTTAATAATTTATGCAAATGTCATATTATGTAAAATGTCTATAATCAGCGTCGGTTTTATTCGCAGCTGAATAAAAGTGCAAAAAAGGTGGATGTGGATGCATTGAACAAGTTACACAGCAGCAGCTCCACCACAACGGATGGTTAACAGTTGGTTTGCGGTGCAGTTAACATACTTATGTTAATGCGATTATGTTAAAGGCGCTTGGCGTGCACTTTGACATGTTAATGCGTATCCTCGTTGAACATTTGAACTGATTTGTGGCAGAGTTGCCACCCTGACATTTCAACATGACCGTAAGACAATAACAAATAAAAAAAAAAACGGGTTACCTGTATTGTGTACTAACTAATCGACACTTTCGACGAATCGATGAACAATACTTAGAATTGAGAAACCGGATTAAGACTTGATAATTCCGAAAATGATTCTTTTTTTTTTATTTTTTATTTGATAAACTTGACTCTCAAAAAATGATTCACAATGTAAATACATTGCACAAATAAGTAAAACTGAAAAACATTATCGCTACTCTGAAATTCCTTAAAAACCGGAATTGGGCATCCGCACCGTTTAGATAGCATAAAGTTTTCTTCTGTTTGCTTTTAAGTGGAGAGTTACAAATTTAATGTAAATACTTAATAAGTAAATAAATTGAGCGTGAAATATATAGAAAAATTAAAATATGGAAGTATGATCTTCACAATTGAGAGACTTTTAGAGTATGCTTTAAAAATTCAAGGATTTCTTTTTTGTGAAATTGAAATTTTCAAAAAAAAAAATATCAGAAAACACGATATATCCTTAGAGCTTTTATCGTTTAGACTATGCATTCATAATTCAATATTTCACTGAGAATTTAATCAGCATTGAGCAGCCATTGTAAATTATTTTGGCAAAGAATGACCGAATCGTATGGCAACTGTTAGTAATTTAGATTAGATACTAATGAAGTTACCAACTGCAGTGGACATAAACAGCGTTAATCAATCGGTCAATCAACACCTAGAGTTTTAACAAATATCACATATCTAATCGAACGTTTTATTCTCTCGTCTCTTTACAGCTCCAACGGAATATAGCAGCCACAGCAGTCCGCACACAACAAACATACATCCCCATGATGTGGTGCTGTTGTCCCCAGCACAGGTGCAACGAATGCGTCGTGCGGCGCCGGCTGCGCCAGCGGAGTCCACGCCCGTGGTGGCTGTGTCACCGGATCAAAAGAATCAATACGAGAGCATCAGTCCGAATGCGAGCGTTAATGTGGGCAGCACCGGCAGCATTGCCTACGCCGTGCACAATGTGGGCGTGAATGGAACCGGGCAGCGCAAGGATTTAACAGCCAGTGCCAACGTCACCAGCAGCATCAACACTAGCATCAATGCGCCCGCTGCAGCGGCAGCCGCAGTTCCAGCTGCTGCTGGTCAAACGCCTGTCGCATCACAGACTCCGGCTGCGGCGCCAGCGCCTGTTGCCGCCAGTCCGGCAAAGAAAACGCAATTGATGGCAGCACAGCAGCCATCGCCATCGCAACAGCAACAGTATCCCAAAAAGGTGGTCACGACATCAACATCGACGGAGCGGCCAATCATCGATGAGGTCGATGTGCCCGAGGAGATCATTACCAAGGAGGTGGCAAATCAAACACTCAAGAGTCAAGAGGATCATTTCGATTACTATCGCAGTCTGTTGTATGTGAGCAAGGATGAGGTGGCCGCCCTGTGGTCCCAAATGGTCACAATACGCGAGAATAATATGCTCTCGTCATCGCATCGTCGCGCCATGACCGTTGAGCTCACTTTCGATTTCCCCTTCTATGGTCATTATGTGCGTAATGTGACTGTCGCCACTGGAGGTTTCCTTTACACCGGCGAATATGTGCATTCCTGGCTGGCTGCCACTCAATATATTGCTCCACTTATGGCCAACTTTGATACCAGCATTTCGGATGACTCGTTTGTGCGTCTCAAGGATAACGGTAAGTTTGTCCTTTGTACTATATGGATTCAAATTGAATATGGTTCTGTTGTGTTTTACAGGCACCGCTTTCACCGTTGTCTGGGAGAATGTAACACTGCAGGACAAGCCGGACTATGGCAACTTTACGTTCAGCGCGACACTGCATCAGAATGGCGACATCACTTTTGTGTACTATCGCCTGCCCACCTTGATTAGCAACATTCTCGACAGCCAGCATCCGGTCAAAGTTGGTCTCTCCGATGCCTACATTGTCGACAAGATGCTATACTGTAAGTTTATAAGAGAGTTATTACTATGAAAACAATTAATCAAAAGATACAACACGATATTCAGTTTTAAGAAATTAGATATTAGAAATATGATCAATTTCGGCACTGCTAACATCTGCAGCACATCTTAAACATTTAAGATTTCTGTTGCAGACTGTTTTAAGAAATTCCATATTATAAATATGATCAATTTCGGCACTGCTAACATCTTCAGCACATCTTAAACATTTAAGATTTCTTTTGCAGACTGTTTGGTTAACATAAATGTCGGAATGTTTAATTACAGCGTTTTTAATTAAGAAATGTGCAGCACAGCTGTACTAAGTTATCATAATCAAATCAAATATTCAGGTAGAACTTCGGACTTTGTTATAAATAACCTTTTATTATATCTGCCTATCCTCTGGATATTAAGAATTGAATGATTTTTTAAGCTTCAATTTTTTGTACATTGTTTTACTCTTTGTTCCCAACTCATTTGTTGTGCTCTGATTCTAGTTGCACGCCGTAAGACGATCTTTGAGTACCATCGCGTCAGTTTTGGACAGCAGGAGATCACGAATAACACAATCATAATGCTAACGGCACTGCCAACCTGCTTGGACTATCACGACTGTCAGTCGTGCATGAATCACAACACGACTTTCCAGGTAAGTTGAACTTTGCGTCTATCGATAACTGGTATGCTTTACTATCTATACACTTTGTTATGCAGTGTGCTTGGTGCCCGACACTCAATCGCTGCTCCACAGCCACTGGCAATGATCGCATGAAGCAGCTCTGGCAGCAGAAGGGTGAGTAATCCATCCATGGATTGTTATCGATTTATTTTTGGGAATGGATTTTGTAGTCGTAATAATAACAACATGAAAGGCAATTTCCCAACAAATAACCGATTACTGTATTCATGTCCAATACATCTCTTTCTATTCAATATAATATATTGTAAAACTGATGCATTTTTCAGGCTGCGATCGCACCAGCCTCACAAAGATCGAGCAATGCCCGCCGCTGGGCAAGAAGGGCAACAATGCCACACAAGAGCAAAGTGGCAGCAAGAACAGCAACAACGGTGGCGTCATCTCAACGACGCCATCAGCCAAGGATATCACTGAGTCAACGGTGAGCAGCACCCAATCATCGGTGTCGAATGCGGTGGCGACGGACACCGCCAAGGAAAAGAGCGAGCATCTCGATGCGGTCTCGCCCGAGAATAAGAATGTGGGCGTTGCCTTTGGTTTTATGGTGCCCATTTGCCTCGTGTTTGCCGTGACACTATGGCTCTTCTATGCGTACCGCAATCCACACACAAGGAGCGGACAGCTCCTCATACAGGTGAGAGAGATATGACAGATAGATGATCATCTATATTTATATGTATGTGGGTATTTCAACAGAGAACAGTTTGTCAATTATACATTTAAGAGTATTTCAAAGCAATTGAGTGAAAGTTGTAGACTGTAACAATATGAAAATTGTTGCTGAAAAGCTTGCTATTCTTTTCTGTTCTCTACTTTATTTATATTAATTATTCCGTTATTTAGAACTTTGAATTTAATTCTGGATAGTTTTTTACTCCTAGCTCCATATTTGCAACAAAAAATTTACTTATCTTTAAATGTATTTATGTTTTCAAAAGCTTAGTTGTTTAGTTCAACATTTTTTACTACTAATTTAAGCCTTAACTTTTTTAAATTTAATAACAAGTCACTGTGATTCTTCAGCTTTATATTAAAAATAGTTGTACAATAAAAAGTATTCTTAATTTCACAGGGATTTACAATTTTTGTGTACGGTTTTGTGGCGTAACTTAGGTGTCCATATATTTCGTTTATATTAATTATAAATTTCGCCAAGCTATTTTAAAAATTAAAATGTACTCATGATTATTCGCATCTAAGATAAGAACACTTTCATAAAAAAAATGTATTGTTTACTCAACTTAAATTCGAGGAAATACCCATATACTATATACAATATTTCTTAAAGTTGGTGTTGAAACTAATTGCAAAGCAAATGTAAAATGATTAACTAATTTGTGTAATTGTAAATTGTATTTACATGCAGTCCAAGCATTTACATCAGGTTCGTTTCCATCTAACACACTTATAATGCAAACATCGTTTGCCTCGCTCACACTAATCGTACCATCTCTTTCTCTCTCAACAGTTCCGTCCCAGCCAGTGGTCATGGAGGCGTGGAGAGGCGCGCTATACGGCAGCCACGATACACATGTAAAAAAGGAGCTGAGCCGTGTGATAGTTTTGTGGTTGTACCTGTTACTCATCCATCCCCTATCCTCCTCTCTGTCTATCTCTCTCTCTCTCTCTCTCTCTTTCTCATGTATTCTCCTAATCCAATGAGTAACGAGTCACTGAGCCCGTGATGCAAAACAGAAACAGAATTACAAACAAAATATCAAAAGTGACAGGTGCAATTTTATCCATACAAAATACAAAACAACAAAAAAAAATTCTAAAAAAAAAACTAAAAAACAAAAACCCACTTCCTTCCCTTTCCGTCTCGTCGTCTTATCAAAAGTATACATTTACATATGGTATTGGCAATTGTGCTCAGATTGTAAATTGAAATCAACAACAACAACACACCACACACATGCATACTTGCTGCTATTTTATATACATACATAAAAGGTAATATACATATATACAATGTGAATATTATGTGCTGGCTGTTTTGGGGCAACTGATTATTTTGTAACAGTCCCCAGACAGCCATAAAAAAACTATAACAACATCACTCAACAACAAAATGAAAGAAATATGTGTAAATCAATTGTGTTCAATTATAGCAACAGTTTTTTAACATGAACTCAATCCACGGCCATTTATGCCAGACTGTTAGTTATGCACACAGGGGAATATCTGCTGTTAGGCTCAGATTTCTACAGCGACAGCTCAAGATATATCAAAAGACAAGCGCGGATTTCCTTTTTTTTTGATTTTTGGGTGCGCAGCTCTTTTCCTTCCCAGCCAAAATGTTGTAAACTAATTGAAAAGACAAAAAATATACATATAAATTAAAGATAACAACAACAGCAAAATCAAAACAACATAACGTGTGCATTGTGCTCTTCCTAATTAGGATTTAATTTCTATTTGAATTCGTTGTTTGTTGTTTCGTTAAACCAGCTGCTAAATTTATGCAACACTTTAAAAATGTGAGAAAACTATGTAAATGGCAAAAGAAAACAATATGCCGCAAAAATACTAAAATGTACCGAAAGCTATATTTGGTACATTTACATTTAGATTTCCCTAAATGAAGTGAAGCAAAATTAAATAGAAATGATCAATGTCAATCATGTTTTAAAAGCGTTTGCATAAATGATGGCA
Organism: Drosophila pallidifrons; assembly: GCA_023558445.1. NCBI lineage: Eukaryota > Metazoa > Arthropoda > Insecta > Diptera > Drosophilidae > Drosophila > Drosophila pallidifrons. Next base: position 8,417,171 of record CM042351.1, read on the forward strand.
TCCAATTTGCTCAGGCCTCGGACCACACACACACACACAAACACACACATATGAACACGCACATGAATACACCTCCAACCCAACCACACACCCAACACACAGACGAGACCTGTTTGCAATTTAGTAGTTTAATTGTAAAAACATTTTTTCAGTTTATTTTATATTATTATTATTTTTTATATTCATCTATACACAATTTGTTTTTTTGTTCTTCTATCCTTTGTCAGGCGTGTTCCGAGTTCCGTAAACGCGCACAAAAATTGAATTGTTTGCTGTTTATTATTTTGATTTCTAGAAATCTTTTTGATTTTAATTTTTCATATGCAAACTGCTTTCAGTTTTATTCGCTTTTTGGATCTGGGAACACAAGCCTCTAATATTCCTATTGGTATTTCTATTGGAAAACTGAAATTGAATTATTTTCAAATTTCTATAACTATAAAAAAATATATATTCTCATTTTTGTATGATTCGTTTATTAATGTTTTTTTTTTTTTAATTGAATTGAATTGAAATAATTGTGTGTATTATATGAATACTACAGCTGTATATGTAGAACTTTAATCTACATATAAATATATATATATAGATATATATATATATATATATATATATAAATATATATATATAGATATATATTGTATACAATAATGGACATGTCCATGACGACCTCTTCTTTTTGTTAGTATTTTTTTCTATTAATTAATATTAAAAATATATAAAGTGAAATGCGGTGTGCAAGTATAAAAGAAAAGCTAAACTAATTATATAATTACATAAGCTAAACAAAGCGAAAATATAATAATAAAAGACACGAAAGAAATGAGAAACGATGAAAATTAAAATAAAAGAAGCAACTAAAGATCTGTAACAAAATGTAAGAAAAAAAGCAAAAAAAAAAAAATTACTAAGGAAATTGTATAACAATGTATTTTGATAATGAAATTAAATTTGTATTTTAAGCTCTTATTACATATACAAGATAATTTAAATAAAAACAAAAATAAACCATACATAAAAATACCATTTTAAAGCTGTGCATTAACTAAACCTAAATCAAAGGCTTTAGTTGACTGCAATTTTCAGCACAATATTCATTATTCTGGAGTATATTTATTTAACACAGCCATAACAGTCAACTGTTAAGTTAATGTTACGTTTTTACGCTGTTAATTTAACAGCAGTAACTGGAAATAAAACCAAAAGCTTTAGTTGACTGCAATTTTCAGCACATTTATTCTAAAGTATTTTAAATATTTAACATTGCTATAACAGTCAACTGTTAAGTCAATGTTACGCTTCTTCGCTGTTAGTTTAACAGCAATATAGAATGACTGGAAAGAAAATAGAAGAAAACACTTGGCAAATTGTTGATTTTACTGCAGTTTGGCTTTTATTTTTGGACTACTTGGTTGGTCATTAGATTCAATTTGTTTTTCTTGCGGTGTAATTATTATTATTATTATTTACTTGTAACATTTACAGGATGAACGTGTTTTAAGCTACATTTAGAGAAAAACCATTTGGATGCGGCGGCGGGAAAGCCATCTTAACACATTTAACAACAAACAACAAGATGAACAATGTGAGCAGCAATTAACGACTCGTTACAGCTTCTGCTGGGCAAGTTCCTCGATGGTGCGCGCATTCGTCAGCGTCACCCACAATGGCGACTGAATGCTGGCCAGCGAATAGCTTTCGCCCCCGCCATCAGCATCCAGAGATTGTGACTTGCGCATCCCCGAAACAGAACCGGAGCCGGAACCGGAGTTGAAGCCATGTTGTCGACGCTTCGATTCGCGTTTGCTGACGCCAAAGGCGATGGCTGCTTCACTAGCTTGATTGCCACCGCAGCCGCTGCTGCTGCTGGCGCGCAACTCCTGGAGGCGACTGCGTCGTTTGGCCAACGCTGCAGGATCCGCTTCCCGCATGCTGCCTGCTTTGCGAAGCGGCGGCGTGAAGCGAGGCGACAACGTTGACGACTCCTCTTTGAGCTCCTTCACGGTCTCGATTGTTGGCTGCTGCTGCAGCTGTTGTTGCTGCTGTTGCTGTTGTGCGTGTGCTAACTGTTAGCTTGAGGAGAAGGACATCTTGTAGGAGGAATTGGTGTCCATGGGCGATTCGGCATTTAGGATTTCGGTCTGCGTTTGCTCCACATCGCTGCAGCGCTCCTCCAGCACCGTGTCCAGCTCCAGCGATGTAAAGCCCTGACTTAGGCTTCGTTCAGGACGTAGACTGATAGCTCGCGACGATCGGTAATCTGTGGAGAGTATGGCACAAACAAATTATATTACAAATTGCTACAAACAACCAGCGGCAAGAGAAGTGGAATGACAAAACTGAAAAAACAAAATAAGGGAAATATATAGGGGAAGGACAAAAACAAGAAGAAAAACAAAACACAATGCGACGAAAACAAATTGAAAACGTGCGATGCGAACGAAGTGGAGTCGAAATTTTATGTGAATCTTAAGACGTGCGTGCAGAGACACGCCCCCTTTTTTTGTGCCTTCCTCCCGCCTATAGTTTAACGCACAGTGGGCAACAAGTGTGTGTTGAATTGGTTATTTTAACAGCGGGTGCCACTGTTATGTTAATGTTCCTGGTAATGTTTATCAGCTTAGCTACAGACAGCTAACAGCACAAATGACTCCTAACAGCAGAGATCTGGTAAGCAGCAGCTGCAAAGCAATGTTGCCAGAATCTCTGGAGCAAAAATTGCTGGATTTCAGAAAAAAAATTGCTAAAAATAGCTAAAATTATACAAAAAATAGCCAACAAAATTGCTAAATACTTTAAATGATCATCATGTTTCTACATTTTTAATTCATTTGAGAATAAAATCTTCAAATTAAAAATAAAAAAAAACAGGATTTCATATTTTTTATGATTTTGTTAACACTTAGGGGGCAAATATTACACTTGAAATGCAGTTAATTTTTCAAGTCAGTGAACTCAAGTAGCTCATATAATCGAACCACTTGGTTAAATACAAGCCCCGATTTCATTGCAAACTGTTAATCGCACTTTTTGCAGTGAATGACAAAAGGAATACATAATAAAAAGGATTTAAGTTAAATAGCTAAAATTGCCAAAAGAGAAATAAAAAGTTGCTAAGTTTGTAGCTAATAGCATTTTTTAAAAAAAAGTTGCAAATTAACTAAAGCAACTAAATTGCTAAACTGGCAGCACTGCTTCACAGTTTCACAATTTGTATTTAGCTAATGAGTGAGCGAACTAAGTTCGCACATGAACTATAAACAGAATCGAACTATAATGCAAATTTTATGAGTAAACCTCAAAATACATCCTATCGGTAAATGAGCTATCCGAACTTTTTAAAAAGTGCCAAAAGTAGCCGAAGCATTTAAAAAAAAATGCTAGATTTCTAGCTAATATCATTTCACAAAATCTTATAGCTTTTCAAAATAGCTAGATCTAGCAATAAATTAGCTAAAATGCTGTTAATTACCAGTTTCTGTTAACAGAGCGATAGACTGTTAGCAATAGATCTCTGAGCAGCTTATGCTGTTATTAACAGTTGCCGCGAAAAAGAGGCAACACTTTTATGCAAACTTACCCACTGTAATTGCGTAATTGTTTTTCAAAAATGTATGCACAAAAAATAACTAAAGAGAAGGGCAGCGAATAATTTCGCACGCAGCAAAAAATGATGAAAATGTAAGAAAAACAAAATGTGTGAGTTTTTTTTTTGTTTTTGGTGCGGTTTTTCATGCGATGCGTTAACGTGTCGCTGACAACACGACAACGCACTCATCATCATGACTATCATCATCATTATTGTTATCATTAACATTGCGAGGGACACATCTGGCTGACTGTCTGTCCGTCCGTCTGGACTGTTGAAGTGGCAGAGCCCGCATGCTGCAAGTTAACCAAACACTGAATATGAAATTTATAGTCATCAACAGAAAAGTGGGGGAATAAAAAAGAGGTTTACTCCTCGCATTCTACCTGTTCTTTTTTTTTTTTGTTTACAATTCTGTATGTTGCTGTTGTTGCATGCAAAACGAGGGCAAGCGCCCAAAGGTATGCAATGCAAATGAAAATGCATGCTGGCAGGCAGCAGCTGCTCCTGCTGTGCTTGACACATGCAAAACAGCATGAATATCTCGTTACGTATGTGTGTGTGTGTTTGTGTGAGTGTGTGGATGACGCTCACTTTCATTGAGTGGCTGCCACTGTGTGGCATGCAACTCGCACAACACCAACAACAACAGTCACAGCAGGCACTCAACTTCAACTTGGACTTTTCTTTCTTTACTTCTTTTGCTAGCCTTGCCCTCATGTGATACCCTTTTTCATGATGAGATAAGGCAGGGTATAGCTGGCTATTGGGGGCATCAATTTTAGAGAGAAACAGAGCGATAAGGTGGCGAAGAAAAGAGAGAGAGAGAGAAGAAAAAAAAACAAATCTTACTCTTTTCTCTCACTCATTTTAGGCGTAAATAAAGGAGTGAAAGTGGATAGAGATTGAGCAACAGAGAGAGCGAGAGAGAGAGAGAGAGAGAGAATTAGAAACAAAACAGATTGATCCAGAATTATATTGAGAGCTGAGAAGGCGAAGGGCCAAAAGGCAACTAATAAAATAAAGAGAGCTACGAAAAGGAAAACCTACAAAGAGAGAAAGAGAGATACAGATTTGGATTCATTTCAAAACAAGTAGGAAAGTTACAGTCGAGTGTGCTCGACTGTGAGATACCCGCTACCCATTTTTAATAAGGGCAAAATATTGCGGTATCATTTTCAAAATATACCGAAAATACTAAAAAAATACTAAAAATATACCAAATGGTATGTCGATATAGTACACCATTCAAAATATACCATAGACGGTACAATGTGTCAGATTGTCGGCCAAAGCAACTAAGAAACCTAGTAATTAGACGTTTTTGCCCATACAAAAGTATTTCTTTAATAACTTCCACAATTTTTATCTGATCGACACCAAATGGAATCATAACTACTATAGTAATTATTGTGTATACCAAAATTCGTAACTCTAGCTTTAAAATTGGGCTTGTTATTCGATTTTTTTGATTTGCGGGGGCGGAAGTGGGCGTGGCAAAAATTTGAAACAAACTTGTTCTGCGTGCAAACATAACAAATGCTGTCGAAAAAAAAATATAGCTCTATCTCTTATAGTCTCTGAGATCTAGGTGTTCATACGGACAGACGGACAGACAGACAGACGGACATGGCTACATCGTCTCGGCTGTTGACTCTGATCAAGAATATATATACTTTATAGGGTCGGAGATGCCTCCTTCTACCTGTTACATACATTTCCTGCCGGCACAAAGTTATAATACCCTTCTACCCTATGGGCAGCGGGTATAAAAATATTAAGGAAAATATAGAAAGACATATGAAGTAAAGAAAGGAGTGACAACGAATCGAGATTGAGCGCGAGAGAGAAATAGAGAGAATTGGAAACCGAAGTTTAGAGAAAAGCAATATGAACTGATTTTCTCTCTCTGTTCCTTTTCTTCATCAAACGGAATAGTAAATGCAAGGACAGAGCAAGGGAGGAAAGCAAGAAAGAGACAGAGAAAAGGGAATGAAAAAAAAGAAGGAAGAAAAACAATTGAGAGACAGAGATATAGATACAGTTAGAGAAGCAAGAAAGGAAAAAAGTAAAAGTATGACGATACACATCGAAAAGAGCTCTATTGACTTGCTTTCTATATTTTCAATACTCCTCCATATTAAGTTCATTTTTCTCCACCTCATCGCTTACAGCGTATCTCAGCGTCGATCACATTCCTTCTTTACATCTACCCCACTACGTTTTGCTGTGACAGCTTTTGCATTTAAATTTGATAGCTTTGAAAAAGTAAAATTTTTATTCACAATTTTATGCCACACACTCCACCACGCTCCACTCTCAATATTAAAATCGCTCCCGCTGCGCGCTGTGAGTTGAGAGATGCGAAATATGCTGGGAATTTTGGTATATCAATTGTTGGATATCGGTATTACGTTTAGGTAAGCGCACAAAGCAAACACAGCATATCAAAGGCGACAAAGTTGCCAAAAATGCGGCAGCCAAAACAACAAAAAAAAAAAAAAAAAAGAACAAAAACAAACAAAAAACCTAAGCTGAATTTCAGATGTGAAAAGGGAAAGCATAACAGGACTTTGAAAATGGAATTTTTGCCGATTTGAAAAGTCAAAGCGATGCTAAAGTTGAGAACGAAGTTCGTTATCACATGTGTTTGTATGTGTGTGTGTGTGTGTGCATATTTTGGTTATGCATTTAAATTGTGCGCCAAAAAGCAGGCAACACAATTTTGCATGCGGGTAGCGAGAGACTCACACTCAGGTGTGTGAGTGTGTGTGTGTGTGCGAGTGTGTGTGACAGTATAAAATGCAATTTATGCAGGAAAACAAAGCGTGGCAAATTACAAAATTACCAACACCACACAAAAGGGAAACGAAGTGACGGCGTATTGAGAGGGAGAGGGATGGGGATAGGGAGAGGGAGAGGAGAGCGAGGTCTGCACGCTTTTGGTAATGTCGAGTAAAGACTATAAAATATATGCATAATGACTACGGATAAAATGGCACGCACACACATACAGATTATTAAAGTTAACTATGAAATTTAACTATGTTTGTTCGAATTTTACTTAAGTTTTAAATGAAATAAAGTATGTGAGAGAGAGAGAGAGGGGGGTGCCAAAGTGACAGAAAGAGAGAGAGAGAGGGCAATGCATTGGTGAATATTTTGTAGAGAAATAAAACTATATTTAGTTGCTTATTAATTGTAAAAATGTAGTAGAAAAATGCAATTAAACCACTTGACATAAGAAACTAGATCAAAAGTGATAAGTATGAGTGTTATTTACCCTTGCAAAAGGTAAGGAAATTAATGTGAAATATAGTACTTCTTAAAAAGGTCTCATCAAATGTTTGTCCCAAATATTGTAATCATAATTAATTTATCAATTTATTGATAGGTCCGTTATGTAAGTTTTGCCAACTTTAAAGCTAGATTCAGTTACCATATCGGTATCTGAAAACTTAAAAAAAAAAATTAAATAATACTCAAAGATATATATTGGACTAATATCTGCTATTTGGATATCGCTTAGTTTTATCATTCAGATACTTAAATGTATATGATTCGTAAAACTCGGAAATAACAAATATTTATAATGAGAAATTTCAAATAAATTTACACTTTTGCAAGGGTATTTTCGAAAGGAAGCTTTCGCTTGTGATAAGTAGTTTTAGGTGTGAAATTTTTTCGTACACACGTTACAACATTCAAACTCACTAAGCCTATGAATTGGACTAAATCTGACCAGGCTGACAGCATGGTCCTGCATATCATAGTTGCGTCGTCTGTCTCGCTCCCTCGCCAATTTGGCCCGACGACGCAGGCAGCAGATGACGATCAGGGCCAGAATGGGAAAGCCAAAGATGCACGAAACAATTGGTATGACAATCGATTCGGGTGAAACTGCAAAGAGAAAAGTTTAGTCAAATTAATCGCGATGTTTACACTACTCTACATAATATATTCTATATAATTTTAGATTTAATGCAACTTAACGTGTCTGAAAATCGTTTAAAATGTTGAAAAAAAAAAAAACGGAAGCACATTTCTTAAAATATTCGAGACTAATATTATCCGATTGATTAATGTCTTCAATTTATTTATTTAGTTTAGTAATCTTACATCTACATCTACAGGAGATTAATTAAATTAACTCTTTTAGTTTAGAATCTGGACTTCTTTACACATTCCCAAAAATTTTTTATTTTTGGCAACAATTTACTGCAATTACAGGGTATCTGCAAGTCACTGAATATCAGCTAAGATGTATTGCACAACAAAGAGCATAATTCATTAAATAAAGCAACTTGAATACGATTAATTTTAATGAAATTCTCTAAGTGTATTTCTTACATTTTTATTTAGCTGCCACTGAAGAACAACAAGTTCTTTACTATTTACTTAGCAACAGCAAAGTGAAATATACTTATAAACACAGGTTAATAAACCTTAAACTTAAAACTACCTTAAATTGCAAAAAATAAATAAATAAATAAAATAACAAATTTAACTTTTGTTACTTTAAGAGAATTTAAATTTAAATTAATAATATTTATTACGATAGCCATCAGGAAGGTTTTTTTAAAAGTGCAATAAAATATATGACACTCAATAAATATGATAAAGCTCAATGATAAAGCTGCTTGATCTAATAACTTGTTAGAAATAAAAATAAAATAATGATAATATTTAAATAGTTAAACAAAAATAATAATAATAAAATTAAAAAAAAATATAATAATAATACTTTCCAATTTTTATTACCAATTTATTGAACTACTTTCATATTTGGAAAAGTTTATATTTGTATTTAGAATTTTTCATTTAATTCTTTAAAAAAAAAAAAGACTACAAGGTGTCTCCAAGTCGTTAAGTAACTGCGCAACTGCTTTGCATCCAAAAAAAAAAATTATTATTAGTTTTATTCTCAAAATATACCTAATATACTGCAAAAATATTAAAAATATACCAAATGGTATATGTGGTATATCGGTGTAGTACCGCATTCAAAATATTCCTTCGACGGCACAATATACCAGAATGTCAGCCAAAGCAACTCAGACCCCTAGTAAGTAGGCGTTTTTGCCCATACAAAAGTATTTCTTTAACTTTCTTTAACTCTTTAACTTCTTTTCTTTTCTTTAACTTCCACAATTTTTATCTGATCGCAATCAAAATCATAACTACTATAGTAATTATTGTATATACCAAAATTCGCAACTCTAGCTTTAAAATTACGCTTGTTATTCGATTTTTTTGATTTGCGGGGGCGAAAGTGGGCGTGGCAAAAATTTGAAACAAACTTGATCTGCGTGTAAACATAACAAATGCTGTCGAAATTATAGCTCTATCTCTTATAGTCTCTGAGATCTAAGTGTTCGTACAGACGGACGGACAGACGGACATGGCTATATCGTCTCGGCTGTTGACGCTGATCAAGAATATATATACTTTATAGGGTCGGAGATGCCTCCATCTACCTGTTACATACATTTCCTGCCGCCACAAAGTTATAATACCCTTCTACCCTATGGGTAGCGGGTATAAAAAGAATGGCTCATTTATGACCCGCTTCAAAAATGGCGCCTTACGCAATTGTGTCCATTTTAAAACAGGCTGTGCCATGAATGTTAAACGCCTAAAAGCAGACTTTGCCATTTATGTTAAGCCTTTTTTGTGGGCGTGTGTGTGTGAGTGAGTGTGTTTGTGTGTATGTGTGTGTATGTTGTTAGCTAATTGCCGCGGTCAGAGACCAAACGCCAAACGATTTACGCATTGTTTTCGCGGCAAAAATAAGCTGCAGATTATTTATTCATGTGCTTAGCACACACACACACACACACACACACACACATTATAAAGTAGGCAAGCGCAGAAATTGATTGTGTTTTGTTGTGAGGCTCATAATTTGAGGCTCATCTTTTTGCGGGTTCATTTGCATGATGTGCCCCCAAATGTAGGCAACACTTATTTACGCTGACAGCCAGCAAATTGGAGTGTGAGTGAGAGGGAGTGAGCGGGGAGGGAGGGACGAAGGGTGGACAAAGGGCAACCTGCTTATCTGGGGCAGTAAAAAGGCTTTTTGGCCAACAAAAAAGAGAAAGAAAAAATGACGAAGCGTCTCTCGCTTTCACATCTTTTACTTTGCATTTCCCTTTCAGTCGCGTTTGTTGTTGCTGTTGTTGTTTTTTAATTTCATTTTCATCCGGTCGCATGTAGCGTGTTTGCAACCTGCTTTCAACCGCTTTCATTTCATTTCACTTTATTTTGTTGTTTTATCTTAATGATTCAGCGGCTGCTGTTGCTGCTGTTTCTGTTGCTGCTGCTGTTGTGTAGTAGAGGAGAGCACTTGCACACTTGAAGCACTCGAAGGCCACTTGAAAGCATTTCAGAGTTTCAGTGTCCTGTCGATGCTTATCGGCCGAACGCAAAACACAAAACGCGTGTTTCAATTTGTCTTTGTGTTTATCACGAGAACCCAGCGAAGTCAACAGGACCAAGCAACCAACAATAGCAACAATTTACCAGACGAGGAACATTTGCATTAAGGTCGTTCTCCTCTTCGTCGATGGTCGTCGATAAGGCTACACAGCAGATCTTTCTCCTACTCTATATATAGTATAGTACATACATATATAAATGTATACAAGTGTATTTATGTGCACGATGTACTTATTAAATATGTATGTGGGCGTTTTACTTATGGCGCACTTCTCTTGTGTAACTAGAGTTGACTGCCAGCTGACACGGCCACAGAACACTGTCAGCAATTATCGTTTATTTATGGAATGAATTTCAGCAAAATTTTCGCATGACGTTATAAATAATAAATAAATGGGCAACAACTATGTGGTTGAAATACTCAATAATTCATTCAATAAATACGAATATCAAATTCATGTATCCACGTTCATTTGTCGTATAATAAATATTAATTCATTTTATTTACTTAATTAATAAGTCATTAGAGTCAACGCATGTGTCTTAATTTATTTATTAAATGAGTAAGTGCAAAAAAAGTTAAAGTAAAGAAATGGATTCATTTAACATATTTAATATAGAAATAAGTTAAGCCACAAAATAAAAGTTGACAAAAGAAATAAAGTAATAAGTACTTAATGTAAAATACTTTTAATATACAATAAATACTATATAGGAATAAAAAAAATTGCATAAGATAAACTACAATTATATATTTATTTATTTTTTATTTTATTATATTAAATCTAGTTCGACTCGAAAAAAGTATCTGTATTATACCTTATTATATTAAAAGTAAAAGTAAATTGAAAATTTAAAATAAAGAAATGCATTCATTTATAGTTGAAATTAAATGTGTGCAGTAATTGTAAAGAAATGTGATGATAGTAATTTGAAAAATGGTGAAAAACAGTTCATCAAAAGTTACTTCAATGTTGTAATATGTTAAGAAGATTGTTTGTATTTTGAGTACTTGTAAACTAAGTTATGTGTTTATTTGTTTGTTGCTTGTCTCATTGCTATTTGCTCAGTTTTAAAGTTCACAAGATGCAACTTTGCAAAGAGAAGTCTGTATTTGCTAACTGTGAGTCAATGGCTTAAAATTGTGACAGCAATTTGTGTGTGGACTTTAACACTAAGCTTTGATGCCAGAGTTTTTCTTGCAGTGTTCTGCGATGAGAATTGTAGTGTTGCCATTTGCTGTTACACCCACAGCGCAATTATGCCTTAGCTCAAAGTGGGCAAGTGCCACGCCCCCATGCCTAAGCCACAAAAATCCGAAAAAGGGGGCCACCAAAATGTTGTTGTCGTCGCTGCTGTTGCTGTTGCTGTTGTAGTTGTTGTGTCCTAAATTTAGCTTGGCAAACATGGCCAAAGTAGTGTGGGAAGGTTAGAAACGGATTTGCGAATGCTAACGGGGCAGAAAACAGTAGACGATGGAGAGGAAAATTTGTAGCAAGGACGAAGACGAAGAGGAGGGTGAGGATAAGAACGAGAGGGGGGGAGGGAAGAAGATGCTGCTGCAGTTGGTGCTGCCAACTGTTGACGCAGCTCGCTGCTTGACATTATTGAATCCAATTAACGCCTTCAAAGTGACAGTTCAAATTTACACAAATTGACGGCTAACAGTTGGACGAGAGGGGTGAAAAGTTAGATGGGGAGGCAGGGCAGGGGAGGTGACAGCAGCCTGAAAAGACAACAACACAACAAGCAGCAAGAGAAGCAACAACAACAACAACAACGACAACATCTTCTTGTCCCTTTGAGCATGTTTTTCGAAGGCCGCCGCACTTGTCTCTGCTTCTTCAACTTGGGAGTCACAGTACTCCCCTCCCTCTTCCACCCCACTTTTCCTGCTGTCATTCTCTGAATGCCACACCCCCTTTCCACCACTCACACAATCGCTATCTGTAATTCAAGCTGAGTCATCAGGCGAACGCGTTTGATGCTCGAAATATTCAATAAATACAATAAAAATAATGCGCGCTCTCTCTGTCTCTCTCTCTCTCATTTCCCTTCCCGCACTCACTTTATCCCCTCTGCGGCCATCGAAATTGAATGTTTGCATATTTGAAGTCAACTCAAGAATGCGCTACAAAGGAGGCAGTCGACAACAACACATAACAAAGGCAAAATATTAAGAAAAAATCACCTTAAAGTCGCTGCCTTTTAAGTACCCTGCAAACAAAATATGATTGCCAAGTGAAATTGGTTAACAAGAAAATTCAATTAATTTGATTTATTTGTTTAACATCGAATTTTCCTTCAATACGTCATAGTCTTGTAATTGTATCGAAATGTGTGCTTCACATTTGAACAATATATCGTATATCTTTAAGACAAAGTTCTGTAGCAAGTTTCATGAACTGAACTTCGCCGAGATCACATATTAGATAAATATTTTGTTCTTGAAACTTCTTCAAATGTACACAATGAAGGATATTGGACTAGAATAAGAATTATAACTCAGTTGTAGGCATAAATATTCGCTGTACCAAATTTCATGAATACAACTCAAACATATTATAGGATATTAAGAATTAAGCTACATGTGGAAATGCAAACAAAGTTATTTGTTATATTTCGACATAAGCAATCGCTGTACCAAATTTCATGAATATAACTCAATCAAAAGCTGAGTTTACATGGTACATATTATAGGGTATTAAGAATAAGGCTACATGTGGAAGTGCAAACAAGATTATTCGTTATCTTTCGACATAAGCAATCGCTGTACCAAATTTTATGAATATAACTTAATCATAAGCTGAGTTCACATGGTAAGCAAGCACAATTACAATTGTTAACGTGTTATATAGGGTATTAAGAATTTGACAAGATGGCACGCAAAGCGACTTCTTCAAGCAAGTTTGGTTCAATTCAGAACATTCTTATCAATGTCGACCACGCCCACAAGCAGCACTACTTTAGTAGAGTTAAGCTTTGGAGGAGGATGATGAAGAAGAAGAAGAAACAGTTGGTGGCGTGGTTTCCTGTGTAGTTCGACACGCCTAAAGTTGCGACAAGCGCCCAAAGGCGCGTAGTTTAAGTGAACGAGTTGTCTTTACATCCAAAGGGCAGATACTATACTTGAGTCTGTGCGAGAGAGATAGCTAGATATAGAAAAAGAGACAGAGAGAGAGAGGAGGAGTAGACTAAGTTAAGTGAAAGTGCGCCGGGTGTTGAGCTACTTAGTGAGTAAGTGTTTAAGTAATGCCAATCAATTGCCAGCGCCTGTCAACAATAACTACTAGAGATGAGCGCGTGACTATCGTCAATTAGAGATGGAACAACCAGAAGATGACTGCCACTTTAGAGATGGTTCATTTCACTTAAATTGAATGCTAACCAAAGTATGCTATTCTTTGCAGCTTTGTGGTTCATCACTCTCCGTTAGAGGGTAGAAAAACTATGCAGAGTGTGACCAACGCCTGCAAAATGGCAGATAGCAAGGAAGTGGCCGCTAAAGGTGAAACAGGCAGGTATCGCAAAACTATTTATGCTGACACACAGCAGCGAGAGTGAATGAAATTTTGCCAAGTTTGCTAAGAATTTGCGAAGAGCAAACTATTTGGGCAAGTACGAAGTATGTTGTTAACTATCCCAGGCAAGGAATTTTAACAAAAATATCTTGGCACGTACTATCGTACTAGTGTGCGTATACTTGCAAGTGCGGGTGTGAGTGCAGAGAGTGTTCGGCATTTTTTATTGAATGAATTTACGCAATCATTTTTATACTAGACTCTCGCATATGCGTTGACTCGTAAATCTTTTTTTACGCGTCACACTTAAAAACTTTGTGGGGTATAACAAGTTTGCGACAAACAAAAATGTCCGAGCGAAAGTTAACTCTGTGGTCATAAAGTATTGTCTGTCTGTATTTTCAGCGATAAGAGAATCAAAAATTCAGACAATTCACGACAAAAATTAGTCACCAAACTTGGACTTAACTTCAGACGTTAAAAATGTATAAAATAATAAAGTGTTGACTTGAAAATAGAAATTATATGTAGATAATATTATTTTGATAATAAATATTGCCTCCTACTTTTGTTGTTGGTCACATTTAATTTGTTGGAAGAATTTCTATTTAGTATTTCACAGCCAAGCTTACTTGACTCTGTACTTATTTTATTTTTTGACTATGACTGTTGTCAATGTTCGGGTACAAGTTTTTTTGGTGGCATTGTCGAAAAGAATTTCGATGTCAGGCGGCGCGTCCCTCGAGTCGCGATTCCTCCAGAGACAGAGAGAGAGCGTGAGTGGAGCCGGAGGACATTGAAAGCGCTGACATTGACAACGTCGTCGCAGTCGTTGCTGGTCTGATAAGGATGAGGATGAGGCTGAGGAGAGATATCAACGACGCGTCGTTGACATCGGATTGGTTTTAATAGGCACAAACTGAGTCAGCAGCTGGCTTTAGCAGCTAAGCCAAAATGTCTGCGCCCCTTTCCCCTCACTCTACTTCTCGCATTTTACATATATTGTATATACGTATTCTTCTACTCCGGCAAAACAATCAACTCTATAGTCCGGCACAATCTGTGCAATTAATGCGACTTAAACTTGCCTAATTGCTGCACAAGGCCCGAAGGCTTTTCAACTTGTGCGTGCGAGTTCCAGCCTAGAGATGAGCGCGTGCTCTTAGAGATGGGAGCCACAAAGTTGAATAGCGTCTAATTGATAATTGAATAGTTTACGATGCGAGCTGTGTTTTCGGTTCATCTATATTAATGAAACGTGTTCGATAGCCTCGCTAAATGGCAACACTGCATCAACTAGAAAAAAATATTGACCAAACAGGCAGCTGTCTTGCTTAATTGATTGGCTGGTTTTGCGTTTCAACTTGTAATGCAGCTAAAAACCATGCACTACAGTCAAATACAACTGTAATTGTCTATACAAATGTTGGAAGAAATTTAAAAAAAAAATGTATTAACAAACTTATATATTTTTAAGAAAAACTCTACCAAATTGTTTCGCTAAAATAATCGTAATTTAACTTTTAAAGCATTGAGACAAAATTTAATGATTTATTATTAGAATATTTATTAAATATTTTTATCAATTCAACAAAACAGAAAGTCACTCTATTTATTATTTTCTTTTAATTTCAGTTATGGTGTGTTTATTTTATTTTAAGTATCATGCTATGTTATGTTATGGAATGTTATGCTACCATATGTTATGTTAAGTTTTGTTATGTTATGTTACGTTATGTTATATTAGGTTATGTTATTTCATTTTATTGTTTTTTGCAACTCTTTCAATATTTGTAATATTATTTATTTGAATTGCTTTGAATGAACACATTTATAAGTTTTTTACCTTCTAGTGCTCCTTACTGTGCTTTGGCATTGCGTTCAGTGTTTTGCTTGTAAACACGACACGTGCTCAGCTCCAATTGGCTTCAGGCTTCTTCAGCTTGTGTAACATACTTCCCCAAAACTTTTGTGACTGTGAGTGTGAAATGAACATTTGCAGAGGCAAAACTGCACACAAAAGAAAGACAACAGCAGAGTAAAGCACAGTACTTATCGATGGAGCAGAAGTACTATACAAATCTTGGCAGCCAGAATAAAGAAGGAGAAGACATTGGGCGTCATTGCGGATAATGAGCGAACGGATGGGGCATCATGCAAATTAGCCACTAATTGGAGATGCCACGCGACTTCTCCTCGCCACTTTTCGACTGAGTTGAGCCCAGTTGAGCCTGCGATGAGCTGAGCTCAGTCGAGTTGAGTTGAGTTGAGTTGATTTGATTATTGGCAGATGAATTGTGCTGAAGGAAGAAGGGTCAAAGGAGCGAGCGGGCAAACATTTGACGGCTGACATTGATGTGAGGAGCGTGCTAATCAGCCAGGCGATTGCCAAATTCTAATTAACTGACCAAATTATCGCATCGTCTCCCTTGTCTCCCTTGCCTCGCTTCCCTTCACCCAACTCGAGATGAAGTCGTCGAGTTCTGCTTAAGTCATTATTGATGACAAGCTGACAGCTTGGCTGACAGACAGCTCTCTCGCTGTCGCTCTCCCCATCGATTCCCATGCGAATTTGATGGGGCCAAAGTTTCAACATTTTAATTGCAATTCCCTAATTGAAATCTATTTATATCTAGACGATGGATATATATAGAATATTGTATGTGAGTAGCAATCATTTCAAATCATAGTTGGCATTCATATTTTACCTTTTTCACAAATTTTTACAAATACTTTCAACATCTCTCTATATATTTTTTATTATTTCCAATTTGGATTACAACAGTCTCTCAAGCTTCAGGTAAGAACAAAGCTATTTCATTTTAAGTCTACCGCGAAATTTTAATAGCCAGCTTATCATTCTTACAGTCAATTAAAGTTTCTATGTTTCCACTTGAAAGCAGTTTTCTTGTCGGATTATGCTAATTATTTGAGTTTTAATTTCAAATTATAAGTGAGAATTTGTCTTTAGCCAAGTTGAATTGTTTTAATCAAGATTTGGTTGAGTACTTTACTTCATTTTGATATAGTTCCTGTCTAGTTGAGTTTCTCATTTAAATATTTTATGCAATTGCATTTCAAGCTATTAAGCTTTAATACCCTATTAAAAGTTGTGACTTTCATAGTTGTGAAAAGGTTTTGTTTTTTTTCTTTTTGTATGTTGGAACTCAAACTTTAAATGGTTGAGGTTCAATTTCAAATTATTATCCATTAGCCTGAATGGTTGAAGTTTAACTTTAATATAATATGATAGGCACTTTTTTTTATTAAATAAGTTATTATAACCTATTCAAAACTTTAAAAATGCGATAAAGGGTTGTTGAAATCGAGACGCTGTTTAAAATTTTAAAATTGTACACATTTGCAATTCTATTAAGTTGGGAATCATATCACATTATGAAGTGAACATTTTTTGCTTATTAAATATGGTTTTCTATTTTTAAAGATTAAAGTTTAATTTGAATATTTAAGAATGATGTAATGTAACTTTAGTATTGGTCGTCGCATAAAGTTTTCTATTTAAGAGTGCCTTTAAAATGGATTAAATTTCCAAATTGTAATTTTAAAATTTACCATTACCCATTTGCTTTTCTTTAAATGGTGTCTTTTTTAAGGATTGTCTTTAAAAATATAAAAATTCTACAGTCCTGCTCTAAAAATAACTTTCATTTAGGATTGTTTTTTAATATACAAATTTTTCAATTTGAATAATGTGATGCGAATATCACAGTTGCAAAATGATTTTTATTTAGAATTTAGTTACGAATTTTAAAATTTGACCCATTTGCGATAATTATTTTTTTAAGGATTGTCTTTATACCCTAAGAATGAACATATTTAAAATATTTGTACATGAATTTGATTACAAGTTTTAGAATTCTACCGTCTTGTTTTTCAGAGAACAGATTCGATTTGGAATTGTCTTTATACTAAACAAACTTTTAAAGTTACAAAATTTTGTGATAAAATCTTTGTTGTAAAATAGTATTCAAGCGAATCTTTATATGAATTTAAGATTGTCTTTGTGTTATACTAACTTTGAATTCCTTTTTCAAGCAATGAATTTAAGATATAAGATTATCTTTATTCTATGCCAAGTTTTAAGTCCTCATTCAAAATATGAATTTAAGATTGTTTTTATGCTATACTAAATTTTAAGTACTTATTCAAGTTACGATTATTCCGTTTAGAGTTAAGGTAAATTTTAGACAAGGCTTTTAATCGCTTCACTTTGAGTATGTCTGAATGATTGACTGATTGAGTGTTTGACAAACTTACCCGTTGGATAGAGAATGGGTCGATTCTTGTTGCCGGCCGCAATGAAGGTGGCCATCGTCTGTGCTGGAAATGTGCTTGCCGCACCGTGTGGCAAATGTGTAATGGCTGCCGCCGCTGCCGTTGTTGTTGTCGACGACGTCGTTGTAGATTCAATGAAACCAAGTTGACTCAGATTACTCAGCTGGCTGAGGTTGCCCAGTTGGCCAAGATGGCCCACATTATACATGCTGTTGCTCTCGTGCTCCAAGCTGCTGCTGCTGCTGCTGTTGTAGCTGCTGCTGCTGCTGCTGTTGTTGTTGCCACTCAAATGGCTAATGTGATTATCGTTGTTGCTACTGCTGCTGATGCTGCTGCTGTTGCTGAAGTTGCTGCTGTTGTTGCTATAGTTGTTGCTGCTGGTGCTGTTGCCAGTTGCTGGCTTGATGCGCTGGCCATGCAACAACAACGTGGGCAATGCGAAACCACGTTCGCCGGCCATTGTTGCCAGCGTGTGGTTGAGCAATGCTTTCATATTTCCCGTGGTCACCTGCAGCAATTTGGACGTTAGATTTGTGGCACGCCTGGGATTTGCCACATCCTCCACACGTTCCCCTTTCTCCTCCTCCTCCTCCTTCTGGTTCTGGTTCTGGTTCTCCTCGGGCACCTCCTCGTTGTTCTCGCCGTCGTCGTCGTCATTGTTGTTGTCGACTCCCTTATGGGCAGTCAGATTATTAATGATTGTTGCTGTGGTCGCGGTCATATTGTTTAATAATTTCGCAGCATAATCGTAAATTTCAATAAGCATTTGGACGCGCCTGCAACTATTCGCGTTGACTCCTCCGCTTTCTTCCTCTTTTCCCTTTTACAGCTGCCTTTTTGCCTTTTGGTCGGTGGTGTGTGGTTTTCTCTGAGCTGCTGCGTGCTGCCTGCAAGAGAAGCGAGTCGAAATTGTTGTTGTGTGGGAGGCATTTTCATGATGGCTGCTAATTGCTTTAATGAATCATTGTCCCGGCTTGCCTCGAGGCGATTTGGTTTATCTGGCATTCCGCTTGAGCGACGAAATGCGTAAACACGCTCGATTAAACGAGCATAGATCAGACTCTGGCTGCAGTTCTATATTTGCACGATAAAGTCAACACCAGGCTATAAATACCTAACAGCTAAATGTTTGCCATTTTTTGCAAATTTTCTCAACTGTTTGTTAAAGATAGCAGTCACTTTAACATCCACTTTAGACAGCAGTATTAAGTGACTGATAAATTTAACAGCACAATTCTTTATATCCAAATTGCTTCTTTTAAGCCATATTTAACATATTCTATACAGAAGCTTGTCCACTCTTAGCCACAGCGCTGCCAACTTGTTGCACAGTGTTGCCACATTGCTGCACAAAAAATAGAAATACATAGAAAATTTCTGGACTAAAAAGAAACCAACTGCTTTGTTTGCTTTTATAGACACTTTATTACATTGCTGCATTGAAATTGGTTTTCTCGAAACTTTCTATTAAGTATGCAGTCAATATATCAATACATTTATTGACGTATATTTCCGATTGTTATGAAGCCCTAACAATTGAGTTAGTTGCGGGTTCACAATTGCCTAAACACACACACACACACATACACACACACAAACACACACACTCAAAACACACATAGAAAACCAGGAACATTAAACCCAAAAACACACTCGATATCTCGATATAACAACCAACCCCACCCAAACCTTGGTTATTTCCTGTGCTGTGTTGTCCGTCTGCCTGCTGCTGGCGATTGACTGGCCAATGAAGCGCGCAATCGAATCGAAAGAGCTGCCGGCAAATGGCGTGTGGCAAGTGGCAAGTGGCACTTGAGGCTGAAGTTGTTGCTGACTCTGGAGGACACTTTGGCGACGCAAAACAGCGCCATAAAAAATATGTTAACTATTGTGTTTTGTTGCCTCAATCGAAAGGGAGAGGAGAGAGAAAGGACACGATGTACTATGTGTCGTATGTGAAGCTAGTCAACTAGCTTCATTACCAGCAATCGCAACGAATCGCAATCGCAATCGCAATCGAAATGAAATGAATTCAATTCAATTCAATCGCCAAACGGCAAACGCGAAACGAAGCGAAGGAAGGCAGCGAAATGAAAATGAAACCAGCAATGGAAATGGAAATTCATGCTATGGCATTGGGCATGTCCACTCTCCACTCTGGCGCTGCCACCCCGCGTCCCCGTCCGCGTCTGCCTCCTATCTGCTCTTCTGTTCTGCTCTGTGCTGTGTTCTCCCTTTGCCGCCTGTAGCGTCGCGCCGCGGGACACAATTAAATGGCCGAGCACGAAGCTGGGCTCTAATGTTCGACGTCCTTTCATATGGGAGACTGTGGACTGTGCTGGACATTGCGCTGAGAAGGGGGAGAAATCTAGCTGAATATCGCCGGAAGCACGCGTCGCTCTTCAACGTACCGTTGATGTGTTGTGCTGTGTTGTGTTGTCCCGTCTCTTGTCTCTCGTCTCTTGTCTCACATGTGGCACCTCATTTTTAGCACTTTGAACACACACACAAAAAAGAACATACTCAACACTCGACACACTTTTTCGCTTGCAGAGTTTTATTTTTTTCGAATTTGAATTTATCCGTTTTTTTTGTCAAGTATCCAGCGAAAACCGATTTCCAAATTGCGTTTAGTGATTTACGTCTTTTTTGCGAATTTTACTGTTTTGGCGCTCTTTGTCGTGTCCGCTGTATTTCTTGTTGCACGCTGCGTTCACCGTCGCTTTGTGGGCCGCCGTCGCGCTGCCAACGCGCTTTTATAGTCGGCGCCAACGAATTTCCCTTTAAGCGCAAAATTCCTTCTGGCCACTGGAAAGGTACCAATTTCGCTCAGCTCTCAGGGTATTTTTCTCTTTGGTGCAGGAGAAGGAAATCGCATTTGGTGGTTGGCAAAGGGACCAAATTGTTGTTGTAGCTGTTGTTGTTGTTGTTGTTGTTGTTGGATGGCGTGTTAAGCACAACATAAATATCAACTTCTATGGCATAAACAATAGATAAACTTTGATGAGCTCTTTATAGTATATATTTGCGCGCTTTTATCGAGAAAATTTGACTGCGTTGTGTGTGCGCATTAAAGCATTATTTGATTTTAAAGCTGCATTTTGCATATGCGTTGGCACATTTAATCATTTATTTGTCAGCGATGCAATCTACTTACTATCGAAAAGTGAAGTTTCGGAGACTAAATTTAAGGTCTCCTAATCATCGACATCAAAATGAGAATTTTCAAACTTGCCCCATATTGTCCATCCATTATTGTACAAGTTTTCAAATACTTACTATCGATAGTTGGATTAAACAACATGTTTAAAGTATACAAAATATTAGCAAGAGTCAAGAAAAGGCGAATAACTTGAGCTTTGCTTTGGTTTCATATAAATCCAATAAAGCTATTAGCTTATTTACTATTAGTAGAATATGCGTTCGTATATTTGATTGCCAATAGTATATATTTGGCGGCTATACGATGTCTGCCTATCGATAAGCCACTTTTGAGAAAACTTTTCGAGTCTTCAACACTAGAAGCAAGTGTTGAATCTCATCAATATCAATCTTCTAAAAGTTTTCTCATATTCATTATCGATAAATTAACTAAAACATATCGATAGGAAATATCGTAGTTTTAAAAAGGATTGCGAATAACTTGAGCGTTGCATTTAGCTTAATTTAAGCTGTACAAGAAAATATATTAATCAAGATCACATTCTATTTAAAGTTTTCAAATAGTTACTACTATCGATAAATAACTTTTGAATTGGTAATAACTTGAGAACTTAAGCTTAACTTAATATTTTTATCACATTCTATAAAAAAATTGTCAAATACTTACTATCGATAAATTAGCATACCCTTTACTATCGATAGTAAATCATTTTTGGACTAATCACCAATATATCCAACGATTTGTGGTAGGGATTTTGTAGGGTGTTTGCTATTTTAGTGCTTTGTTTATGATGCACATGAATCTTAGGCCATTTCTTTTTATACCCGCTACCCATAGGGTAGAAGGGTATTATAAATTTGTGCCGGCAGGAAATGTATGTAACAGGTAGAAGGAGGCATCTCCGACCCTATAAAGTATATATATTCTTGATCAGCGTAGAGACGATCTAGCCATGTCCGTCTGCCCGTCTGTCCGTCTGTCCGTATGAACACCTAGATCTCAGAGACTATAAGAGATAGAGCTATAATTTTTTTTCGACAGCAAATCAAAAAAATCTAATAACAAGCGTAAATGCAAAGCTAGAGTTGGTATATAGTATAATTACTATTGTAGTTATGATTCCTGAAAATTTGGTTGCGATCAGATAAAAATTGTGGAAGTTATTAAAGAAATACTTTTGTATGGGCAAAAACGCCTACTTACTAGGGGTCTGAGTTGCTTTGGCCGACAATCTGGTACATTGTGCCGTCTATGGTATATTTTGAATGGTGTGCTGTATCGATATACCAAACATACCATTTGGTATATTTTTAGTATTTTTAGTATTTTCGCTATATTTTGAAAATAATACCGCAATATTTTGCCCTTATTAAAAATGAGTAGCGGGTATCTCACAGTCGAGCACACTCGACTGTAACTTTCTTACTTGTTTTGTAGTATAATTGGTATGTTTTGAGAATAATACCGCAAAATATATTGATTTTATTCAAAATGGGTAGCGGGTATCTCACAGTCGAGCACACTCGACTGTAGCTTTCTTACTTGATTTTTTTGCGCCGTCAAGTTGTAATTATTTCACTTTGATATTCGAATTTTCGGATTCAGATTTGGTTTTGGATTTGGATTTGGATTGATTAGGTCATTGCTGGCCATGCGCATTTGCCATGATGCGTTGCCCCAACGCTTGGTTTATTTCACACGAATTTTTGAGTGAATGGCAAAAATCGCTTCCCCTTGTTGTGGCCCCCTTGTAGATGGGAATACGCAACACTACTACGTGCCACTTGATGAATATTCCTTGCGACGCTTGATTGAATTCAATTCCATCAAATTCTCAGCTGCCACGTCATGTGGCGGCCACTTCAACTCGATTGAGGCCCTCCACACTATAACTATTTTCCGTCTCTTTCTATTTATGTGTATCTCTCACTCTCTCTCTGTCTGTCTGAAGTGATTAAAACATTGCATTTAATGAGCCTGACGAACAGCAGCACAATGAACGCAACCTGTTCCAGGTCAAGGGGCAGACTGACATGCCAATTGTGCCCTACGAACTGAGGCATATTAGTTCGATAGAATGGAACAAAATTTACTATAAATATACTATATTTAGTTGTATATCGATATAAATTGGCAGCTACTTGTCAACAAGTTTCTAATGTCAAAAAAGAATTGACTTTTATTTTGTCATTCATTGCTGAACTCACAAAGCATCAACACTAAAATTTTTAAAAGTTTGAGACTTTTTCAAACATTTTTTAAAATTCTTTTTAATTCGAAACCGGTGCGAGTGCAACAATCTCAAGGTGAGTTGGAACAAAAATTTACCATTTGTTTAGGAGACTTAGGTTTGGGTTAAAGTATTGATCGATTTGTGTTACTTTCATTAATATTTTGCAAGCAATTAAATATGTATTACATTTGCATGGAATGAATCAGTTTTAGCTTCGCTGCAGGAGTTTTCCAATAACTGGATTTTTCTAAGCTTTTAGAAGTTGCATAGAGTAGAAAGAGAGAGAAGGGAGGGGAGGCAGGCAATCGCACAAAGGATCGAATCAAAAGGTTTGTTCCATTTGAAATTGCGGGTTGTAGAAATGGAAATTGAATTTTTGTCATGAATGCAATCAATTAAAATGTATAAATACGAACACAGAGAAATAAAAGCCAAATACAAACAGAGCACAGCAAACAAATAATAACTGCCCTATGGGCCAGGTGATGCTACCGCCCCCGTCCCCTTCCCACGCTCCCTCCCATAGAGATACCAATATATAGGGATCAAAACAAAAGGGAGAGAGAGAGGAACAGATGTGAAGGTGGCTTTACAATTTAATTGCATTTGTTTATGTGCAGCCGAAAAGCTTTTAGTCGAGTCAACTGCAGCAACAACTCGCTCGCTTTTTCGCTACGCACAATTCGCTTGGTCAACCGTATAAAGTTGTTTAGAGATCACATTCTGTGCCCCCCTTTTTCCGCAAATTGTTCATTCGAAATTCATTTCATGTTTATTTTCATTATTGTCTAAATACATGTTTATCTAAGATACTGTCTGTGTGTCTGTCCATCTGTCTGTGTGTCTGTGTCTGTGTCTGTGTCTGTGTATAAACATTTGTCGAATTTTGTGCAATTTATTTGCTTTGCGATTAAACCTGACACAGACACTTGCTTTCTTTTTTTCCCCACTGTTTTCCTGTTTTGTTTTTTCTCCTGGTTTGCTGAACAAATTATACACCTGTGGCCAGAGGGGTTTAAATACCAATTGAATTTGTCCAAGGCACACACACACACACACACACATTCAACACAACATTATAAATCCCAACCACAAAGCCAACCGAATGGCAGCTATCGCATATTTTCTTCTTTCGCATATGTTGATTTTAATTATTTGGATTTTGTTATCAAATTTCAAATAAAAACAGTGAGCGGTGTTTATCTACCCAAAAATGCCAATAGTATGTTAGTAAATATTAATTATTATAGAAAACAGAAATTGAATTTGCCTTAGGCAATTGACATCATTTTCGTTTTCTATTTTATGAGTTATCTTAATAGTATTTCTATTGCGAATTCTTAACTTAATGTATTTAAAATGTATGAATAATAGTAATAGTACTTGTTATGTTGTTCAATTTGTTTCAAATTTGAGACACGCCCACTTCCACCCCCGCAAATCGAAAACAAGTAAGAAAGCTACAGTCGAGTGTACTCGACTGTGAGATACCCGCTACCCAATTTGATTAAAAGCAATATACTTTGCGTTATTATTCTCAAAATATACCGAATATACCGAAAATACTAAAAATACTAAAAATATACCAAATGGTATGTTTGGTATATCGATACAGCACACCATTCAAAATATACCATAGACGGCACAATGTACCAGATTGTCGGCCAAAGCATCTCAGACCCCTAGTAAGTAGCCATGTCCGTCTGTCCGTCTGTGTCCGTCTGTCCGTATGAACACCTAGATCTCAGAGACTATAAGAGATAGAGCTATACAGCATTTGTTATGTTTGCACGCAGATCAAGTTTGTTTCAAATTTTTGCCACGCCCACTTCCGCCCCTGCAAATCAAAAAAATCGAATAACAAGCGTAATTTTAAAGCTAGAGTTACGAATTTTGGTATATACAGTAATAACTATAGTATTTATGATCCCTGAAAATTTGGTTGCGATCAAATAGAAATTGTCGAAGTTATTAAAGAAATACTTTTGTATGGGCAAAAACGCCTACTTACTGGGGGTCTTAGTTACTTTGGCTGACAATCTGGTATATTGTGCCGCCTATGGTATATTTTGAATACGGTACTATGTCGATATACCAAATATACCATTTGGTATATTTTTAGTATTTTTGCAGTATATTTGGTATATTTTGAGAATAATACCGCAAAATATATTGCTTTTATTCAAAATAGGTAGCGGGTATCTCACAGTCGAGTACACTCGACTGTAGCTTTCTTACTTGTTATTTATGTAAACATTTGAATTTATACGATGTTCAATAAATTTATTTTATTTTGCAGTGTATTTTATAAGCATAAAGGATACTCAATCCATTAAGCAATACAAATTTTCCCAGTATAATTTTAAGAACCGATCAAATAGATTTTAAACTGGATCACTCGCACTCTATATTTCATTATCTGACAATTCTTATCAAATTTATCGGTTTACGAGGTAAGCATTAAAATGATAATATGCATCATATACGAAATTATAAATGAAAACCCGCATAGCTTCAGGATGCGTCGCAACGTCTCAGCTTCGGCAGCGAACTCGACGGCGACGAGGCAACAAAATCGTCGCCAGAAGGCTGTGAATGTGAGTTTTACACGCAACTCGAAGATCTTGTCACGCCTCGACATTATGATCTGGATCAATCACACACTGAAGTCGAACATCCCAAAGATTGAGGATCTGTGCACTGGCGCTGCGTATTGCCAGCTGATGGACATACTTTTCCCAGGCACTGTGCGCATACGTCGCGTTAAATTCACGTGCAATCAACCGGTCGAGTACATCAACAATTTTCGCATCCTGCTGCAGAGCTTGAATATGGTGGAAGCGAGTTGTCCGGTCGATGTGCAGCAGTTGGTGAAGGGACACTTTCAGGATAACTACGAGTTTGCCATGTGGTTTCGCCTCTTCTACGAGGCCAATTTTAAGCAATTGCCGCCTGACTATAATCCGCATAATATACGCAATTCGATACCAATTTCCATTGGACCGTCGCGAATGTTGCCTCCGCCTCCGCCTCCGCCTGTGCCGACGCCGATGCCAAAGCGCCGATCTCTAAGCGTGCCACAGGAGAAGGCAACAATGCCCACAAAGTCAACAACGATGCAAGTGCAAAAGCAATCCAAGGAAGAGCCGACATTGATAGAGTCCCCGTCGTCGGTGCATTTAATGCGCCGCGCCACCTTTAGTGTAGACACAACTGGACGAATTCATCCTAGACTAATTCGCGACGACAACGGCCGAATCTTTAAATTACCCGAAATCGAGTAGTAGCCAATTAAGATTCATTCCATAGCAAAGAGCATGCTTACGCACCGCTGAAATTCACCACAAAAAAAAATTTGACAATGTATAATGTAAATTAACCAACTGTAATCGATTGTGATATTTAGTAATGTAAGGTAAAAAGACCCAGAATACTGAACAAAATGTGTTTGGTTTTTTAGTTTATACCATTTTCAGACAAACTTCAACTTGAGTATTAACATAATAAATAATACAAAAAAGTGTATATTATGTTATATTTATTTATTTTGCATATCTTCCTTCCTTTTTTTTTTAATAAACTATTAATTATAAAACGCTCTAACAAACTATTTTAGCCGAGGCAACATTTGAATTTTACCGCCGTTTAAAAATATTCGATTAATTTCCCGCCACTGTATTTTGCAAATGAAAAATGCCCAACAATCGATAAAAAAATGTATGCAGAAATACGGGATTTTAGTCATCCCATTATTAGCCTCGTTGCGGTTCTTGCACACGCTAAGTACGGTGCGAGGTTCTGGTCTACGCTTAACGAACTTTATGGCAGCCAAGACTTCACGCGGCGAATTGGTTTGCAGTGTTTTAGATCAGAGTGAAGTTGGCTGCGCCAAGGCATGAACCCCGTATTTGTGTTTGCTTGAAATATCCTCGACTCTTATACTGCTCACTAAAAAAGGGATATTACGCATATACCATTAAATTTAAATTCCTTGCAAGTATTTTGAAATCAATCGAATGTATTAAATGCTTAAGAACCAAACCTAAAGAAAACTAAAAGAAAAATCAGTGAAATATGAAAATGTAAAAATTATTATTATTGCAGCTTACCCATTAATTGACTGGCAATTACTGAATTCTCTCTAAATTCTTGAATTTGAAGTTAATGCTCAACACGAAAACTCTTTAAACTAAATAAATTTCATAAAATTTCTGAAACGCAAAATAAATTAATGAAATGTACAAAAAAAAAAAAAAAAGGAAAAAGAAATTACTTACTTTGCAGAACAGATGAACTTTATTTAACGTTTGAACGAAAGTCGAACAGCGACTTTAATGATGGCATAGATCAGCGAAGCGGTGATACCCAGCAACAAACACAGCTTCAGTATATAATAGATGGAAAAATAGTTGGGCTCATTCGTCTGATAGCTAAGGTGCCGACATTCGGGACGCGAGGTGTCCACCAGCAAAGTGTAGCTATCGCCATTGATCACGCTGGTCCAGAGCCAGTTGGGAAAGCGAGTTATCGAAAACAGATCGTAGTTCAAATTCAGATAACAATCGCCATATGTCTTGAGTATATAGTTGCGACACTTTTCGCCGAACGGTGTCACCATGCACACCAAATACATTAATATATTATATGGGTTCATCCATGAATCCATGATTAATTATTTATTTTAGCACGCAAAAGATGAAAATTTTTTAATTTGGTTTTCTTCTTTTTAGAAAATAGAAATGTATGTTATTTACGCTCTCAGCTCGGAATGAATACTATTAGTGATGAACTGAATAGATGTCTAAGCTGTGACGCAGCCTACTCGAATTGCTTTTTTTTTTGAGTTTTGGGCAGCCTAAGTCATTGATTTGAAGTGGCATTAAAATCAATTCAGTTTTCTACAAAATTCACCTAATTGTGGTTCGCTAGCCCAAGTGCCTTGTGAGCTATAGCGTTGAACCGCTTTCGGTGAACCGGTTCGCTGAAGCTTTTACCTTTTAGTTGCTCCTATTTTTTGAAAGCATACAGGAAACTGAATCACTTATAATTCAGTTCATTCAGTTTTCTCCAAAATTTGAGTTTTGTCAGCGTACTATGGAAGTTATAGCAGTAATCCACTTTTGGCGAACCGGTTCGCAAAGGTTTTTGCCTTTTAGTTGTATCTTCTGTTTTGGAATCATTCTACGAAGTAATTCTATTGACATCCTATAGACTTTTCGCTTTTAACCACTGTTGAACCGCTCCACGAACCGGTTTACGAACATAAATATGATTGGAAAAGTATCTGTGTTAGTTTTTAAGTATATTAGAGCACTAAAACATATTGCAAACCTCTTTTAAAACGTTCTTTCAACCGCTTCTAAAGCATTGTTTATTCAAGAAAAATAATATTTTATGTAAACCACTTTGAAAGTGTGTAACAAGTTGGAATAATTATAATATTAAAGGCAATTATTGCGATAGATGCATGTACATATACATATATAAATATAGACTCATTTAGATTGAGCCAGCAGAATCTTGGCATACTCAGAGATGTGAAGCACGCCGTGCTGCAGCGAAGCAATGTGGAGATTGTTGCCATTGCAGTAGTCCGTGTTGATGTGCGGATTGTGCAGCTCGGTGATGAGCGTGGAGCAGGCGGTGGACGAGTCACCCGTTGACTTGAGCATTTTCTAAGAAAACCAAAAGAAAAAGTTATCGTAAAAATAGAAGTAAAATCGAATTTGATTCACTCACCATCCAAAACTCATTGCCGGGCAACGCGTTGCCATCCCAGGCATACGAGACAACCAGCAGCATGTTCTCCTGCTCCGGTTTATCGAGTTTTGCCGCCGGATTTCGCTTGGAGAGATGCACACGAACACCGCCCAACGGATGCGAGGAGCTCTTGAGCACGGCGCCATCCTTAAGACCACCGCAACGCGTCAGTTTAAACCACGAGAAGTGCACGACGCCAATGTGAGTGAGTTGCTTGTGAAGCACGCGCAAACGCTGCTCGAAGGTCTCCAGAAAGATTTGCTCTTGCTGCGGCGCCACTTTCCAAACCCCCAAGCCAAAGCCAACCACATGGATGTAGGCCTGCTTGTTGGCTTTGAGGGCACGCGCTTGCGCCTCGAGGAGCAGCATATCAAAGCTGATGGCGTAGCGACGCTTCATGACCAGATTGTCAAAGACATCCTGCTTGTTGCCCGAGACACCAAAGCGTTTGTTATCAATGCTCACGGTGCCATGCAAATGATCCGGTGTCTGATAGAAATGACGCCACACTCGACGATAATCCTGCTCTCGTGTCGTCGGAGTCATCTCCTCCTGCTGTCCATAACCGTGCTGTTTGGTGTTTTGTGTGCGTGCAATCACAATGTCTTGGAACTCCATCAGATTGCGTCGCGAGAGACGCGCTCCAATCAGCCCCATGATCACGCCCTGCGTCTCCAAACTTCTTCGATTCCGTGTCACGCGTCCACAATTTGTGCGCTCGCCTTCGTTGATGAACTCCGTGTGCGAGCTGACCGAGAGCAGCGCCGATAGTTTGACTTCATCGTAGCTGAGCACCTGCTCCAACTGCAGTGGCGCCTGCTCCTGCAGGCTGCCAATGGGCTCAAAGCCGCTGGCGCCGCGTTCGCCACTCAACAATAGATATTTATCGTTGCGCGCAAAGAAGCTGGCACAACGCTGTGTCAGCAAACGTTGCACAAAGCCCAAGAGCGAGAGTTGACGATACACGGGCAGCTCCACTTCGTTGCCTGCAAGAAGAAATCTTTGTAATTGACATATTCGAAACTATTTGAGACAAGGTGATCCTTCTTCAGTTTACAATCAATGTTTTTATACACGCATCGCACTTACCCCACTCGCATTTGTGCTCCAGGAATTGCAAATAGAGCAACAGCGTGCGTTCGTGTATGATGGGATAAACCGAGGCGATCTGCTGGCCAATGATGCCATGACGTTCGGCAGGTTGACTCAGCACTCGACAGCTCTCGACGCCAAACTGGGGAATAGGAATGAGGAGTTGCATAGAGTACATTAAAGTTGGGTACACTCAAGGACGCACCTCCAATGGAAACTCTGTGGACTTGGCTATAAACGCCTGCACATCGATGACCGCCTCGGGATTTGCCGGCTTAACGGATTCACATTGCTGCAACAGTTGTTGGCCAAATTTGGTAATTTCTTGGAATTGTGCATTCAGTTGGGGCCAAATGGCATCGACTTCATTGCCAAATGTTGTCATTTTATAGCACTGCACTCGTCAATTTCACAATTGTATTTAAACCATTATCTGTTTGCGTCCGGCATTCTCCTTTATTTATGTTGTACCCTGTTAATAACGGCAATTGGTCGAGCATATTGTCAGTTAAACACCTGTTGGTTAGTCTCTTTTGACCGATAATACGTAATCGTTAACTATTAGCGATTGACAACGGTTGAGACGTATCTTTTATTTATTTATAATTGCATATTAAGCAATATACATTTGCAAAATTTACTGTTAGTTTATTAATGATTTTATTTGACTGTTCACTGTTTTGTCTAGGGTATTGCTAAAGCGACTACCATTTGAAATTGCTAAGGTATCGATACGATGTATTGCCGATACTGATGAAATTAATATTGTGCTACATTTGATAATTAGTTGTTGTTAAACAAATGTTCTTTATGCTTTAGTCACTTTTAATCAAATATATGCACAAATTTGTTGCTTTTGAAAATTATTCAAGGGTTTAAAAAAATTGCATTGTGGTGAAATTGTAAAATCTTTTAGTATAAAAATACTGTAAAATACCACAAGCGTTAGTCGCATGCAAAAAAAAAACCGTTACTACACTTTTTTTTCTCGCATTTTTAAAATATGCTATTATTTGAAAACAAATTGAGCAGTAAGTAAGAAGACACTCGAAAGGCGCAAATAAAAAGTCCACGACCACGTTTAACAAGTTCGTTTTACCCGGAATTTACAATCTGAGTAAAATAACGCGCTGTTTTATACGTGCTTTGTACTTTTCTTTGCAAACTCAAGGACAGTGTTACCAGGTGACAATTTGCGCATTCTCTGTATTTTGGTATATTCATAAGAATTAAAACGTATAAATGTTTTATATGGTAATACACTGGAAAATAAAACTGCTTTTTCAAAAACAAGTCAATTATTCATGCAATCACCAGTATTTAAAATGCTATATATAACAATACCAAACGCGCAAAAAAAGTGTTGCACGACAAATCGACTGCGCATAACTGCAGTATCGATATGTTGACATCTCGATGCCTTCTCAACAATGTTGCTGCAACATGTCATTTTCGGCTTTGTGATGTTTTTGTTTTCGCTAAAGTGTTGTTTGCCTTGCAAAAATTTATTAGTATCGAGTTTATGCTACGCAAAACAACGCGTAGTCTGGCGCAAAAACTGGGCAAGTTTCAGAGCAAGATGATCAGCCCACTGAGCACAGTGTGGCCAAATCCTACAGTGGTGCCTCCACAACAATTGTCCCAGCTGACTCCGTTTGCCAAGCAACAGCTGGAGCTGTGCACAAATATAGTGAAACCATCGACAAAAGCAGCTGCCGTCGATCTCGATGAGTTTATGCAAATCTCTGAGCAGTTTCCTATACCAGTAAGTGGAAATATCACCATACAATACCTCAATAAATGCCTAAATTCTTCACCCCCAGTTTCCCATTGACACTTGTCGAGTGAAAACTCAACCTGCAGAACGTCGGGAATTGATACGCGGTCAGATTGCCTCAGCTTATCCCATAGTACACGAACTGACGCTGGTGCTCTTGCTCAACTTTCTGGAGCACAAGCAAAAGTATGGTGTGTGAAGTGTCTCTAAATTCTAGACAGGATTAACTCCCACTCTCGCTTCCAGGTAATGCCAAGGAATTGAGTGTCTATGGCAATCTCTCGTTAACTGACTTTGTGCAGCGGTTGCTGGACAAGCGTTGCGCTTACTTCTTTGGTGGCAGCGATACTTTTAAACTCCTCAGCGGACAACGTGGAAGTGGTGGCTTCGAGCAGATTGGCGATGTGGATAAGCAGCGTTCTCCGCTGTTGCTCGATCAAGTGCTCAGCTATGATGAAATCAAACTGGCTGCCTTGCTCTATGTGTCCACGCACTCTGAGTTCATCAACAACGGCGATCGCTCCAATGCCGGCGTCGTGGAACAGAACAAAACACTCATTGAGCGCGAGGGCGTCATCATGGGCATGATTGGTGCACGCTTCGAGCGTGACGAAGTCATGGAGTACCAGGATATTATCATAACGCCAAGACAGAATACCGATGCAAAGGGTTATGGTTACAAGGCGGACAAGCCACAAAATCGCGCCCAGGATTATCGTCGCTTATGGCGCGACTTCTATGGGGAGCCACAGGACTTTCGTTACACGGATGTGCCGCAGGATGCGTCACGCTTTCTCCCGCTGCTGCATGACGAGGGTTATCTCGATGCCCGAGTAATGAGCAAACGGTATGCCATCAGTTTCGATTGCCTGCTCTTGGAGGCGGAGGCACGTGCGGCAGCTGCTGGCAAATTGGCCTACATACATGTGGTGGGCTTTGGACTGGGCGTCTGGAAGATATTGGAGGAGCAGGAGCGCATATTTCTCTCGACCTTTGAGCAGCGTTTGCGTGCGTTGAGCACGCGTCTGTTGAATGTTGGCGTCGTGCATTTCTCATGGTTTCATTTGAAGCAATGCGACGGCATCCACGATGGCGCATTCATTAAAGAGCCAACGCATCCACAGGGTGGCATCAAAGTGCGTCTTTCCATGCGCAATCCAAACGATAAGCTAAAGAAGGACCAGCTGCTGCTGGTCACGTATGCTTGGGATGGCAATGCGCTGCCAGGCAACGAATTCTGGGCGGTGAGTCATCCTCGAAAATGAATAAGAAATTTAAATTTAACAATGCATTAATCATTCCTCATGTATTTTAGAATATGTTGGTAAGCACTGGAGATCCAGCTGCGGCGTGTTCCACGTTGATTACGGAGCTGCAGAACAGTCACATCAACAAACAATACATGAGTGGCAACAATCTGCATGTGGCATCCATGCAACACGGCGTGTTGCACATTGCCGACTATGCCGAGCGTCTGCTGCACATTTCTTCATAATTAATTTCCTGTTTTTCTATATTTGTCTCTATCGCATTTGTGTTAAGTGTTGTGATAAGCTTAGCTTGAAGAATTTCCCCGAATTTTGCAAATTAATTGCAAAAAAATGTCATTGTGATAAGCTTTAAATTTCTACAGACTTTTTGAGTTGATTGGACTTTTTCATTCTTGAAATTGAATACTTTTTGATAATCGCTGAATTAAAAATGTTTTAGCAACAAAAGTAATTATACATTTCATATGCAGACGAATGAGTTAAGATCTGTTTAGTAATGCTTTTTTTCAAGAAATGTTGAATGTTGAACAGCATTTGTTTTATCTATGCGAATGAAATGAAATGCTAATGAAATTCTTACACATTTTGTCTAATAGCTGGAATTGGTGTTCTAAAGAGGCAGCTGACTGCAATGATTAGTTTTTAGTGAAAGCAAAGTCTATTTAATTAATCTGACTATGTACAAAAGTTGTTATTGAACTAAAGTATAGAAAAGAATTGCTAAGGAATGCAGATTTTAATTTAGTTTAATGACTTAAAGGGGCAATAATGAGGCACCTTACTGCAATGAACAAATTTACATTTCATAAAGAACTAGTTGTCTCTATAGATGAAGGAGATAAAGGAATTACTAGATGCTGACCATAATTATATTGAATAAGTTAGTATAATATAATTGACAGTATCTCTAAAGAGGCAGTTAGCTGCAAAGACTAACTTTGAAATTTGATAGTGTTAATGATGATATAATTATACAAATAGAGCATAATTTAATTTGCTGAAATAATTTACTAAGCAAGATTCAGCTAACTGCAATAATGATGCAGCTGACAAGGGAAATATTTTACAGCTGTGGCATTTTGACAGGCTCAAGATGTTAACTATCTAATTACAGGGCGATAGAAAAAACAAGCAGCTGAATTGATTGGGTAGGTTGGTTGTTTCGGTTTTTGTTACAAAAAAACGTAGTATTTAATTTAATCAGTTTTAAAATTAGGCTGAGACTTGCAACACATTCACATTCGTACTCCACTCCTTTCTCTGCTCTCCCTTTCACTCCTGTTCAGGTTCCTCCCTTGGATTACACAACGCGCTTCACCTCGAAGAAACGCTTGAGGTAATAAACCTGACCCACAGTCATCAGCACAAGAACGAGGGCCTCAAATGTCGACCACAAGACGACTCTGGAGTTGGTGCTCTCATTGACCGAACGATGAATTTTGTCGCGCACCTGCAATACAACGAGATTTAATGACGAATCCGACGCGGTGTTAACTGAATTGTAGTTCGCCTACATGCATGTATTCCTGCTCGTGCTTGACACTCGTCAGCGTTCCCGACAATTCACGAATCATATCTTCCAGCTTGGTGTGTCCCACCTCCTCTTGACCAGGAGCACCGGGGGCGCGTTGTGGCGCATCGCCCAGCTCGATGGAGAACATGACCATCTTAGGTGTCATACTGCTGCGCTCGTTGTTGAAGCACACGGTATACACGCCCTTCGAGGGAGCAACGAAAGTATATTTGCCGGAAGATTCCTTTTCGCTTTCGTGCATCACATGCTGATCGGGGCCGGTGATTTTGATGTCCACATCGAGGAAGCCGCCGTCAATCACCTCGAATGTAACACCTAAGTGATGGCACACACATATACATATTACATGATTCACATATAATAGTTATTGTGACTTACCAAACTTTGTGCCACCTTCGACGTTCTCAAAGAAACATTCCTCGTTATGCGCATCGATGTTGACAATGAAGGCTTGCGCTATTGGCGTTCCCATTATTAGAAGCAGGCCACATAATGTTAGCGCTATTTTGGCTAATGATGTTTGCTCCATTTTTGCTGTTTTACTAGTTTTCGCGTTCGGAAAATTAGTCGTAAGTAAAATTTATTGCTAAACAGAGCGGCCCAGCCACGTAGTTGTACTTGTGTCGATTGCCAATTGCCGATTGCGATTGTCGTGTGTGCTATCGAAAACATAGACCCAGTTGTCATTAAATAAATAGTGGTATATTTTAAGGGCAAACTCGGTGGCAGGGTCACACTACATATGTACGTTTCTTTTATCGATCATGCAACGGATATTTAATTAAAATAATTTAAAAATCTTGTTTTTAAATTGTGTGTTTATTTAATAAAACAAAAAGTTGTTGCTACTTACGTAATTTATATGTGCAGTTTTCTACTAAATATCATAGAATATCAATTTAAATACTTTTACTACAATTATTAATAGTTATAAATAAAAAGCGTATTAATGAGATTTTACTTTCATTCTTTTTTAGAAATTTTCTAACAGTGAAAATTTGTTGCCTTTAAACCTCACTGCAAACTTAACAGCCGACTAACAGCTGTTTGGTACTGTTACCTATCGATGGCACGCATATATCGTGTGGAATTATCGATAGTGCGCGGTTTAAGGTATTTTTTGGTATTTACCGTTGCCCGATAAGGCTAAACTTAATTTGCCTGCTTCTAAATAACAGTGAGCTGTAAACCTTTAAGCCAAGCGGATGCTGTGCACGGAAAGGCGACACACATACAACAAATTGAGTGCGTTTTTCAAAAATATTGAACAAGTCACATTGTGTACGTGTGTGTTTTTTTGTTGGTGGAAAATCACGTGCGCGAGAGTAAAAGCGGGTGCAGTGTTATTTATTTATTTTTTGTTATTTTTTTTGAGTGTAGTGATAATGCGACAAGTGCCAAAAATACGCATGTAAAGCAAAACACAACAACAGAAAAGAAGAAGGCACAAACAACAGAATCGCAAAAAAAGTCAAATAAAAACAAAGCCTGGCCGCCGCCATGGCTGCTTATTTTGAACACCACGTGCAGACGACGACGACGGAGTCGCCGACAAAGTCAGCGACATTAGTTATCACTGACAACAGCCACCAACAGTAACAACAAGAAGAAGAATAGTATAGCGTAGTAGTTGTTGACCATAATAAAGCCTTGTAAGCTGCAAGTGGCGCCGCAGCATCTTAAAGTGTTTTGGTCACGCCATAAATCAAGTGACAGGCCCCGCGAGCGGCGCGCATAAACAAAACTCATTTGCACACGTTGTCCTTAACACCGTGTCCTTTGTCGTCGGCGACATAGGCGGGCAACAGCAGCAGCATCGTCGCAGCAGCAGCAGTAGAAGGCGCGGCAGCGGCAGCGCATAAATTTACCAACAGTTGGCAGCACCGCAGAGCACCGTGGTGATAACAGCAAGTGTTGAGCATTGGGTAAGTGTCCAATATGCGTAGCATACTTTTTTGGCGTGTATTGAACCACGGTGCGTTTACATATTCAAAATGCGACAGAGGTTTTGCCGTTATGTTTTGTTTTTGTCGCACGCAGTTAATGAACAGCAAGTCAAAGCAGTAGAATAAGAAGTAGAAAATGATGAAGAAGCAGAAGCCACAGCAGTATTTTGCAAGTGCAAAAGTTTACAAATTCAATTCTCATGCTTCTTTTGACAGCGCTGCATATAAATATGTATGTTAATGTATTTCTATATCCGCATGGTGTCTGTGTGTGGGAGAGAGATGGGAAGAGCGCTAGCAAATCCGTTGTGACATCGGTCGCGCACATTAATTAAAACAAATTCAGCTTGTGCGCTTTAATTAGCGATGGCAAAGAGTAACGGTAATAGCCAAACAAGAACAGCAACAGTGGTCAAAGAAGAAGCAGAAAAACAACAACAACGGAAGATTGACAACGTTGCAGTTTTGTGTTTTTTTTTCCTTTTTTTGTTTGCTTCTCCTTCACCGAAAATCATGTCGTTGACTGCGGTGACTGCAAAACTGTAGCATCTCCTCTACTCACAGCTTTTGATTTTTTTCTTGCGCTTTTTGCTCTTTCGTCTTTAGCATTTCTTTTTGCTTGATTTATGCCGAAGGCAGCGTCGCAAAATTATGAAAAATTGTTACAAGTCGAAAAACACAAAAAAAAAAAACATACTATAACAAGTTAAGAAATTGCCATATTTTATCCATAAATTTGCTTCACATATTTCCTTTACTTTTTTTGCGCAGTGTTTTTGGCACCGTTATGCCGTTACTCGCTTGTCCCAATTAACATATACAAATTTCTAACACGAACATAAATTTCAACAGCAACAAAAACAAAATTGACTTTTAAGCGCTAAGCCAAAGGTTATAAATTAAATTTAAACTGTTTGTTAGCTGGACTCGGCGATCTGTCAGGAATGGGAGCGAATGCGATGGGGAAAAGGAAAAACATAGCTATGAACCAGAGCTTAACTTAATTATGGAAACGCATTACATGCACATTACATTTGACACACATATTTATCTACATTAAAGTTACGTGCAAAACTTTGAAAAATCTGCTGAAAGGAACGAGTCTTAATTTCAGTCAGAAATTTGAAATAGGTTTCCTTTAACATCAGCTTGACTTTAGTATTAGAATTTTGTGTTCTTTTTATTTTTAATACTTCCCAAGCACACTTGCCTGCTTTATGAAGTATATAATATATATAAAACTTTGTTGAAAATAAGCCTAGCAATATTTGCATTTAATATTTTCTGCGCTTGTCAAATTTTATCAGATCGTTATCTTAATAATCAAAAAATAACAGTATTAAAAATTAATTTTTTTAACTTTTGCAAAATATATGATAGCATTA
The DNA here is from genome assembly GCA_023558445.1 of Drosophila pallidifrons. Taxonomy (NCBI): domain Eukaryota; kingdom Metazoa; phylum Arthropoda; class Insecta; order Diptera; family Drosophilidae; genus Drosophila; species Drosophila pallidifrons. Next base: position 8,455,176 of record CM042351.1, read on the forward strand.
TTTGTAATGCACTTTATAAAAATGTTGGATTTGGAATTCACGATGAGTTAAAAGTACAGCTAATTCCGTTTTCTAATAGTGCAGTCACTTCATATCCATGCAATGTAGTTAAGGAATTGGCAAACGCATATGGCAAAGCCAAGACTACAGTTGATGTGCGCTGCCAACTTGACATTGTGGTGCTGCCAACTCTTCAATTTTGGTTTGCCACACAACAGCTTAGCTTAAGCTCTGTCGTCAACTGCGCTCAGCAGCTGTCACATGCTATGCTTAAAGGCTAAGACTAAGGCTGTAGTTTATTTCGACTATATATCAAAAGGCAACTCATTAGATGTGGAAGAGGAAGAAAGCACAGTTAAGTTATTTTACGCATTTACATGCTGATTTCCTCAAAATTGTCCGGTTTTTTGGGGGTTTTGAGCTGCTCATTAATATCAATGTTCGCCTTAATTGCTGGCAGTCAAAACTGCAAGGCATTAAATATGCAATTGTGGTCACCTTAAAACTCCGACGAAGAACAAAGAATGTGCCCGAGTGAGAGAGAGAGAGAGGAGAGCGAGAGAAAGCGAGAGAGAGAGATATGGGATGACGCTTGACTGATTTAATGCATGTCAAAGTGTTAAAATATGCAATGCACAAAGAAAATGGCCACGCCTACAACAGCGGAGTGGGAGGAAGTTGCGGGTCAAACAAACCGACCACAAGCCAAAACCAACCCCCGCCCTCTTAACTACCCTCTTCCCTCCCACCCCCTTGGCAGGACCGCAGAACGAGCCAAACAATTATAAATGATAAATGCCAACTGAAGAGTTGAAAGAGACGGATGAGTTGAGACACAGCACCAGCGAGAGGGAGAGAGTGAGAAAGAGAGGAAGAGGCAGAGTTGCAGTTGCTGTGACACACGTATAGTAAACGCACACACACACACACATATACACATATATTAAAGTTAATTTGGCTCAGCTCATTAATAAAACAACACGCATACGCAGTGGTGTTCAAACTTTAAAACGTTGTTGTTGTTGCTGGTGCTGGTGCTGCGGCTGCGGCTGCTGTTATCCTCGTTGCAGGCTTCGTCGAGCAGACAAATGACAGGCGCCTGCATAATTTATGCATAATAAACCGAGTGATAGCAAACGCAACTTATTAAAAATACGTATAGTGTTATAACAAAGCAGCAACATCTATAAATAACACAAAGAACAACACAAAGATACAGTCACAAACAGAGTGGAAGAGAGTGAGTGACAGAGGGGAAGAGAAAGAGAGAGAGAGATGGGAACACAGGTGGCTTGGCATTTGCTAAAAAGCGCTTTAACTTTTCGTCAAGTGGCTGTGCAACTGTAGTTGCTGCTGTTCCCGCTGCGGTTGCTGCTGTTGCTGTTGCTGTTGCCAACAATTTTGGTTTCATTTTCGTTTAGTGTCAAGTGGCAACAACAACAAAAACAACAAAAACAACAATAACAACGATTACAAACTAACTGTTATAGCTGCACACGACAACCAACGAAAACTGTTGGCATAATAACAACACCAGCAAACGACAACGACAACAACCACAAAAAACAACAACAACTTGTCACTGGCAGCTGCTTGTGATGCTCTTCTTAACGTGGCTCACACGGTACTCGCACCAAGTTTGTTACAGTCCAAAAATCAGCCAACGTCTTCAGGCCGAATAAGGAGGAAAGTTTTGAAGTTCTTCAGAATTGAGCCAAAGATTTTGGCGTCCAAGTTAATGTTGGGTCTAATTTCTTTTGTTAAATTAAAAAAGGTTTAGACACTTACTTTATTATGTAACATTATTTAACCAGCTTTCAGTCAATTAAAATAAGATTTGAAAACATTTCAATGAAGCAAAAAAGAAAGGAATATTTAACTGAATTATTGCAACTTTTTCTTTCTTTTGTCAACAAACTTGATAAAAATTTCCTTTTAACATTCTTTGAAATTTTTCTAAATCTTTTGTTCGTATTGGGCGCTTCTATAAATATTAAAAATTTGAAGAAGAAGAAAGCTTATTTATTTCTTGCAAATATTAATCTTTTGGCCAAAAATTTAGATTTCTTTTTGCAAGTAAAACTGAATGCTTGAACATTTTCTTTGTTTTCAAGGAGCTTTGCTCCAAAAAGTTTAGTTAATGCTTTAATGCTCTAACTGCACTTAAAACATTTTGCTTTCTTTTGTCAATTACTTCAAAATATTTAACATTTTTTATTCTTTTTTCTCTTTAAATTGTTTTAAAATCGTACTTATTTACAAGCTTCTTGAAAGCTTTAATGAGCTTAGCATGCAAATGGTTGCACTACAGCTTTTAAAATGTCTATTCTACTAAAAATCAAAGTTTTTGTTTTAGCTGATTCATAAGTACGTAAAGTTTAAAAAATAGCAGGAGAAATGTATTGGACAGCAGAAAAGCCATTAAATCACATCTTTCAAGACTCTCTGTCTCATGTTGAAAGGATGCGTTTAAATTTTGATTTGATTTATGAATTGGAAAAAGAATACAAAAAAATAACAACAAAACTTTTAGAACTGATCGTAAAAGTCAACTTAAGTGTTGTAAGTAGCTTACAAAAAAATAGAGGGAGATGGGGAGAGTGGGAGCAAGTGAGCAAAAGAAGAACGTGGAAGGGTAAAGCAGCTTTCGTTGTGTTCAACAATTTTCGCAATGAGCTGGAAATTTATTGTTGTTATTGTTGTGGCACTGGATGCTTGCTTAGCTAAGCGTTTCCCGTTGCTTTTGCTGATTTATAAGCCCAAACAGTGCACAGGGCACACACACACACAAAGACACACACAAACACTCACACACGCGTACGCATACATAAATATGTGGGGCGAGAGCAGTTGCAGTGCTGCTCAAACTGTAAACAGTGCACAGACATAAATTTTGAAGGTGAAGCAACTCTCAGGACGCGACTGTTAAGAGGAGGAGTGCGTGTATGTGTGTGTGTGTGTGTGTAAATGATGCGTTTTCTTAACCTTATTTTTGTATGCACTACTTAAACACACACAAGCAGAGGGAGTGCGTGAGATAAAGAGAGTGGTAGAGAGGGGGGGCGCACCCACTTGAATGTTTGCGGGGCATTCTATCATCATTATGCTGCCACATGATAATGAGCATAATAATGTGCTTGATAATCATCTGGCGAATGCTTTGCGATGATTATGTGGACGCCTGGAATAAACTAAAGCAAGCATATTGGCAACAAGAACAACAACAACAACAGCAGCAGCAGCAGTGACTTCGTCTTGGGAAAGCAATTTTGCAAATTGCACAAACACAGGCAACACACACACAGCACACACACACACTCACACGCACAGGCACACTCCTACTCAAAACATGTGAGCTGTAAGCATTACCTCGAACGTTTGCCTCTCCCACACTTGGCTCACAGTGCGTATGATTAATTTAAATGCAATTCTATTTGCATAGAACAGCAACACGCAGGCGGCATGTGTGTGAGTGTGTGTGTGTGTGTGTGTGTGTGTGTGGGTGTGTTGCATGCAGCCATGGCAGGTGCCAGCTGCAACCATAAGACACTCGGTATTCTTTTTCTCTCTCCCTTTTTTTTCTCTTTTTTTTGCGCTTTTTTTTTGTGCTCTATCTATGTGTTCTTTGCTGCTGCTGTTGTTGTTGTTGTTGCTGCTACTGTTTGCTTCTCATTCCATTGACATTTGCAGTCTTTCCATTTCTCTGCATGTGCTATGTTAATGTGTTTGTTTCTTGAAGCGTGAGCTGCATATACCACACACACACACGCACACACACACAATCGCACACTCACACATTCTATATTTGAAGTTTTGCCTCTCTGCCTCTTCAATGCGCCCTTTCTCAATTTCAGCTTCGTCTTGCACTCTTCATTTTGTTTGCTTAAAGCGCTCGAAATCAATTAAATGCATAGTTTCGAGTTGCTCAAGAGCCGTTTGCACTTTTGCCTCTTACTCCCTTCCCCCTCTACCCCCTCTACCCCCGCTCTACCTCGCCGTCAGCAAACATTTAGAGCAATTCCAGGGCCAATGTTGGCGCCCAAAAAAAACTGCTGCATACTTTTGTACGCTTGCAAAAACATTTTTATGCGCCACGCTCGAATTCATTAGCACGCAAGCAAGTTGTGCTTGTTGCCCTCTCACTCGCTCTCGCACTCACTCACTTTTCCAACTGTCAGTGCGTCTGTCTGCTTGAAGTGTTTAGCTTATTGAAAAGTTTTCATTTGGCGTGGCGTGGCACGTTTAGCGTAAAGTTGCAGCCAACCCAGTTAGAGGCCTGCCTCCGCCTCCCTTTAAGTTGCTCGCTGGCATCTTGTGTCAGGTGTGTGTTTGTGTGTTTGTGTGTGGAGGGGGCGGAAAGATGCAAATACCCAAATGACAAAGTGAACTTAACTTGACGTCAGCGACGATGACTTTGGCGTCTCGAACGTCGACCGACGACCGACGACCGTCGACCGTCGACTGTCGTGCTAATCAGCCGGCGAGTTTAACGGTTGCCTCTGCACAAAACTTGAACTTGGCACTGCAACTGCCACGGCAAGTGGCAGCGTTGCACGTTGCACAACTGCCAAAAAGTTGCGTAAATTATGTAGCGGGACAGTAATTAGAGGAGGCCAAAAACTTTTGTTGCACAAATAGTTTTGGACAGCGTTAAGCTGCATTGCCAAAGCCGCCAAGCATGGCAATTGTGCGCATTGTTGGCTTATCGATTAACCTATCGATAAGTGCAAAACTGCAAAATTGTGGTATGCAAGAGCAAAAACAGTTGTACAATGACGTCATCAAGAAAGAGTCATATCGAGTAGAGTCGATAGCTTGTAGATTCTTTTATGCGGGCTTATCGATTTACCTATCGATAAGTGCAAAACTGCAAAATTGTGGTATGCAAGAGCAAAAACAATTGTACAATGACGTCATCAAGAAAGAGTCATATCGAGTAGAGTCGATAACTTGTAGATTCTTTTATGCGGGCTTATCGATTATCCTATCGATAAGTGGAAATTGCAGTGAGCAGAGCAACAACCGTTGTAAAATGCATGCGATGAGATTCTACAAATTTTCGATAATTTATCGGTTGTATATTATCGATGACATATCGATTAATGAGCAATACACAAACAAATTACTAGCTAACTTGTCAATTCCAACTAAAAGTGCTGGGTTTGCACAGGTTAAACGCATAGGTTATCGATAAGTACAGCGATTACCGAAAGCACAATCGTTTGAGACTTGTAAATAGCCACTTAACGCAAAAGGGCTGAAACGACAATGGGTTTCACAATTTGCTGGCAAAGCAAAGTTGTCGCTCTTTTGGACAACTGTTATTGCTATCGATAACTATGGGGTGTCGCATTCGGATCCATCGTGAGAGTGTAGCTTTATTTAAATTTTCCAATTTGGCAGTGTGGAAAGTCGTATAATGCGATGACTCCCAAGGTCGCATTTTGTTTTGCTTCGCTTTTGACTTTTCGTGTGTGTTGGTGTGTATGTGTGCGTGGGTTTTTATTTAATATTATTTATGTGCGAGCGTGTTTATCAACAAAGTGCAATAATCGTTATCGAGTCGAAACAAGAGCTGAAACTGATTTATGAGCACTTTTGGTTGTCGCACAATGTGTTGCTCTTTAGCGCCACTCTTAACATGTCTACAGCAGCACAGACAGCGACAGAGACGCGAAGAGAGTGAGAGATGGAGAGGGAGGGGAAGAGATACAGACAGAGAAGACACAGAGAGAGAGAGAGAGTGAGAGAGAGAGTGATAGCAGTGTTAAAGTCCCCAGCTGGCGACCCGATGCGACCCTAATAAACCTTAACGAATCTGCAAAACGAGTTAGACACCGCTATGCCATTAAAAATGCCATCAATGCCTCCTCCAGTCGAAATATCTGAACAACAACGACAACAACAACTCCCCGAAAACTGAAGCAGAGACCAAACCAAAACCAAACCAAACCATACCAAACCAAACCAATTCAAAGCAATCCAATTCAAAAAAAAGAGGAGAATGAGCGTATAATAACAACAAGAAATCCATTGTAAGTGGGGGGAAAGAGGAAGCAGCCGTATGGCATAATAATAACCGCCAACTTGTCACCTCACCTCCGATTTGGTGTCGTGCAAAGTCAACCTTTATTATGGCATCGTTGGAGCAACGAGGCAACCGGCGATGGGTCGCCTAGCTCGCTGCTGGCTGCCTCGGTAACGGCCACAAGCTCGTAAAAGGAATGTCGGAAGAGCAAAAAAATTACGTGTATCCTTTTTCTAATCGCAATTGCTGCTGCTGCTGCGTGCAAGTGGGGACGAAATTCACACACACACACACACACACACACACATACAGTCATATATCGCAGCGTAACTATTACTTTTATTTGCTTCTCCATGTGTATGTGTGTGTGTGTGTGTGCACACCTCGAGGGCATTTGGGGGCGTGGTCATGTGCTGTCACTTTGTGGTTTAGTCCTTTTGGCTTAGTTCATAAATGTTGCGTCCAATGCGGGCGGCTTAAAAACGTGGCCAGGCTGCCGACGAGTTACAATCCAAAAAATACCCGCTTGCAACACACTTCTTACCTCTTTCCTTCCCTGAATCCTTGCCCCCCAAAGGACACGCTGCTGCTTCGCTACTTCTGTTTTCATTTCGTTGCGCTGCGGTTTTTTTTTTTTGTCTCTTTTTGTTGTGTGTCGCATACAAAGTGATAACGAAATAAATAAATAATAAAATTCGTTTTTATTTCAACGGTTTTCAGCAAGTTTCTTGCCCATAAATAAATAGCTACTGTGCTCGGTGCTCAGTTCTCAGTTCTCAGTTCTCAGTTCGCTCTCCCCCCTTTAGGACCCTCCTCGAGCTGTCATGAAGTTTGTCGCATGGTTAGTTAAATATGGCATACCATTGCCCTGCCCAAATGGTAATATCCACTTGTAGTGGGAGCGCTGTCCACTTGCTCGCTCGCTCGCTCTTTCTCTCTCTCTGTCTTTCGCTGTGGTAATATCCACTTGTAGTGGGAGCGCTGTCCACTTGCTCTTTCTTTTGCTCTCTCTCTCTCACTCTCTCTGTGTCTTTCGCTCTGTGGCAAGTTGAATGTAATAACTGAGCGAGTGCATAAATTGTCCCTCTGCCAGCTGCAAAGCTTTGACCATAAAAGGGACTCTGAAACAGCACAAAATGTGTGGCAAGAAGTGAAGGGACGACCCAAGTGACGATTCACTTCTGAGTTATGGGTAGCCAAAACTGTCTCATAAAAGTGTTTTACCATCACTTCAAACAAAAACGTGGCAACTTTAAGTTAAAGTCAACTCGAAAGCTAACTTAACCAACTGAGTACTCAATTAATCAGATTTGTTAACAAGTTTCCACTTTTTCTGCAAGTTAACTTTTCCAATTTGTAAAACAAATATTATTAGCTGATACTCTTTAACAATAAATTTGCAAAATTAGATTAAGTCTCATAAATTTTCTCAAAAATACTGCAGATTTCACTTTTTTTTTTTGTGTTGAACTTTTAGTACTCCTAAATAATAATAATAATTTTGCAAGCTTGCAATGCACGATTTCAGTATTTGCTTACAATATTCATATTGAAAAATTCCACATGATTCTTGGATAATATAAAGTAGATTTTTGTTTGCATCACAAAGTATTCCCAGTATTTTATATACAAATTTTGTAAATTGAAAAATTCCAAATGATTCTCAGAAAACGAAAAGTTGATTTTAAATTCGATACCTTAAGTGTTCGTCTGTGCTTTTTTCGCTTTTCTATGCGCTATGCAATAACATATTTTATGCATATTCAATTTGACCCTTTTTGTGTAGTTATTTAACATATACATGTTCATTAACGCACAGGAAATTGATGCATATTTTTTTAATGAGCGTTGCATAAATAATTGATATTGAGTGTTGGAAAATGCAAAAACCTGATTAAATTTGATACCAATTACTGAACTACTTGCGGCTCATACTTTTCCTCTCCCTCCCCCTTCTCCACACCGTTTATATCTACAAAATCCAATCCCTAGATTCGTTAACTGTGGCTGTGCGGCAAAGTCACGTTCAGCAATTTCTTTTTTTCGCCTCTTTCTGGGTTTTGGTTTTCTGTTGTTGTTGCTGCTGTTGTTGTTTTGTCGTGTTCAATCTGTTTTTGGCTTGCTGGCGGACTTTATACGCTGTCTGCCAGTCGGGCGGAGCACAATTAATCATAAACAGCAGATAGAAAGAGCTCTGTTTCTGTTTCTGGCCGTAAACTGAGCTAAATACATCGAGTCTTGGACCCTTGGCCAATTCACCACCTGAGCTGAGCTGAGCTGAGCTGAGTGGGGAAAACTGTCGAGAGAGTGAGAGATGGGATGCCAGAGAACTCTGGCTGTGCTGTGAGACTGTCACATGCCTTGTTCCCAGAGCAAAAGCTGAGCTGAGCTGAGTGGCTGTTGCACAACAACCAAGTCAAATAATTCGGTGAGCCACAAACTTGCTGCAAAATATTGCGTTTGTGCGTGTCGCCACAGTCGCCGACAGCTTCATTCTATCCCCATATGCGTAGCCTCTTCTCTCTCTCTCTCTCTCTTTCGCTTTTTCTTGAACACTCTCTCTCTCTCTCTCTCTCTCTGTCTCTGTCTCTCTTTCACTCAGCGTCGCGGACGTTGGTGCCGCAATGCGTAACACGTGCTGCAAATGAAAGTAGCTGCGCTGCTTCTGCGAGAGCTTGCCACACATTCAACTTACAGCTGCCACTTTGCCACTTTTCTATCTGGGAATATCTTAATACGTATACGCCCGGTTAGCCAACTGTGCTCTCCCACTCTCCCAACGCATCTTCGTTCGCATGTTTTTAATCAATTTCTTGTCATATTTTATATGTATTTTGCTTTAATTAGTTGTACAACTTTGCTGCCTTTAAATTGCGTAGAATTTATTTAATTAATAACCAAATGTTTATAGAGTTGTTTGATTAATTTCTAGGAATACTTTAAAACCAGAAATGTGTTTATTTTGGGTTTTGATGTTTATTTAATTTACTAATTACATAATTAGATAAATATAAATGTATTTTCCTTATTTCTTAGAGAAAATGTTGAAAATGTTGATCAACTTGTGTGTTGTCAGCTTAGTTAGGTTAGTTGGACAACTTTCTAGTTCATCCTATCGTGCGATTAAATCTTATTTGCCATCATTTTTGCACCTTATTTTATGGCGTTGCTGCCGTTTATTGCCTTTGGCACATTCCTTTTGCCTTTTTGCCTTTTCAATTGTCTTTCAAATGATCTATCAAAATGTTGTGTTGCCATAAAGAAGTTGCTTAAGATGTTGATGCTGATGATGACGATATTGTTGTTGTCCATCTTCCTTTCTTGTTTGATGTTTTCCATTAACTAAGCATATCGTGTATTCACATTATTATTATTATCACAATCATTTTCATTTCGGTCATTTTTGTTTTTATTAGTTTGCGCTAGTTCCGCTCATCGTTTCATCTATTTTATTTGATGGCCAATTATTTGATTTAAAGCTGAAATGCGTAACACATGCTGCCGTTGCATTTGAGCCACCTGCCTGTCTGTCTGTCTCTGTGTGTGTGTGTGTGTGTGTGTGTGTGTGTGTGTGTGTGTGTGTGTGTGTGTGTGTGTGTGTGTGTGTGTGTGTGTGTGTGTGTGTGTGTGTGTGTGTGTGTGTGTGTGCCTTGTTGTGCTTCGCCCACTTTTGTGTGACTTTTATTATGGCCATAATTTCAAAAACACAGCGCGAGTCTATACATTGCCCTTCCCTCCGCCCTTCCATCAGCTGACTAACTCTACTCCTCGCTCATTTTGCTATGCGTGCTATTTTCTTTCAGTCTGCCTCGTAATTTGCATTTAAATTTGGCCAATGTTTGTGCCTTTTTCGCTCGTTGGCAAAACAAAAGAAACAACGTCACAGTGCGTGCGAGTCGTTGTTGTGGATGAAGGGATGGGTTCGTTTGTCGGTTCGGGGAGCGATTTTCGTAGCAGGTTGGCAGGGCTTACGGCCAGTGTGGTAGTCTGCTGCCGCCTTTCGGTGTGGTGTGGGGCGTGTTATCAGCGCAAGTTGACAACTTTGCAATGCGTTCGCTTAGATTTGTTTAATATTTGCCCGCAGGAGTCACCCAACTCAAAAAATAAAAACCCCGTGCCCGCTGTTCTCCCTACAGCTGCTGCCCCTATATATATATGCTTTCCTCCTCCCACACACACACACACACACACACACACACACACACACACACACACACACACACACACACACACACACACACACACACACACACACACACACACACACACACACACACACACACACACACACACACACACACCGAACCACGCCCTTACTCCGCTTTGATGTTTGTTATGAACCGAGACAACAAAAAAAGAAAAAAATGAGAAAGAGAAAAGCTGCAAAAAAAAGTGCCAAGTTGGCTAAGTTGTTAGTGGAGAGGTTGTTGGCTTAGAGGAAGGGCGAAAACAAGCGAGGCGGGGGCGTGGGAGGGGGCGGGTAGGTGCGTCAAAAACTGTAGCCAAATATTAAATAACCTTTCGTTTATTGGCTTAGACATGACGCACTCCACGTGCTTCCACTTGGCTCACAGCTTGTTCACAGTTCTTTCTCCCTCCCTCTCTCTCTCTTTCTCTCTCTCGTGCTGTCTCTTTTTTGTTGCCCATTCCTATTTATCGCATTCTACGAGTATTTTCATTCCGTTTCGTTTCGTCTCGTTTCGTTTTTCGTTTTATTGCCACAAATTTCGTTTGATAAGCCGACCAAACTTTTTACAGTTGACAGTTTTTGCTTCGTCCATCTCCGTCTGTATCCTCCTCCTCCTCCTCATCCTATATTTCTCTACCATTGTGTGAGCACCTCCTTCGCTTCAATCCGATGATGACTAGAGAATCCAGTGAGAGGCACCCAAAGTTTTTGTCGCCCCAACAATTTGACGTAAAAGCTCATTAACGTGATATAAATTAGATTTTGGGTGTTAGTGCAGAAAATTTAGATACACTTGGCAACACTTGGCATAGTTAATGCTCTCGGTCTTCGGGTCAACAGGGTTTTTTGCTCTTCCCTCTCCATCTCTCTCACTCTCACGCTCTCTCTGTTACGCATGTCACACTCGTTAGGCATATTGTTGCACCTCCCCCTCTTTGCATCCTTTTTAAGCCTTTCTCTACTATGAACTCTTACTCATTTTTGTGGGTGTGGCAAAGTTTATCACACATCGGTCGACCCCAAAAATGGTATGCAATTAGCTCAAGCTTGGGCATTTTCGCTCGTTACAGCATTATATTTTATTACCTGAATGGTAACGGGGACGGGAACGGGAACGGGAATGGGAACGAACAAGAGGAAGGGGGAGGCGAACGAGTCGAAACCTTTTCCAATCTGGCTTATCAGATGGCATGTTCTCCCACAGGATGCGACCAAATGTACTTGCCACTAGTTTCACATTTAATTTGCTCTTTAAAATTGTTCGATATTTGGTTTTGCCAAGCGAGTTTCAAAATTATATTTCGTATAATACCAAACAATTTAACTAGCGTATTCCTGCAATTGAAATTGATATTAGTTTCATTGCAATGAATTTATTTTACATAAACAAAATAACCGAAGCAATGATTTTAATAAATACAAACTATTTTCACTTCGAAACTATTAATTACATTTCAGCATATGCAATAAATTTAATATATTTTTAAATTATAATATGCAGGGCTGATTCTATTAAATTTCAAAGGTCTACTAGCTTTGTCAGTTATAATTACAAAAAAACTTATTAAACAAAGTTTACTGGGCAACTCTTTTTCATTTTCAATTAGAATTTGTATTAATTACATTTCAGTATAAGCAATTTATTCGTAAGCTGCTTATTTCAAGTTTATTTAATAAGCCAACAAATGAAATTGTTAGCAAATGTCTTTTCGAGCGATTTCAGCGTTTTCTTCTGCCCTTTTTGCAGCTGATGGCTGACAAAACAGTTAATGAATCCCAATAGCAATAACAACAGACAAAACAAGTAAGAAAGCTACAGTCGAGTGAACTCGACTGTGAGATACCCGCTACCCATTTTGAATAAAAGCAATATATTTTGCGGTATTATTCTCAAAATATACCAAATATACTGCAAAAATACTAAAAATATACAAAATAGTATATGTGGTATATCGATATAGTACCGCATTCAAAATATACCATAGACGGCACAATATACCAGATTGTCAGCCAAAGCAACTCAGACCCCTAGTAAGTAGGCGTTTTTGCCCATACAAAAGTATTTCTTTAATAACTTCGACAATTTCTATTTGATCGCAACCAAATTTTCAGGGATCATAAATACTATAGATATTACTGTATATACCAAAATTCGTAACTCTAGCTTTCAAATTACGCTTGTTATTCGATTTTTTTGATTTGCAGGGGCGGAAGTGGGCGTGGCAAAAATTTGAAACAAACTTGATCTGCGTGCAAACATAACAAATGCTGTCGAAAAAAATTATAGCTCTATCTCTTATAGTCTCTGAGATCTAGGTGTTCATACGGACAGACGGACAGACGGACAGACGGACAGACACACAGACGGACAGACGGACATGGCTAGATCGTCTCGGCTATTGATGCTGATCAAGAATATATATACTTTATAGGGTCGGAGATGCCTCCTTCTACCTGTTACATACATTTCCTGCCGGCACAAAGTTATAATACCCTTCTACCCTATGGGTAGCGGGTATAAAAAGAGATATTCATTGAGTGCTCAAGTGAAGCGACGACAAAGACGTAGACGCAGACGCTGGCATCTGTTTATTTGGTTTCACTTGTGTTTATTTATTCGGTTTATTAGAGAAATGGAAGAGAAGGGAAGCACGCTATTGTCTGATATCTTTTCATATTGCCAGCTTACCTTATTATGAGCAACAGCACGCACAACTATTTGGGGCTGGTCGAGTAATATGAATATGGTGAAATCTCTTCAAATTGATTCCAATTCAATGCCTATAAGTAATCCCATATTTCCCCGTCAACCTATCTACAACAAAAAATACCATGTAATTTGACTCAATTCAAGTGGATGCTTTAGCATTGCACATTCCAAAGTTTTGGCTATCAGCTTTCGCAGTGTCAAGGGTGAGGAAAACTCGCCACAAATTGCAGCACACACAGCTTGTTCACTTGCTATTCGCCAAAATACCAAATAGCCATAAATGTGCGCCTGCTGCTGCTGCTGCTTGAGCCAAGAACCTTGGCTAGAAGTGGAGTCGATATAGAAAGGGGGGGAAGAGTGAGGGGATACAGAGACGACTCCTTACTTGAACGCATTGTTGTTTTAGCCATCTAATATTGGATTTGTTATTGTTACTTCTTTCTCAGTGCTTTTTTGTTCTTATATATGTATGTATGTATGTATGTATGTATGGATGTGCTATATGTCTATATATTATACAGTACACACATCTGTATACACACACATGTATGCACCAACAATATTCATGCGAGCATAGACCTTCCAATCTACGAACCAAAACGACGCCCACGGCCCTGCGCCTCGTGTCTGTTGTTTCAGGCGCTCCAGCAAAACGCAAAACAACAAAAAAGAGGAAAAAATTGAGAGAGAGAAAAAAAAAGAAAATGAAAATGAAAGAAGGAACATTTTTGTGTTATATTTTTTTGTCATGGGTTCCGGAATGCCCGAGACCTCCTACTTTCCCTCCACTCCCGCCCGCCACTCGCTCCACTCTTGTCGCTGTCCGCTGCTAAGCTCGAGATTTATGTACTGAAAGTACGTTGAAATGCAAAAAAGAAAAGCACGAAAATTCTATATAGAAATAAAATAAAATAAAACAAATTTTATTATTTATATTTGTCGTGACTTCGATTTATTATACGGCTATGGCCTCCACACACGCATACACGCTGGTTCAGTTTAGATGCGCAGATAAACTCGAACTCTGTCTGTCTGTCTGCCTGCTTGTATTGGTATATGTGTGTGTGTGTGTGTGTGTGTGTGTCTGTGTGTGTGTGTGGCAGACGCGTCGCATATGTCCCTCTCTGGCTCTCTCTCAACTCACTCTCTCTGCCTTTCTTTCGCTTGCTTTCCCTCTTTCTGTTTATGACACATTTTCCTTTCTTAGATTGACTGTGCGTATGTTTCTCCCTCTGTCTGTGTGTGTGTGTTTGTGTGTAATGGTACTTTCTTTTCAATATGAGCCGATTGTTTATAACCCGTTGTCATTGCTCGCTTTTAGGCCGTTGTCGTTGCTCGTAAGGTCCCTTTTGCCTAATGGCTTTTGTTTTCTTTTTTTTTTTTTGTTGCCCTTGTCTCTCCATGTCTTTGCAATACCCTCTATTAATAGCGACACTCAAAACGGGAATATTTTAACAATTGGTTGATTTGCATAACTTTTTCCAAGCAGACGTCAGGCTGTCTGTCCGCCTGTTCAGAAGCAAGCTAAACAACAAATTCTCAAGCGACTTTATTGTAAGTTATACAAATTGCTGCTTTATGCGAAAGCTTTTGTATAGATACAAATAGGATTGATCAAATTACTGTATACTATGTTGTTGACGTAGAAATGATCGGTTCAATGATACTATTAAAAATACATTGTTTCTTAGGTTGTATTTCCCAGCTCTTGATAGCTCTGCGATTTTTTACAGAGTAGCTGCTAGTTTATCACACTCAACTCTGTCGGTTTGTATTTGTATCTGTTGTTGTAGTTGAAGTAATTGTTCGATTTCGACATTTCGCCAGCTTCAGTTTTCATTTAAGGACGGTTTCATTTGCGGTTCTTTTGGGCCTATTACTATAATTGTTTACAGCTCAATAGCCTGTCACTTCAAACCCTTATAAACATGTTCAAACGTTGTACAAACAAAAAAAACTGGCTAAACATTTTATGCAATTTTCTAGTTCCTGTTGAAGTTAAAGTTGCCGCCAGCCCCCCTCACACACACACAAATTTGGCTAACTAATATCCAATTGTGCCCCGCCCATTAAATGTTGATCAAAGGAGCGGAAAGCTGCACGGGGGTGGGAAGGTGGAGGGGATTAAGCAGATAGAGCATTGGTCGGCTGCAGAATTCAATTAGAAAGGCAAAAATCATGTCGAAAACAATCATAATTACTTCCGGGGCTTTCGTTGTATTTTTAGATACCCTCGCCAAATCAATCGCATCCACTCTATCTCGCTCCCACTCAATCTTCCGCTCGCTATCTCGCTCTGTTTGTTGGCGCGGCTGCCATTAGAGAGTATAAGCTCATTAGACCGCAAACTTTGTCTGCTGGACGCTTAAAACTGCCCAGCGCAGAGTCAGAGCTGACATGCTAATGACAACAACAACAGGAACAATCATCATCATAATAGATAAACAACAACAACAACAAAAACAAGTTGAAGAAGAAAAGCAATAACCACAGCGCAAAAGAAATGGAGAAAAGCGAAAATCAAATTCAGCAAATCAACAAATTAGCGCTGTCAAATCCCACTGTGTGTATGTGTGTGTGTGTGTGTGTGTGTGTGTGTGTGTGGATTTTCATTCCTCTTTCTATCACTCGCTTACTTGCTCTCTCTCTCTTTCTTTGTCTCTCCATTTCTCTTTCTAACAATCTATCGTCCTTTCACTCTATGTGTGCGGCTCTCTTGGCAATAATGTAATTTGAAGTGACCCTCAACAAACAGTGCGTTGGCGTCAGCCAAACTCCATTCAATAAGTCAATATTTACGCATTTCATTTACTCACTTTCAATTTATAACCATTAAATGTAATTTCTGTTTTCACGCAGCTCAATTGAGGGAAAGCACGCGTCTCTCGTCCTCCTTTATCGGTCGTTATCTTTATCCCCTAGTCAGCAGCGTGGAAGGGAAACTTTTACTAAGCCCTCTCGCTTGCTCATTTGCGCATTCGCCACGACAATTTTTTAGCGTTAATTTCAGAGCTACTTATGCACAGCAGTAGACATCGGACATGCTCCACTCCAATAGTAGTACGTTCAATCCCTATACTGCCTCACTCTCTCCTTTCTCCTCTCTCCTCCTTTGCTTTTAGCTCATCACTGTCGCTCGGTTTCAATGGGTAATACATCTCAGCTAGCCAGCCAGCCAGTCAGCCAGCAAGGCAGCCAGCTGTCTGGCCGGAGGGGCAAATTCAAACATGGCTCTTATTCTGGGCTAATTTACTTTGTCACTGTCCCAGTCCCAGTCTCATTCGCAGTCGCAGTCACAGTCACAGTTACAGTCTGTTTCTATCTCTGTTCCCATTCCGTTCGGTTCTGCCTGAAAAGCTAATCTGCATTGCGTTGACGCCATGCGAACTATAGACAATTGCCTGCACACTATGATTATTCAAGTTGCTTCTCTATCTATATTTCGACAGTCCGTCTGTCCAGAAATGTCCACAGAAGTGTCTAGAACTTTCAAAACGTTGCTATATTTTCTTATTTGAGCTGCATTTACAATATACTATTTTCTTTTGTTTTATTTATTAATTTATATCAATTTATATGATTTCTTTAACCTAATCTAGTTTTCTTCAATTTTTTTTTTATTTTCCGAATAGATATTCCTAAGAATTCTTTTTTTTTATTTTAAAATATTTTATTTATTCATTTTTTTTATTTTAAATTAAATTTTATTTTATTTGATTTCTTTCAATTCTATTTTGTCACTTAATTTTATTTCGTTCCATTTCTTGTCGTTCCATTTTTACATTATTCAATTTTATTTATTTATTCACTTCATTTTAGTTAATCATTTTGAATTTTATTTTATTTTATTTTTATCTTTGTCATATCATTTAGTTTCATTTCAATCTATTTCTTTAATTTTTTTTCTATTTTATCTTATTTTATTTATTTATATTTTGCTTGAATTTAATTCAAAATGTAATTCCATTTTATTTCATTTCAGTTTATCATTTTTAAATTTCATTGCAATTCATTTCGTTCCATTTCATATACATAATTTAATTTAATTTAATTTTATTTTATTTAATTTTTCTCTATTTGTTTTTTTTATTTTTATTTAACTTTATGTAATTTCAGTGCTATTATATTTCAATTTATTTACTATTACTTTATATTATTTTCTACAGTTTACTCAAATAAATATCTCTAATTTGGTGATTTTTAAAGGGCAATCACAGTTATAGCGAAACGAAATTTAAATTGAATATCTCAAATGATTTATTTGCCATCAAGTTGAAGCGCTTTTTAAATCACTTTTGAACCGCTATCATAACAATAACGTATAAATTTTAGACTTTTAAGCAAAGTTCAGACTCAAAATTGCCTGCAAGAAGACAAAGGCAAAGACTAGGCAAAGTAATGAATTCGAATAAGTAGCAAGAGTAACTTCGATATCGTGAAACACTTCGTTATACACTCCAAAATGGCGCTTATTAAACGCTGTTAAACGGGTTTCAAAATCTGGTGTAAATATGGCAAAGTTGATTGTCTAAAAGTGGCGTGTGGAGCGGAGTTTTTGCTTGCCAACATTGGTTCAATGAACTTGAAATGAATGGATTTGCATGGACTTAATGCAGACAATTAAAAGAGCATGTCGGGTTCGTTGTGCTCTCCAGCTTTGGGCTTTGAGCTGCGAGCGTTTGTCACCCATCCTCCCTCCATCCCCCCATCGTAGTTTGGTGCATTGAACTTATTCGTTTCATTTTGAAATTCCATTTTAGTTTTGCGCTGACGATGGCGGCATTTTTAATGGTTGCCATTTTGTCGTCGTCGTCGTCGTCGTCATCGTCATCGTCGCCATTCGCCATCGTCGTCGATGGGCCACACAAGTTGTAAATTTGGTTAGTGGCACAACTCCCCAACTCTCTCTCCCCTCAATTTCTGTCTCTCAACCCAGTCACAGTTTACGCCAACGGCTGTTTCAATTGTTTTCGGTAGCCCATTGTCATCTAATTTATTTTCTTTGTGCTCGTCGTGCTTCTCTTTTTTTTTGCGCTCTGTGGAAAGTTGAAGAGAGCAAGCAAGATAGAGGGAGAAAAAGAGAGAGAGCGCGTGAAGCGTTGCTGGTATATCTGTTTAATGTAACTGCCGCAGGCATCTTGGCAAAAAGTTTGCTTTGGTGCTCAATTAACGCTTAGTTTTATGACGCAAAAATGTTGTTTAAAAGACGCCGCCAAGTAGGCAACACTTTTTATAACGTCACCCCCAACCCACTGCACTATGGGGCATTTTCCATTTTAGCTGGCATTTAATATTACGAGTAAGCCATAAGAGATTTTTTACTGCAGTTTTCGTTATTATGTTACTTTATTCCCAAGGAATGTATCATACAAAAGTAGGCGTGGCAACACCTCTACCGCCCACAAAAATCGAAAAAAATGTAATATTACGGACACCTATGGAGTTAGTATTATAAAATTTTTACACCACTATGTACTTACCCTTCAGAATTCGACACGCCCCTTAAAATGTTTCCCCGCCCCTTCCGCCCACAAAATGTTGAAAAATTAAATATTTTGAGCAGTTTTAGATCAAATGACCCCATTCTTGGTAGACATAATGCAAATCCTATCCCGGATGTGCACTGCAAATTTTGTGCCGATCGGATCAAAAACAAGGAAGTTATTCACAAAACATTGCTTCAGACGGCCCTTCTCTCTATTTCCTACAGAGCTCTGCAGAGCACAAATCGGTGTTGGAAAACGTGAGGTTCCCTGAGAAAAAGCAAATTGTGCCAATTGTGCGGAATTGTGCAGAATAAGACAACTATTGATGGATTAAGAATTGATAACACTAAAACATACACTTGAAGGTTTTGCTAACTTTTGGTAACTTCATTTTCAAAATCCTTTCCAAAGTTGAAAATTGTTCTTCAAAATCCAGCTTAAAAAGCTTTTAAAAATTTGCAAAATATTAATATAAACACACACAATTTGATTAATTATTTACATTTAACATATAGTACAAACAAGCGAAATTATTATCCATTTCTTCTTTTTTTTTGTTAATAGCTTTCAACATAAATAAATGAATAACAAAGTTCACTCAAAAAATATGCAAACTTAGCGCACGTGCTTTCGGATGCAACAACTGACTTTACAGCTGTTATGCTCAAAAGAGCTGTTAGATATACATGTTTTTGGTATGAGCCATAACAGTTTGATGTTCTGTTAATGCATTGACATTAACATTTTTCTAATTGGAACACTTTTCAAAAACGCCTAAATGCCAGCTAAAATGGAAAATGCCCCATAGTGCACTGGCAATTAGGCAAGCGACTCCCACAACTGCCCAAAAAAGTAGGCAACAAATAATGCGAAGCTGAAACATTATGTGCACATCATAAAGAGGCAGAGAGGCACACAGCTTCCTGCTGCGCTGTTAAGCAAAATAGCTTCATTTTGAGCCTCTGCTATTTAAAGTTGTAGTTGTGTTTGCTGTGCGTGTGTGTTGTTTTTTTGTGGCCCAATCTGCTGGTCATAGCATATACATTGGCTTACCTAGAGGCTTCAGCTGTCGCACAATTTTTTGGCAGCCTTGTTTTTAAACAAAAACGAAAACCCAAGAAAACAAAAAAAAAAAAATAGGAATCCCTTTTTTTTGTGCAAAAACTTTTCCACTTTACAAGGGCTTGGGGTTGAAGTTGTGAGTTGGTGAGAAGACGTAGAAAACAGAAGCCGGGTCCGAATCTTGTTCCTAGTCGCTTCAGATTATAACATTCCTCATGCCGCCCTCAAAAATATATAGTGAAAATCTATTTTCGAATGCCAGTCAGAAAAGAAAAGTGGGAGCCAACAGCCAACAGCCAGCGGCCAACCATCCAGCTCACCAACTTCAGTTACTGTTTAGCGCATTACAAAAAGTATTTTTCATTACATTTGCCAACAATTCAACGCACAGACAAAGTCCTGCTGCTGCTGCTGCTGCCTGCCTGCTCCCCTCTCCTCCTTTCTCTCTTCTTGTTGCTTGTCGACAGTTTTGCCGAGTTGCCCAGTTCGCAGTCTCTCAGCCTCCCTTGACCCTCCTCCGCTCGTCTGACCAACGTCGACTTAATTTATAATTACGATAATTTGCGCGTTACGTTTTCTTTTGTTGCTCTTGCTGCTCCACACACCCCCGAGTCTGAATCTGAGTCGTAGTCGGAGTCGGACTCGGGAGTCCTCATCAGGCTGCTGCTGCTGTTGCTGTTCTTCCCTGGTCTGAGGCGAACAAAGTTTTGTTGGTTAGTTGAGAGCTGACTTAGTTGGAAACAGTCATGGCCGGAGGCACTGATTGGTCACCAGCCTCAGCTTCAGCCTCAGCCTCTGCTCCAGTTTCAGAATTTCACTCAGCTCTGCTCGCTGCTGCTGCTGTTGCTGCTGCTGTTGACAGCGCTGCTCTTGGCAGGAGTCGGGCATTCAGTTAGTTGAGTCAGTTTGCTGCTGATGCTTTTACCTCCTGCTGGCCAGCATCATCAACACCATCATCAACGTTTCTTACTGGTTGTTGATGTTGTTGTTTTTTTTTTCGCCTGCTCTTTTTCTCTTTTTTTCTTTCTGTTTTTTGCCGTTGTCCTTGCGGCTTATCAATAATGTTGATTTCACTCTGTGTCGCATAATTGAATTCTGAAGTTGTTAAGTCACAGCGCAGCACAGGCCAAATTTACGCGCAGCGCATTCCCTAAACATCCTGCCATCGTCGTCATCGTTCGCGCTGATTGAAAATTTGCCAATTAGAAATAATGAAGCGTGTGACATTAAATGCAAGACAAGCAGCAAATCGCCTTTGAGTGGGAGGCACTTTTCGCATCTACATATCGCTAGATGGCGCCACACTACTACTTATCCCTAATATATACATAGTAGATTTTCGCGCGCACCAGAGACCTGCCGCAGTGATAACAAATTTCTGCTTAGAGACGGAAGTGGAAGCTCTTAAAATCTCATTGCCCCCAACCCCCTACCACCTACCACCGCCAATCACAGCCTCCGCCTTGAGCAGCCCGGCAGTCGTTAGGCACGGATATCGAAAATTTTCATGTCTTCCTTTAGTTTGTCTTAGTTCAATGCAGCAGCAGCCATCATTAGGCGCGGCTCTGCTTGCAGCGCGTTGCTGCCGGAAATTTATAGTCCTGAGACGCTTGCACCCATCTTTCCCTCCTCCTCCTCCTCCTCCTCCCCCTCTCCCCTCACCCTTCCCATCAGGGTCGCAGCAGGTAAATGCGCATTAGCAGCGAGCTGCGAGCTGCGAGCTTCAAGCACACGCCCAATCTAACGAGAATCGACTCTTTCTACTCGAAGGCAACTTGCTACCATTGGAACGTGATGCACATTCTTATACCCGTTAGCCATATGCGATAGAAGGGCATCGTAAATAAGTGTGGTGCATGTGGCATGCCATAAAGGTAGCGTCAACCGTTGACTCGATTTAGCTCCGCCTGTTTGACTAACTGCATCTAAGAGATCTGCAGAACTATGTATGTGACAATGCTGCCTAGAGTTGCAGGCACATCAAGTTTCAGACACGCCCACTTTATGCAACTGAAAGTAGTAGTAGTTTTCACCATTTCGAAAGTGCTGTCACACATTGTCCCAGATTTTTGCACTTAATGGAAAAATAAGATTGCATTAATGAGAAGAGAACAAGTATTGGTATTAGACATCAGTTTTGTAGTCATCTAACTGAATATATAATCAACTTTTAATACAAGTATCTTGGATTTAAAAATAAATTGATTTAAAGCTAGTTCATTTCTGGGTATCTTTAATAACAAATGTTAGAATCTAGAGATAGAAGCGAGTGTTACGATTTTTGGTACCATAGTCTATAAAAATTGGAAAATTTATTTAAGAAATACTTTTGTATGGGCAAAAATGCCTACTAAATACGGTATATTGGTTTGGTATATTCTTAATTTAATACTACTATACATTGTTTTGCATTTTTTGAAAATGAGCAGCGGCTTTCTCACAGTCGAGCACTCTTGACTGTAGCTTTCTTAGTTGTTTTCTTTTTACTCAAAATAAAAATCGCTTTCGACAAACACTAATTATGAGTTATTTTTAAATAGAAAGTTGTCATGTTGTCTGCCAATTTTGCTGCACTTCAATTTGTAGTCAATTTTTCATCTGCAACGGGTGTACGAAAGTCGAGCCCACTCAACTGCAGTTGTCTGTTGTGTTGTCGGTTGCACTTGAACCGTCGTAAGTCGTAAAAGAGCGTGAGTCAAAGGACTCAAAAAGAAGCAATAGCAGCAGCAAAGAATACGTATGTATTTCCTTTAAGTAGCTCATTATTTTTTGCCCCGTTAACTTGGCAATGTGCATAAAACTGTTTCTTTCAACTCACATAACTGAGTTGACTGTTGTTGATTGTTGACTGTCGAATGTGTTGTCAATGGAAATCACAAAGTGGATTGATAGCAAGCGAAGGCGACAGCAAAAGTTGAAACACTTGTTTGATTAGCAGACCGTGATGGATACAATTCTGATTTTCTTTTTGCTTTAAATGGCATATTCTTGTTGTCTGTCTGCTTTCTCTTCCACCCTTCCTCCATTTCTCACTCTTTTTTTTCTGTTAAGTTGTTTCCTTCAGTTTGCTGTCTGCTCGTTCGACTGACTGTTCAAATTTATACTCGAGCCGAAAGGCGCTCGAATTAAATTAGAAGCAACTTGTCTTCACCTGTGTGTGATGCCTCCCAATCCCAAATCTCTTCTACCAGAAGTATATATCGTATATACTGTATATCTGAAGTCAGTTTGCTTGGTTGGGTTGAGTGCGGCCAAAGCATCGCTCACCTTAAGCACATAATTACAATTCTGCTTTATATTTACGTGTATTTATATTGCCTTTTCCTTTAGCTCGATGTCGACTTCGCTTCTCTCACTCTATAAAACTCTGCAATAATTCCTATCGTACAACGAAGCGGCAAATACCCTGCACTAATTTTGTTTTTGGCTAGATTAACAGCAATTTATTGAATAGTGGATAAATTTGTTATCTAAAAAACTGCAATTTAATTAAGTAATTAAGTAAGCAAGTAATTAACTGTGGTAATCAAACTAGAATATTATAATGCATTAAAATAAAGTTGGATGTCTAATACTCAGTATTTTCAGTTCCTTCAGTATTAATATTTCACTTTTCTTTTGAGAAAATATAAAAATCTAAATAAAACAAAATCTTTATATTAAAAATGTCAATGTTCAGGTAAATATTTTATATATTTCGTTTCATGGCATTAAAAAGTTGAAAATTTAATTAGAATATTATAGAAAAATATAATATTAAATAAAAAAATAGAGTTTCGGAGTATTGTATTGTGTTATAAAAAGTACACTGTTAAATTACAGAAAAGGTTTTGGAGCAGCCTAAAGTGTTACTGATCTAGATTACTAAAATTTAATTAGCTAACTAACAGAGATAATCAACTATTCAGTATAAGCACTTAATATGGCATTTTTCAAGATTTATGGTGAATAGTTAATTCACTTTTGATTTCAATAATAATACTTTTAGAATAGAGCAGCTGAATATTGATAATGTTTAACTATTAGTTGACTAACGAATGACTCAGGAATATATTAGCATAGATAGCTAAGCTAAAGATCGAACTGCAATGCAGTCAATATGCCCAGCAACAAAGATCAGAGTCATTAAAGCCTCAATTTGAATGGCAAAAGAGTAAAAGGTAACTGCAACGTTGCTAAAGCAGCGTATGTAGCAGAAATGTGGTTGAAATTGTGGCCGTTTTCTTTCCTTATCCTCGCTCCTCTCTCTCTCTCTCTCTCTTTCTCTGTGGCTCTCCAGCAACTTGAACTATTCTCTGTTGGCTTGACAGCTGTCTGAGCAGACAGAATTCATTCGTTTCTATTTAGCAAGCGTCACAAGTCTGATGACTGCGTTGTGTTAACTCTCTTGCCAAGAGAGTTGAGCACAGCATTCACAGTTATATACACCTACACCATACACACACACAGATACGCACGCACACATAGAGAAGAGGGACTAACTGGGCTCGTCGTCGACGACGACGTTGTCGACATATTTCACGTTGATGTATGGTTTAATTACATTTGCGTGGCGGCATTGCGTACGTGGATGAAACGCAGCCAGAGGGAAGAGGCGGAAGGAATAGAGACTGGGTTAAGGCATTCGCTTTACTGCTAACCCCAATTCGGCGTGCTTATAATATCCATTGCTAATAGCAGGGGAACAGGGGAAGCAGAGAGAAGGGGAGGGAAGATGATGTCTCCCAGCGTTTTTGTTTAGCTGTCGTCGTCGCCATTACCAGGCGACGTCTTGGCATCAACAACACCAACAACAACAGTGACAAACATCAAGATAGAAGACTTGCCTCAAGCGCTCATAATTATGAAGCGAGGAAGCAGCAACTTCTCTCACACTCTCTCTCTCTCACACTCGCTCCGTCCAGACAACTGCTGCTTCTTCTATTATGACTTTTACACATCTTTCGCCTGTGTTGCGTGCAGCAGCAAAACTTTCGCTCTTTCACCTCGGTCCACGGCACAAGTTTGCCGTTGATTTTTGTTTTCGGCATGGGGACTTCGGTGCGTATGAGTGATGCCGTCGCCACGTCACCGCCGGTTATGGGTTAAGTGGGTATATTATTAGGTTTGTGGGTCTTTAATTGATGTTAAGCACATAGTTGAAGTCAACTTGTCACTTTATATCTCTCTCTCTTGCAGTCTTTCACTCTTATTTTAAGTTTTCAGCTTTTTCATTACCAATACAACTATAATTTGCATTAAATATGACAAAATAAAACAGATTCTCAATCCGAGAAAGAAATATCAAGAACAGCATTTGCCTTCCAACTGCCATTAAGTTTGTTTACTCTCCGTGCAAAAGTTGCTTTTAATGCTGCATCAGAAGTAGAGCATTAATTTAAGAATTCGTAGAGTAATAATCTTGTATAAAATCAACAAGTTCATCAAAAGAACTTTGTTTTAATATAAATAAATAACTAGATATTGGCACACTTTATTTTTATCATCGCTATTGCTCTGCTTTTGTATTACCATTTTTTAAGATATTTTTCCCGTTGGACTCCCCTTATGTTCCATTTCTTTGCCTTTCCCGCCAGGCTCTCTAGCTTTCTTTAATTTTTGAATACATATTTTCCCCTTTCTTAGAATAACACTCACTTTATACATTTAATTATAATTATATAAATTTTGGTTTATTTTCTTTTGCCTGGCAGACCTACTCCAAACATTGTTTCCCTTGCATTTTGCCTCTTTCTTAAACTCTCCGACTTTCTTTCTTTTTTCTTATTCAGTTTATCCCTACATCTATTTTAATTTTTGATATTTGTGCTGCTCACGCTTAACTTTTATACATAAATAAAACTTATGTAGAGCTGTAGAATTTTCTGTTTCTTGTGAGCAATTTTATGCGTCTCTTTCTCTCTTTGTCTATGTCTATCTCTCTCCACTACGCCAAATTACTTCGCCATTCATTAAGGCTAACCTCAATTTGACCACACTTAAATTTCAGTCAAGCTCACACACATACGTGGTTAGCTTCTACTCGATTGCAGCGCTTTCAACTTTTGACTTAACACAACATCGAACAGCAAACTCCAAACTGCAAAATTTCATGCTCGTGTCCTTCGTCCTTCGTCGGTCGCTCAGCTGGCTGTTAATGTTGCCTTCTCATTACCTCTTAACCGTTGCCATCTGGTTTCCGGGAAAAAGAGTCGTAACAGGAGCTGGAGTAATAGGAGAAGTAGGAACAGTCTACCTCTCTCTTTCTCTCACTCTCTCTCTTTCTCTCTCTGGTCACATTGCTCGCCTCATTAATGAGTCGCCTTCATTTACTGGACTTTTTACTTACGTTTCGTGGCTATCGTTGTTGTTGTTGTTGTAATACCCTTTGCTCATTTAGTGCAGTGTGACCAAGTCAACTAAAGGCTCTCCGTCCGCCTAATGCAACTACAATTATCCAGCAATTTTGATGAAATTTTAAAGGGCAGTTTCATTGAACTGAATGCACAATATAGCAATAGGTTACAGGCAACTATTTATTAATTAGGAAATCATTACTTGATCTAGCTGGAATAAAATGTATATTTCTTAAATGGAGTTTATACATTTCGTGATTTTGTCATATAATTTTACAAATTCCATTTTTTTTGTAGCCGACTGTCCGTAGTTGTCCTTCAATTAAGTAAACTTAAAGGTTATATATAATAGAACATTCCCAGAATGTGTTCACCTACTTAATAAATCTTTAAAAAATTGTATATGGAACAACATTGGTTTGAAAAGTAATTCTAAAATAAAAAAAAAAAATCAAATCAAAATCATATCAAAAAAATACCAAATAAAGAAAATGAAATAGATTTCTTTATTTTCGGTTTTTTAGGTTCGAAAGTAAGTAAGAAATGTCAATCAAAAATATAGAACACTAAAGGAGTTGAATAAATTTAAATTTTTACTTTATTTGATAGACTAAAACTAAATTAACGAACAAAAGCAGAAAAGTTATTTACAAGGAAAAAAGGAAAGAATCTTTGCATAGTAAAAATAATACAAATAGCGGAGAAAACTTAAAAGAAAATACAATAGAATTCTTTGCCTATTTTATTCTCTTGAATACAAGTTCGAGAGAGAAAAGGCAGCACACTTCAATTACACTTCAATTACTTGAAAAACTTAAATTTAAATTTCTTGAAGAGAATTCAAGTTTGTGAACTGATAATTAAGAAAGAAGAAAGCGCATTCAGACTTCGGTATGATAGAATTTTGGAGCGACAATTCTTGGTTTAGTGTTGCTTCAGCTTTCAGCACATTTCTTTTATTTATGAGGAAGTTGACTTTAATTAATGTATTTATCGCTCCAATAACTTGCACATAACTTTCCAGATAGTCTGAGGCAGCTTTCTGCGGGGGCGACGTTTAAAAAACTTTCTGTCAACCCAGCAAGTGTTCATCTCTCTCTCTCTCCCTCTACCTCTGCTCCTTCGCCTCTCTCTCTCTCTCTCAGTTGAGCGCTGTGGTCATTCGCTTTTCAAGTTGGCTCATTAGAAAATCTTTGTAATTCGCCGTCGCATTGTGTGGACAGCGAACTTGTTGTTGTTGTGTAAAAGTTTGGGCTTAAAAGCTCCAGCTGCAGCTTGGAATTGTAAATGATATTTACTTATTTGTTGTCGGTGTCAGTTACTCTACCTGCTGTCTCCCTCTCTCCCCTCCTGCTCTTCCTTGAGAGACACGTTTCGTTGAGGGCAACCTAATAACCCGTACCCATGGAAGCAGCTCTCTCTCTCTCTCTCTCTCTCTTTCTCTCTTGTTTCTCTGTAGACAATTAGGTACAGAGTGAAAGAGAGATAGAGAGAGAGGTATAGGTATGTAAGGCAGATTGAGTGGCTTCGACTGCTTCCCTTCCCTTCCACGCCCCCGTCCCCGACTCCCACAGCTTTTGCGTATCCGCTCAAATTATGCGCACTTTACATTCTGCGGCTTTCGGAACTCAACGAAATTCTAAAGTGGACAAACTTTGGGCCATGCTTATTTACTTAGTTCTGTGAACGTGAATTTAACAAAATCATTTTGTATCTTAAGCACAAATGAATTACTTAAGTATCACCGGCAACAACGACAAGCTTAAGCTCACGAGCAAAAGATTGTCATTGTTGTTGTTGTTGTTGCTGCTGTTGTTGTTGTTGTTGGTCAGGAGGAATTCTGACAGTCGCAATTGTTTTGCGGCCAAGACTGGAAATTGCAGAAGTTACCAACTGAACAATTGAAACAATGACACACAGATAAGCAGCCTCTAAGCAGATGAATTGACGGCGAGCAACGAGACGGGCGCCTGGCAAAGAAAGACCTTAAGGTGTGCTCAAGCTCAAGGAAAGCAAAGCAGGCGGCGGCAACGGCGTCTCGGTAATAGAAAAGCGATAAGCGTTTTTGTTGTTACAATTCCTGGGAGAGTCGTTCAAAAAGGTCACCTAGACCAAGAGCAAGAGGAGGGGGGAGTGCTGCTTGGATTGGGCAATTGAAGGTCAAGGGTAGCCTAAAGAAATCGCTTCGAAGAAGGTACCAAAAATATATATAAAAAAAATGTAGACAAAACTGGCAAAAAAAATAAGGAAAACGAGACGCTTCGCTAAGCACGTGGTTAAGAGGCGTGGTCAGGAGACGAAAGAGATGAGGAGGAGAACTAGGGGGAAATTGTTGAGTAGCACGCGGGCACATTAATATGATTAAAGACAGCTCATAATTGAGCTCAATTCGTTGGGGTTACCGGCAAGTGAAAGAGAAAGAAGCAGATAGAAAGAGAGAGAGGGAGCGATTGAAAGTTTGCAGAGTGTGCGACGATGCGATAACCGAATAAAGGCAAAATGTCAGGTAGTATCCATAATAGTAGGTAATGGGATTGGAATTGCGGAATTGTGGATTGAAGATGAGGAGGATTTTTTGGATTGGGATTTCTGGGGAATTGAGACGAACAAAACTGGAATTGTGCGCTAGTGAGAAACAATAGCATAGAAAAGAAGGTTAATGAGAGGTTGATGAATAGACAATGAGATGATATTACACCAGAAAATGGCTTGGAATTCAAAAGAAATGCAAAAGGCCAATGCTGGCTAGCCAAACAGCCCGAAATGAAAAGGTTCAAGAGAAAGGGCATCGAGAAAGAGACTCGAGACAGCGAGTTGGGTTAAATGCGAGACAGTAGCAGTCTAATGTACTTAGTTAAGAAACTTCAGTTGGCACAGCAAAAGAAATTAATGAGCACTTGATGAATACACAATGAGTTGATATTGCACCAGAGATAGAGAGATGGAGCGAATAACAAATGAATGAAATGAATAAGCCAAACGCAAACGCAAACGCTAAAGCGCTAGTCAAATGAACAATAGCACGACACAAAAAATAAAAAGGTTTAGCAAAATGCCAGCTAAGTGAATATGAAATGACTCGCGCAACAGACAGCGAGAAATCGAAAGAGACATTGAGAGAAGAGTCGCTCGTTTTCTATGCAGTTTTGTATTCCCAATTTCCGCGCTTCCAATTCCAATGAGAAATCAGTTGTCCCGAAAGCGTGCTATGCGACTTTTTTTGTGCACTCACTTTTTTGTTGTACAATTTGCTTCCATTCGCTTCGTTTAAGGTCTCTTCTTTTTTTTTTTTTTTTTGGTAATAAGAAATCTAAGAAGTTACATACCACATTTTTATTTGATTTTAATGGCAGTTTGAAACAAAGTTTTATGCGTTATTGTAATGAATTTTACAGCTGATCAGTAGACTGTTAGGAAAAGCAGAAGGATGCATATTTAACACCATAAAGTATATATTTTTTGGATCTTGGTATATTTTAAATAGAGTACTATATCAATATACCAATCAATATCAATATACGAAATACAGACGTTGTTAAATTTACTTAGTTAGTATTTTTCGGTATATTATTTTGGTATATTTTAAGCACTGTCGACCTCCCTAGAATTCACTTGTTTTTCTTAAATTTTTTTTATTTATAGTCTTTTTATACCCGCTACCCATAGGGTAGAAGGGTATTATAACTTTGTGCCGGCAGGAAATGTATGTAACAGGTTTGGTTTGGTAATGACATACCCGTTTTTACATTAAACTTTCGGGCTTCTCTTGTGAAGTCAAATATAATCGTATATATCGTTTGAAAGGTATTGGCATCACCTTTAAAATGACATATACAGGCATGTTCCGGTTTTCACTTTTCGTTTTCGTTTTCGTTTTGGGACCAAAACCGAGATTTTCGTTTTTAGGTGCTCCGGTTTTCACATGATTTTGGTCATCGTTTTACTATCGGAACGTTTCATTTTTTACTGCTAAAACAGCTGACTTGTGTTTTGGTTAAAAGTAAACAACGCAAAAAAATGTCTTTTGTATGTCCAATTTCGTGGGTGGATTGAACTCACATAAGGATTTTTTTATCCTGCATATAAATAATTATGCTTCCCCTGAATGAAATATATTTGCCTTTTGTCTTTTTTGCAAAGAAAGATTTGAAACTTTCTTTAAAAAATTAGTTGAACGTCAATCAGCTGTTTCCCACAAAAAATGGGGATGCCACCTTTTTAATGCATTTCATTCCGGTTATTCCAACAATTTTTTTATACACTTTTAGCACATAACTAATTAAATTAAATTAATCATGGTGTCGGACCTATCGGTCGCTCACCAAAACGAAAATTGTTGTTGCCGACGGCAAAATTTGATATCCAAATTTGAGGTGGGGTCAGAAATTAGTCGTTTTAAAAATAATTACAAGCCTAATTGATCTGCTGGCGGTCTTAAAAGAACGACAATAAACCAATAAGTCAACTACTTTTTTTCCTTTTGCAAATAAGATCCGATTTAATATAGAAAAAGGCATTTACTTTTCATTTCGGCAAGTAAAATTTTCTCGTTTTGCAATTCGAAAAAATCTTGTGAAAGTGAAAACGGGAGCACCAATTTTGTCGTTTTCGATTTCAAAACGAAAACGAAAACGAAAAGTGAAAACCGGAGCATGCCTGATAGTTTGTTTACATGAGCTTCCACGTTAAAAAATTACAATTGATTGAAATGGAACTCACAAACGCAGAAACTCGGGCAAATTTTAAATTTTATATCGCACAAGGAAAAACAGGATCTCAGAAACTATAAGAGATAGAGCTATAATTTTTCGACAGCATTTGTTATGTTTACACGCAGATCAAGTTTGTTTTAAATTTTTGCCACGCCCACTTCCGCCCCTGCAAATCAAAAAAATCGAATAACAAGCGTAATTTTAAAGCTAGAGTTCCTAATTTTGGTATATAGTACAATAATAACTATAGTATTTATGATTTCTGAAAATTCGGTTGGTTAAAAATTGTCGAAGTTATTAAAGAATTACTTTTGAATGGGCAAAAACGCCTACTTACTAGGGGTCTTAGTTACTTTGGCTGACAATCTGGTATATTGTGCCGCCTATGGTATATTTTGAATACGGTACTATGTCGATATACCAAATATACCATTCGGTATATTTTTTTAAGTATTCTTGCAGTATATTTGGTATATTTTGAGAAAATACCGCAAAATATATTTCTTTTATTCAAAATGGGTAGCGGGTATCTCACAGTCGAGTACACTCGACTGTAGCTTTCTTACTTGTTTCAATTAATTTTGTGTTTGTTAGTAATTGCATTCTAGATTTTTATACTATTTTAATATTATTTGGAACCTAAGTTTTATGCAAACTTGTTTTCTTTTTTGTAAAATTAGTTTTCTTATATCTGAGTTGATCAAAATTATATAGTAAACTTAATCAGAAATTGAAAAACTAATATATTTTGAATAAAAAGCCTTCTTAAAAGGTCGATAGAAAAGTAATAAGGAGAGAACCCTATTCTATAACATATTGGAATATTGTAAATCGTTGTGGAAATAAGATCACCACTAGCGATTTATTTCGATGTTTCCTTGTGCCATAAATATTTGGGCGAAATTGCAGTGCAAATGGTTATTTACTATAGGCCTTTGGTAAAATGAAAATTATCGCTATTTCTCTCTTCGTTCTCTCACACAAAGTGATTAACTTGACTTATTATACGAATGCAAAAAGGGAGAAAAAAAAAGAACAGAAAAAGAAAAACGACTTTTGCGGATTGTCAAGTGATATAAACACATGCGTTTGCCAAAAGAGACGACGATACAAAACGAGATAAATGAGAACTTGATAAATTGATATTGCTGCAGTGGAGGATTGAAAACGTAAGCAAAGAGTCAAATCATTGCATGCAGAGTTGTTGTGGACAAGCCACTTACCTACCTTCTGCTCTGTCTTTCACTACATTCTCTCTCTCGCTCCTTCTCTCTTTACCTCGCTGCCTTCTCTTTTGGAGTGCTTTCACTGGACATTGGCATATTTTCGGGAGGGGGTTTTTCGCTCGTGCACTGTGCAGTGTAGCATACTTTTGGGCGCTAACCGGGCCCATAACCCATTATCCATTATCCGTTGCCCAAATTGACTGGCTACGTTCTGACATGAAAGCTGCGCTTATTTCACTTTTCCACTTGGCTACCAGTGCACACGCAGCATCGGCCAGAGAGGAGGCAAAGGCAGTCAGTTGAAAATCCCACCATATAAGTTTATACAAATGACATCCGGCTCAAAGAGTGAGAGAGGAGGGAGAGAGGAGCACAGCTTGTTCTCATTGTTGAATGATGTATGTAGCTTGGGGCGCCACGCCAGTCACGAGCACGCAAATAGCAGACATAATGCTGCTCGCTGCTTGCTGCTTGCTGCTAGTGAATGTACTCGCTGCGAACGAGGTGTAAAATCATGTTTAAGCAGCATCCAGGCGAGCCAACAAAGGCCACCAACACACGCACATGCCCATACACACACACACATGCACACACAGACGGAGAGACAGGCACGCATGCAGTAATTTATTTGGTACGCGATGTTGCGATTAGTTGGTCAGCTCAATGGTCGCAACTGCAACAAAATTGCAAATTCTCTTTCCCACTCTCTCTTCCTATCTCTCTCTCTTTCTCTCTCTCTCTCTTTGCTGCAGGCGTATGTTTTGCTAACTACCCGCTTAACATAAAACCGCTACAGGGTATATAGTATTCTTGGCAAAAGCAAACCCAAAAAAAAAGAGAGAAAAAATGGAAAATGGATAAACGAAAAAAAGCAAAAGCTGCTGCTCGTTACGGCAAAGCGTATCAATTCCATCATGCGTGTCCTTTCTCTAGGCATGCGTGTGTGTGTGCCCCTCTGTGTGTATGTGTGTGTGTGTGTGTGTGTGTGTGTGCTAAATGCCGCAAATTGAAATATGGTTTTCGATTTTCAGTTTATATGCAGTCATCTATAACACAACTGAACCGTGCCCCATCTCTTCTATGCGTGTGTGCGCGTGTTTGTATGTGTGTGTGTGCTTGTTTATTTTGTGTTGGTTTATCGTTATTTCGTTTACTTTATAAAATTCCAAGTCGTTCATTTTTATGCATGCTTCACTTTCAGCACACAACATACAACACACAGCAGAGAAGCAGCTGCCAGTTGCCTTACATCGAACGCTTCGTCAAACCGGGGAATGCTGCACAACTATCGATAACGATAACTTCTTTTATCGCTTCAAGGAATTTCGCTGTGTAAGTATGACATTTATATTTCTTTTTGCCAATATCTTTGAAAAGTAAATCGAAGTTTTCTGACACAAATGTTGTGCGACGCTTTCATTTCCATTTTCTTTTTTAAAATACGTTTTTTTTTTTTTTTGTGTAAACTAACCTATGACTGATTGATGTGAATGATTGACATGACATTTGCAACACAAGAAAAAAAGAAGCTGCGCTTAATACGCTTGCTTTATTACAATTTCTTTCAGTGTTTCAAATTTTACATTTTTGCCATAAGTTTAGTGTATTTTATGTTTCGTCAAACAACAATTTTTATTGCTTATATTATGCACTATTCAAATATGTCCACAATATGTGCAACTATTTGTGGTGCGTTGTTGCTTTTGCTGTTTTTTTTTAGGGTATTCGATCTTTGACGTTGCTGCAAAATTGCAATTTCTAAGTGATTTTTTTTTGGCAATTTTGTTGTTGTGTTTTTTTTTTGAATTTTTTTTGTTGGGGGCCAACGTAGTTTTGTGATTGAATAACGGCTTAGCCAGACCATTGTATGCATATATGCCAAAGCAAATATAAATATAAATACACACACACACACACACACACACATACACACACACACACACACATACCAACACACATTCACACACATTGTAGTATTAAATCATACAATTGGTCAGGAGCGCGCCCCACAAAAAGCGGGTAACAAATTTGTGAAACTGAATCGACCTCGATATTGCCCCCTGCCCTTCGCCTAGTCGCTTCGCTTGCACCGCATGCTGACACATTTTGCCATTCACTTTTCACGCTCACATTCACACACATACATACGACCACTCATACACACACGCACACACGCGAGATTTGTGTATCAGCTGCGCGTGAAAATAAAGCGCAAAATTTGCATGCTTGTATTTGTCAAGGTTTTCGCTTGGCATATACCCTGTAAAAACTACTCATTTGAAGTCAAGGAAAGTTTGAGGAATAGAAGCATTTTCTACTTATGAATAAACAAGAGGAAGACTATAAAACTGAAATTTTTATTAAAAAGAAAAACTGAGAAGTACTAAAATTATGCAGTGAAATAATCAGAAAGTTTAGAAGTAAACTTCAAGAAATAGAATATTTTTGAATAATTAAAATGTGAAATAATATTTTGAAATTGAGTTTGAAATTGTTTTTTTATATATTTTTTAAATTTTGATTTAAAATTATAAAGTTTCAAATCAAAACCAATTACTGGATTTAAAAAAAAAAAGTTTTTCTATTTCGACGTTTTCTTTAATATATTAATATATTTTCTTTAATATATATAGTAATAACTGCATAAAATAGAAAATATGGAATTACATTATTTCTCTGTTTCATTTAAAAGATTGGAATAATAATAAATAAACATTTGCGATGAAAATTAAAACTAATAACTGCACAAAAATATAAAATATGGAATTCTTCATATATTTGTATATATTTTATGTATAAAATTGAAGTTAACAATTGAATTTGAAAATAGTCAGACAAGTAATTTTTGCATTGCTCATAAATATATATTTGTTTTTAATTAACTTTTTATTTTCAAAAGTTTTCAATACAATGTTTAATAAAAATAGCGATTATTGTATATTTTTTAAAATGTGAGCATTTGTTGCTTCTCCTATTTTGTTTGAAACTCAAATCTAAAATTTTGGCCAATTTGCAGGATATACATTAGTCTCTCGTCACTGTTTAGCAGCTGGCATTTGTTTGGGTTTCATTTGTGAAAAAGTTTAGCTGTTTTTTATTTTTTTTATTTGTTGGTTGCTTTATAAACTTTTCGATTTCAGTGAAGTGGTTTGAGTGGGGTTATTGGAGTGGGAAGAGAAGAGAAGTGAAGAGAAGAGAAGGGGGGAAACAGAGTTGGGTCTGCACCCTGTATGTCTATTTTTGTCGTTCGATTCGGTTGTTAGTTGTTTGCCATCAGCTCGTTGTTGTTGTTGTTGGCGGCTTAGCTAAATTTGCATTTATTGTTAAAATGTTTCATTTCATTTCATGTATTTGGCGCCCCAAAGCCAAAGCTAACAACAACAACAAAAAGTAATACTCCAATCCATTGGACACGTGCGTGAAAATGCGGAAATGCACGATTCGATGGCTCCGTTCACATTCACTTCCACTTCCACTTCCCCTTCGATCTCACTCATTCACATGTGGTTTTTCCCCCTTATTTTCTCATTCATTCGATTCCCGTTTCATTTGCTTTACTTTTTTTTTTTTTTTTTTTTTTTTTTTTTGGTGGTTATTTTTTTTTTCGGCGACGGCATCAACGGTGCGGTCTATTGGTCGATTGGTCTATTGGTTTTTTGGCTTTGGATTATGACAAAGTTTGGGCAAGTGTGATGCGACCAAAAGTGGTTCAGGGGTTGCCCAACAAAATGGTTGATGGGTTTATTAAACTCCCACACATAGCGCGTGGGTGTATTTTGATGCTTGCGTGCGTGTGTGTGTGTGTGTATGTAAGGTTAGCTTTTGCTGTTATTGCCTTTCAAAGTGATGGAAAACGAGACTCGCAAAGAGTCGCTGAAGCAGAGAAATCAGCATTGTCATAATGTAATCGGCTTATATGGGCCACACATGCTTGAATACTTATGGTTATTCTTCTACACACACATTCAGTATATATTATATACTATAAATGTGTGCGTGCTAGTATATATTTATAATTTGTATATTAGTATTTCACACTCTACAACACTTGCTCTGCGATTTTGCTATTTTAAGCTGGTGGCTAACA
Organism: Drosophila pallidifrons; assembly: GCA_023558445.1. Classification (NCBI taxonomy): domain Eukaryota; kingdom Metazoa; phylum Arthropoda; class Insecta; order Diptera; family Drosophilidae; genus Drosophila; species Drosophila pallidifrons. The sequence continues at coordinate 8,491,011 of CM042351.1, forward strand.
ACAACAAAGCGTAAAAGTCTTGAAGCTATGCCAAATTTTGTTTCTCAAACTTGAATGTGTTTCATTTTCAATACCGCAGGGAAATACTTGAACACATTAGTTGAATATCTAAATTCTACATTTTTTTTTTTTTGCATTTGATGCAAGGGAAACTATCAACAAAGTTGCAGCAAATGTGCTTAAAGAATAACATATCTATCAATTCTAATAATTGATTAGGGCTAATCAAGATCTATAAGATTAACTTTTATTCAAAATAATAAACATGTTTTGGTATATCACTTTCCGTATAAAACTGAAATTTTAAAATATGTATATACATTTATTGGTATAATAATTTATTCATGTATGCAAGTGCAACTTTTATTTGAATTCGAAAATATTAAAATATTATGTAGATCTGTAACTGACAGATTTTATTACCTTTCTACAATTTAAATAATTTATTTAAATATTAAACCGAAATTTGAAATGCAATTTCACAGCAAAGTCATTAATTTAGAATTCGTTCATTTGTTGTATTTTAACTTTCACAAGAAAGCATTTTAAGCCTTTACCTGACCAACCAGTTGTTGCTGCAACAGCGTAAATATTTTATAAGTACTATTTGCTGAACATTTCTTTGGACGTAATTTGTTAGTTTTGTGATATTATTTTGCTGCTTGCTTGCTGCATTTGAGACCCCATGAAATCAACAGATTGTTAAAGCTCTTTAGCCAGAGTTAAGCCAACAGCACAAAGTTCTGGCAGCAGCAGCAAAACAATTGCAAAGCGTGCTTGCCTTTTCCTCGCCTTGAGTTTTTCCCTTAATTTCCCTTTTGCAGTTGTGACATAAGCAGAGAGCCAGAAGGCAGAAAGAGCAAAAGGATTGAAGCGAGTATATAACTTAATTTGGGTGTTAACAAGTAACCGAGCAACAAAACAATGAACCGACCAGCAAAGCGGGCAAAACAAACAGCATAAGCCGAGTCACACAACTGCCCAGAACTGGATAGAGAAAGAGGGAGGGAGAGAGAGTGAGAGAGAGAGGATGACACGTGACTGACTGACAGTTGTGTCCTCCTCTTACAAAAAGTGTTGCATTCAATTTCGGGCGTTGCGCTTTGAGCTGAATTCGTTGAGCTAACTGACCAAGTGACAAATTGAATGACGACTGCAATGACTGAACGGATAGATAGAGATAGAGAGAGACAGAGACAGAGACAGAAAGAGAGAGAGAGAGAGAGAGACAGACAAACAGACGGACAGGCTGCATTTAAAAAGGCATTTCGGTTGCATTTCCCCATTCATCGTTCATCGCTCGTAATTGTAGTGTAAAAACGAACTTCGTTCTTTATTTCTCTTTTTTTGGTGTCAGACAAAAAGGCAAATGGCAATAACTGTCATTTGCTGGCGACCTACTAAATTTTTCCACACTGTGCGTGTGTGAAAATTTGCTGACCTCTGCCCAAAAAAATAAGGGATAGGAAAAGCCTATAGCTAACACAAATGAGACAAGCGCACGTAATGTGCGTGCTTCAGAGACAAAGCAGGAAGAGTGCCAAAGAGAGAGATAGAAAAAGAGACAGAGACAGACACACGCATACTTGTGCAACAATTGTGTGCTTGTAGCGTCCATTGCATAATTCGATATCTAAATTCAGGTTGTAGCTTGTCGAAAATGCCTTCGAAATGTTATACTGATTAAATTTTTTGCACGCCAGACATAAGACACAGAAAGAGAGAGAGATAGAGAGAGAGGGCGTGTGTGTGTGTGTGTGTGTGTATGGTGTGGGAGACACTGAGACGATGCTTGCATTGAAAATAAAAATCCTTCAGCTGCTTAACACGTTCCAGGGCATGAATGAACGTGCTGGTTACATGTGCGAACACTGCGATACGTATATGCGATATTCGCTCCCTTTGCTTCTTTGATTCGCAATCCGCAATCGAGCGTTTTCCTCCCACCAACCCCCACCAACTTCTCGCCCATCGCACGTCCTTACGTTTCGATTTCGTTGGCTGGCCGTGTAATTTCAAGTTGCTGGTTAGTCAGACACTGAGACACAATCCATGGGAGGCTTCGTTTGCCTCGTTGTTTATGCATTTCACAAGACAGCGAGAGAAAAACGCAACAGTCGCCACTGGCAGCAAAGCGAAGCACTTCTTTTCCTCTTTCCTTTGACCTCTCTTCTCTCTCCTCTCTGCACACGTACTTCATTCGCTCTCTCGATGATGCAAAAGATTACCAACTTGCTTGGGCATGTGATACACAACAACAGCGAAAGAATGCACAGAACAGTAAAAAAGAAGCAAAAGTTTTCCTATTCTTTTTTGATATATTTTTTCTATGCTTGTGGGTCATTATGCAGTCAACAGCAACAGCAATTCCCCTCAACTCTGCCGCTGGCAATGATTCCTTTTACGCTTCCGAAAAGCCGCTGGCACCGAGAACTGACAGCACCAGAGACGCGTCAGTTATATGTTTGTGTGGTTTGGGTTTGGTTTGGTTTGGTTTTTGGTTTGGCTTATTTTGCATCCATCGCTGGCCCCAAAAGATTTATTTATTGCGGCTTTTAAGTTCCGCTCTGCACACACACTCTGTAGTTGCTCTGCTTTCTTTCCACGCCGTCTTGAGTTGGGTCTTTGATTTGCCAAGTTGAGTTCTCAACTTTGCAAAAGAGCTCTGTTGTTTTTTTTGCTGTTGGGTTATCGTTTTGGCAACCACACGACGCCGTCACGAACTCGATGAGTGATTTACTTAACTGATGCACGTCCAGCGCTACGAGTAATGAGTCTGCTAAAGCGACGTTGACTCTCTCACTCACTCACTCGCTCTGCTGTTTGTGCTGTTTGTTCAAATGCAATGCAGCACAAAAGCCAAAGTCGCGTGTCAATTTTGAAGTTGCCTTTGGCTTGAGTTGGGTTCGCTTACGATTCGTTGGCAGATATAATGTAGAGACAGCTGAGGCAGCGCCCCAATCGCTTTTGACTCAGGCGAGTAACGAGTAGCTAGCTAAGTTGCTTGCTTTTCGTGTAACGAGTTACGAACAATACTTAGCGAGTATAGAGTAACGAGTAGCGAGTAGCGAGTAGCGAGTAGCGAGTAGTGAATATTATATCAGTCACTCACTTGCTTGAGGCGAGTAACGAGTAAATAAGTTGCTTGCTTTTCGTGTAACGAGTTACGAACAAGACTTAGAGAGTATAGAGTAACGAGTAGCGAGTAGCGAGTAGTGAATATTATCTCAGTCACTCACTTGCTTGAGGCGAGTAACGAGTAATGAAGTTGCTTTCCTTTCGTCTAACGAGCTGTAACCAGGATTTGGAAAGTAGCGAGTAACGAGTAGCGAATATTATCTTCATAAGGCGTGAGTTGTATTTTGAGGTGCAAAAATGAGCGATATTGGAATACCTGGTATAATTGTGGTAAATAGAGATTGTAGTCTTAAGTTAAGCGCAAGCACATATTAATATAGCTTTTTGCAACTTACTCTAATTCTAACAATATATCATAAAAAGTATATGAATTAAACATATCAATAAATTTCGCTAGATTTCTACTCTCTTTTTTTACTTTACACTATTATCTTTATTGTATTTGATTATTTTAATTTTCTTATTTATTATTTTATTATATGTTATTTATATTAAAATATGATTTATATATAAAAGGAAAACATATAAGAAAATGTAACTGAATTTATACATCTCTATTTAATTTTATTTTAGATATTACACTGTATTTTATATTTTATTTATTTTTTATTTATTTTTTCATATTTAATATTATTTTTTGTAATTTCATATCTTTTTTCTCTAATATTTAATTTTTTTTTTTTTTTTTTATAAGTAATCGAAAATATAATAGAATACATTTCATTTACTGTAATATAGGAATAATACACTATTATTTATTATATTTGCTTAAAATAAAACAAAATTAAATTTAAATTAATTTCTTACGAGCGCAACATAACTTACGTATGATTCGTTTCTGTGTTTTTGGCAGCGATCACAGAGTATTCATGCAATTAGTGGGCGATAATTGCAGCTCGTTACTAGATGGCAGCCCTTAGTTAGTTGTTATATGTTAGATGTAGTTTGGTGAAGCAAACTGTGTCCCAATGCCAAAATATGTCCGATTTGCTAATTGAAGGCACTTGGTCATCATTATCTGTGTGTGATACACATTCGCAATTCGCATTCGCATTCGCATTCACAGCGCTGCTCGCTGCTCGCTGAACAACACTTGAGAGTTGCCAGCTTGTTAGAGACGACGACCTGAAATAGAGAAGACGATGGCGATACATACATAAAGAGAGGGATAGGAGAGGAGAGTAGGGGGAGAGGCGAAGCAACTTGTCTCGCGCTGGCCTTGTGCCAATCAACGACAGCGTCGCCTCAGCGTCACCGCCACTTGTGGCAGTGACCCAACTATGCCTCCCCTCCCCTTCCCTTCGCCCTTCCCCCTGCCCTTCATCGAGAGCTCAGACCCAGCTAAGCCGCGCCCCTGTTGTGCATGGCATCTTTATTGTGTTGCACACAGACAAACAGACGGACAGACTGCACATGTGTGTGTGTGTGTACATGTGAGAGTGAGTGTGTGCGTGTGTAAAACACAAAACTATGCAGGACGTAAATATTTAGTGAGTGCATCAAAATTCGTGGCACAGAACTTGGATTTGTATCTTGTTTTGTTGCCTTGTTGCTTTTGCTTTAGCTCTGCTATTTTAAGGCTTAGTCCGTCTCCTCCTCCCTCCGTCTCCCCCTCCCCTCTCTTCCTATGACTTATCATCTCATGTCTCAGAGTATATTTCTATTTCTACATATATGTATCTGTTTCTTTAGCTGTTTCTGTTTCTGTTGCGTTATTTCTGTTTTAGTTTTTTCTTTTTTTTGGTTTTTTTTCCTTTTCACTTAGTTTACCTTACATTTTTCATGATTTTTTACATGTGTTTTCTTCCATTTTCATGTCGTTTTCCGTTTGGTTTTTATGTTGCGCACAACAATTTTATGTTGGTTTGTTGCCTGCCTGCCTCCTGCCTCCTTGCTCCTTCCTCTATCCTCTCTCTCTCCCCCTTTGCTCTCGTGGCGTCTTTGTACGTGCTGCTGTTCTAGAAAAATGCACACAAAATTCTTCATTTGCTTTTGCAGCGACGTCGACGCCGACAGCGACGCAAGCTGAGCCCGAGCTAAGAGTTTCAATTGAATTTAGAGCTGAGGCTTTTCTCTATATATACATACATACATATATGTATACCAACACACTTATGCACACACATGTATGCGTCAGTGTGTGTGTGTGTGTGTGTGTGTTTGTGTATGGGCATTCAATCATTGCAAGACTCAAAACTGACGAAGGGGCCAAGTTGGCTGGCTGGTTGAACGATTCTTTCTCCCCTCTCCCCTTTCCCCACGTCCCTCTCTCTCGTGCTCTCTGGCTCTCAGGGTTGAGTTGAATTTTCGCCCCTCGCTCCCTTTGTCCTGCTGCTGACGGATTTTCTTGCATTTCTTTTGCATTTTTTAAATTTTTTTTTTTTTGCTGTATAGAACGTTCTTTTTTCAATTTATTTGCTTGCCCTACAAAATCACCAGCTAAGCAACAACAACAACAACAACAACAACAACAACAACAACAACAACAACAGCAAACAGCTGCTCTTTAGAGGGCGCAGGAAAGGACAGGGGCGGGATGGAAGGGTGCGAGGGGCGAGGGGCAGGGTCAGAGAGGACGTGCCTGCGCTACAATTTTTGCACTGAAATTGTTTTTTCATTTTCCCTTTGGCCTCTTGGTGTCGGCCATCCCCCCTCACCCCTCACCCCCGCCCACCAACCATTTCGAATCTTTCACTCTTTCGGGCCACCACAAATCTCCCAAACTCTCCCCTTCTGGCCACCTCGTTCCCTCCCCGGTTTTCTTAAAAACACTTTAGCCTGGGGCACTATTTGTATGCAATTTTTGCTATGCGCAGAACAAGTGCTGACTGACTGACTGGCTGACTCCTTCGCTCTCTCTCTCTCACTCTCTCTCTTTCTCTCGCCATCGCTCTCTCTCCCGCACACTAATGGGTTAACTTGAGTTTGTTACAATCTAACCCAAGGGCCGCTCAAGTGGGTAAGCCTAAGCATTTGTCTGACAACGCCCCAAGCTCAAGGCTCAAGGCCTTCAAGGATAGAAGAAGGCTACAGATGGCTAGAAGGCAACCAGGCTCAAGTTCAACTTGTTGGGCCAGCAAATTGTGAGGCTTTGTCAAGTTATTGTTGACCAATCTGTTTCATTCGCTGGCTGGCCAAGTTTGCAACTTCTCTGCTTCCCACCTCACTATCTCTCTCTCTCTCTCTCTCTCTCTCTCTTTCTTTCTCTCATACTTTCGCTGCTGAGTGCAGACAATTGGGCAGACTTATGTAAGCAGAATTAGACATGCATAGCTCGTCGCTTGTAGTGATAGCTTTGCAGTTGTCGGTTTCATCTTTTAAGCTATAATTTGTAACCCTCTCACCCTCTCTCCCTCTCTCACTCTCTCTGTCTATCTATAGTACACACACACGAGACGAGTGTGTAAACTTTTCTTGAAATTTCTCTTCACAAATCTTTTGCTGATTTACAGTTGCTTTCAGCTGTTTTTCTTTCCGTTCTCTCGTATCTTAATCTGTCTATTGCATACATATATTTTACTCCTTTCCCTTCCTCTCTCTCTCTCTCTCTCTCTGTTCTCTTACTCTCTCTATCGCTTGCTTGTTTGCTTTTGTTTAAATCATCATCAAGCTTTTGCACAAGCTTTGCTTTGCTTTTCCATGTAGTTGATTTTCGGACTGTTCTTAATAATTTAAATTGTTTGCTTTGGCTTTTGCATTGATCTTTTTTTTTCTATCTTCTCGTTATGCTTTTCAAATTGTATTTCTATTTTTTTTTTTTTTTACTACTTTGCTGTCGAAATGCTTTGTTTTTCTTTTCGCTTTACGCAATTTTATAGTTTTCTTTAATATATTCAATAATCTTACATTTTGTTTTCAACTTTGTGATCTCTTTTTTTTTTTGCTGTTCGTTTATTTTAAGACTTTCTCGGTAATTTCTTTATTTTACTTTTTAATATTGTTTTTAAGTTTGAATGTTTTCTCGTTTTTTGTTTGCTTTTTGATTTCATTTAGTGCATGTTTTCTCTTTGAAACTTTATTGTAATATATTAAGGTTTTCTTTAACATATTCAATAATTTAACATTTAGTTTTTATTTTTCTGATCTTTTTTCATTGCTGTTCTTTTAATTGAAGAGAGCCTTACATAGTTCTTTCACAGATTTGTTGTCTGATTTTTAATCTAAATTTTCTGATTTCTTATTAATAATTATTTTTTTAAGGTTATTATATGTTTATTCTTAGCTGTTGTTGGCTTGTAATATAATAAATTATATTATAATATTAATAATTATATTTTACATATCATTTATATCATAATTTCTAATAGTAGTTTCTATATATTGTATCAGCTTTCAGCAAAATGGCTTTTTCTTTGAGTATTTATTTTCTTCTTTCGTTGATCATTTTTTATCGTTTATTGATTTACAAACATTTTTCATACGTTTCTTTGTTTATTATAATATAATAAAAATAAAATAATAATGTTTTGTTTCTTTTATTTTGTTTTTTTTTTTTTTTTTTTTAGTATTTTTCAAAGACATTCTTATGTATTTCATTACTATCTTTCTACCTCTCTTTCGTCGTCTGCACTCTGATCTCTGCTTACCTTTGCATCAAGCTAACACTTTTTCCAGCTTAACCCGCATCCTGTTTGACTTTCTTCCCTTCCCTTCCCTCCGTCCCCGCTTTAGTACATTGAATGCAAATTGCAATTGCTCCACTTGCAGCTGGTGTTATTATTGTTGCGTTGCATTTGTAGCTCATCTGCTTAATCCGCAGCTGCATCTATTGCAGCCACTGTCGAAGAACGCCCCCACTCCCCTCCTCCGCTTTTGTCCCACTTTGTGGCCCATTTGGACATTTTGGCTCTAGGGTTTGTGGGCCTTGTGTTCGCTTAGTTTGGTTTTCATTTCGTTTGCTCTGGTCTGGTCTGGTTTGGTTTGGTTTTGTTTTCGTCTCGGGTCTGCTCTGGTTTTTGGTGGCTTGGCCTGACTTGGCTTGTCTGAGCTGAGCTGCAGATTCGAATTGGAATAGGGATTGGGCTTGGTCTGGGGCTTGGGCTTGGCTTCGGGGCTTGTTGTGCCTTTAGCCATGCTCCAGTTTTTTGTGCCATTTTGCAATTGCTTTTTGTGTGGTTGCCATTGCCGATGCCTTTTACCAAAATTCCAGGCGTGATTTGCAGTTTAATTGTGCAGCAAAGCTGCATAAAGAAAAAAAACTGAAATGGATATTTGGTTATTTTGTCTTCTTTTGTTCTAACAGCAACTTGCATTTCGCAAGGTAACAACAGTGGCTGTCGATGGGGCGTATGCGTGATATTATTGCTTGACCCGTTCATCAATAAGTTAAGAGCGCAAACAAAGCAGCACAAACAGGACAATGCAATGCACTTAACCAAATGGCCACACTAGCTGCAAAATGCACTCAGACACAGACCTAGAAAGAGAGGGAGAGATAGAAAAAGGAGAGAGAGAGAGAGAGAGAGAGAGAGATTGTGTGTTAGCTGATGATGATGTTATGTAGTTCTTGTGGATTGAAACTGATGTTGTTTGCCACAGACAATGACGCTCCATTTGCGATGGAGGGAAAATCAGTTGCAAGATTCTATCAAAATTCCACAAATAGTTACACGTGTGCTTTCGCAGCTTCCTCCTTATCTGCTCTCCTCGTTCCCTTCTAATGTCGTGGCATCTTCTGTGACAGCAACTTACTTCGCTCTCAATCAAGCATATTGCAATGCCTTTAGAATTCTGAAAAGGCAGCAACGGGAGCAATGGGAACAGCATCAACGTCTTGACAAACGACACTGAGGAACTCACAGATAGATAAGAAGGCAGGGAAGGAAAGGGAAGGGAAGTTGCCTGCTTGACAAGCAGTTGCAAGGAGCTTATGACTTTGCCGTTGGCTGCTGCTGCGAACGGAGAAAGCGAAAGCGAAAGCGAAGGCGAAGGCGAAGGCGAGACCGTGGCTGGTCTTGCATTTGATTAAGTGCTGGACTCTGTCGTGTGTTCTGCGTCTGTCTGTTTGGTGTGAATAGAAAAGGGAACATAATAGAACATGTGAACTTTCTCATCTGAGCTAATGATCCGTGTAATCTGTTGTGTGTGTGTGTTTCTTTCTCTCTCTCTCAACATGATGATGGCAGGCAAAAGCTGCACATAATTGGCATAAGTTTGCACTTAAGTCAAAGGCACACACACAAACACACATTTATTGAAAGAGTGTGGAACGAGGTTTGCTTTCTGCTGTGTGCTTACGGTAGATTTAACACACGGCGAGCGTTCAATAAATGTCAGCAATTAAAAAGGTGCGATGAATGTGTATCGAGTGTCAGCCGAGGTAAAAAGCAGACCATGAACGGGGAACGCGCTAAAGGTGTACTGAAGTGTGTGTGTGTGTGTGTGCGTGTGGGCAATGGGCGTGATTAAGCAGCAGCGCACTGACTGATGAGGGCAGCTGCCGATTTAAATGGCAGTTGCGTCGCTCGCTCGCTCCCTTTGCTCTCTTTGCTCCTTCCTTCTGCTTCCCCCCTCATGCCAATTGCAAATACAAGTTGGAAGTTCCCCACAGACTTCGACTTTCGTGGAATGAATGCGAAATTGAAATGAAAATACTTATATCGATAAGTATACAACTCTCCTCTCTTCGCTCGCTATATGTGTACACACACACACACACATACATACACATATAAGTATATATAAAAGATGCTCATTTATAAAATCGATGCCACACACACACACACACGCAGGACATGCTGTGGAGTCACATAATATATATATTTCAAGGATTAAATTAAGGCGAGCGAGATGCAGGCAGAGTCTCTGTCTCTGCACGGAGATAGCTCAAGTGAATATCAACAAAATTATGCGCCAATATATCGTGTGTGCATGTGTGTGTGTGTGTGTGTCTTGTATCTTTTTTAAGTTTCTGGGTGAAAGCATCTGATTGACATGTGTTCCCAATATGGTAACTCGCACCTCGCTCTCTTGATTCCTTTCTTCTCAAGTTGTGCGTCTACTTAGCGCTTAATTACGAGATTACTTCAAACTACTTTCGTTAATTGAAGCTTGAAACTTTCAATGTAGCTGCACATTCAAATTAGTTTTATGCGATATTATTTTAAATCATGAAAATTAAAGTTTCACTTGAGAGTCACGATCTTTTTTAGTCTTTGATGTTTCATTAATCTGTCACACGTTTGTTTAAAATTCTCCAAAAATAACACTTAACTAGAATGATCCAAAAATGGATATTGCTTAAGAGAAATATAGTAAAATATGAAAAAAACACTTGTTATTGGTGTCTTTTGAATTCGTTCGCTTGTTAATAACCAATATTCATGTAAGTTAAATAAAAATGAATATCAACAGAAGCAAGCAAGAAAATCTTGTTTGACCTTTTGAAAGAATCGATTACCAGCAGCTTATTTTATCAACTTGTTGCAATTTCACTTAACTGTTGAGCAACAGTTGACCAAATCCGCAGCTAACCAAGCTGATAGATCTTGTACGCGACCACGCCCACTTAGCTCATCCACACACACACACGCATTTGACACACATATAATACAATTTTTGGCATGCAATTTTTGGCAGACTTTTTTGAACTTTGGCAGACATGTTGGTTAACATGTTGCAATTTTGCAAAACAGTTGAGCAACAGTTGATCAGAAGCACTCACACTCATGTTGATCTGAGCTAAGCAATCTTATTGAAACTCTGTCGGACCACGTTCGACTTCGCTAATTTATCGGTCCACCACCTATTAAAACACACACACAAAATATGACACACTTACAGGCAAATTCTTGGCAGTGATTTTTTTACATCAAGCGATTAACAATTGATTAACAGCAACTTATTTTGTCCTTCTGTATGCACAGTATATGGAATTCTTTGTCATGCCGAATGAATCAGTACACTAAAATATTATATTATGAAACATCTTTAAATTTGCTATTTACGAACGCAGAAGCATCAGAAAAAACATGTTTTCCCATTGCAATTCATGTTTTATAATATTGCCATGTTTCTTCATTGAAATGTTTTTGATCTTTCATTTTTTGACAACAGCAAAAAGCATTGTAAGAATTTTGTTCAATTATTGTAGTCAGCTAAGATCACAATCTAAAAGTGCTTATATGCAGAGTATTCTCTAAAAAGTTAAACCAACCAACAACTCAGTTCAAACTTGTTACCTAGTTTCATTATATTATTAAATGGTTCACTCTTGAATTTCTTGTATTAATAGCATGAAATTCTTGATAAATTTTCCACCCAAAAAAATAACGATTATTAAATTGTTATTTAACAAAGCGTTCTTAATGTGCTTGTCAAATTTATGCACAAATAATTTTGACCGACGGTTAATATAAATAAAATCGTCGGCTAAGCACAATTGCAATCGCAATATTCTTGGAATCGAGCTCAAGTTGTAAGGCGACGATAATTATAGAAAAGCAGCGAGGATATGGGAAAGTGGATGGATATTGTATTTTTATAAAATATGACAGCATTTTAGGACTCTGTTGATGACCTAGAAATGTATGCATAATATATATATCTGTATGTGATAAATAGGCGTATAATTGTTATGCATGATATGCGCTCGTTCGTTGTATGAATAAAATGTATTCAATTGTGCGAGTAAGCGCTATTAATTCATTTGATTCATTTAATTCGTCTCGTTATTTCCATAATTCATTTGGCGTCACAGCGACAAAAATACCAACACCATGATTTTCTCTCCACTGCCTTTCTCTCGCTCTCTCTCTGGGCTCTTAATAATCTGAGCGAATCTTTTATATGTCTCTAAACAGTGTGAAGCATGTGTGTGCGTTTGTGTGTGTGTGTGCACAACCCGTTAAGTGTGAGTGCGAGAGTGTTGATGTGTGCGGAGAACGTGACGTGACTCTGTGGCGGACTCTTGTAATTAGCATTGAGGCTGAGACAGCAGAAATGCAAGTAATAAGCTAAAGCATACAGGCAACAGCAGCAGCAGCAGCAGCAACAAAATGTTAACTGGGTCCTAATTGAAGTGCCATTGAATGAACATGGCCACGACACGTGCTCAACGAAGTCGGCAGCTTTTTGTGCTTGGCCGACAATCTTTAATTTAAATGCTGGCCATCTTCACGTTTATCAGATTACGCGACAGCAACACCCACGAGATACACACACACACACACACACACACACACACACACACACACACACACACACACACACACACACACACACACACACACACACGATGCTCTTCCATTCGCATACTTTGGCGTGCAGCACACATATGCAACAGCTGCTTAAAGTGGAAGAAAGCGAGTGGACAGCACTGAAGCAGCGAGTTGACAGCATGATACAGATGCTGCCAACTCGCTCTTTGCTGTAAATTCAATTATGTTGCTCACGAATGAGTTAACTTCCTGTGAAATGTTAAATTAATTAATTAATTTTTTTAAATTGATTTGATTTTTCCACTGCTCAACGAATTGCGTTGAGCTTTATAATGAAATCAACAGGTTTGCAGCAATAGTTCCTGCTGCGACTGAACTAGCTTTATGCATGTACGATATGTTATTTAAATTGCGATGGTGTTACAAAAAAATGCAAATTGAAATTTGCAAGTGCACTTTTCTTTAGAACGAGACAATTTTATAGTTACAATGCATTTAAAAGACAATTGAATTGAAATTGATGAATTTATTAAATATATATTATATACATATATGTTATTTATTTTAAAATTTACAAATATTGTGCCATTATTTTGTGAATTCAATGCATTTTTAATAATTTTTAGAATTTACGCCACGTTATCATTTAATTTGTAATCTATATTTTTATAATAATAATAATAATTTTAGAATTTATTGTGCTATATTTGATTTATTGACAATTTAGACCAATTGTTTGCATTCAATACACTATATATTATTTTTGATTTCCCTTGTTATTTGTATTATTTATATATATATTTTTTTCATATCAATGCTTAACATTTGTATCATATTTTGGAATCAAAACTTTATACATTTTACTTAAGTTACTTCTTTAATATTGTCATTTTATTGTAGAGCATTTCTAATTATATTTCAAATTAAGAATATTCTAAAGTGGCTCTGAATTTGCTTTTGATATGTTATTTTTTATTTGTGTTCAAATCGTTTTTTTTTTCAAATTATTTTAATAATTGTTTGCCTAAAGTACTTAATCCTTTGATGTGAGAATTTTACATCTGTTTAAAATCGATCATTAGTTTCAGACTTCGAATTCTTTTCCTAAATTTACTAAAAATGTTGTTTATTTATTTATTTCGAATTTACTTGTAGCTCATAATTGATTCTAGACTACAATACGTAGCCAGAGCATCTGAGGCCTTCAGGCTGTTTTTTGATCAAAGTGTTCGAGGGGAAAGGATTCACTACTTTTACCTAAAACCTTAAATAGGTTAAAAACTTTAAATACAAGATATTCTGAGGTATTAAAAGTTTTCGGTTAAAGTTGTGAATCCTTTCCCCTCGAACACTTTGATCGATAAACAGATCAGCACTTGGCAATTGGTTAACACGTTTTGGCAGTGTATTCAATTTGTCGTTTTAATGCGTGAAACGCGAGTATTTTGCAGCTGAAATAACTTCCTCCCTCCCCCTTGGCGCTTCCCCTCCACCCATATTGTTGCTAACTCAATTACGCAGCATTTGCCATGCAATTTGTCTACACCGGCTGTGTGTGAGTGTGTGTGACAGACCTGTGTGTGCATGTGTTGGTTCGCAATTTTCATTTTCATTTTGGCCACCGAGTGTGTTTGGGTATTTCGCTTCTCGTTCTTTTTTTCACGAAAAATATTTTGCATTTGCAGCATCCGGTGACAATTTTCGCCGCACAGCAGCGTCCAAAACATTTCCCGAGCACAACGAGCGCAACAAACAGAGAGAGAGAGAGAGAGAGAGAAAGAGAGAGCAGTAGCAAACATTTTCATTGCTGTCGACAGCACATTTTATGACGGTCACATAATAACGTGGAGCGACAAAACGGTAAACGGCGAGCGGACGTCATCTAAAGAGTAGAAGGAGAAGGGGAAGCTGAGCGGAGCAAAGTTTTGACGCAACGAAGGATGCAAATTACGTGCCACATGACGCGCCAAAGCTTTTGATTTGATTGCGTTTCGGCAATCGCTCATTTGCCCATTCGCTCAGTCAGTCAACCACACATTGCCTGATTGATTGACTCCGACAGTCGCAACGAATAGTTGACAACCAAACACACACAGACACAGAGACAAACACACAGAGGAGTCCTTTGTTGTCGTCGGCGCAGCAGCTGCAACGCAGCATGCACAAGAAGCAGCCATTGCCGCTGGCTGCATTTCTCAACAACAACAGCGACAACAACAGCGGCAGCGACAACAACAGCAGCAGCAGCATCATCAGCAACAGTCACAGCAACAGCAACAGCCACAGCAACAGCAACAGCAACCACCACAGAGGAACAGTCAGTAGCATTGTTGGCAGCAGTCGCATGGGTCGACAACAACCGGCAAGCATGTGCTTCTCCAGCAGCGCCGCGAATGGCGCCCAAGGTGCCGCAAATTCGTCAGCGGGCAGCGCCCAAGGTGCAGCGGGCGGCTCCGGTGGTGGCGCCACAGCATCATCCACATCCAAGGCGGACAAACAAAGAGATAACGGCGGCGGTGGTCTCGCTGGCGGACTCTGCGGTTGCCAAAAGGCGCCCAAATCCCATTGCATATCAGCGACAGGTGAGTGCTTTCTACTCCTCCTCATCCTTCTATTTTCTCCTTTTACTGCCACAGTTTCAAGTGGCACAAGTTGCAGACACACACACACACATTGTGGACAAACCCACATTTACATTTTAGACGAAACGAGGGCAACTCTGCACTGAGGCACTGCAGGTGGCATTCCAACTGCGATTCCCACTTTGTTTCCGATACAATATACATTCCATTTCTATTAAAGCTTAACTTGTTTAGCATTCAATTTACAACAATTACTAAACTCTACAATTAGTTTGGTAGCTGCATTTTTTATGTTCGTTGGCTGATCGTCAAGTATGGCGTAAAAGCTGTCATTCTATTGTTTTCCGAATCAACCTGTTTTCCGAATACTTTAAAGCTCATTGTCAACGTTTAAGCTAGCCGATAAATTTTGAAATATCCATTTTTTGTGTGACAACACTGCAAACTGCAATCAAACTAATCGGTTGAGTTTAAATTGGCAGTTTACCGACAAAATACTAAAATATACCGTCGCCTTTATTTGGTATATTAATATACTATCACATTCTAAATATGCCATATAGTATAATATATTATCAGATTTTCCTAAATACATTAAACTTTATTTATTTAGTATATTGATATACTGCTACATTAAAGATATAGCATAAACTACCAAATATTACTACATTTAATTTTTTCTGGTATATTCATATACCACAGAGTACCAAAAATAACCAGATCATTTCATTTATCGAATGTTTTATGTGGTGTATTAATAAACTATCACGTTCAAAATATATTATTGTCCTAGAACCTAAATATTTTTGTTAAAAATAATTTACGAATATTTACAATTAGTCAAATTAGTTCCCGATTCAATTTTGAGTAATTAATTAATTACTATACGTAGAGCATAAATTGCCATAAGTACTTGGCTTATTTCGTCTAATATTTTACATATTTCTAGAGCATAAAATATTTCATAAAAATGTGGACTATGAAGTTTAAAAGCCGAACATGCTTGTTGAAAGTTCGAGAGTTTTACTCTGAAGTGAACACACTTAGTTGAATTAGATTTAAGCCACGAACAAAACGGTTTTTTTTTTTGGTAATTTACAAATCACTTTTAAGCCGCCAGCTTTGTGCAGTTTAAATTTTCAATGAAAAATGCGCAAATATTTAAACAATTTATTATGCTGAACTGTATTTTATACTTACTTCCTCTCTCTCTCTCCGTGCTTCTTGTGTATTTCTTTACTGTTGCCCTCGGGCAATTTTAGGCGTACTGCTGTTGGTGCTGCTCTACACGGCCATGGGGTCCATCATCTTTGTAACGCTCGAAGGCGAGCTGGAGGACGCGAATGCGCTGGAAACAGCTGTTGCTGCCTCCAAGCCATATCCACGCACCGAACTGGCCAACGCCGAGATTCGCTCAAGGTAAGTGAAAAGGAAGTAGAACGAGTTTCTGAATTGTTTTCGCACTCCAATTAAATAACTTTAATAACGCTCCTACTGCAAAATGTTGGCAAAGATTATTTGAAGATTATCTTTAGTTGTTCTTTTTTTATTGAAGTAGTTCTTTATAAAAGAACTAAAAACAAATGAGAAATTGAAAGTCTATAAGAAAAAGAGCAATTTAAGTAGTAACTATTTAAAGAGGTTTTGATTAACTAACAAGATAAAACATTTTATTGTTTGCTAATTGTATTTTATTTTCCATTTGATAAGTTTAGAAATTTGAAAATAAAATGTATGTATAATATTCATCTGTTAGTGAAGTTTTTTTTTGAACATTGAGATGGCTTTTTATGTTCATCAAATAAGACTCCTTTTGCTTGTAAAATATGGGCATATACCAATAATTTATTGAAGTAATAAACAAAGTCTACTTTGGATGAATGATATACATAAATTGAACTAAAGATGTTGATATACCTTAAATAGTAAAGAGAAAGATATTTTATTTTCAAAATTAAATTTTTTTTCTCTGGTCTTTATTTTCAAAATTGATTTTTTTTTTTATAAAAAGGATTCATTAAAAAAAAAAATATTTGTCGCAGAAGTTTTTCCTTTCCACAATTAAATAGAAGAGCGGAATACAATTTAAAATAGCGAGAGTTAGTTTGTTGTATATCCAATAGCAAAACTAAATGAAATGATAGAAACAACTTCAATTGCTACTTAATTTTATTTATTTCTTTTCTAATAATTGATCACTTGGAATTTTATGCTATAGCTCATTAATAAATCTAATATTAGTTTGATATATAGGTTTAGTTAAATCAAAAGTAAATAAATACAAAATTAATAAAATATTCATTTAAATTCCTTTTGTTTTCTTTGCTTAAATAGAACTGTCGATCGCCTGTGGTCGATAACCGAGGATCTGAACATATTGTATAAGGAGAACTGGACACGTCTTGCCGCCCAGGAAGTGCAATTGTTTCAGGTGAGTGTCTCGCTCTGATATGTTATCTGAGGCGACATCTAACTACATAAGTTTGTGTGTGTGTGTTTGATCCTGCAGGATACGCTGCTGCGTGCGGTTCGCCAGTCGAAGGTTTATCAGCCTGGAGGCGTGCAGATGAATGCACCGACACACAAATGGACCTACGCCTCGGCTTTCCTCTACTCGCTGACATTAATTACAACGATAGGTGAGTTGCACACACACACACTACTACTACATATGTATATGTAAGTCTTGTACTTTCTTTTCCTTTTCGATGTCTGCTTGTTGTTCTTTACTTCGTCGTGTCCCACAGTTAGGCTCTGTCTCTTTTCCTCTTTCACGTAGAGAGGTTGTGGCAATTTATTAGCACTTTGCATCTGCCAACAGCAGCAGCCGTAGTAGAGTTGCCACCCACTCTCGCACATTCGTCTACATTCGTTTTGGAGACGTTGAGTGAGCGCCTCAGTGCACAGCTGACTGGATGACCAGTTGACCGCTGCCGTTGGTGACCGGTTTTGCTGGTTTTAATTAACAAACTGTCAGCTGGCGGCAAAATCGGCCGAGTCGACGAAGCCTTCGTCTTCTTTGCCTCCTTCTCCTTCGCATTTTGTTGTTAATTTGTTTTTATTGTTTTTGTTGTTGTTGTTGTTTGTTTTTTTTTTCGTCGATATCCGGCCCACTTGACAACATTTTTCAATTTACGAGCGCGTTGATTTTGCAATTTAAAATTGGCAAAGACTGCGGGGCAACCGATAGCAAACTGAGGACAACACTCGACTATCTATGTGTGTGTGTGTGTGTGTGTGTGTGTGTGTGTTTGCGGGGGTGGAGAGGGAGGTGCACAAGAGAGAAAGCAGCAGCAGCAGCAGCTTCCACGCAACGTTTTCAATAAATTATAAGCAGCTCGAGGGCTTAGCAATTTGGTTGACAACTGCCGAGAAAGAGCGAGAGAGAACACAGGATAGAGTGGCTTCGGCAAGGCTACCAGAAGGGTGGAGAGGGGGTGGCATGTCCAGGGCAATTGCCTGAAGGATGTGACAGCAACAACAAAAACCAGAGACACGCAATTAAGATGTATGTAAAATGTCATTAATTTGCCAACTTCTTCCGCCACTTGGCATCCTCTCAATCTACACAGCAGCTATCTCTCTCGCTTCTCTCTCTCTCTCTCTCTCTCTCTCTCTTTAGCTTTGCTGGCTAATTGTATTTAGGGGGAAAAGCCAAAAGTTGGCTACTGGATAGATTACTTATAGCAGCCACTGTCGCTTGCAAATATTTTCACTTCGATTTCAAAGCATATCATTTTTTTTTTTTTATTTATTTAGTATTTTTTTTATTCATTTATTTGTTTTTGGCTATATAATCGTTTTGTGGTGATTGATTGACACACACTGACTGACTGGCTGCATTGATTGATGGATGAACTGACAAATAAACAGACAGCGGGAAAGACTAATTAATGCTAGAAATTCGTTTACGTTCAGTTAAAGCAAAACTAGTTAATTAAGTAAGTAAATCAATTAATGCCACGAAACTTTTCAAAACTGAATTAAAAATGGCATCAAAAGGCGCTTTTCAATTGGACAGACACACACATTGTGAATTGTGAACACACCCACACATCACACACACACACACACACTCGCTGGGTGTCGTGGTCGTCACAATTGTGGTTACATTAACTGAACCAAATCAAACGCAAACCCAAACATCAAAAGCAGTCTCGACTGACCCGGACTAAAGAATTTGGCTCTCTCATTTTTTTTGTGCTTTTTTTTTTTGCGTTGGTTATTGGTCAGAGTGTGTGTGTGTTTGTGTGTGTGTATGTGTGCGGGTGTACACACAATACAAATGCGCTGTGAAATCAATCGAGTTGTAGCAATCAGCGGCATCAACTTTCACGTCAACAACGTCAACCGTCGTCGACTCGACATTTGTCGCAGTGTCAACGCTCTGAAGAGAAACTGAGAGAGGGAGAGACAGAGAAGAAGTGAGTGGGAGGAGAGCGGTTGAGGGCAGTACCGCATTGCATTATGGGGAAATTGGGTTTGAAATCAAAACTCAATTTCAGGCACGCTCCAAAGTCAAGTCAGCGACAGAAGAAGAGCAAAAGAGAAAGGAGAGAGAGAATAACTGAGTGCTATCAAAAATCTGTCTAAATAACTCAACCAGTCGCCATCTAAAGCCAAGCTCGCAATTGTTTGTATTGAGGGCGTCATCGAAATTATTTTGACATCAGACAGAGACAGAGAGAGAGAGAGAGAGAGAGTGAGAGCGAGAGAGCAAGGGACTGTAAACGTTTCTGCGGTTGGCAAAACCCAAGCAACAAAAGCTTTTGCCAATTGGCAACTGTGGCAACTCTGGCAGCGGCAGGTCAGGTCATTTGGAGGGGACCTTGGGCAAGGGGGTGGGGGAGAAGAAACACTGCAACCAAACCCTGAACCTAAATCTAAATCTAAAAAAAAACCATACACACAATCAGTGAAGCGCCCAAGCTTAGCCTCTACATATCTCCCTCTCTTTCGCTGCCGATTTCAGCCTGATTTGTATCTGCAATTCCATCTCTTTCTCGCACTATCTCGCCATCTCTTTCTATGTATATGTTTGCGTATGTGCTGCTGGGCTGTGCCTGCACATCAATCAATTATGAAACAATTTATCCAAAATGCGTTTTGGGTACATTTTGTCGTCTGGTGGGGATTTTGATTGTTTTTATGCAATCCCCTTGCGTCTCTCATCCTCCTTCCGCTCACGCAAGCGTCAGCTGTCGCAACTGTAAAACCGAGTTAATGTGTTTTCTATAAATATAATAAATAGCCAGCGTCTGGGGAAATGCTATAGGCCTTTTGCCCCACACACAATACACAACACACAACACACAAACAGAAACACAAAACACACATATGAGAGCATAAACTAAATCGAGCTTCAGTTATTACACAGGTCTACAATGGATTTGGTTTTGTCGGAGCCAACAAATTCGTTTAGTTTGCTCAGGCATTCAGCACACACACACAAAAGCTGCTTTTCCTGTTCGGTTCGTTTCTGTTTATCTTCCGATTTCCCTTCACTTACATATTTTCTCTTCTTTGGTAACCATAATTCTCAGTTAATATTAAAGCTCCGTCGGCTAAGGTCAGTTTTGCTGTCTTCTTCTTGTTTTCTTGTTGTTTGGGCAGAGTGCAGACAGAGATTTTTATATTATTTCCAATGTCATGTCTCGTTAGCTCAAAATTGAGCAAGACCTTTTCGAGGAATTTACGAATGGGAGCAAATAAAATCAAAATAATGTTGAGTTGTAAATAAGGAGCAATACTCAATAATAATAAAAAGTAAATTCATAAAATATAACTAATAAATAATAACAAAAAAATAGAAAACATAAATAAATAGACTACAAATAAAGGGAATATAAAAAACAAAAAATGGCCCAGCAAACAATATTAACTATAAATTTAAATAAAACCCAAATAAAAAAGAGAAAAATAAATTTATTATAAGTTATAGAAATATTTATAAATAAAAAATAAACTAAATGAAACATAAATTAAAAAATTAAACTAAGTTGAGTTGTAAATAGAATAAAATATTAATATTTAGTAATAATAAAAAAACTAACTAACTATCTAATTAGGTTTACTATTTACAGCTCGAGAATTTTTTTAGTTACCTTTTTTCTGTTAGCAGTGCTGCCAACTTGTCATCATAGTGGTGTCAATGAAATAAATTGAAAAATGTAAATACATATATGCAAAATTAACAAAATGTAAACAAATAAATAATAAAAGTATAAATCACTAGCTAAACTTCGCTACAAAATAAATAACAAATAAATAAAAACCATAAATTTATATTTATTTGTATAAAACTATTTTCAACACTAGAGTGCCTTTAGTTAACCTAATTTTGAAGGCAGCGCTGCAAACTTGTCACCAAAGCGCTGCCAACGCAACTGCAACTCTGGCGAATTCTCGCTTCGAAATTGATGGTGGTATAAAAGTGTGTGTTGAACAACTTTAAAGCAATTAACAATTTGCTTTATTTTGTAGTGCTGTGCCATTTGTCATTCCTTGCCACATACGATGCGTATCGAAATAATCCATGTTCCGTTGCGAGTGTGTGCGTGTGTGTGTATGTGTATGTTGCCAAAGTTGAAGCTGCAGCTACCGAAAGTTTTGTTATTTGTTTGGCTGCGTTAATGCGCTTAGCGGGCATTAAGACAGCCGCAAGAAACTGCGTTGAAAACAAAGGACATGGAGATTGAGGGGGAAATAAGAGAGAGAGAGAGAGGAGGGAGGGTTAAGACGAAAGTAACCAAGGCTATTAGCCCGAATTGGTTAACTCGAATCGATTACAGGGCCATTGCTCATTATGCGTTATTTTCGGTTAACAGGCAGTCAGTCAGACAGCCAGTCAGCATCTTCCTGCTGCCTTTTGCCAATTCCTTTTGAGCTCTTTTTAATGGCCTTTTGCTCATGTTCGCAACGTCGAACTCGAACCTTTTGCCGCCGAAGGCAATTTGCTTGTCCTTGTCCTTGGAACACCTTTCAATTAAAATGTAGTCCTGCCACGCCCCTCCAGCAGCAGCTTTCTTCCTTGTCCTATTGTTTGACTGACTGTTGGTATCGCTTGGATTTGGTTTTGGTTTGGATTTGGCTTGGCTTGGCTTGGCTTGGCTCTCTGCCTAATGGCCAACTGCGTTGGTCAGCAATTGGCACATAAAACAAATTTCATTGCCTCAAATATATATGTAGCATGCGAGTGGCATATAAGTCATGCGCTAATGATGCCAACCAGCCAGCCATTTATCCGAGCTACATTCATAAATTGTCTTGCCTACAAGAGAGAGAGAGAGAGAGAGAGAGATCTAACGCGTAAATCGCTTCGAGTCGATTTATGCAGTTTAAAAGCTTTCACACTATTGAGATTGATTGCAGTCGCCCAGGTGGCAGCACAGCGCCCAAATCACTTAAGCACACATTCAGTGTCATTAAAGGATTTTTATTTCGCGTTTTTTTCATTTCATTTTCATTTATTTTTTGTGCTGTGCGGAAGTGCAATTTCAATAATTTTCAAAAGGGCTTTCAGCTAATGCGGTAGGCAAACAATTTCAATTTATTTGCCAGCTAATAAACGAGTCGAGATTATGGCAAATTAATATCCCACGCATACGCCAAATGTGCATGGCAACAGAAAAGAGGGAGAGATCAAGAGAGAGAAAGAGAGAGAGAGGAGCGGAGAGAGAGCGTGACAGAGAGGAAGCTAGACATTTCCCCAGTGTGTTTGTAAAGTAATAAAATTAACACATATGCACATAAATATTAACATCTACGATACAACCAAATGCGCTTCTATTAAGTCTCTGCTCTCCTTCACTCCCACTCAATCTCTCTCTTTCTCTCTCTTCGTTCTTTCGCATTTATGTATTTGTCGCTGTTTTGATTTATGCTTTTCACGATTGCTGACTGCCAGCCATTGCTCTGCGGCTTTTATGCGAATTTCCCGCCTCTCCATCTCTTCCGCGTTGTCGCTGTAAACATAATGTAATTATGGCTGTGACAGCGGCAATTCACTTATGGCAACTGCAGTCACATGCAGATACCACACACACACACACACACACTCACATTCGCGTGCACCCTTCCATATGTACACTCGTTACAAAGTCCACAAATATGTTTACCATATTCACCTGTTTGCTCTTCATTATAAATTTATTAATAATTTGAACCGAAAACGCCATTGACATGTTCCGCCAACAACAGTTTTCGACATCTAGATACCCTGTAAGTTAGTTTAGTAAAGGATTACAGACAACCGATTTCTAATATTATAATGCTGAATAATATATTTTCCGCTCCTCTGTATGATTCTCGAAAATTTGGTTGCGATGGTATTATGGTATTTTTGTAATATGCTAGTATATCAATATACCAAAAATAGTTTTGATGGTCGGGTATACATTGCACTCTATCGTATTTTTTAGAATGTGATAGTATATCAATATACCAAATATAGTTTTCAGTATATGAATTTGATATATTTTATGAATAATACAACACTGTTTTGCTTTTACGGAAAATAGGTAGGTTTGTTTTCCGATACCGATATGAATATTTAATCTAGCTTGTTGGTTAATTATGTAAATAATTATATAGTTTATATAAGGTTGGCCAAAAAGTCTTGCGGTATTTCCGATAGGTGTTTTTGCAAGCGCGTAGTTCTAGTTCTATTTATCGAATCGGTTCATGCGATACCTTTTTGGAAAGCTCTTTTCCCGCGCTAACACGTGTTTGATTTATTGTTGTTTGTCTTGAGTCGTTCGTGAGTTATAGCGTCACAAACATGGAGCAAAATAAAGAGAAAATACGGCATATTTTACAGTACTACTACGATAAAGGCAAAAATGCAACTCATGCTGCCAATAAAATTTGTGCAGTTTATGGACCCGATACAGTTTCCATTTCCACCGCACCACGATGGTTTCAACGCTTTCGTTCTGGTGCGGAGGTGGTCGAAGATGCGCCACGGTCCGGAAGGCCTGTCGTCGAAAATTGCGATAAAATCGCCGAATTGATCGAAAGAGATCGACATAGAAGCACCCGTAGCATCGGCCAAGAGCTGGGCATGAGTCATCAAACCGTTTTAAACCATTTGAAGAAGCTTGGATTAAAAAAAGCTAGATGTATGGGTGCCACACGACTTGACGCATTTTTGACCGTATGGATGCATGCGAATCGCTTCTGAATTGTAACAAAATCGACCCGTTTTTGAAGCGGATGGTGACTGGCGATGAAAAGTGGATCACTTACGATAACGTGAAGCGCAAACGGTCGTGGTCGAAAAGCAATGAAGCTGCCCAGACGGTGGCCAAGCTTGGATTGACGGCCAGGAAGGTTCTTCTGTGTGTTTGGTGGGATTGGCAGGGAATCATCCACTATGAGCTGCTCTCCTATGGCCAAACGCTCAATTCGGACCTGTACTGCCAACAACTGGACCGCTTGAATGCAGCACTCAAGCAGAAGAGGCCATCTTTGATCAACAGAGGCCGAATCGTCTTCCATCAGGACAACGCCATGCCACACACATCTTTGGTGACGCGCCAAAAGCTCCGGGAGCTCGGATGGGAGGTTCTTTTGCATCCACCGTATAGTCCGGATCTCGCACCAAGTGATTACCACCTATTTCTGTCCATGGCCAACGAGCTTGGTAGTCGGAAGTTGGCCACAAGAGAGTCCTGTGAAAATTGGCACTCCGAGTTTTTTTGCCAATAGGGAAGCGAGCTTCTATAAGAGGGGCATTATCTCGTTGGGAACTCGTCATCGAACAAAATGGCGCATATTTGACTTAAATCGCATTATTATAACCAATTTTATGAACAATTGAAAATTCAATAAAAATACCGCAAGACTTTTTGGCCAACCTTATATATTTACACAATAAACAGTTTGGACAATTAATGTGTGAAAGTTCAGACATCTTTCAAGTGTTCTTTTTTCTATAAAATTATTCGATTGTTTTTTGATTTGAACTAATATTTTGTATTTCAATTAGCATATGTAAAGTTGTTAATTCCAATCTAAGTAGTGCATTTGCATTGCATTGAATTATGTGTTGTTTGCAATTTAGTTGATTTTTCTTGGCAAATTCCAATTCAACAGCAGAAAGCCAACGCAAAGCTCATGCAATACATTTTTCAATTGAATTGATTCCGTAACTGGCTTCTGATAATAATAAGACCAAATTGCATTGCTCAACAGAAAGAGAGAGAGAAGCGGCTTAAATGCCAAGGGAACAAATCATTTGGAAGGAATATTTGCTCAGTGTCTCACACAACATTTTCATTCATTCTTTGCTGTTGCGTAAATTAGAAAACATTTTCTTTAATCACTCGTATAAATGCCATGCATTGTCTCTGTGCTCTGTGGTCCATTTGCCAGCTTTTGTTGTGTAGTATTCATGCAGTTTGGTCGTCCACGTAATGCGCCTATTGGTCAGTGCGAAAGCATTAAGCGATTGTGCTGCACTGCAGCTGCTGCTGTGCTTCAACTAAGCCCCAGATTTAAGACCAACTAAATGTAGTTGCTGCCATGGACTGCTCCTTATCAGCAATAATCCAGGCAACTATTCTGAATGCCATTTGAATTACTCGTATTGTTAATTGGCAGCGCATTCAATGACAAGTCCTTCACCTTATCCCCTCCATTACATTTCTAGTTCAAGACATTGCCTGTGATTTAAATCGTACTTATTTCAATGAATCCCACTCTCTCTGTCTCTATCGCTTTTGTTGTACGCTTTTCTATTATTTTAATCAACTTAATACCCTGACTACAGCCTTTGGTGAGTTCAACCCGTTCATACAAATCACAGTGCCCTTTTATTTCGCATCTTCATTTACCTCCTCAGCTTTCAATCATTCGCAAGTCTCTTACTTATTATTCACGGCATTGTTTGGATAGCTGTCTGTCAATCGCCGGACTTTGGACTCTATTCTAAGCGGGCCAGGCCATATAAATAATTAATCGGATCGTAATAGAAAATGTATTATTAGATGACGAACAAAAGAATCTGGCGTATAATTAGAATAGCAGCATAATAGAACGTTTCCGTTATTTTTTTTTTTTTTTGGAAGTGTGGAGTAAGAGTCATATAAAAATAGCATAATCTATATTTGCATTTAGTTTCGCATTGTATTTCCCAATAGGTTCATTGACATTTACACACTCTATTATTAATAGCGTTTGCTATGCGATTAATAAGTAATCAGCTTATTTCTTTTGTGACGTCACTTAATCTACTCTTTCTCTCTCTCTCTCTCTTCTAACAACTCTTATTCTCAGCTCAGTACAGATTTTGCTATCAATGCAAAATCATTAAGCAAAAATCGTTGCCTACTTTTGTGCGTCATGTCCCTACAAAATAACATAGCATACTTTGCGGCTACATAAACAAATGAGCCTATTTTAAATGGGCTGGTTGTGTGTTTTTGCATATTGAGCAACTTTATTAAGCATTTTCTCCATTTAACCATGGTCATTATTTCATGCGTTGGCCACAATTGCCGCGCTGCCACAGCTGCAATTGCCAACAAACAACAATCCCCACTGGTCGGTCGACTTCTTCCTCTTCTTGCTTTTCGCATGGCAATTTTCATGCAGATGCTCATACTCATCAATGTGTCGAGAGTTGTCGTTGTTGTAGGTCATTTGCCAAACCCTGACCTATGACAGGCGTCACGTTTTGTTGTACTTATGTAATATGTGATATTATTATTACACAATTTGTATGCGTTGCCCTTTTGATTATTGTTGTCGTTGGCTCATTGCTGTTGCTGCTGCTGTGGTTGTTGGTCGGAGTGGCAACTATAATTTGTGACACGTGCCACCAAAATCTATGGCCAGTCACTTGGGTGTTGCGTGTGGCTGTTGCGCTGCCTGATTGTTCGCTGTTTTCTGCTGTTGTTGCTATCGAAATGGGTGTTGTCCTCGCCTCTTGTCGTTGTTGTTGTTGTTGTTTGCTTCGATTGTTGTCGTTTGCTATGCCAAAGAGGAGGCAGAGAAAGGCAGAAAAAAGCGCGGCAGTTTATTTTATTTTATTGCAATTCATCGCTCGCCTCGCCTCGCCTCGCACACAAACACACACGCACACCCATTTTTATGTCCTCAATGTGCGACGTGGGTGTCTATTGTGTGTGTGTGTGTGTGTGTGCGGCGTGTGTGTGGTGTCAAATATAAAACAAATAGTGCCAAGAGCGAGACGACGAACAACGCGCCAACAACAATCACAGATAAGTCAACATTCTGCTGATGCGGCGAAGCGAAAAGCGAGGCAAGAGCATGGGAAACGGGCAACAAGAAGGACATCAACAACGCCTACGCCATATTATATGCCACACACATACACACACACACACTCGCACACACACACACACACATACAGTTAGTCGAGGCAACGCAGCGCGTAACGAACCACTCAACACTTTATGTGCTCGCTTTTGGCCATGTGACAGGCTGCATAAATTTTTTAATGTCTTGCCACAGCTAAAACAACGATAACAAACAAAGAGACGCAACGCAACGCAGCGCAGCGCAACGTAACGGAACCCAACGCGACTCGCTTCGACTCGATATGTTGTGCCACACTAACGGGGACTTGCCACTGCCACCTCGCTGCTCCCCGTTTGTCTTTGTCCTTTGACCGAGAGCATGGCAGTTTTTCATGGACAACAGCAACAATAACTTCAACTGCTGTTGTAGCTTACTGCAGCGCATCAATCTTTTAAGCCAAAAAGAAAGCAAACACCAACTGCAAGAGAGAAAGGGAGATAGAGGGAGAATAAGAGTGAGATAGGGAGTTTGCTATCGCGTTTTCTTTGTGAGGCAATCAAATGGACAATTGTTGTGCTGCCGCTGGCTGCAGCAGCTGCAACGTGAATTCAATATTATGGCATATCAATGCTTAATAATGCCATCAAATCAAAAAGCCAAAGCTTCGCAACAGCTGCCGTTGCAACAGCAACAGCAACAGCATCAGCATCACCAGTAGCATCAGCAGCAGCAGCGACAACAAGAGCAATTGCTTGGCATGGCATGACATGGCTTTAGCTTTGTGTGGCATTTGCATTAAGTTGCGCCCTTTGGCGCGTTGCGAGAGCGCCTTTCGAGTGGCCACTCTGTCACATGGCAGCAACTTCTCTGCTCTGCTCGGCTGTGCTCTTCCCTTCTTTCCTTCCCCCACTTGCTTGCCTCTTAACCTTCAGGATGCTTGACAAATTGTTCAAAAACTGCAACGCACAGCCGGAAAAAAAGCTATTCGTTGGCGTTTTTCTTCGCTCGTTTGGCGCAGCGACAACACTCACACACACACACACACACACACAAGTTGAGAACGAAAACGAAATGCAAAAATTTCGCTAGCTAGAAAAGTGTTATACAAACACATTAAGTCATTATGACTGACTCTCAATTGTTATGTAAACGGGTGCGTGGCAATTTGCCAGCGCAGCTGCAACATTTTTGCCACATTTAGCAAGTGACTGAAAAAGATTTTTGGTCAGTTCATCAAATTTCGCTATGTTTGCATAGCTAGAAACTTGTGTACAAGTGCTTGAAAGTATATTGTAAGTGTTATAGGGAACTGCTATTGAAATTGTTAGTTCGAAAAAATTGAAATGCCTCAAATTGTTATATTACTTCAAATAAGTTAATCTAACGAGTTGTAGGTTAAAATTCAAATATTTTTCAAACTGCTATACAAAGTGTTATGCTGTTTCGAAACAGTTACTTAATGAACTTACATACCTTAAACTGTCAAACTGTTATACAAAGTGTTATACAGCATTAAAAGAGTTGTACTAGTGGGTTTTGGGGCATAAAAGTGGTAGACGGATGTGGTAATTGTTAAATTAACTGTTATACACTCTGTTATACTGCATGAAGACTGTTATACTCGTGAATTACGAAGCCTCCTACAAATAACTGCTTATGTCGTTATCAAAGAATATGTTATATAATCTGTTATACTCATATCATATCTGTTATATTATTGTATATTAGTTCTAATTGGTAAACCAAGTGTTATACCATCTTGTTAGTGTTAGTTAGTCGCACATCAGCCATATAATCGAAAGTAGCCATGGCGTCATTTATTGCCCAAAGCGGGTGCGAAATTAGCGCCAGACACTAAGACAAACTGTTTTACGATGCGGCCCCCGCAACTCTGTGAACCAAAACTATCTATGATTTCACTCTCGGTTCACTTTCGCTTTGAGTGCTTGCAGTGACCGAGCGTGTTGTGAGGTGGGATTGTCTCGCGATTTGTTTGCTGTGCATGTTTGGACATTTTTATGCATGTTTTGGCATGTTTATGTCCCGCCGCATTGGCGTCGCTTCACACACAAACACACACACACACACATACAATGCATTCATCGTTTTACGAGCCACGCCCAAAACTCAATTGGGCTGCTGAGTGATTGCAGCCAGAGCCATTTTGGAGATGCTTTCCCTTTTGTGTTGTGTCGACAGTCGACTGAGCTTGCTCTCTCTCTTTTTCATCTATCTCTATCGCTCGACCGCTGTCACTTTGTTGGCGCGTATTTCCATTTCGCGTTTGTTTTGTCAGTTAAATGGCCAAGCGACATTGCTGGCGTCGCGGCGTCTCGATAACAATTTTAATAGGCCATTTAATTTTTAATTAATTCCTCAAGCGGCAGTTGGCATGTCATAAAAATGTTTGCTGTCATTTTGTTGTTATTTGTTGCCGTTGTCCTTTTTGCTGTGGACGGAGGCGTTTAATGACGTGTATTGCCGTTGTCTTTTGTAGCTGCATATCATTATGATGATTATATGTTATTTACCCCTCGATTCCTCCTCCTCCTCCTCCTCCTCCTCCTCCTCCTCCTCCTCCCACCATTCGAATTGCCCACAAATTTTGGCATCCACGCGCCGCGTTCGTTTATCGCGTTGTGCTGCTGCCTCGCTCATTGTTTATTGAACATTTGTCTATGTATTTATAACGATGAGGCGCGTGATTCTGTCGCAATTTCATTACTCAATGCTGACAGCGATTCCGCACACACACACACACACACACACACACACAGACACTGACACACACATTCACAAGTTGCACAATGTTTAATTAAAACGTTTAAACTTCAAAATGTTGCCCCTGTCTGCCTGCACTCGTGCTTGGCATCGTGACACGAACAGCACGACTAGAGTTAGACAGATAGAGAGCAGATTCCGCCATCGCTCCGTTGGGGCCAAATTAGATAGTCGAATTTGTGTGTGCGTGCTCGAGCGTGTTTATGCCTGTCGTGTCCTGTCCGCCAGGAGTACAGCACGGCACAATGCACAAAACATAACTAAACAGCAGACCCAACACGATTTAACACTCGATTCAAACACGACTTAACATGACTAACACCTTGAACCAACACGGTTAAACGTGCCGCCACCATGCAACGCAACACGTTTGCCCACGTCCAAACTTGCCTCAACATGTCGCCAGACAATGACAAAATATGATAGTTATGTACACGCGCCATACACACGGTGTAGAAACGCAAACTATGCGGGCGCAGTTCTTTGCAGGTTTTGTATATTTTTATATTTTGCAGGAATTAACTAAACTAAATTTTAACGTTGCACTGAAATACTAATACAATCATAATAAACATGATGCAAATATTTTCACATTTTATGCATAAATATGTGACCTACTTTTAAATTCACAGTTCGATATCAATGTGAAAAATGTGAAAGTATGCCAAGAGAAAGTATGACAAATTATATTAATTATTGAAAAAATGTGAAAGTATGCAAAATAATATTTACTAGAATATGTGTTATTTATGCCTTATATTTCGTTTTTATTGCATTTAGTAAGTCTTATATGTAGATATGTATCAATTTTTCTCTTTAATTAGTCACGCAGCTTCTCCCGTGTCCGAAAAAAATAATGTAATTATCACAAATATTTTGATAGTTGTTGAGTAAGAGTTTTTGTTGAGCTTATCAGCTGAATCTGCTTTTAAACAATTTTTGTTATTATTAATTAAGCACTGATATGCGCCAAAACAAAAAGTAATCCATCAGATTTTAATTCGTATTAAACATACAAATTTGAAAAACAAAAAGAACTCAATAAGATTTCAATTCGTATTAAACATTCAAATTTGAATAGTTATTCTAGTTCAGTATTGTTTTGAGTAAGAGTTTTTGTTGAGCTTATCAGTTGAAACCGCTTTTAAACAATTCCAATATTTTTCAAACCATGTTCAAAAATTTCGGCATTCCAGCTTTTACTATTTAACATAGGATGTACATTGATAGCTCATGAAATTAATCAGGATAAGGATAAACAACTTTACGAAGATGCATCTCTTTTTGTGCTTTCCCTTTGGCTCATTGTATTAATATTGTTTCTCATTCTATCTGAAAAACATCAGCTTTATATATCCTACTTTTTATTTTCCCCCATCGCAACTTGTTTACTTCTAGTCGGTTCGATATTAGTCTTTCCTCTCTTTTTCCAATTTTTAGTGATGCGCGTTTATGAAATTGTTGGCAATATAGTTCACGCGCTCATCTCTAGTGGATGGGGAGAAACAGAAACATGACGAGTTGACCTCGTAGCTTGTCTGCTAGTCTGTAGTCTCTTCCCTATGCTGTTATCTGTTGTTCGAGCTGTGTGTCCTGCGCTGCCACGCCCACATCCTTTGGCAATATCACGCTGTGGAGAGTTGTCGCTGCTCCTTGCTGCCCCATGCCATTTATGCGCATTGTTTGGTTTTATATTTGAGCAATTTTTGTGACTCGCTTAATAGCTTTTTGTGAAAATTAATTTCTTAGCTATTAGAGACTCTCTCTCGCTCTCAGTCACTCTTTTTGTCTCCCTCGCTGGCAGCTCACACAGTGCACACAGTCTATGCTGTCTCTGTGTGTGTGTGTGTGTATTTTGTAATTACTTTATGCCCGAAAATTGCCGTAGTAAAATATTTTGTTGGTTTTACCCCCCCACAAATAGAAAGCCATCGTGAACGTGGCAAGGGGGAGAAGAGGTCGAGGCTGGAGGGCAGTCTTTTGAAGCTCGAGGTCATGCTACCGAGGCCGGACGTTGTTCGTTGGCTGCTTGCTTTGCATTTATTGTTGTTATGCTGCTGCTTCTGTTTCTCCTCCCTTCTCTTCTCTCAGCTCCTCTCTTTTCCACTCATATCCGAGTTGTTGGTGTTGCTTGGCTGTGCGTTGTAATCAATGGCCACTAATCAAATCAAACGACTTGCGTTGCTGCATGCGCAATGTGTTCGCTAGAGGGGGAAGGGAAGCAGGACTGTGACTGTGACAAAAGAAAGCGTGAGAACGAGAAGAGGAAGTCGGAGAGTCCCAAATTCGGGGATTTTTGGGGAGCTAAAACGGAACCGTTCGTTGCCACTTTGCCATGAACCGGAAACTCAAAGTGGCAACCAGAAAGAAGAGTCCACTTTCCACTTTCCACTCTGATGGCGAACAGAACACACGAACAAGCCTCAAAACTCACTCAAGTGAGCAGCAACAGTGGCATTTCCCCCCGCTCCTCTCCTCCTTTTGGGCCTACTTATAGACACACTTAGTGTAAGCAACAGCGAATATATCTGTCTTCAACTGGCACTTCAGCTAATGCAATTAGCCAGCTGCGACTGTGACCCACAAATTGACAGCTTTGATCTGAGTGAGTTTGGGTTAGATAATGCGAAGAGAGATCCTTCTTGACGCAGATCAACAGCTTACAAATCGATTAAATTAATAGCAAAAGTTTGATATGCAAGCTGCCTGTCGGTTTAAGCAATTGCGAATGAAGTCGAGGAACTGTTAATGAAATAAGCTCGCTGACATCAACTATGCTGACGCTGGATAGATTATTTCATTACCAGTCACTTGGCACACTTTCAAATCGATAAAGCTGACAGAAAAGATGAAAACAAACTTCTCTATAGATTTTAAAACAAGAGTAAAGGAAATTTCTTACAATCAAAATGTAATATTGATAATGTGAACACACCTCTTATATTTATTTTGTGAACATACATAAACTGCCCGATACTTCTTTTAGCATCATATTGCATATATCTTAACATTACTTTATTCTACTTATGTTATAGTTATGTTAATACTACAATATCAATGGCCTTGTCATACTATTATCCATAACCGTCAGCCTGTTACAATATGCGGTTCACATAATTTGTTATTTATTACACTATTTCTTATTTTATAGACTATTTACATATGTACTCTACACATTATTAGAATTGTATTAGTTATTTTAAAACTAAGCAGCCTATTCTTATTCTTTTTATAAAGCGCTGATTAAGTCGCGAGTGGAATAGAAAACAAGTAAGATAACTACAGTCGAGTGAGCTCAACTGTGAGACACCTGATGCACCTTTTGAATAAAAGCTGAACAGAACGGTATTCATTTTAATATAGACCAAATTAATATACCACAAATTTATAAAAATATACCAACGGCGTTATTTGGTATATTAATATAGAAATTCTACCCTAAGGGCAAAAAAGTTTGGTATTCATTTTTAAATATCCCAAACTAATATACATCAAAGATATATCAAGGCTATATTTTGTATATTGATATACATAGTAGTTCTATTCTGTGGCTAGCGGGTATAATTAGACAAAGTCAGAAAAGCAACACAAAGTTAACGAATTAAAAATTGAAATTTAATTTGAGTTCCATATATTTTCTTTTTGTTAAGACAAAAGATTAGTAGATAAGTCAGTTGAAACATAATCTTCAAGTAAAGCAAAGATTTTTAAAAGAAAAGTTGATATTATTATTATTATTTGCAATTGCTTTAACACCTTTAGCTTAAGCGGCATCCTTCTCAAACTGTTATATACTCGCATATTGCGGCAGCAATAAATGCCATTGACAAGCCGAGCAGCTATTAAGTGTGGTCCGCAAATAGCAGCAGCAGCAGCAGCAACTACAACTACAGCTACAACAAAGTGTATTTCAAATAGTTTTACTTTTATGCTGGATAAACTTGAAAATTGCTATGCATACTCGTAATTGGCAGTTTTTCGAGGGCCTGCGGCTAGCTTGCCACCTTCGTTCCCTCACTTTCCCCTCTACCTCTCTCTCTCTTTCTCTTTGACGCCCCCTCCTGTTGTGGCTGTCCCTTGCTGCTTGTTGTTGGCCAACATTACAAATCTTCATGAGTTGAAAGGTCTAAAAACGTAGTTGCGGGGCGGGTGGCCAACTACTGCTGCTCGGCTGTAAGTGGAATAAAGGAGGGGAGGGGTAAGTACAGGAGAAGGGGCAGGGGTTTGGCATATCTATATCCACAAGTTGAGGCCGACATGTGCACGCCGTTAGTTAGTTAGTTATAACTACATACAATTTTATGCAGACCATATTGTAAATGTTATAATTTTCACTAACTATTTTCGCAGCAAGCGGGCGCAAATTCATGACTTTCACCAGGTCCCAAACAGGGGATGAGAGAAAGTGGGAGGGAGAGAGTGAGTGTGAGGTGCTACTAGTACTAACTGTGTGTATGTATATATGACCAGGGGGCAGTTGGCTTTCGGTTTTGGGATTCAGCTGGGGCTCAGACTTTAGCCGACGACTGCTGATGATAATTTTTAGCAACTTTTTCGAGAGCGGGTTGTGTTCCCCATCTCTTTCCCTACCATCTCTCTCGCCCACTCAGGCACGCTCTAGGCGTCTCGCTCTTCAGCTGGGTTGGGCTACTCTCGCTCTAGCACATGTGCACTTAAACGTGCTTGGGGTTTTAAAGTATTATTACATTAAGGGTACGGCCAAAAGCATTTGCTGTATGCCATGCTACTTTCTCGCTTCTCGTCTTTTGTTTTTTATTTGTGTCCTTTTCAGCTACTGACTGGTTTTTTCGATACCCTCGATAAAGTGGTCGATGTGCATTTTAAATGCCCTTTTAAATATATACAATTTGTGCTCTACTTGTTGTATGCATTTTTATAGCAACTTTTTTTTTTTTTGTTGTCGGGGGCAAGTTTAATTGCTGTGCCAAAAAGTACTTTTGGTTGTTATAATTTTATGTGCGTGGTATGCTTGTCGTCGAGCTATCGAACCTGCCGCATTTTTACTTGTTTTCTCTGATATTTTTGCTGTCGCTATGTTGGCTTTTTATTTTTAAGTAATAAAATTTAATACATGGCTACATAGTCGCTTCACACACACACACGTACTTCTGTATGTAACGGCATCTTTATATGTATACGCACATTTTACTCAATTATAAAAGTTTCCACATTAAAAGTTCATTGCTGGAGCCGGCCAAGCGAGATCCGGCGCCGCATTCGGTCCAAGACTCTTTTGGGTACGGCCGCCATGTTGGGTTAGGTCGTGCCCGCCGGCTGTAGCATCAACGTAGTTGCTGTGCTGTGCTCCCTCCCCGCTGTTCATACGTCTTTTGAATCAATCCCTCCCTCTTCTATATGTACATATGTATGTAGGGGCGACTACATCAAAGCCATAGTCAAAAGCAAAACGTCTGGCCGTAAAAGTTCATGTTGTTGTCGTTCGTTCTTTTTTCACAATTCTTTTTTTTTTGTATTTTTGTGGCCAACACAGGAAAAATTAAAAATGTTGTCGCAGTTCGTAGAAAACGAGGGGAATTGCTCTATCAAATTGGGGAGGGTGAAGAGGTGGCAACGCAACCCTAATCTGGTAATACTCTAGTAATTTGGTGAGGTACTTCAAGTCAATGACAATTACAGCTGGTTGCCAGCTGGTGACAATAAAACATGATTGCTCTATAAGTTAAGTGTTATATTTGAGCAGGGATACGTTGTCGTGGCTTTAAATGGTCTATAAATTATTAAGTCGCTTGAGCTGAAACTGTTATACAGCTTAATCAAACTGATATACGCTGTGAAATTGATGCGAAATGCAATGCAGTCATTAATTTAAACATCTTTGCAAACTGTTATACAAAGTGTTATACAATCTGCTATATAAGCAGTACTAAGAAAACACATAATCATGCTCAAACAACGCAATGCAGTCACTACCATGCACTGTTATACAAAGTGTTATACAGACTGTTATATAAACTGACATACTGTATTTAGAAAACAGACAATCATGCTGAAACAACGCAATGCAATCACTACCATGCACTGTTATACAAAGTGATATACAGACTGTTATACTGCCTCTACAAAACGCACATAAGTGCTCAATAACATACTTTTATCGTAATTTGAACTGTTTAACAAAGTGTTGTACAACGAACTCAATCATAAACTTGTTCTACATTCCCCCTCTTCACTTTTTGTCTCTCTTTGCAGGCTATGGCGGAATTTCGCCACGCACACAATGGGGCCGCGTGGCAGCCCTTGTGTACGCTTTGTTCGGCATACCCATTGTGCTGCTCTACCTATCGGCGATGGGCGAGGCGCTGTCGGCGGGCATGCGTTGCCTGTTTCGACGCCAACGTGTCAAGGGCAGCGTGGGCAGCGGCCCCGCAACTGGACCCAACGGTGGCCGCAAATCAGACAAGGTCAAGGGTCAACAACAATACGGCGGCGGTGGCGGTGGCAAGCTGAATCAATACGGCCTGCCACCCTCCGTCTACCAGCAACAGCAGCAGCAACAACAGCAGCAACAGCAGCAGCAACAACAACAGCAACAGAATCGCAAATCGCTCGAGTCGCGCGGATCACCAAGTGTCCCCATCTCGATATGTGTGTGCGTGCTGCTCTGCTATGTGACGAGCGGTGCGATTTTGTTTCACAAACTGCAGAATTGGAGTGTACTTGAATCGTTGTACTTCTGCTTCACATCGCTGGGCACCATTGGCTTTGGCGAGTTGTCGCCCAGCGGCACACTGACCCTCTACAGCGCCTCCGCTTACATCTTGGTGGGCATGGCTGTGGTGGCGATGTGCTTCAGCCTGATACAGACGGAGATTGTGATGTGGCTGCGACGGTTCAGTGTGCAGGATCATGTGATGCCCAAGGCCGAGGAGTTGGCTCTCGTCACCGTCGCGGTGACCCCAAAACCCTCCTGACAACGACCCAGCGCCGATCTGTTGGGCGGCGGCGCCGTGGGCGGCAGCCAAGCAGCAGCAGCAGCAGCGGCGGCTAATAGTCTTGGCCAGCATCAGACAATGTTCTTTGGCCCAGCGCACACGCTAACCCAATACAGTTCGTTGCCGCGACGCAGTCACCTGCATGGCGGTGGCGGTGTTGCAACCTCTGGTGGCGCCTCGACATCCGCCTTTCAACGCAACACGCCCATACGCCGCTCCACCGGCATACCGGAGCATCACATGGAGTACTTTGTGCCGCGCAGCATCAGCGAGTTCAATTTGTCCGGCGTCGGAGATTTGGCGCTGCCCCCGCCGCGTCGTTTCTCGCCCAACATGGGCATCGGCATGCCGCCCCCTCCGCCCATGGGTATGGGTGTGGGTGTTGGCGTTAACATGGGCGTCAACATGGGCATGGGCATGGGCATGCCGCATGGCCTGCAATTGGGGCCCCCACAGACGTTACTCTGCGCCGCCGCATCTGCGGGGGGAGGTGCTGGTGCAGGTGCTGGAGCACCGCCGCCGGCACAACTGCAAATTGTCACACTAAAGCCACGCAGCGAGAAGATGGTCACCTTTGAGGATGAATCGAAATCGGGCTCCGTATCAGCGACGACGGCGGCGGCCACACATTGTCCGCACGGTGTGCCGACTACGCCGCGTAAATCGAATGCTGGCGCCTCGACATCGACGGGCGACATCTTCATGTGACCAGCCATCTGACCAACTGCAGCAGCGACAGCAGCTGCAGTGGAGCAACAACAGCAGCAGCAGCAGCAGCAGCAATCAACAAGCGAGGATGGCGCCGAGTTGAATGCGGCGTTGCGATTGCGTGACAGCATCGATGATGCGCTCTGTCCCAAGCAGGCACCAGGTGAGGTGATACGTGTCTAAGCTGAGTTGAGTAACCCACACACACACTAACCCAAAAACACACACACACTGTAAGTATATGCACACACACACACACACAGACACACACAAACACTGACAGAGTCACAAAGTCACAGCAGACACGGGGCAGAGATAAGAAATCAGATGAGCATAAAATGCTGCATACTTTTTGGGGCGTTGCCTACAAAATTCCACACAGCATTCGCTCTGCTAATTGGATGCCAGCAAAAACAAGAAAAACAACAGCAACAAGAACAAGAACAACAACTAGAACAGCAACAGCAACAAGAACATTTCTATAGTGTTATTTAAATTATGTAAGTTAAGCAAATATTTCTGATTATGCGTGTAAATACAAAATAACAACGACAACAGTAGCAGCAGCAACACCAACAAGAACAACAACAAATTGCGGGCGCGTGTTGTAAATAGGTATAAATATACATATATTCAAATGTGTGAAAAACATGAAAAGCAAAATAATAACAACAACAACAACAACAACAAGTTCGACTACAACAACCAAAGCCAACTTAAATTAAATTTAAATTTAAATTCGAAATGTTAAATGCAAATTGCATAAATAATTTGAATGCTTTGGGTGTTAATGCCAAAAACAAAAAACATTAAAAACAAATTGCAAAGGAAAAAAAAACACTGACAAAGTGAAAAACGTAAACAACAGCTGAACAGCAGATGAAAAGAATTTGCAAAAAAAAAACAAACAAAAACGAAAACGAAACATGTGAGAAGAGAGATATTAATAAATACAACAAGCGACTAACTATGAATAATAAATAACTATGCGAAATCCGAAATTGCCAAAGTGCAAAGCAAACAAAATGCAAATTGTGCACAATTGCAGAATGCTAAAATGCCAAATGTTAAATGAAAATGCAAAATGCTAAATGCAAAATGACAAATTGTTTGTTGTGCGTGTGTGTGAGTGTGTGTGTGTGTGTGTGTGTGTGTCGGAGTGTATGCTTGTGTGTGTGAGATGCCAAAGGACAAAGTTTATTTAAGCGATTTGTTAGCTAGTTTGTTATTTATTTTTCTATCTATTGATATTGTCGTTCATTATTATTTTCGTTTTTCTGCATCGTTTTGCACAATTTTTAATGGCAAGTTGCGGTCTGTGTATCTAATACTTGACAAATGATGTTAATGTACCGCGACAACAAGTTGAGTTTATTGTAATTTGTTCATTTTTTCCACGAGCTTAACAATTTCTAAAATTGTTACACTACAGATATTTATTAGCTTTACATAATTGTCGTGTAAATACGAACTTTTTGTTGTAGTCAAATTGAAATAACTCTACACAAATTGAGTAGCTAATAGAAAATAATTTCTTCTCGATTCAGTTGAACTTGTCGGTTTTATGTTTTAGTCGTGCCGCAATTAAAATTTTATAAATTGCCCCAAATTAATCAACTGACCAAGCTGCAATTAATTACAAAACTAACCCCATTACAATTGCCCAGAAAAAACATCACACTAAATTGCCATAAATAATTGTCAGCTATAATTTAGGCTATATCTGTTTATAGTATTATTATGTAGTATGCACATTCCTCCACTGACTTTTGTGTAATTCAAATCCATCACTCATGTCACTCCCATCAGTTTTTTTTACTGCAGCTCTTTCACGTTTAATATTGGTTCGTTTTTCGTTGTGTATTAATGTGCTACAGCAATTAGGCTTAAATGCTTTTTAAATGCATTTTGATTGTAGGTAATTGAGCGGCCGAAATGGCATTTGTTATACTCGTACAGAGTTGTATTTGAATGGTGCTGCCAACTCGTTTTACAGCCCACGTCCGCCACGTAGCAATTCGATGCTGTCAACTGAGTGGGCCACTTGATTTTTCACTTTAATTGAAAATAAATTAAATTTAATATGTGTGTATGAGTGTGTGGGTGATTGTTGGGAGTATTTGTGTGTGTGCGAGTTGATTTTTGCCATATTTAATTTTGTGGCGTTAAATTAAAATAATCGAATAGAACGAAAGAATGTAGTAGTGGGGAGCAAAAAAAAAAAAAGAAATAAAAAGTCAAAGCGGATGCGATACGAATGTGGTTGAAAAAAAGACGCTTTAAATTTATGGGTTGTGGCACGAACGAAGAACAAAAAATACAACTAAAAAAGGAACACAGAAAAATAGAATGTGAAAGTAAATAAAAAAAAAAAAAAAAAAAAATAAAAAAAAAAAAAAAAAAAAAAAAATAGATACAACTAAATATGTATTGCGTGGCATTTGTATTTGTATAACAGCATTCCAATTGTGTCATTCTGTCATACTTACTTACATAGCTAATAGCAAACAATGCAAACTGGCAGTAAACCAAATATTTAATATAAGTTCATGTAATTACAATTAAGTCCACTTCAGAAACACTCTCCACACACTAACACATACACAAACGCACACACACTCGACACAGACACACCCACACAAATACCCTTTACAATACAAATATCAACAGCTAAAAACAAAAACTAAATAATATGTATAGACAGATTTAACTATGAAAAGAGATACTAAATATAACTAAAAGATTTGCTGTGGTTAAAACTCCTCTTTAACAGTTTTCATGGAGCGGCTCAAGCAGACAGATAACAAGCATACCCGCTGCAAGGGTATCAAAATTAATAGACAACAATAAAAAAAAACAAAAACAAATAAATAAATGAAAACCACTTAATAATAATGAAAATCAAACTGAAATATTAACATAGCAACCAAAACAAAACAAAACAAAACAGAGAAAAAAAGTGACAAAAAATGTGTATTTTTTTTTTAATTCCTAGTACAGTAAGTTGAACTCTAGCATTTAGGTCAGCAGCAACTAAATAATCTAATATTAAATATAGAGTATGTACTTCTAGTCAACTATACGAGTAAATGTTAATAATGAACTGCAGTTACAGCAACAACAACACATCTATGTAATACCATTTGCAGATATAATATATATCTACATATGCATATATACATATGTTTATGTATACTCTCATTGTCTACAAACCCAAATAGGCTACCGTATTCTCGTACTGTATATTTTATGTGTACTACGAACATGAAACTAATTGAAAGTTAAAACAGAAAATTGGAAATCGAAAACCTTGGAAAAATCCAATACAACAACCGCAGTTCGCATTATACATATATATTATTTAAAAATATATATAAAGATATATAATATGTGTATACAAAAGAAAAACAAAAAGAAACCGAAAAATTATATATATATTATACAAATAAATACATCATGAAATTTAGTCAAACATCAAAATCAAAAAAGTTGTCTCGTTATTTTGTGTAATTTATCATTTTTTCTTCAAAACAAAAAAGGTAAGTATAGAAAAGTGGCCTGAAATGTTTGGGTTATCTTAGAATTTGCACCTTCGACCTGTGTTGAAAGTGTTGGATCCTATAATTTTTCTTAGCTCCAATTTCAAATTTGAAAATTGAAAGTAACTATAGTATCTCTTACAAATCCTGAAGAATATTGCCAGAACGTGCCTTTTTGGAACCAGGATAATCAGTTCAATCGACTAACACTCAAGGATTTTCACCATATTCTCAGCTATTTAAAGGATGATTAAATCCCTGAAATTAGATTTGCTCTGATGAATATAAATTAATTTAAGAACTTAAAATGATGAACGTCCTTGCAGAGCTATTTATAACAAGTAAGAAAGCTACAGTCGAGTGTACTCGACTGTGAGATACCCGCTACCCATTTTGAATAAAAGCAATATATTTTGCGGTATTATTCTCAAAATATACCAAATATACTGCAAAAATACTAAAAATATTCCAAATGGTATATGTGGTATATCGATATAGTGCCGCATTCAAAATATACCATAGACGGCACAATATACCAGATTGTCAGCCAAAGCAACTCAGACCCCTAGTAAGTAGGCGTTTTTGCCCATACAAAAGTATTTCTTTAATAACTTCGACAATTTTTATCTGATCGCAACCAAATTTTCAGGGATCATAACTACTATAGTTATTACCGTATATACCAAAATTCGTAACCCTAGCTTTAAAATTACGCTTGTTATTCGATTTTTTTGATTTGCAGGGGCGGAA
Organism: Drosophila pallidifrons; assembly: GCA_023558445.1. Classification (NCBI taxonomy): domain Eukaryota; kingdom Metazoa; phylum Arthropoda; class Insecta; order Diptera; family Drosophilidae; genus Drosophila; species Drosophila pallidifrons. Next base: position 8,532,905 of record CM042351.1, read on the forward strand.
GTGGGCGTGGCAAAAATTTGAAACAAACTTGATCTGCGTGCAAACATAACAAATGCTGTCGAAAAAAAATTATAGCTCTATCTCTTATAGTCTCTGAGATCTAGGTGTTCATACGGACAGACGGACAGACGGACAGACGGACAGACACACAGACGGACAGACGGACATGGCTATATCGTCTCGGCTGTTGACGCTGATCAAGAATATATATACTTTATAGGGTCGGAGATGCCTCCTTCTACCTGTTACATACATTTCCTGCCGGCACAAAGTTATAATACCCTTCTACCCTATGGGTAGCGGGTATAAAAACCCTTTATTGTGTTCACAGAATTTCGTATATCTCGGCTATATTCTAATGGTCTTTTGATAAAAGCAATTATCGTTTTAAAGGACATCCAATCGTCTTCGTGGAAAATTGCGTATATCTCGGCACACCCTTTTTTGATCCTTACGATTCCTGTACAAATCGAAGCATATTCGTAAGAACTATGTTAGTAACCTGCCAAATTTTATCCATATCGTCCTTGTGGTTCTCGTGCTATCCTGGCATTTCGGATTTTCGTATATTTAATTTCGCCAACGGAACTGAAAAGTTACAAATATACGATGCCAGTCGGTAGTGTTGATCCTTACAATACTAGAAATACAAGTCCTTTGAAAATCCGGCAGGATATGCCCGAGATATACCTTGTTTTCGAAAAAAGACCCTTGGCGCATCCTCAAAGTATGCTACAAAATTTTAATATTTTTGCAATGGCGCGCCAATTCAAAAATTTAAATTGCTAACCAACCAGCAGAATCTTAAATCCGTTAAAATTTGGGAAAAATTAACCACGTGGATGTAATAATTGCTGTTGTTGCCCATTTCAAGTCGCCATGAACGACGGCTGAAAAGTGTTTAATCAGCAAGTGAAATACCAGGCAAACAGAAATCAGCAGCAAGCAGAAGTGCAGCAAGTTACTTTCTTGCGGCGTGGCGCCATCTACCGACATATATCAAAATTACCGTACCCTCAAAGTATGCTAAAGAAAATGTACTTTTTTAAACAGTGGCCAATGCGTGCCAATTTCAAATTGAAATTTTGAACGGAAAATTGCGTGTATCTCGCCCGTATCCTTTTTGGTCCTTACGAGTCCTATGTCATTCGAAGCGTATTTGTAAGGACTATTATCCTGCCAAATCCCAAATCCAGATCATCCTTTCAGTTTTTGTGTTATCCTGGAATTAATCATTTTTGTATTTTCATTTCACTAATGGAACTGAAAAATTACAAACAGAATATGCCAACCGAAAGAGCTGATCCTTACAATACTAGCAATACAAGTCCTTTGAAAATCCGGCAGGATATGCCCGAGATATGCCTTGTTTGCGAAAAAATACCCTTGGCGCATCCTCAAAGTATGCTAAAAAATTTTAATATTTTTGCAATGGCGCGCCAATTCAAAAATTTCAATTGCTAACCAACCGGCAAAATCTTAAATCCGTTAAAATTTGGGAAAAATTAACCACGTTAATATAATAATTGCTGTTGTTGTCCATTTCAAGTCGCCTTGAACGACGGCTGAAAAGTGTTTAATCTGCAAGTGAAATACCAGGCAAACAGAAATCAGCAGCAAGCAGAAATACAGAAAGTTACTTTCTTGCGGCGTGGCGCCATCTATCGACAGGCGATCGAAATTACCGTCCCCTCAAAGTATGCTACGGGAAATTTACTTTTACAATGACTGCAGTGCGTTGCAGTGCGTGCAAATTACAAAATGAAATTTTAAACGCAACCGATAAATAATAAATCCGCTATAAATTAAAAAATTGTTTTTCTTATATTTTCGTTATTTTTACATATGACATTCAAATCCTAATGGATTTTGGCGGCCTTATTGTAATCAGGAAAACAATTACTATCGAATGCATTCAGGGATTCACATTTAAAATATTTTCGTCATTTAAAAGACGTTCGTTAGATCCTTTGGCGCAAGGATTGCTTTTATGAAGACAATCTGATGGGTGTACTCAAAAGGATGAAAGTCCTTACAGGACCCTTGATTCAATTTTGACAGAAAATTGCTTGTATCTCGCCCGTATCCTTTTTGGTCCTTACGAGTCCTATGTCATTCCAAGCTTATTTGTAAGGACTATTATCCTGCCAATCCAAATCCAAATCATCCTTACGGTTCTTGTGTTATCCTGGAATTTATCATTTTTGAATTTTTCATTTCACAAATGGAACTGAAAAATTACAAGCAGAATATGCCAATCGATGGAGCTGATCCTTACGATCCTAGCAATACAGGTCCTTTGGAAATCCGGCAGGATATGCCCGAGGTATAGCTTGTTTTCAAAAAAACGACCCTTATTACACCCTCAAAGTATGCTATAAAAATGGAATTCTTTTAACGCCAATTTCAAATTTAAATGTAACCGCCTAACAATAACACAAAAATAATTTTGAAGCCGCTCCGTACCCATGAAAATACCAGGTGAACAGAAGTGAGCAGCAAGCAAAAATGCAGGAAATCTGTGTGTGGCGCCATCTATCGTGCAATCTTGCAAAGTATATTTGTATTAGCGCACCCTCAAACTATGCAATTAAAAATCAAAATAATTTTGCAATAAAAGCTGCGCGCCAATTTAAAATTTTAGGAAAACCAACCAAACGCAAATCCTTTAAAATTTTACAATATATTTTTTTTTTGAATTTTTATTAAATTAATATTTTAAAGTTTTTTTTTTTTTTACAAGCTTACAAGGTTACAACAAGGTTATTCATAGTATCTATTTACATTTAAGAATGAAAATTATTCTTCCAATAACATATATACACAATCTTTTTTATTTATTTTTTTTATTTAGTCGTGAACAGTCTGTAAAACAAATGCTCGCTTTCAAAGGTATACAGAGTTATTTCCAAAATGCGCAGAAACTAGTTTTATATGAATAGTTAACAATAAAAATGTAAATCGGATGGTAAAAGTTTATATTTAATTTAAAAATTAATTGATTGATGACGTCAATTATAAATATATAAATTTATTTTGCAAATTACTAGATTCACTTCATACATAATTAAAATAAAATAAAATAATTTGAAGTTGAGTATATAAAGGTCTGTATCGTATTGTCATTAGTTAAAAATTAACATTTGTTGCACATTCGCTATATTCAAACAATGAATGCAATCAACTCGTTACCCACAAGGTAAATAACAGATGATGTGAACACATATGCAGTTACTCATCTGTTCATTTTCTTACATTCTCGAGCATTTGCAGAAATTCCATTGTCACATTAATTGCCAGACACAAATAACAAGAAGCAAAAAAAAAAAACAAATACAAAAATTATAAAAATCATTGCAATTAATCTGAAAACATTAAAACTTGTTTTTCTTTGTGTATCTCTACGCTTTTACTATTTTTCGAATGTATATTATTTTCTGTATTATTATTATTATTTTTTTAATATTTATCTTATCAGTATACGCGTGTTGCGTATTATTTATAACAAACAATTTGCGTTGCAATTTATTTAAAGTTGATTTTTCCCAGTTTCGTGTAGCACATGCTATTATTATTTTACTATTTTCGCAGCATAGTTTTATCATTCTTCGCAAAGCGTGTTCTGAATTAAAATGTGACAGAAAGAAGGAATGCAAATATATCCAAATTTTTCATTATACTATTAAATTTGTTTGCGTAGTATAAAAATGTAGCTCAAGTTGTTATTTAACTAATGACAAGCGTATCTTTCAGTCCATATCACAAGTGAATTCCATCCGCTTCATTGTCAATTTAATGTCAAATTCAACTGAGAATTACGAGTGTGTCTGAGGTGAGTGCAGGTGAGTGTGCAGAGCATATGTTTTTTTGCTGAAGCAATTTAATTTACTTTTGGCAAATATGTTTCCCCAACTCTCACATGTTTATGTTTCTCTTTGGCAATGCAAAAAGCAATAAGCAATAAGATTTTTGGCCAAATGATGGAATACGAATGATTTTTGGCAAAAACATTAAAACATTCAATGTCATAAACCTGCCTCTTCCTGTGTTTCACATTCATGTTTGCTCGCACATTAAAATAAATATTACTGCGGTTCTCTCTTCTTCATTTTTTTCGTGGCAGATAAGAACCTTTTGGAAAACCGAAATTATTTGCCAAATGAGCTCAACTTCTGCCCGTGGCAAGAATGAGTTGGTTGAATGATGTGTTAAATTACAAGTAGAAACGATTAAAATGCTCTCAATTGATTTTCTCTCAGCGCACAATAAACTGGGGATCAACTCGGCTAAGAGGAAGTTCTGAGCTTCTTTAACTGAGCTTACACAATAATTAATAAGCATTTGCTTTAATATAATCATTTCCGCTTCGAAATATCATTAGGTAATCAACTCGCGGTTTATAAAAAAATCTTAACTAGATGATGTTTGGATTGTCATCAGGTCTATTTTTATCGTGTTGGCGCTGAGGTTAAGAGCAAATTAATAGACACACACACACATTAAAGCGAACAAAAGCAGCTGCAGTATATCATTTGATAATCAGCTTTGATTTGAAAAAGAAAACGCGTAACTTGTGTGATGCTTACTATAAAGTTTTGATCAACTCGGCTTAAGTTTATGACAAAAACTCGGGTCTATTTATGGTTGTAGCTGGGGTTTGACTGGGGTTCGGTTTTATATGTATTCTGTAGGCATCGAACTCGCGATGGACACGATTTATGAGGAATAGAGAGTGAGAGAGTTTTTCAACAAAATATTTGTTTTGCATTCGCTGCTTGCTGTTTTTTGTGATTTATTTTGCGCTGGGGTGCAAAATGAAGAAAGTCATCGAAGCAATAAATTCGCTTAAATGCTCTTTGTTCGAGTCATTAAAATCGCATTTGGAACTCGGTTAACTGAGTCTTGGTCGCCCCCATAATGATGATAATGTTGCCGTTGCTCATAATGCTGATGTCGATGTCGCTCAGTTGGCGTCGGCATCGCAGTTGACAAAGTCAGTGAGAGAGAGAGACGCGACGCGGTCTGTTGACATTAACGTTGAATGTTATTCGTTGTCAACACACTTGACATATAATTTGATTACGTATACGCACATTTTATTAACTCATTTTTAGCGTGCGAGCGGATAACGGCGACAGCGACAACGCTGACAACAACAACGACATTGTCGTTTCATCAGCCTACTCTCAACAATCCACACACACACACACACACATAGTTGGCTGCCTGTTAACCTCCTGCTGCAACACTCTTCATCATGGTGCTCATTACAGGCACTTGATGTGTATATGATATACTCGCCATGTTTGAGCCGAGGTCGAGACTCCGTCACCGATTCCCGTCTCCCGACTCCCGACTCCGCCATCGACTGTGACTCTGACTCTGTGAAGCACTTCACATTAACGGTTACGTTGGAGTGCCTCGCCTTATGTTGTATCCTAAACCAGCCTCCTCTTCGACTATTACTGCTTTTCCCCTTTCCATTCTCTTGTCTGTTCTGCTCTGATCCTCCTGTCCTGTCCATCCAATGAGGCCGAGAGACAAGGTCTCTTCGACTACTCGGATAGCAGCTTGCCAAGCTCTGTTGGCAACTAATTTCTTTTTACAACTGTGTGTAGCAGTTCTTAAGCTTTATAGCAAAGCACACACACATACCGAACACACACATATGTGTGTGTTTTAGGGGAAGTGTGTGTGTGTTTACATTGCCACACAGCTGGCGTGCCGCGTAGTCAAGCCAAGGCAGGCATCAAGTCAAGCCAATATTTCGAAGAGCGACGACAAGCATCACACTCACACACACACACACACACACACACACACACACACATACGCAGCCAACAATAACTGCGATGACTTAGCTACACACAGAGGGAGAGAGGGGGGAAAAGAGTGGAGGTGGCAGGCTGGCAGCAAACTTATGCCTTGACGCTGGAGCCATTGAAAAGTCGTTAGCAAACCGTCAGACAACAACAACGACCAAATCAGCAGCTACAACAACAACAACAACAAGCAGCAACAGTAAACAACAACAACAACAGCGTCAAGCAGCTGGAACCCCTTTTTCTGAGCTGATTTTTAGGGTCGTCTCACTTTCTACTTCCTCTGTCTCTCTCGACATGTCTTGGGTCTGCATATGAATCTGAAAACTTTCTCAAGCGTTTTTTCGGTCTGTTGCCGCTTCTGTGGCTGCTCTTCCTCTCCCCCTCCCTGTCTCTTCTTGCTCTCCCATCTCTGGCTTTTGTTTATCCTTCTCTTCCTTATGTATCGACGGTCAGCGTGTGTCAAGCTCCTGATTATCCTTTGCCCAGCATTTAGCAAAAGCCTCCATGTTTAAGTTGTCGCAACACACACACACACACACATACACACACACAGCTCTCTAATGGCTCTTGAAGCCGCTGCAAGAGTGATAAACATATGTCTGAGTGCTTTACGATAACATATCGAATGGTTAAAGCTTTGTTTTCTTAATTTGTCTACCAACTGTGATCAGACAAATGAATTTTGCAACAATCCTTAACATTTGTAGAGTCGTTCAACTCAGTTTTGCTTAAAGCAGGAAGTGTAATGATATTCATTTTGAAGATTATTCTTTATCAAATATTAAATATATTCAGTACAAAATATAAAGAAACTTTAAATAATCACTATTAATAATAATTACTATGAGTAATTTAATTTTTAATTTCAACATTCATTCACGTTCTCTCTATCAAAAATTGGCTTTATCAGTTTGTTAAATATTATATTACTCAATTACTTACTTTATTACTTTATTACTTTATAATTGTGAGCGACGCGTTTGATCGATAGCTGAATAAAACGGAAAGACATTTCACAACGTGAAATCATTCATTTGTCCCCATAATGTTGTTATTTGGGTTATAGTTCTCATCTAATATTTAAACCTTTAAGCACCGGCGTTTTATTAAATTTTTGTACTAAATATTATGGTAACATATGTGCAATGCAAATGCTATACGACTGTTTGACAATGCAGGCAGTAGAAAAATTGATTAGAATAAAAAAAAAAACAAATTAAAAAATCTAATTAAAAATCTAACAACAATGTTAACTTTAACATTGAAAGTAGATAATTTTCTCTTGGGTTCAAGGACTCTACGCTTAATTAGAGCTAGCAATAACTGCTTATTACTTCGAGTGCGGCAGTAATTTTGTTTTGCAATCAGGCAGCTGTCATCCATCGTCTTCGGCCTTGGATTAATATCGATAGTCCTGCTCGATATATTTGGCACATTTTTGTGTGTAAGTGTGTGTGTGTTGCAAAATGTTCGGAGATTCTCACAGAGCAATTGCAGTTGCGGCGGAGGCGGAAAGGAGACGCTCGGCACAAATCCAATTGGAATGCTATTAACCCAGGCTAATGTTGCTCACTATTAGCACCCCACCACATTCCCATCCCCATCCCCGTTCTCCCTTCTAAGCTAAACAAATGACTTGGGTTACACGCACACATATAGACATTCTGCTGGCGAAACCGAATTAAAAGTGCAGAGCAAACTCCGCATTTGACCATTGCCTGGCTCAACTGTCCCCAACTGTCTACTTCTCCTTCTTCGTCCCTGACTCTGTCTTTGTCTCTGTCTCTCTGTCTTCACCGCCCATCTCCATTTGCAGTTCCATTTCCATTTCCGTTTCCTTTCGCGACGTTGCAAAAGCACGAGACACAAGAGGCAAACGAAATTCGAGTGCGGGAAAAAAGGCAAATGCAGAGTGCAGCCATTTTGCGTACGTCCATAAATCTATTAAGACAATTTGGCAGTGGGCAAAAGGCGCAAACTTTTGCCACATTTTCGGTGAGGCTGAAGAAGGCGTACAGATTTACCCCTCGAAAAAATACGAAGGCAGGCAAATAGCGCAAAAATTGCTGAGCCAAGGCACACATACACACAGAGAAGAGGCTGGCAAACAAAAGTTAACTTTTTGTTATGCTCGCTTTTTTAAGTACTGTCAAGGGTATCGCTATCTATCCATATATGCAGATGTACATACAATATATTTGCTGTCTGCGTGTGTGTGTGTGTGTGTGTGTGTGTGTGTGTGTGTGTGTGTGTGTGTGTGTGTGTGTGTGTGTGTGTGTGTGTGTGTGTGTGTGTGTGTGTGTGTGTGTGTTGTGGTGTGCGTGATGACAAGGTGTTGGTGCTGCACATGAAACTGCGGCTTTCTTCTTTCGCGACATCCACATCGACATCGACTGATTCCTTGCCAAGCAAACACGCAGCATACGCTCTGTGTCTTCCTTCTCCTCTCTCTCTCTCCCTCTCTCTTTCTCTGCTCCCTCTTTCAGCGTAATGTGCTGCCCATCTCCAATGCAACCCCATGAGCGTGCTCCCGCCACGCGTTAGTGTCAACTTGGCGCGTTTGCTTGTGCGCCTCAAAGATACTGTCACATGCTTCCCCCTCTCTCTCATTCTCTCCCATTCCCACTCTCAGTTCCCTATGCGGCACATTCCGTAATAATCTATCAAAAATTGTACGCAAACAAAATGTGATTTGGCGCAGTCTTGTAGCATTTCTTATACTTTCAGCTGCACACACTACACATATACACATATACATGTATGTATGTTTGTGTGTAGTACCATATAGTAAAGCACATATAGTAGTCATAGTCTGTCTGTCTATATACGCGTCGCGCACTCGAGATATGCGCACATATCGTATACCCAAGTGGTTCAAGCGCTGTGCTCCGGGGGCGGCATAAATTTTCCATTTTCCTCCCATTTCATTTCATTCCCTTCGCATCGCTTTTCGTCTTCTCTCTAGTGCCTTTGCCTTCGCGCATCTTTCGCTTTTCGCGTTTGACAATTGCATGGGAAATATTAGCACCCGCCATTTTGCAAATCGCATTTGCTTGCCTCCTCGAATGCAACTAGTTGAGTTGCTCCTCAGATAGCTCAGAATGCCGCAAGCACTCATGTAGTGAGTCTGCTCGACTTGCAAGCACTTCGCAAAATATACATAAGCATACATACTATTCATATTACGTATACGCACCTTTGTTCACCTTTTGGTCTCTCTTCCTTACTTAATTTTATATTTGAAGCATATCTGAAAATCATAATTTATAATAATTAATATAAAATTCATTCAGTCTGCCAATAAATAAAATATTACGTATACGCGCTATTGTTCAACTCCTTGTCTCTCTTCCTAGCTGATTCTTTGTTTGAAGTCTATTTGAAAATCATAAGTCATTATCATTTACATAAACTGATTTCTATCTACTAATTGTAATAATCTTCAACACATACGTACAACTTATATTACGTATACGCACCTTTGTTTTCCTTTTTGTCTCTCTTCGCTCTTTTCTTCTCTGTTTTTGTTTTATCTTTCAATAAAATCTGAAAAATATAATAGTAGCAGTAATGGAGTTAAGTCCATAATAACATTAAAAAAACTTACAATAAATATTACGTATACGTATACTATTTTGCTTGACAGATCATCTAAATTTATCTAAAAATAGAAATAAATAATAATTAATATAAAATTTATTTCTTTACAACAATATTACACAAACAGCTAAATCATTTCTAATTAATATTATATTTTTTCCAAAATTATTAACAAATCTGATCCATCTTCATAAATTGTCCCTCTTTCTCTTCTTGGTAAAATGTATATGTGAACAATATTATACAGAGTTCAATCCACATGATAATACTATTTTATAGAAATGTTCTGAAAAAGTTATGTTTTTGCTTATATTAATTAAGTAAACATTTCTAAATATTCTTTTTCATTAGCTTTCACTAATTGGATACTTAAGTATGTAAAAATATGCAAATATGTTAATTAAATCATTTTTTCACTTTTTGCACAGTCCAAAAATATTATATATAACACAAATAATGTTACGTATACGCACCATTCTCTAATATAAATTAGCAATTTGAGATGTCCTACTTCTCGGACTTAGCTTGTTTCATAGCTTCTATGATTCTCAAAAAAAAAAAAACAATTTTACGACAAACACAATATTAAATAAAGGGGCATAAAAAGCGTATTTTTTCCTTTCTACGTTTTATATTAGTTGCATAATTAATTTAATTCAAATTTCCTAAATTAGTAATAAATATATAATGAAAATTAGTTGATGCGAATATTGAGCGATGGTTTAGTTAAATAAACTTGGACAAAATTCTAATTATTGTGTGTATTTTATTCAGCAAATATTACGTATACGCATCGTCTTCAACTATAGCATTTAACATAGCATTATTTCTTTAAAATAAGCTTACACTTTCGAGAGGTGCTTGTTGCACACCTGCTTAACCACAGCATCAAACACTTTCAGTAATGTTGCTGCTGTGCAGGGTAGAGATAAAAAAAAATACAAGAAAAGGAGATGGAGATGAGCAGGAATTGCTGCAAGGATAATCTGCTTGATAAACCCACATGTGAGTTGCAGTTGCAGTTGCAGTTACAGTTTGCAGCAACTGATTCGCTTAGCATTTTTGATACACTGAGTGGCCCGTGAACTAGTTCATCAAAATGCGAAGTAGTCAGGGAAAAAAAGAAAAGAAATGGTTTAAATATGTTTTGTTTGTCTGAATACCGATTCTCAACGCATGCATTTTCATAAGTTGACGATGCTTTCGAGACTTAAAGTGCTTTTGAATTGAACAGCAATTTTAGCCTGTGTTGTGTTGAATAAATGTTGTCAATTTAGTATTGGGAAATATTTGCGGGATGTGTTGATGTTGTTGCTATTGTTGTTGTCATGGCGCAGGCGGCGAGCAGGAAGATTGCAATTTTAACAAATGTTTTTCTTTTCGCTCTGTGAATCTCGACTTGCAATTTGTTTATATTATTCAATTGATATTTGTTTTACTTTATTTGGAAGAGAACTCGTGTCTATTTTTCTTTTTGTCGTCGTCGTCGATGTTGATGTTGTTGTTGTTCTGTTATGTTTGGTTTTGCCTTTTACTTTTGTTTTTATTTTTATTCATTTCATTCATTTCGTGTTCAATATAAAAATCTGTCTCTGAATCACTTTTTAAATCGTTTTTGTTTCGAAAGTTTGTCTTTGTGTTTGTTGTGTGTGCAGCAATCGTTGCAGCTGCTCTTCCTTGGTACACTTACTCTATATCGTCCCCTCTCTTTGTCTCTCGCGTTGTCTCTTTCCAAGTCTTTTACTATGGCTCTGGCTCTCAACAGTCGCAATCTGTCGCTCAATCTCCCCAGAGCCAACTATGCAGTATGTAGCATTACTTTTGTGCCACTTTTTACCAAAAAGCGACAAAGTTGAAACTCAACCAGAACTTTGCTCACTCCTTACACACATTCTCACTCTCTTTCTCTCGCTCCGTCTTTCGCTGTGTCTATTTTGCCTATCTTATCGGTTTGCTTTATGTATCTGCTCATATTCATTGGGCCACACAGGCTGAAATTGTCCTTGGCTTGACTTGGCTTCGCAATTTTGCTTACACACGACTCGAATTGAATCGACGCGACTTTGCTTTTACTTTTGCCGCTCAGCAGACGAACAAACAAGCAAACAAACACCCAAACAACAACAGCAACAACAACTCCAGCAGCAGCAGCAGTTGTTGAAGAAATTGCAAACAACAACTCGATGAATTGCAACTGCTCCCAGCAACTGGAAACTGTGCAAAGGCAAAAGCAATGGCAAAGCCCAAGGAGGAGAGATCTAAAGCAACAAAACAGCACATCATGCCGCACAGCGCGATAAGATACCCTGTAAAGCTGAATCATTCTCAAGGGATGGCCGCAAGTCTTTCTCCTAACCTAGCTCAATTTAGATTATATTGCATGAAATCTACTCAACAATACTTCCTTTCCATTAACAAAAATGTAAAGCACACAAATTTCAGAATATTAACTTAAGAAGTCAATTTAACAAATGCCAGTTAAACTCTTATTTTTATAAATAATCCTAAATTTATGAAGAATAGGCAACTTTCTGCAATAAAATGTTGCGTATTCAATTTAAAAATTACAAATTTTTAAAATGTCTTGAAGCAAACTTACAGCAAATAATATTTCGTTAAACAAATTAAAAAAAACATTTAATATATGTGATTGCATTTTGCAATAATTAATCTGAAATTAAATCCAGTTGCAACTTTTTCTATTCACAAGTTCTCTGCGCCATAAATCTTATTTAAATTCAATATTAATTTACTAATATCTGCTAGAAGAACGAACCTGATTAGTTATTAATTGACTGCCTAACTTTCCTTACTGCATTTTAAATGTAATTGGAAAACTCGCTCACTATTTCTCTAAGAAAATCAATTTCGAATTAAGTTCGCACATAATGAACTAAGAAGTTGGTTCGAGCAGCAGCTTTTCCTCCGCTGAAAAATTGCCATTCGAAGGGAATTAAATGAATAGTCTACAACTCGATCTTTCTGTACATTTCTCTGCCTCTCTTTATAATTCTTAATATGCCCCATAGCAGCGCATTTACTGGGTATAACAAAAACATGACCAAATCGTAGCAAACAACAATTTTTTTCCTTTCTTTGCTTTGCTTTGGTTTCTGTTGAATTACTCAAACAAGACGTACGAATGATGAGACAAAAGGAAACTGCAATTTGTGGCTTAGTTGCAGCGACGTTTGGGGCCTTCAAAGTTGACGGACAGTCTGGTAAACATTTGCCATCACTTCGACTCCCTTCCCCCTCCTCTGAGCTCACCTCATCATCCGTTTGCCATCGCGTTTGCCAAATCCTATAGAAATTGCATTTGTGGCTGCAATTTGAATTGCAATTGCAGCATCGCCGCAGCTTTCCATTTCCTATTTCCCACTCCCCACTTGTGACCTGACTCCAACTTCTTTCCCTCTGCCCACCATTCCGGCATTCTTTCTCGAAAGTTTTCTCATCGTCGTCCTCGTCGTCAACTTGCTTCTTTTTTTTTTTTTGTTCATTGGCCTGGCATTTCGATTTATACCCATGGCTATCCAAGAGCTGAACACAAGAGAAACCTGCTCCGCATGGCATAGAGAGAAACAGAGAAAGAGAGAGAGATGGAGACAGAGAGCGAGAACACAGAATCGCATCTAAAAAGATGGCTAAAACACATGAAAAGGAGTCGAAGCGAGGTCCAAGCTGGCCAGAAGCGAACTGCAGCTCGTTTATCAAAGCCAACGCTTTGAATTTCTGAAATGTCCTTTCCGGCGCCCCAATTGCACCATTGCGCTAGGCTAGCGATGCTTGCTCCGCTCTCTCTCTCTCTCTCGCTCTCTCAAGGATTGGGTTACAGCTTAAAAAGGAGACAAAAGGGAACACAACGATGGCGGTGTCTGCGGCAGGAAATGTATTTGCAGCAAATTACGTTGGTGTTGGTGTCTCGCTGCCTTTTTCCGATCTACACGAACAAGACAAATAGATTAGGCTAGTCCACTGACAGCTACTGCAGTATCTTCGCCAATTGCCAAGGAGAGTGGAGAGAGTGGAGTAGAGAGCGACAGGACATTTAATGATGACGCCCCAGCTGCAATTAGTTGGGCAGCAGCAGGAGCGAGAAATTGAAACTGTTGCGCTGCGCTTGTGGTTTTCGTTTCGTTTTCGCACACAAAAATATACCCTGTAATCAATAAGAAATAAACGACTGCACAAAGTGTATGTACAGCGGTCGAAACAGACGGATGCAAAGAACTTTAGAAGCTTAAGACATTTGATGATTTTTTATTTCTTAATTAATTTAATTTCTGTATTTTGTAAAAACAACTTTCTTTTATGTCTAAACGATTTTAAAGTAAAAGCTGCGCATGAGTCAGAGAATTCAAAAGTGACTGACACGAGTCACTTTTTATTCAATTTAATGCCTCCTATATGAATAATTTCCTTTAATCCACTTCCTAAGATTTAGAAAATACTAAAAAAGTGTCTTCAAAAATAGCAATAGAAAATATTAAAATAATACTTTGAATATATTCAACAATAAAAAAAAGCCTTCGAAGAAGTATGAATATGATCAACAAATATATTATTTTTTAGCTCAGTGAATCGTAGTCAATAAATTTCCAGCATTTACTTGCATTGAACAGTATCTGTGAGTCGTGTTCGGTCGATGGAAAACACGTTTTTGATTCGTTGTTTTTCGCTTGGAAAAACGTCAAACGCATGAAAAACGCGAGTAAAAAATAATCATAAAAAAACAGTAACAATAGCAACAGTTACAGCAAATCTAGCAGCAACAATAGCAGCTGCACGGTAGCAGTAACAACGACAACAACAACAACTACAAAGGCAACAGCAACAGCAACAACAACAAGAAAGGAACAACAACAATGACAGACACACGTTTTAAATAATAAAATTGGCGCGTGCAACGGCGCTTCGCAAAAATAAAGAAAAACAAACAAAGGCATAAAATTAATGGCAATTTCTCTCTCTGTGTTTGTGCATGTGTATGTGTGTGTGTGTAAGTGGCTATGTGCGTGTGTGTGCGTGTATTTTTTAATGCCCTCGCTCAAAAGGGCAATACAACTTTATCACAATGTTTGCATAACGCGCCAGCTCCTTTTGACCTCTGTCCTTTTGCTCAGTTCAGTTCAGTTCAGTTTTTCTATTTTTCCTTTTTTGCGCTAGTCCAATCAAAATGATAATTTTTTTCTGCGAATTACTTTGATGCATTTTTGCCACATCACATTGTGGGTCAGAGACACATGCTCGTGTCTCAAGGTCTCTCTGTCTGCACTGTTTCTCTTGCGCTATTCTTAGCAATTTGTTTGCTTGCATTCCCAATGACGTCATTAAATATATAGCTCTTGGTTTGGTGCATCCAATTGAGTACATATATCAAGTATCTAATCGTTGTTTACTATTTACTCTCTTTAATTGCTTAAGTCTGCCGTTTCTTTAGTCTTCTAGTCCAACTATTTTTACTCTTAGCATCACTTCTAGAGTTTCTATTGATTTTCTAATCTTTTATTTTTCTATCACAACTATCAAAAAACTGTAGTCTCCATTTTCTTAACTATTAACAACTGTTTCTTATCAAACCGAATTCTAGAAGTAAAAGTAAAATTAGAACTAGAAGTTAAAGTAGATATATAAATACCAAATTCAATCCTTAAAACATCAACTCAATATTAAATAAGTATTTCCCACTTCAACATCTATTAATAGCATATAATAACTTATTGTGAGATCTAGACTGTTCCAATTCTAATTTAATATCTATAATATAAATTCAATATCAAATAAGTGAACATATTTTCTGACCTAAAAACACTCATTTTTCTTTCTCTAAACTACCATCAAGTTTCTAACTTCATTTATGCAAACTCAGTCTTTACTTTATATGCTAATTGAATCCGTAAAATGTCAGCTTCATAACAAATCAGTGTTAGTATTATTTATTTCAACATTTCTGTTTTTTGTTGCAATCATTTTAACTAACTATAACATGAGCTTTTTATTTCCCACTCTGCAAACTCTGACTTTATGATAAGTGTATAGAAAATTCGTTATTAATTTCATCTGACATCATGTTTGCAAGCTGACTGAGTGGCTATCAAGCTGATCTATGAGGCCCAGTGCCGCACAATAAGAACTAGCACCCAAAGCGAACCGCGCGAGTGAGATGGCTATGGTGTGTGTGTGTGAGAGGGAAGAGCAAAGAAGTGGTAGAGAAATTGGCAAAGAGCGCATATGTCACCGCTGCCCATTTATGGATATTAATTTTTACGCAACACTCTCAATTGATGGGCATAATTGTTTGTGCTGCATGTGCCACACACACACACACACACACACATATGCACACACACACACACCCACTTGGTTGGTGAAATGGTATTTTAAAAGAATTAAAAGAATATTTGCAATAAAATAATTAAATGACTTCGGCAAGCAAGGCAATCAATTAAAAGGTACAAAAAATGGACACACAAAAAAATGTTGGCAAATTTATTGCAATCGCTTTTAATAGAGTTACATGGCGGAAAGTGTGCCTAATGGCAATATGGTGCGACCAGCAAAACGGTCACACTGAAAAACCATTTACCTATAAAGTGGTTGAACTTCAATTAATTGGCGAACGGAAAACAATGAAAGTTTAATTGAATAAAACACCAACGTTTTACGAGAATAGTTAGTATTGCAATAGATTTGATTTTGTAAAAGTGTGACCAGGTTTTGCAACAAAATTTAATACAAATCCCAGTAAAGTGCGTTGAATTGAAAACATGTTTTCTTTTTTAATGAATAATTCGAAAGCATTAAGTGAGACTCGAGCTGAGGAATATATATGAAATGTAGATGTTTGTCGTTTGCAACTCATTAAGAACATCTTTACCGCCCGCTGTGGAGAGTAGACTGAGCTGCAGTGCACCTCAGACAGCACGAAAACAAATACACATAGAGATAGATGCAGAGACAGAGATAGAGATAGAGAGATAAGGATACAGAGGCATCGCATCGAGATTCAAGGCTCCGGCCAGATGGAAAAAAACAAGACAAATACAATTTATAAATAGTTCTGGTCTGAGACACCAGAGAGAGAAAATTGAAAAACCCAGTCCACAACTGGGATTGAGGGGCACACACACACACACACCACAATAACAACGACAGTAGACGAAAAAAAAAAATATAGCAGATGAGGGAACGAAAGCGGGACGGGAAAAACGAAACGTAGCAAAAGGCAGAAATAATAAAATAGAAAAACTTTTAGCGGCGCATTAAGTAAACCGAAAAAACTGTGACTCTGCGGTTGTCCTTGAAGCGGGTGTGTAACACCAGGACAAGGGCGAAGGGAACGAAGGGGAGTGCTGGCAGTGTGAAAATGTGTTGCTAACTTAAATTTATGCGACACGCCGCCATCTCGCACAGCATACTCCACTCCACTCCACTCCACTCCACGCATTCGCTCGCTCTCCACTTCCCACACCTTGCTGTCGCCCATTTTCCGATCACGATGGGGCAAACAAAAGCAGTACTTGCAAGTCGAATATTGGAGACGCTAATTTTACACGATATAGTTTTAGCACTTACACATGTGCTTTATAGTAGGACATTTTTAAAGATAGCGCTAAAATTGAGAGACAACTATGCAAAGATATTAATGGACAGACAGACAGACTGATTTTTAAGAAATTTAGTCAACTAATCAATCTAGTTTTCATACATATGCTAGCTACATTTATAAACTGCAGCTATGTGAATTATCAAGAAGATAGCTTAAAAATTGAGAGAGAACTACATATAGATATCAATGGACAGACAGTCAGACAGATATACAGATTTTTATAGAATATACTCGACTAATCAATCTGGATCTTAAGCATATGCTAGCTATATTAACAAACTGCTGATGTGTCAATTTTTAACACGCTGCATACCAGCGCGCTGGTATGAAAACTGAGTGAAACCAACGTAAAGATATCAATGGATCAGTCCAGCCAGACAGATAGACAGAGAATAAAGTGCAATGAAATATGTTTTTTATGGCGCTGTTGTTACACTTTGTTGCTGTAAAGAGAGCTACACTCGCATTGGGGAAGTGTATAAAAGATGAAAAGGAGCAAAAACTCGCATAAAATTCAAACGCCAGCGAAAAGTTTTTGCAAAGCTCAACCGAAAAGCAACTCACAATCACAGCGTACGCGACCCGCTCGAAAACTATATAGACTCCCCGACCAACTCCTCATCCCTCCCCTTGTCCCTTTGGCCCGTTTTATGCTGACTATAGTGCCGAAGGAAAGAAAGTTGAGCGGGAAAGAGACTGGACAATGCCTCGTTTTGCCTTTCAATAGGCCAAGAAACAATGCAGCCCCTTCAAACACGAAACATACACACCCAAATCACATTCACACTCACACACACGCACACGCACACGTATGTTGTGCAGAATGCTGAGACAAATTGTGGCATAGTCCACTGACAACAAATCAGCGACATTTTGATTTATTTATTTTGACACGCTGCGACCCTTAAATATATTCACAGTTCACTGCAGCTCACACTTCAACACAGCAGGGAAATGAACAGTGAGGAGACGAGCGGGTGCAGGGGCGAGGGCGATAGGAGTGTATAAATAAAAGAGAATGATACACTCGTATGGAAAGTGGCTTAATTAACACATGAGCTCTGCTTTTGCTCCCTGTCTCTGAACGTGGAAGCAGAAAGAGGAGAAGCAGAAACAGAAGCGGGGATTAGTGTCGAGTTAATCAATCAAAAGGTTCTAAAAGAAGCGTAAATATTGAATTAGCTTCTTGGAAAATAACTCCACTCCGAGGGCGTTAACTTGGATTGTAGCCATTTGACTTTAGATGAGATTAAAGAGCAACTACGAGTGCTTTACGACTTTTATTCCCTTTCTTTTTTTTCTGTTTTTCGAAACTTGTTGTAACTATTTCTACACTTTTCCCTTCTCTCTTTTTCTCTTTCTCTTCCTGTCTCTGTTGTATGGCACATGGCTATTTCGTTTGATACTTCTTCAAAGTAGTTGTTGAATAGTTGAGAACTATTTCTGTTAAGCAGTCTATTTTTAGTTGGTAGTAATAGATTTCGCTGTATGAGTCAGCAGTTCTTTTTGTCAACAGCCTCACATGTTTTTGTCAGCTGTCAGTCAGTCTATTCTATTTTTATTATTGCCACACTTTATTCTTTATATAGTTTTCCTGATGATGGCATAGCTTTCGTTTTATTAATTAATCCGTAATGTTTAAAGGGATTGAACTTTACACGTAGAACTTTCTACGATATCTGCAGAAACATTTAATTTGTCTCTTATTAGTTAAAACTAAGTAGAAATTAAATGTTTGTTTTTTGTTGTTTGTTCTACAATATTTGCTTGTTAATTTTGATGAAATTACACAATTATCAGCTTACCTCAATCTTATATATATATATATAATTAATACAAGATGAAGTCTAGCTAATAATTTTACAATTTCCATTAAGCTTTCTCAACAAAATAAGAATTATAAAATACTTTTAAATGCTTTTAACATAATAAGGTAAATATGAAGGTCAAATAAATATATAGTAATAAATATAATCACATTTACACTGATTACTTTTGTGGTTCGAATAAAATAAAAAAAAATATAATAGCCATTTAATTTCTATCTCTATTTCTATTCATCATTTACATTATTTCTAGCTTTAGTAAATATAAATAATAAGTTAGTTATACATGTAATATCAATTATTATTAAATTTTCAATTTCTAAAACTAATTCAATTGCTAAGTGAAAGCCATCGAAGATGTCAATAAAGTAGCAACAAATTTAAAGTGTTTTCAAACTGATCGATGCATTCTCCCAATTCGAGAAAGATTCTTTGTTTGAGATATGTAATTTATTTACTTGCGTAGATAGCGATACATATATGCAATTGCATTGTAGTCAAACACCTGTGATTTCCTTTAAGGGCAGCGCTGAAAAATATGCAACACTTTTAGTCCCTGAAGAAGCGCTGAGAAGTATGCTACAGTTTTAGTCCCTGAACTGTAGCAAGTATGGAAACTAATCTATTTATTTACTATTTTTAGTACCAGCTGCAGTTGCACACATACACAGTGCGAGAGAGAGATAGAGAGAGCGATGAGAGGGAGGGAAGATGGTACAGATGGTACAGGGGGTAGAGGGCAGTGGATTGGCGACTCACTCATTTGGTTTTCCGTTTGAATTTCCTTTGCACTCAATGAAATTTCAACTTGATTTCCGTCTAGCGTTTGTTACTTTTATTTTGAGCTTAGGCGACAAGCCGTCCCACACAGACACACACACACACACACACACACACACACACACACACACACACACACACACACACAAACACACACGATGACAGCTGTTGGCCATGTGGCAAGTGCAGATGTGTGTCTGTGTGTTTGTTTGTTGATTTGGCTTAATAGTTACCAGCAAAGCAGCAGCAGCAGCAGCAACCTTGTGGGCGTTGGACTGTGGGCGTCTAGCCTTTGCCAGCGTAACACAAGAAAAAAGAATACAACACACACATGCAAGCATGCATATATGTATGTATATGTGTGTGTTTGCGAGTGTATTTGGTAGATGAAACATATAGCCAATTTTGCGAATCCGCTTAAGTGCGACATTGATTTCCGTCACTGATTCTTGACACTGGGCCAGCAAGAGTGGAACAGACAGAGAGAGAGAGAGAGAGAGAGAGAGAGACACAAATAGTGATGTGTGCGAGCGAGATGGACGGCGAGTGGCCATTGAGCCATTGAACCGCTGGGTACAGCAAGAGCAAGAGCAATAGCAAAGGCAAAGCAAAGCCACAGTCCCCATGGTTTGAGGCGTGTGAAACTGAAGTACAATCTATAGTATATTGAAATAGCAGCTAAAAGGCGCACACACATGCACACGCACATGCACAGGTACAGGCACACACGTATACATTTAATATTAGCCACGCAAGGAATGGACCAAGTGAAGCTTTAGGTGTGCCACCAGCAGCAGCAACAGCAGCAGCAACTACAAAAGCAACAACAGCAACTGGCCTCGTATCCTTCGTATTCACATCCGGTTTCGCACGTTGCCTTCTCTCTGACTTTGGCGACTGCCTGGCGCCTGTGGCACTTGAAAATCTATGAGTTGCTATGGCTGCCTTGCACACACACATACACACACTCGTATATCTATCAAATATTGCTGCCAAGCGATTTTTACATACCTCACAATTTGTGTTCGCCTTTCAAGTACACACACACACACACACTCTCTAAATCACAGTCGAAAGGTGCGTGTGTATGAGTGTGCGAGTATGTGTGTGCGCTGTTGGTGTTAGATTAGATTCAACTAGGTCAACAGAGTACAACAAAACTGAGGTTATGTATGGCATCGAGTTCTGGGCGAAGAGGCGGAACAACAAACGACATGTCATTAATAACTTAGCAATCGTATTGGGGCCAGCTGCTTATGGCCATATTCTCAATTCAGCTTCAATTCTCCGCTCAGCATGAGTATGTGTGTGTGCGTGTATGCGTGTGTGTCCTGTGGCCAAGATGCTGTCCGACTGCCCTCGCTCAGCTTAGAGCGACTTACAACTCAACTGTAACTGACACCTGACTGAATGACTGCTGAAAATCATAGAAATGATGCTCTCTCTCTCTCTCTCTCTCTGCTCCTGCTTATGCTGCTATTGCAAAAAACTGGGCTTTAAACTGAACCAATTTTAAGCAACAACAACTACGCATAAATACAAGGGCACATAAGGATGATAACTCATTGTTCTTTATCTCAGCTAAGCACAGAAAAAGCCTCTGAAGTGTGGGAACAGAGAGAGAGAGAGAGAGAAAGATAGAGAGAGAGAGAGAGAGAGTGAGAGTGAGAGAGAGAAGAAAAATAACTCTAAGAAGTGAAACAAAAACAATATGAAATGAAACAAGTAAGAAAGTTACAGTCAAGTGTGCTCGACTGTGAGATACCCGCTACCCATATTTAATAAGGGCAAAATATTGCGGTATTATTTTCAAAATATACCGAAAATACTAAAAAAATACTATAAATACACCGAATGGTATGTTTGGTATATCAATACAGCACACCATTTAAAATATACCATAGACGGCACAATGTACCAGATTGTCGGCCAAAGCAACTAAGAGCCCTAGTAAGTAGGCGATTTTGCCCATACAAAAGTATTTCTTTAATAACTTCTACAATTTTTATCTGAGCGCAACTCTAGCTTTAAAATTACGCTTTTTATTCGATTTTTTTGATTTGCGGGGGCGGGAGTGGACGTGGCTAAAATTTGAAACAAACTTGATCTGCGTGCAAACATAACAAATGCTGTCGAAAAAATATTATTGCGCTATCTCTTATAGTCTCTGAGATCTATGTAGGTGTTCATACGGACAGACGGACAGACGGACATGGCTATATCGTCTCGGCTGTTGACGCTGATCTAGAATATATATACTTTATAGGGTCGGAGATGCCTCCTTTTACCTGTTACATACATTTCCTGCCGGCACAAAGTTTTAATACCCTTCTACCCTATGGGTAGCGGGTATAAAAACTGAACTATACGATTATATAAATAGCCAAGAGAGCGTGAAATGAAAATGTGTGTGTGGAGGCATTCGTCCTACTAAAATAATAATAAAATTCATTTAAAAACCCGTATTATAAAACATTTTAATTGACGAAGGTTTTAGTCTCTAAGACTAATTAATTGAATGCTTGATTATACAAAAACACTTAAAATTTTTGAAGTCAAAATTATAAATTGAAAAATTAAAATCTCAATTGAATAAAAATACAATCGAATTTTAAAATGATGTAAAATCTTAATAAACATCAAGAAAAGGAAATAACGAATAGAGATAATTATTCCTTATTGCAATGAGTTGACACAGAGCGACTAGAGATAATAGCTTAAAGTTATGTTTGAAAGTTGACTACAGTTAATATCAGGTTCGATAAACTCAATTGACCTGCTTGCAGTTGTAATTTCCTGGTCGAAATATAGTAGATGAACTTCTAGTAGCACCAATTACGATTTACCCAGAAAAACACTAAATAAGATACTTGTCTAGCCAATAAATGTTCTACCTGTGACACTGAGAGAGGGAGAAAGCTAGAAAGAGAGAGAAGATGGCCACACAGATGGCTTGCAGAAATTTTGGGGAAATAGCAGCCAATCATTGCTGCAAGCTATCTAATAGCCTGTCCATCAATCTCAAGCAAATCAGCAATAAACCGAAACCAAACTCAACTGAACCAAAGCGAAAGCGAAGCGCAAGCCATTCGAGGCACATTGGAGCCAAAAACAAACTGTGGACCCTTGACCATGTGTATCATATAAAATATGATGGCAAAAGGCAAAGATGCCACATTGAATGCTTGAACAGTGCAAGCAACTAAATCAAAGAAGACAGCACAGATTCTAAAGTACCACAACAACAGGAACAACAACAACAACAACATGAGTCAAGAATATCGTTACCAACTTACGCAAAAGGTCAATCAGTTGGTACATTTATCTAAGACAGAAAATAGGCCAGAGAAAGTCAAGAAACCAGACGACAGAGAGAGGGAGAGAGAGAAAGAGAGGGGCGTAGACAAACACCTCGTGGCCAGTTCCCTGGAGGGATCTGACTAACTAAGGGCAACGTCAGCGACAACGACAAACGACAAACTGAAAAGATTGGGAAGATGCTTTCAATCAGCGCCCAGGCGTTCGTCCTTTCCTCTCCATCCTGTCGCTGTCCGCTCATCCGGTACACTGCTTCACGTTGATGATTAATTGTCAGAGCATGCATTTTAAGAATGTTAATTTGTCATATATGCGACGTTTCATCCGCCTGTCCTCAAAAAAAAAGAAGGCAAAAAAGGAAACAACACCCACACAGACACAGCTAGGAGAAACGCAAACGAACGAAAGAAAATCAGTGTGTGTGTAAGAAAATGCTTCAGACGAGACGAGACGAGACGAGAGCTACAGAAATCAAATTAAAAATGTATAATCGCCGGATGAGAGACGACAACTGACGGGGTGAAGGAGTGGAGCGGAGTGGAGTGGAGAGGGGAAAGGATTATAAGTGGGCGGTGCTCCAGAAAATAGGAAAAACAGGAGCAAACGAGATGCTATCAAATCAATAATTCATATTATGAGCACGTTAAGGATGCGAGAGATGCGCCAAAAATGTTGACTTCATAGCCCATAGAGAGAGAGAGAGAGAGAGAGAGAGAGAGAGACACACAAAGAGAAGAGGGAGCGAGGAAGATAGCTTGCGGATACGGAACGTGGTGGGCGCCAAAGCAAATGTACATTTTCAATGACAACGGTAAGTGCATGTAAATGCAAACGATAACGACGATAACAAGAACTGAAACAAGAAGAACAACAACAACAGCAATAATGGCAAAAGTAACGAAGAAGCGAGAAAGAGAGAGAGAGAGAGTGAGGGAAAAGGAAGAAGACAGCAAGAGAAGAGCAGCTGCAGCAGTTGCAAAGACAAGCGTTAGCTAAATGAAACGTATGCCGAACACACACACACACACACTAGCGCATACTCACATACACACACACACACTGGCGCACAAACTATTCAAATAAATTTTCATCAATTTCTGTTTTTAGGTTACGGACAAAACTCTAAAAACTGTCTCTCACTCTCTTCACATTTCTTCCTCCGTTCTCTGCTCCATTTTTGGCACAGCACTTACCGCTTTGGCTGCATTTAAATACTTGCACGATTTCCGGTTGTTAGCGCTCTTAAGCTAAGCAAAATGGCTGCCACACACTAATACACACACACACATATACACATCAACAGAAATGCAGCTGCATCTAGCTGGCTGACAAATTTTGATAGCCTACTTTTGGGCAACATCAAGCTGCAGCTGCAATTGTTGATTTCTAGCAAAACGAAATGAATTGTCGTCTAATGGACAGCCGCAGCTGCCAAACACTTTCCCCTCCCTGCCCATCAATCAATCTTTGCTCGCCTCGCATTATGAATGATTTTTGCGCACATGACAGCAATTAAATTGTGCCACAGTTGATCATTGTTTACAGACAGTGATCAGTGCAAACAGTGCGCGACTAGAAGCGATAGCTTACATTAAGCGTAAAAAACTGATGTTGAGGATAAAATGAAATAAAATAAAAAAGTTAAAATAAACTAAAATTAAATAATACTTTTTAAGACAAAATACAAGAAATGAAAATACATTAAAATATAAAGTGAAATCATATAAAACTTATTAAATAAAGTAAAATAATATTGCATAAAATACGCATAAATAAAATAATACAAAAAAAAAAAACAATTAAATGCTGTTAAACGTATTCATATCGAAGAGAAAATTCCCGCCTTATTTGGGATGGCAATATTCGGTGGAAAATCGGTTTATACTTTGAAATGCGAAAATGCGTTTACGACTCAAATCTCCTGTAGAAAGCCAAAGAAATGCAAACGGAAAGCGAAAGCGAAATCGAAATCAGCCTGCTTCAATCAGTTGCTCTCTGGGCTTGTTCATTGCTACACTCGTTGCCTGAAGCTATTACACACACACACGCATACACACACACACACACACACACATGCTGCTCACACAGTCGCGTATTTATACGCACTCATGTTTGCCCAAAGCCTCGCCTGCTGTCTGCCTGCTGTGCATGTTGTGCGTTCTGTGTGTTGTGCTTTCTTCACATTCTTGTAGTTCTTTGGGCTTTTTATTATGTTTTACTTCCCCGATGCTGTTGCTGTTGCTACTGTTGATTTTTGTATACCCTGTAACCAAAAATAGATCAAAACATCATCGCACGTGTAAATATTTAAGCTAGCAAATGCTACTATATATTTTTTTGCCTCCAAACACTTCTCACTTTAATCCATGCCAATATTTCCCCTATCAAATTTGCATTGCACACATATCAGCGGTGATCCTTTAAACTGATACTTTACTTTTGTGTTACTTTATCGCTCTATTATGTTTAGAATTAACAAATTTTACCATGACTCAGCGAATAGTATTGGGAATTTAGTTTGAATATTGATCACACAAAAATTGAAATTAACTTTAATTTAAATTGGAATCTTCAATTCAAATATGTGTTAAAATGAGTCGAAGGCCTACTCCCTTTCTCAAAAATTAGAACTAGATTTAATATAATAAATAAATTTAAAAAAATATATATTAAAAAAGTTATTCAATTTGATTTACTAATAGAATGCATTATGTTTTTCGGTTGGTCTATTATAAATATAGAAACATGTTTCAATGATGGCGAAAGTTGCGCTGACTATTTTAATTTTCTATCGGATGTAATTTAAAGGTACAAATATAATATGCAAATATACAAAATTCATATTAATAGAATTGGCAGCTAATAAAAATTGAGTTGAGTTTAGTTTGCTTAAAGAAAATTTAAAAAATCAGCGCAAATCTACTATCAAAACTGCTCATATTTGACTTATCTAATAAAAGAATACTTAATACATACTTTGAGAATTTTAAGTTAATGAAACTCAAAACTTCTAAAGAAACGAAAATTCTACTTGCTTTATAAAAAAAGAAGGGAATAAAAAAGAAACTCTCCTTCTCTGTCTATTCTCTGCTTTATAAAAAAAAGAGAAAGGAAATAAAAAGGAAACTCTGTCAGAGCTTATCTGCAACATAAATGCTAAATATGCATAGATTACAAAGGGAATATAAATTGTTGTTGATTATAATTGGCATAGACAATGGGAGTATCTCTAATTTCAGATATAATCTATGATATTTATGAGTCGCGCACTCCCCGCATTCACTCAGCAGCCATCTGTTTTGTTTACTTTTGCATTCTACGCCGGAAGTTCATTGAAGGAATTTCGCTACGGCATTTCACTGGCATACCAGAGTGCGTGTGTGTGCGTGTGAGTGTGAGTGTGTGTATGCCAACGACCACTCCTACAACAAAGCACAATGTCTGCAGAAGGTGGAGGAAGGAATATTGATGGGGGGTGGAGACGAACAACATTTATGCCATCGAGTGACTGAAATTGGTACACGCTATTCACAGCCAATCACTTGAATGCGTATAGAATAGAGTGTGTGTGTGTGTGTGTGTGTGGGTGGTATGAATCAATGAATGAATGCATGAGTGACGGACGGAATGAATGAATGAATTGCCTGATTTATAATGATTAATGCGACCAAGTTATGTGTCCGACAAGTGGGTGCCGCAGACAATTGCCTAAGCCACAAACACCTTGCGGCTGCCGCACACACACCTTGACAACGACAATGGCAACGACGACGGCAACAGCAACAGCAGCTGACAGCTATTCAGTTATTAAGACATGGTCACAGTTAACGATTTCTCTATGTGTGTGAGTGTGTGTGTCTGTGTGTGTGTGTGTATTTTGTCGCCTGCAGTCGTCAGATAGTGCGAGTGAAGAGAAAATTTTAAGCTGCTTAACGGGCTCACCACCTGGATGGCCGAAAATTGAACAGAACTGAAATGAGTAGAAGCTGCTTAGAGATGCCATCAGCCTAATGTGAGCTATGTGTGTGTGTGATTCACAAGGCATCTACGATGTGCGTCCTTCAAATTCAATTTCAACTTCAATTTACCTCACCGCGACCTCATGCTCGCTCTCGCCCAAGACATCATCATAAAATATAATTATGTATTTTTGCCCACTTGCCAAAGTGAAAAATAAACTGCCAATTTCGTTGGCGACCGGCTAACAATAAGCTACAACAACAACAGCAACAACAACAACAACTACGACGGCAATCACAATAACAATGAGCAAAAGTAAGCTATTTGTTTAACAGCTGCAAGTCAGCACAAAAAAATAAGAAAAATTTATGAAAAAGAAAAAAAAAACTCAATTGCGACAAACCGCAAGAGCAAATACCCTGAAACTGTGTTATTTTGATTTCAATTTGGCAGAATATTTAATTTAAAGCAAAGCACTTCACTTTGATACCAAAAAAGAAGATATATATTTTCTAAGACAACTAAAGATCTAATGGAATTTCTTTTCTATTTAATATACAGATTTTATGCGAGAAAAAAACATAATAATAATATTATTATGTAAAGAATAATTTACTTGGTTTAATATTAAAAAATTAAGATATTCGAATAATAAATTGTTATGAAATAGTTTTATAAATTTAATGCATAATCGCAAAATAAATTGTTATTACATAGTTCTTCAATATTTATGTTTTCTTTATTTTTTTTTGCGAATACGAACAAACTAATACATACGAATTTAAAAACTCAATTAAACAGTTTAATTTGGATTAAAATAAAAATATATTTAAAACAGATTATTATCATAAGATTATATGTAAATAATAAAAATATTCTATTTTAAAAATATTACTATCTAATTTATAAATCATAATTAGATAAACCTATAAACTTTTTATTTTATTAAATATGTAGATGAAGAATTCAAGTAAAATTAATCTTTTAATAATTAAAATATTAATAATTAAATTCATGAATAAGCAAAAAAAATAGAAATGTGAATACATCAGCTCATCATTAAAATGAAATAAATATAAAAGAAATGTAAACAAGTAAGAAAGCTACAGTCGAGTGTACTCGACTGTGAGATACCCGCTACCCATTTTGAATAAAAGCAATATATTTTGCGGTATTATTCTCAAAATATACCAAATATACTGCAAAAATACTAAAAATATACCAAATGGTATATGTGATATATCGATATAGTGCCGCATTCAAAATATACCATAGATGGCACAATATACTAGATTGTTAGCCAAAGTAACTAAGACACTTATAAGTAGGCGTTTTTGCCCATACAAAAGTATTTCTTTAATAACTTCGACAATTTTTATCTGATCGCAACCAAATTTTCAGGGATCATAACTACTATAGTTATTACCGTATATACCAAAATTCGTAACCCTAGCTTTAAAATTACGCTTGTTATTCGATTTTTTTGATTTGCAGGGGCGGAAGTGGGCGTGGCAAAAATTTGAAACAAACTTGATCTGCGTGCAAACATAACAAATGCTGTCGAAAAAAAATTATCTATCTCTTATAGTCTCTGAGATCTAGGTGTTCATACGGACAGACGGACAGACGGACAGACGGACAGACACACAGACGGACAGACGGACATGGCTATATCGTCTCGGCTGTTGACGCTGATCAAGAATATATATACTTTATAGGGTCGGAGATGCCTCCTTCTACCTGTTACATACATTTCCTGCCGGCACAAAGTTATAATACCCTTCTACCCTATGGGTAGCGGGTATAAAAAGAAATTATGCATGCATATAGTAATATATATATGTACTTAAAGATATATTCTTATTTTCCGTAGCCGACTGATCTATAATTTGTCCGTATTTGATCCATCACAGTATTCCACTTTTGTAATGCAATAAATCGGAGTTTAAGTTTTGTAATCGACCAATCGAAACGTGTTTAAATTACGATCTCAAAGCACAAAGCACAAAAAGAAAAGAAAAAAGGTAATCGAAAGGGAATTGTCATGCTGACAACTTGCTTTGCGACCCTAAGAAAATAGCTGCCGGGGCTATTGCATTGTACATTGTTTGGTGAACGGTATATAAATTTATTATTGCATATCCGTAACAAATTGCTTAATAAATTCAGAGTACTTCTTCTTGGACGCCATTGAGAAAGTGCAGAAACAGTCGAAAAAAAACGAAAAAAACGAAAGAATGAAAGAAAAAGAAAACAAGAGAAATGGCTGTTGTACTGCCTAGGTGCGATTGTTATTTGTTGTTGTTGCTGTTGTTGTGCGTTCCTTTTTTCCGGGTTTTTCTTGTTGTATGTTCTTTTTTTTGCTTGCCGCATGGACGGAAACTGAAACCGCATTTATGCTATACACATATATATATAGATTTGTAGGTGTGTGTGTGAGGATATATATATGCACATACATATATATATATAGTCATGTATGAGTTACACGGTGTTTGCTTTAACCGCCATTTGGCCTACAATTTTTACCAGGGCTTTACCTATGGGCCGCCCAGGAGAGTCGAGAGCTTCAGCTCGAGGTGTGCCAGCTAGCTGAGAGAGGAGTGGAGAGGAGCGCTGAATTCATTTAAAATTTAATGACCTAACCAGTGCTGTAAAATGTTGTTATTGTTGTTGGCGCTGCCGTTTGTTACTTGAACATGCAGCAACAGCAACAACAGCAACAACAGCAACAACAGCAGCAACAACAATAACAGAACGCGGAGTAACGGCAGCAGCCATATTAAAATTCATTAAAAATGATTTGCGTAAAACGCAATTTTATTTTTTAACATAAAACGAAACGAAACGAACAGAAAAAAAACATTACACGAAAACTGAAAAAGAAAAGGAAAAGCACAACCATTTTGTTGTTTTTTTTTTGTTTTGGTCAAGCAGGGTAAAATATTTGTATGTACAAAATATATACATATATATTGTATATATATATATCGTAATACACAAACACTACAACATGAAACAAATAAACAAAGTCGAAAACTCGCGAGTTTGGCGCTGAAGTTAAGGCTAAAGCTAAAGCTGGAGCTGAAGCGATGCGTTGTGATGGAATGGGCGAAAAACTCTCAAGCTAAAACTGGACTGGAAACTGGACTAAAACAAAAATAATATGCAATGAAATCAACTCAAGCAGATTTCAGCATTATGAAAGCTCACCGAACCGAAAAATATACCCTAAATCGATAAATGTTACGAGCGAAAAATGAACGCAAGAGAGAAAGAAAGAGAGATAGATGAAAGGGCGTAGAGATTTCCACGAATCCAACAAAAGCATAGTTCAGAGGTCCATCCAGTTGTCAAATATTTGATAATAAACAACTTAAGTAACTATATATTCCTTAATAAGTAAGGCAAATTACATGGTCGAGTTTCTCAAAAGGGTCTCTGGCTGTCGCATGTTTGACTTGCATTTTTGATCAACATAAATATTTCAAACAAATTTTGTTAATTCGCTCTATAGTTGTGGAACACTTCTGAAATTGTAGAATCGATTAAATCTATTGCCCATTTGCCCGAGAGGGTCTCTTGCTGTCAAATCATTGCTAATACTCTTCTGGAATCACAAATAAGTTGTATCCACATTCAAATAATAAATACTTAATTATAATTCATTCTATAATTCAACATCACTTCTAAAATTCCAGAAAGAATATAATATCGAAAGGGTCTCTTACTGTCGAAAGTCTGTAATTTTAATCAATTATATAATTATTCTATAGTTTCACATCACTTCGAGTCACTAATGAGTCTAGAATACACATTTCTTTTATATAAAAGAAAGAGCCTTTGCAGTCTAAAATCTAAATCTGTTCATTAATTTTGTAATAACTCTGTAGTCTCACAACACTAAAATATAATTTTCGCCCCAAAGGGTTCATGTAGTCGAAAATCTATATATATTGTGAATCAAAATTATATTTATTAAATATAAATATATAATAACATAAATGTATAAGTCAGTCTAGAACTTCACATAGCTTTCAAACCTCAATTATCGTTTGCTTTTATAAGTATAATTTTTTCCCCCGAAAGGGTCTTTGGCATTCGAATGTTTGTTTGCTTGCTTTAAGATGTAATCTTGATCAACATACAAATCATGTACTCTCTGAAAATACAGATAAATTACACATTTTTTCGCCCAACATCAACACTTATGCACTTTGCACAAAAGAAATGTTGTTGCTGTTGGTATTTGTGTTAATATTACTATTATTATTATTATTTTTTGATAAGTAAGTTTTTCATGATGTGTTATCGACTTTATTCATTGATGCAATCAATTAAATGGCCTGCTCTATAGCCTCCTTCCCCTCTCCTCTCCTCCCACGCTTTCGCCCCACCCTCGTTTACACTTTTTTCCCCTACTTTGTGTGAAGCGTCATGTAAGCTTTCATTTTATTGATGGAACCGCCGCCATTGCCGCATTGGGAGCATAATCCCCTTGTTCCTCACTTTGCAACCTATCGCTATCGCTCTCCCATTTTTTGTATTTTGTTGTTGTTTTTTTCTCATTTTGTAACCTTGCCCCGCTGTGTTCAGTGGACACTAAAAAATTAATGAAAAAATTGGCATACAAACACACGCACACACACACACTTACACACATGTAGAGCACGAACACATACATACATATATGCATGTTCATATAAAATTAAAAAATTTATTGCTTTCACTGATAGGCATCCAGGCCATTGGCTGTCCATTGCCCAATGCCCAATGCTCTGGCCAGCCACTCAAACCCTCGTTTCGTGGACAGCAAATTAAAAACAAGAATAACAACAATAACACGTTGAACAGCGCGCGCAAAATGTTGAAAATAACAAGCCAGCAAATAGCCAGAGAACACTCGACTTTCAGCTATGCTGTAATAATTAGCCACGTGCTGCCAAAAATTCCCTTTTCTCTATTTCTAGTATAAACCTCAATAAAGTTCGATTTTCATGAATGGAAACGTTGTAAGAAATCGAAAATTTGATGTTCTCAAAATTTGAGGAAAATTCTATTTTGAACAAGCTGTTGAAATTTGAAGCCTATTCTTTCGAAAGAGATTTGTTTTGTTTCGTTTAAATTTGCATTCACTCACCTGTTATCAGACTCGCAGTTGTTTGCGGTTCCAGCGTATGCAAATGTAACATTTAAAAATATTTCGCATCGCATTTATTTTTAACAGTCCATGCATTTTATATGATGCGACGCCTCGTTCATGGTGGCGCTCAATTTGGGGCGTGGCATGCGTTGTAATTTCGTTGTAGACAAGGCAACAATAAGTGTAACAGCAGCATCTGTAACAACAACAATAAGAAAAACAATTGCGATAACTTTCACCTTGTCACATTTTCAATTTTCATTTCCATTTCAAAGATTTCACAGACTGTTGCCAATTTTTAAGCTTTTTTCAAAAGACGGAAGCACAACAGCAAAAACAGCCGTGGTGTCGCAGGGGTGGGCGGTGGAGGTGTGAAAGGAGAGGAGCTGGGGAACGTTCTACATGCTACGTGCACGATTTTGAGGCTCATTAAATTTGACAAAGATTTGCGCAAAAGTTTTCTCGCTTTCTCCCGTTGCTTTCAACTTTTCCGACTTGCTTTTTATGAGTTTCCTTCCATGTCTGGTATCAAATTGATTGCCTAGACATGAATATAACGCTACATGCTGCGTATGTGTGCGTGTGTGTGTGTGTTTCCGTGAGAGTGTGTGTGTGTAAATTGCATGTGCTTTGTCACAAGTCACAGCAGCCCCAGTTCACTTTTTTTTTGTGACTGCGAACTGAGCCCCAATTAGCCCAAAAAAAAAAAAAAAAATACACCCAGGTGACAAAATGGGCGGCATGTAACAAATGCCGCCTCTTCGACTCGCCCACTTGACCACACATACACACACACACACAAAAACGCCACACGCCTACACACACACACATGCACACACCTAAGCACAATTGCCAGCTAAACTCGAATTAGAACACTCTCAGGGCCTCAGGACAAAACGTGTAACTGGTAACTGGCTGCCACACGTGCAACACTTGCAGCACATGCAACACGATGCCGCCTACAACGACCTTATAGAAAAACAAAAGATGCAAATTGAAAGCAACGCATAAAACACAGCAGTTCAGCTCAGCATCTAACTGACTGCCACACGTCGCCCTCAAATTATTGACTTTCTCATCTCTTCCCGTTGGGGAGAGGAAATAATGAAAATAAATAAAACCCTCAAATGATTTTAATCTGTATTCCTAATTTGAACTCTTTGCATTTTGCTCAAAAGTACTTCATTAACTTCAACAATACATAATGCTGGAATTTCATGTATTCCACTTTCTGTTTTCACATACTACTTTAATTGCATTGCAACGCACATTTTTTATTAACATTGCCTCTTAAGGAATTTTTTAATTTCTCTTTATTTGCATTTTTTGTAATTGCACTTCTTTCATGCTGAGCTTTTAAAAACATTTTTCATTCATGTTTACTCAATAATAGATTCCAAACAAAACCTTTTTTATGTTCTAGTTTTTAATGAAAATCTTTCGTTTTTTTATGTTTATATTGAAACATAATATAAATCTCTTATAGTACTTTCAAATATAATATAGATTATTTTTGGTATTTATATTAGTGTCTTGAACCCTTTTTGAGCTACTTCTATAATTTCAACACCGTTTTTGACTTCTCGATTGCCCAGCTGAAAGTCCATTTGTTGCAACTCTTTAGCGAGGAGTATTTTTAAAAACTTTAATTTCACTTGCGAAAACTCTCGGAACGTTTTATACCCGCTACCCGTGGGGTAGAAAGGTCTTATAACTTTGTGGCCGCAGGAAATGTATGTAACAAGCAGAAGAAGGCATCCCTGGGCCCTTGAAATATATATATTCTGGATCAGCGTCAATAGCCGAAATGATATAATCATCTCCGTCTGTCTGTCTGTCAGTCATATAAAAAAATAACGCCGTCTGCTTTTGCTGAATTTCTGGTATATTTTGAGCTCTATGGCATACTTCGAATGTACCAAATACAACACTGATATATTTTTAGAATTTTTCTGGAATATTAATATGACATATTTTAAAATTAATACCGTAATTTTTAAGCCAAACCAATTTTTGTAAACTTATTATATTAACTATATTATTTAAGATTTCTGAAACT
Source organism: Drosophila pallidifrons (assembly GCA_023558445.1). Lineage (NCBI taxonomy): Eukaryota > Metazoa > Arthropoda > Insecta > Diptera > Drosophilidae > Drosophila > Drosophila pallidifrons. The sequence continues at coordinate 8,567,028 of CM042351.1, forward strand.
TTGCTTGCGATCAGATAAAAATAGTATACCTTAAGTCTTAGCTGCATTGGCTGACAATATGGTATGTTTTGGTGTCTATGGTATATTTTGAATGCAGCACAATGGCGATATACCAACAAGTAAGAAAGTTACAGTCGAGTGTGCTCGACTGTGAGATACCCGCTACCCATTTTTAATAAAGGCAAAATATTGCGGTATCATTTTCAAAATATACCGAAAATACTAAAAAAATACTAAAAATATACCAAATGATTTGTTTGGTATATCGATATAGTACACCATTCAAAATATACCATAGACGGCACAATGTACCAGATTGTCGGCCAAAGCAAAGCCCATACAAAAGTATTTCTTTAATAACTTCCACAATTTTTATCTGATCGCAACAACATTTTCAGGAATCATAACTACTATAGTAATTGTTATATATACCAAAATTCGTAACTCTAGCTTTAAAATTAGGTTTGTTATTCGATTTTTTTGATTTGCGGGGGCGGAAGTGGGCGTGGCAAAAATTTGAAACAAACTTGATCTGCGTGCAAACATAACAAATGCTGTCGAAAAAAAATTATAGCTCTATCTCTTATAGTCTCTGAGATCCAGTGTTTCATACGGACGGACGGACAGACACACAGACACACAGACGGACAGACGGACATGGCTAAATCGTCTCGGATGTTGACGCTGATCAAGAATATATATACTTTATAGGGTCGGAGATGCCTCCTTCTACCTGTTACATACATTTCCTGCCGGCACAAAGTTATAATACCCTTCTACCCTATGGGTAACGGGTATAAAAATGTAAAATTGTACCCCAAGCATTGCCCTATGCATACAGATACAAATATAGAGGCGAACATGTATACACGTATACGCAATGCGTATTACGCATACATACAACACAACATAGAAAGCGTTTTTGCCCATACAAAACTATTTCTTTAATAACTTCGACAATTTTTATCTGATCGCAATTAAATTTTCAAGAATCATAAATACTATAGTAATTATTGTATATACCAAAATTCGTAACTCTAGCTTTAAAATTAGGTTTGTTATTCGATTTTTTTGATTTGCGGGGGCGGAAGTGGGCGTGGCAAAAATTTGAAACAAACTTGATCTGCGTGCAAACATAACAAATGCTGTCGAAAAAAAATTATAGCTCTATCTCTTATAGTCTCTGAGATCCAGTGTTTCATACGGACGGACGGACAGACACACAGACACACAGACGGACAGACGGACATGGCTAAATCGTCTCGGCTGTTGACGCTGATGAAGAATATATATACTTTATAGGGTCGGAGATGCCTCCTTCTACCTGTTACATACATTTCCTGCCGGCACAAAGTTATAATACCCTTCTACCCTATGGGTAGCGGGTATAAATATGCTTCGGTATATTTCAGTATTTTTGCGGTATATTCGTAGATTATAATAGTATTATTCAGTATATGATTGAACAGCGGGTATCTCACAGTCGAGCACACTCGACTGCAGCTTTCTTACTTGTTTTCTTTCTTTTTTTTTGACAATTTCAGACGCCAACTTCACAGTTGAAAGTACGTTTAGTAAAATTTGTCCCGAAACTTCTCTAATTGGAATTTCTTTCGCTGCGAAGCTACAACAGCTTTAATGCCTCGAACTTCTCTAAATGAAATTTGCAATGTTCTTTAACTCAAAACAATTGAGTTTTTTTCATTCACTAAATGCAATTTGCAATTTTCTATTACACAAAATAATAGCTTTATTAACCAGATTTCTTAATTTGCCAGGGTCTTGTGGCCGGAATTGATTTCTATTCTTAGTTGTTGAAGGTGAACACTGAAAGTCTCTCTGTGTTGGGCACATTTCATGATAATATTCTAGTTAAAAATTCCTGTGACTTGCAGCTGTTGCTGTGGGCAGCAGTCCAAGCAAAGTGAGAGAGTGAGTGAGAGAGATGGACAATGCTGCTGCCTAAAACAGAAGCAGAAGCAACAACAGTGGAAGCAGCTTTGGCTAAAAGCAAATATGCAAAAGCTACACACGCATCTACACACACACACGCACGCACACACATAAGCGCACATGGGGCAAGTAACAAGCGACGGCTGAGTTGATTTTCTTGTTGCCGTTTCAAAGTCATGTTGCTACACAAAAAATGCTTGGCATTGCCCCATTGTTTGTTGCTATTGTTGTCATTGTTGAGGTGGCTGCAGGTATGAGAGGCGCAGAGAGAAGCAGTGAGCGAGAAAGAGACAGAGAGGTAGAGAGCCTAGACAGGGCCAGAGGGAATATATCGGGTGCGTTGTGTGTGTGTGTGAAAAGCAGCGTAAAAAATGCTTAAGCTAAAATGGGATTAGAAACAACAGCAGGATGGCCGAAAGCACAAAACAGACAGACGGACAGACAGTCAGACAGACGGACGGACGGCAGGCGAGACGCCAGCCTTAAGCGGAACGCAGGATGCGAAGGATGCGAGGTGCAAAGGGAATGCGCCACACGGCAATGCCACTGGGCACGAAATTCGTTGTTGTTGTTGTTGTGTTGAGTGTGTGTGTGTGTATTTGCCTGTTGTTGTTATTTGAGTGGCCGCACAGCTGGTACATCAAAAAAACACACGCACACACACAGAGGCAACGGAACAAACGCACTTTTTTAAGGCAAGCGAGAAGATAACAAACAAAAAAATATACCGAGAAGAACAAGGAACTGAATCAACAGCAGCAACAGGAAAAGCAACTGAGGATGATAAAGATGCGTTGAGCACAAGGCACAAGGCAAAGGTCAAATTGCGTATAATTGAAACACACGAGTTCCTCGAGCCGTTTTAATGACGCCCAGATCAGTCAACAGCCCACAACTTTTTTGGCGGCATGATTAATCTCTCTCGGCGAGTCCTTGCAAGTCCTTGCAAATCCCCAAACTGCGCTCGCCGTTTCGCCTATTTTTCATGTCTTTGCAGCAGGCTCATTTCCTTTTCGGACTTGTTACCAAAACTGTTGCCATTTGTTTCATTCAACGTTGTCGTCTTATATAAATCGCTTTCAGATGCTTTCTTTAAAATTTTTAGAATTTTCAACTTATTCTTTCTTTAGACTGCTTTTCACACTTTGTATGTTTTAATTGTCCCGAAGTTGCAACATGACTAATTATTGAGTATTTCTTGAAAGTATATTTATTTTTAGCTACATTGCTATTTTCTATTTGATTCTAAAGCATTGCAAAGAATTAAATGTTTTACATTATACGATAATAATACCATTAAAAACATAATTCTGAAAACCAAAACTTAAACTGGATTTTCAATAAATTTATTGAGAAGGAAAGAGAGTTTTGTCAGTTTTTTATATAGCTGTAAAATATCCTTTTTTTTATAAATAACACTTTTATGAAGAGAATTTAAAGGCAATATATAAACTTTAAGCAAAAATAATCGTCAACCAATAAACCAAAGTTTTTATTTCTTTTTAGAGGAACTGACAAAGTTTGACAACTGAAGTTGTATGGAATATTTTTGTTTTCCAAAAGCTTTGGAAGGTCTAAAAATAAATTTGATTTCTGTATTTTATTATATAGTCTAGATTTCACTTGAATCTAACTATGTTAAGTATAATTAAATGCTGAACACAAAACAAATTTAAAATATGAACAAAATTTATGTATCAGGCAAGAAAAGAATCGTCACCAAAAAAAAATCTCAGTATTCCCTGCAATAGTTAAAAGTTTCAACACTACAATGTAATTTGTGTTTATTTAATGCAATACATCTTAATTGAATATATGTATCTATGTTCAATATAATTTAATTCTGCATTTTGCATTCGAGATTTCTATGCAGCATGCATTTTTCTCCCCAGCTTAACTTTTAGTAAAGTTTAAAATGCTTCTGCTGCGCATAAACTAGTTATGAGGCAAAATTATTTAGCACAGATGTCTCCACAACAACGCGACAACGAGGCAGACAACGTAGCCCTCCAGACAGTGAGTGGATGTGGCAGAACTGTGTTGTTGTGGCGTCAGTCTATGTTGCAGCCTCATCAGAGATTTGCCCCGTCTGTAGAAGTTGCAACTAGGCTGATGTTGAAGTTGAAGTTGATACCACACGGCTGAATGAGTGAGTGGTGCCACAACGCTTTAAACTTGTAGCAAAAGTCTCGCCAAACTTTATGTTCGAATTTGTAATACTCTAAAATATACTAGAGATATAGAAATACGATCCTATTTGTTTTTAATGTGATAGCTATAGCTGTCAACAATTTGTATGGCAAGTTTCATAATGTTGGCTTCATAACTGAGCAGGCAGTTGGCATAGAAACAGACGGACAGACAGACGGACGGATTTGGCAAATTTGAAAAATGCGAACAATATTAATGGTCGGTGCAATAAGATGTGAGTATTTATACCCGCTACCCATAGGGTAGAAGGGTATTATGTGCCGACAGGAAATGTATGTAACAGGTAGAATGAGGCATCTCGGACCCTATAAAGTATATATATTCTTGATCAGCGTCAACATCCGAGACGATCTAGCCATGTCCGTCTGTCCGTCTGTGTGTCTGTCCGTCTGTGTGTCTGTCCGTATGAACACCTAGATCTCAGAGACTATAAGAGATAGAGCTATCATTTTTTTTTTCGACAGCATTTGTTATGTTTGCACGCAGATCAAGTATGTTTCAAATTTTTGCCACGCCCACTTCCGCCCCCGCATTTAAAAAAAAATCGAATAACATGCGTAATTTTAAAGCTAAGGTTGTGAATTTTGGTGAATACAATAATTACTATAGTAGTTATGATTCCTGAGAATTTAGTTGCGATCAGATAAAAATTGTGAAAGTTATTAAAGAAATACTTTTGTATGGGCAAAATCGCCTACTTACTAGGGCTCTTAGTTGCTTTGGCCGACAATCTGGTACATTGTGCCGTATATTTTGAATGGTGTACTATATCGATATACCAAACATACCATTTAGTATATTTTTAGCATCTTTGTACTAAATTTGGTATATTTTGAGAAAAATACCGTAAAATATATTGCTTTTAATCAAATTGGATAGCGGGTATCTCACAGTCGAGTACACTCGACTGTATCTTTCTTACTTGTTTTCTTTTTCGCTTGTCTAATACTCACTGTCTCTCTCTCATTCTCTTTCTCCCTCTGACTACTCCTCTCTCTTTGTTTATTGTGACTGTGCCTTGTATGTATGTTTATGGAGCGGCTTTATTTTTACCTTTTCGACTAGTCACCTTTTGATGTGGGCTTATCAGATATCAAAGCGCATAACTGATAATGTGGCAAATGGAGGCCAAATCCAACAGCACAAGCAGTCACAACAGGTGGTTGTCCTCACCCCTCACCCTTCACTCCGTCGCAGCACTCTCTGAGACTTTGCCTCGCTTTCTTTTCTTTTGCGTTTTTCCTTCCTTCCCTTTGCCGTTTACCTCATCCTATCGCTGCACCGCACAGACCGCCCCGCCCGCCCTGGCCTGCTTTTGCCCTTTGGCTTTCTTCGGTTCCGCTTTCTTTACCGCCTCGGCCTTGTCTTGCCATTTTCTGGGCCTTGTCTTGCCATTTCCTGGCCTTTTAACAGTTACCCAGGCAGCCAGCCACGTCAAGTCAACCAGCCAAGCAGCCAGCCAACTAACCAGCCAACCAGCCAACCAACCAACCAAGTCGAGACAGGCAGCTGGAGTCGTTGCTGGCTTGTTATTTGCGTTGGCTTTTCCACATGGGATTATCTTGATTGGACCTGACTTGACCGGCTGCCTTAACAGTCTCAACAACATCCGCAGCCACAGCGACAATAACAACAACAACAACAGCAACAGTTCCTGCTGATGAATATTATGCATTTTAAAAATACTCTAACTTTCATTATGGCTTCAACTTTGATTGTTACTAAGTTCGGAGAAATTATATTTTGTTTAAAAATAATTGTTTAATTATTTAACATAGGAATATGTTTTAACAGAGAGAAGAATTACAGAAGAGTCTTTTGGAAGACTGTTGGAATAGTCTTTTGGAATAGTCTGTTGGAATTGTCTTCTGGAAGAGTCTGTTGGAAGAGTCTTCTGGTAGAGTCTGTTGGAAGAGTCGTCTGGAAGAGTCTGTTGGAAGAGTCTTCTGGAAGAGCCTTTTGGAAGAATCTTCTAGAAGAGTCTGTTGGAAGAGTCTTCTTGAAGAGTCTGTTGGAAAAGTCTTTGGAAGAGTCTACTGGAAGAGTCTTCTGAAAGAGTCTTTTGGAAGAATCTGTTGAAAGAATCTTCAAGAAGAGTTTTTTGGAAAATAAAGTTATTAAATAATGAGCCAAAAATATGATTGAATATTTTGCCAATTATATCAATCGTATTTACAACTGTAATCGCTACTATTTGGTATGAAATATGGAATTGCATTTGCTGCTGCTGCTTCCTATATACCTCATTTCAGCGCTGCTTTACAGGACATCCAAAGGCTTGCCGCATTTTCGTTAGCATGCGCTTATCGTCCAGTCTGCTTAGCTTTTCACTAGCCTCGCTCGTTCTCACTCCATTTCTCTCTCTCTCTCTCCCCACCTCATTCTTTACCTGTGCGTTTTGCCTTTGCTTACTACTTTCTTTGTGGGGAAAGGGAAAGAAGAAGGCTTTGCAGTTGGTTTGCTTCCATGTTTCAGGCATTTATGATTTGTTTATGTTGATAATGATTACAATGTTTTCGTTGTCGTGCTGGCCCCCAGGCCAAGCTCACTGCCACACCCACCGCCCACCCCGTTACCCTCGCTACTGAGCACAGGTTGCTTTACAGTCAATTGGCATATCAGCTTGAGAGCTATGCCTCCTGCTTGTGTCTCCCTCTCTCAGCCAGCGTCTCATTATCGCGGCCATCTTTTAAACGTTGCCAGCATATGTTAGTTTTGCGTAAACTTGAAAAGCTGCTTCACATTTAGCGAAGGGTAATAGAAGGGAAGTACACACACACACACACACACAAACGCGTATATATATGCATGTATGTGCTTTGCACAATCTGATTTAGCCTCGGCAGCAAAAGTGTGGCCTACTTTTGAGGGCGGCAGCGGGCAGCATGCTTCGCCATTCATAAACAGGGCGGAAAAGGCGGACTCAGGCTGCATGTAAGCACAACATCTGCTAAAATGTTACCACGTTGCCAGAGAAAGAGAGAGAGCGAGAGAGAATGGGAGAGTGACACACACACACTCACACACACAAACACACTTTGTGCATATTTATGCGCCGTGCTGAGCCTCGACACAGTCTCCACACCTTGTGGCATTTAATATTTGCGACGCTGCCAGCGGCGTTAAGTAGGCGACTCTAACGTATAATGTTTTTCACTGCACTTGCGAACAAACCCCGTTCGCCACCCCCCACTCCCACTCCCCGCCCACACTCTAATTCTACCAAAAATATATACAAAAACGAAAGAGAAAAAGTAAAAATCTAAAGGAAAACAAAAATAAGCGAAACGCTTTTCGGGCAAATATAATAATGTCAGAGCGTCGACTTGTTTACGCTTTTTGCAGGCTTTTGGCTGCAACAATTTATGATTGACCGCATGTCCTGGCCAAACTGTACTACACACACACACACACACGCACACACTTACACGTACAAAGTCTACCTCGTTTGTTTCGCATTTTCTATCTTCTTTCACTTCTCCTCTCTCTATCTCTCTCATAAATTAGCAAATGAACTATGAGCTACATTTTAGAGGTTGCAAATTAACTCGAAAACTAAAATATAATTGAATTGGCATTTGCAAAAGAAAATACAAATCATTGAAGTATACAAAATAATATAAATATAAAATACAAATGTAAAGCATACAGAAAATAAAGAAAGAAATATTATTATTTAGTGAACTGCTACGCTGGATTAAATAGGCAATGAAAATTCGTGTGCCTCAGCCCAAAAGAAGGTCAAAGTGCACAGTGAGCAAACAGTTTAAACTGCTGTCGAGCGCCAGAAACCTGTTGAGAATAATATAAACGCAATATGAAAATTGCTTGGGGCCATTCTTAAGCTTATTCTTATTTTGTGCGAGTGTGGAGGTTTTTTATTAGTCGTGTTATAACGCTAAACATATTCGCCGAAAAGCGCTTTACGCTCAGCTACCCATAAGGAATCTAATAATTGCGAAACTTTTGTATGGGCAAAAATGTCTACTTACTACGGTTCATAGTTGCTATGGCTGATAAACTGGTATATTTTGCACTCTATGGTATATAGTATTATATCAATATACCAATTATAGACTTTGGTATATTTTTAATATTTTTTTCAGTGTATTAATTTGGTATGATGTGCATATAGTATTATATTAACTTACCAATTTTCCCCTCCTGTATATTTATGTATTTTTGCAGTATATTTATTTGCTATATTTTAAGAATATTCGAAATATGTAGCGGGTATCTCACAGTCGAGTACACTCGACGGTAGCATTCTAACTTGTTGTTTTTTTTTTTGCGTATGTCTTTGCAGGCATTGAAAGGCTACTTAGACGCTATTGAGTGTCCTATTAAATCAGTGTTGTGCAATAAAATAGGAAATATACGCGTAAAGTGTTCCACTTGCAATTTAAAGGGTATTCGCATATAATTGATAAATCGCTATCTACGCGAATTAATCAAAAAGAGTCATTTGATTTATGCGCAAATGCGCTTTAAGTGCCATTTACTCAGGCCCCATGACTTTGTCCCTTTGATTGCTTTTGTTGCACGCATTTTTTTTTTTTGTTTATTTGCAAAAGCATTGCATTTAAAATTAATAAAATAATTAAGTGCAGATTGCATTTAACTACTTTTAAACGCTTTTGTTTTACTGCACACAACTGGGGGAAAAAATGAAAAATACAAATAAGGAAGATTGACGGATTTTGTTGTTGCGCTTTTGTCAGCGCGTGCATAAACAATGAAATTAATAATAATGTTGTTGCATCGCCTTCTAACGCACTGAAAGGGGAGAGTGTCAGGCATGAATTTTACAATTTGAAGAACAACGAACAACGAAAAACTGCACACAACAATAATTTCAGCAGCAATAAAAATAATAATAAATTTTGTAATAATTGCACTCGTTGTTGTTGATGTTGTTGTTGTAATACAATCAGCAAAAGCTGTTTGTTTATATTAATTAAATTATCATTATAATTGATTAGCTGGCAAAAGCAATTGACCAATTGACTTTGCTTTTTAGCCAAGTTCGTGACGCTTCCTCACTGACATGACGCTTCTACACAGAGAGAAATATGATGATTAGAACTGAAACTTTATGCTTAACAAATTCAAAACAGTTTTGAAAATACGTTCTTCAGCTCAAGACTACTATGAAACTTGAAAATAAAATAATATTTTAAACTATTTTTCATATGATTATTCTCTTGGTTTTATCAATTAAATATGACGAATCATAAAATAATTTTTTTTAACTCACTTCAAAAAATCTTAATTTACATTTTGGTTTTTATTGAATTTGAATTTTGTTTTATCTGGGCCTAATCTTAATGCTTTCTTTCAGCAAGATTCTAGATTTTTCTCTTAATTCTAGAACTTCTTTTTTGAGTGTACTACGCTTTGCTTCTCGTTCTCCGGTATGAAACTATTGGAATTTTGAAGCATCGCTTTTACAATACAATATAAATCACAAGTGCTTGCCAATAAGGCGAATTCTCCTGCTCTCTCTCTCTCTCTCTTTCTTTCTCTCTTTCTATCTCTCTCTCTCTCTCTCTCTCTCTCTGTCTGTAGAATAATATGTGAGAGAAGTGTGCACATTTTTGTCACCCGCTGCTCGGCTTTATGACGGAAGGTGAAGCGGACAGAGACTAGAGCGAGAACCGGGTCCAGTTGAACACGACCCGAGTCGACCTCAAAACAGAGGCACAAGAACAAGAATTATAGATATCACACACACATGTACATATATTAATATATATATATATATAGATAGATATATACTAAATGCATATTCTTGTATTCAAACGCAACGGGACATCGACGAAGAAGCAGCTGCAGCAGCTTCAGGACCAGCAAGCACAAAGGACACCGAGCACATTCAGTTCGGTTTGTTGTCAAACAGAGAATGGGATTCGAATAGCATTTCGTAGACAATATGTAAACATATAGCATACTAGACATGCCAGAGTACACACACACACACACACACATCGAGATAAATAAAGACAGAAAGTGTGCAAGCGAGATGGCGAGTCCTTTGCTCCTACCGTATGAACTTGCTTGTATTGTAGTTAAAAGCTTCTTCCCTTTAGTCTCCTCCGCATGGAGAGGCTGTGAAGAGCATTGCACAAATATTTGCATGCTGCCGCCTTTGAAATGCTCTACACTCTACACTCTAATTATTTGCATATATAATATTCATAATGTCTGCATATCTATGCCAAATATTGTCTTTATAGTTTTCATTACTTCATCAGCCAGAGGCCGAGACAGAGACAGAGAGAAAGTTGTTTTAGCTAATTGCTGGGACTTTGTTAATTTCACAGATGTTGCAGAAAAATTTTGGGAAAAAAAGATATACATTAAAATAAATTAAATATTTATGAAACTATTGTTTTACTATCTTCACAATATTGTAAAAGCGTACTGCTAATTGAGCAGCTGACTTTACTCTGTTTAATACCAACTTAAACTTCAAATTAAGATTGTATTTTTAAATGAATGTTCTAAAACAAAATTGTAAGAAATTTGTATTTTGATACATAAATTAAATGTTTGCAAATAATCATGGAAACATAAGTTATATGTGTGAAAATATAGTCACTCTATAGAAAAAGCATTTCATGAAAAATAAAATTTTTAAGAAAGATATATTGCAGATTTCTACATTTTGCTGAAGTCTACTTTTATTATAAGTATAAACTTATGCTACATAAGAAATTTATAATATGATTATGATACTTTCAACTGCATTGTAAATATGTCAGTCTTTCGATCTAAAGTTCCTTAAGTCAATGGAAAAGTGAAGTTATCCCGTTGGCAAAAGAATCCGCCACTGGACTTTCTCTTTCTCTTTCTCTATCTCTCTCTCTCTCTCTCTGTATCTGTGTCGCTATCTCTGTCTCTGGACGGTCATCTATCTGCTATCTGTGCCGTATGCGTTATACACAAACTATGTTTTTGTCTGTCGAGTTGTGTGTGTGTGTGTGTGTGTGTGTGTGTGTGTGTGTGTGTGTGTGTGTGTGTGCGTCTGTTTGTGTGGTTGATATGTATTATTTATATGAATATGAATGCGGATATATCTAAGCAGAAGATGCTGCTGCCAAGGTTGTTTTCAAAAGTGTGCATTGCACATAACTTGCGCCACGTAAATCGAACAAACAAAGCTGCAGAGAGTGAAAGAAAGAATGAAAGCAAGAGAGAGAGAGAGGCAAGTTGAGGGGAAGACAGCACAACTTTAAGATGAACTGCACAATGTGAGCGGACAAGATAAGTCAAGCAACAGCCACAAGTTGTGATACGATACGAGAGGCAAAATCACTCTGTCGCATGCTGATGAGGCAGCTGCAATAAGAAAGCTACCGCTACTGTGCGATATATCAAATTAATATACTAAAATATACTGAAATATACCATAGGCTATATTTGGTATATCAATTTGTTATACCTCTTCCCATTTTTTATTACATTTTATGTACAACTATATTTAAGCAACGAAACAGTGCAATATTATTCCGAATTCATATACCAAAAATACTTTAATACACTAAAAGCTTTATTTGCTATATTAATATACTAAATGCATTTCGAAATGTAAACTAATATACCGCCAAATACTGTTATCTATATGCGGCATACTAATACATTTACAACATGGCAAAACTTTAAAATAAACTTGATGATTTCATAAAAGATATTTGGTATATCGACAGACTATTTCTTTAAAAACGTAGCAAAACTTTAAAACGAACTTAAGGTGAAAACAATATTATAGCTCTATTTCTTACAGCCTCTCAGACATGGCTGTATTATTTATTTTGTTGACGCTGATCAATAATATATACATATGTTACATATACTTTATGGGGTCAGAGATGGCATCTTCTGCCTGTTACACTGTTATACTGGAGGCACAACGTTATAATATAACACACCACACATAACTAGATGTCGAAATACAAATCGAAATCAAAGCTGAACTTCGATATGTAGTGTGCCCAATTGTTGTTTGTCGAACGGCTTAACGGCATAATGTGCAAATAGTTTTGGCAAATTTAATTAATAATATTTGTACCTTGGTGTCACTTAGTCGCCCCGGTTAATAATCAAATATCAAATATAGGAATGTGGCAGACGAGTGTTGAGTTGCAACAGCAATCGTCAGTCATGCAAGATGCCAAACCACATGCAGTGCTTGCTTGCCACGCACAATATTGATTAACAGTCATACATTCTGACAATTGATTCCATCATTATCATCATCGGCATAACAACAATTTCAAATGCGAATGCAAATACGAATGCGAATCGATATGCATTCCAGTATTGGTAACATAATTTAAATATTTTACACTCAAGACACTAATTGGATATCACATATCTCAATCTATCTGTCAATCATTGCTCACAAATCGCAATTTGCTAGTTGTAATTAATATCAACAGTTTTCAAATGCCATAGCACAACTTCTTAATTACCATCATCATCCGACTGCCTGAATCCTCAGGCAGTCTGACACTCTAATACTCATAATTGAAATATCTTCGAAGAATTCGTTGATTCAATTTCCATTCCATTTACATTTCCATCGACAACATTCTCATGTCACTTAAAGTTCTACTTAGACAAAGTATAAATCTGTATTTCGAATATTTATTTGCATTTGCCAAATTCTAGCTTTAATAAATAAATGCAAAACTAAATTCACATAAATCTTTCGAGGCTGCACAGTCGTAATCTCCAGAGTCTCTTGTCAAACAGAAATTAAATAAAAACACAACAAAGTTGTTCTAGTAGAATAATATAAACAAAATTATTTAAAATCATCGACATTTTGAAATAAATATCAATTACATTCAAAATACAATTCTTTAAAAATAACTCTAGTATTTAATGCATAACTGCACTTAGCGGAAGCCTAGTATTTATTAATAATTATTAAATTGAATGCACAACTAAATCCCAATAAATCTTTCGAGTCCCTGTTGCTGTAATCTCTAGAGTCGCCGGTTAAATAAATGCGCATAATATAGCGAAGATTATAATTGGTATATAGATAAAGTATTACGTTCTAAATACACTATAGAGTATATACCAAATTGTCAGCAAAAGCAAATAAAACCCAATTGAAGTCGACGTTTTTAGACATACAAAAGTATTTTTCTTTCCATAGTATTTAATGGATAACTCTACTTTACTAAATTCCATCTTTAAATTAATTATTTGCTAATTTAATGCTAATAAATCTTGCCATTCTGTATAATTTACACAGTCGCTTGTTTAATAAATTCCAATAAATTTAGCAGTAATTTAGTTGACACAACTCGTAGAAATGAAATGAAAATTGCATCACATTTATAGAATTAATTTAAACAAACAAACAAATATTTAGTTTAGTTCTTTCATATATTATATATAAATTGAAGGAAAGTCTTGTATACTTATTTCGCACGTTTGCTACATTTATTTTAATTTAAAGAAATAAAAGCTGACTAATTAAGTTATGTGTTGCATTTATTTTACATATTTCACTTTTATTTGAATTTATTATTAAGCAATTTATAGAAGTTTACTTATTTTTCTTTTAGGCTGCATTTTGTTGTAAGTAATTTTAAGAAAGTGAACTTTAAACTAATTTACTTTGATATTGTATTTTATTTTAAGCAAACATAAGTTTACCAATTAAATTTGATGTTGCAATTTGTTTTATGCAATTAAAAGTAAGGCAAGTTGACTAATCTACTTTGAAAATGCAAATTTGAAAGGCTCTTGAGGTTAAGCGAGTGACTTTAACAAATTAATTAAAAACAAATGAAGAACTGCAGCAGCAGCGGCTGTCGATGGATGCACTTAACTGGTCAAGCGTCTCTTGAGCAACGTTTTTGGCATTCCACATATGTGTGTGTGTGTGTGTGTGTGTGTGTGCAATAAAATATTTAATTGGAATTATGTAAAGCTTCAAACTTCGAGTGTATTATTATGAATGTGTGCGCGTGTGTGTGAAAGTAATCTCGGTGAATCGCCACTCGTAAATTGTGCCACTTAAAGGACACTCACACACACACACAAACACACTTTTGTTGAGCTCGCTCGAGGATCAAGCTGTCAAAGATGAAGAACTATAATGATGGATTATACGTGGACTTTGCAACACTAAACAACTGAGTGTTGTGCGCGCGTGTGTGTGTGTGTGTGTGTGTGTGTGTGTGCTTTTAATGTATGTATTGGCTGGAGTTCAAGAGGACACTTGCCACAAGAAAATGGTTCAGTTGGCAAGCAATTGAGCTGCAACAACTTAATGAATTTCTAATCATCACATATGACAACTGCTCAACGTATGTGTATGTGTGTCGAAGTGGGTGTGTGTGTGTGTGTGTATGCTAATCTGGTGCCTGCAGCCGCATTGGCCACATGAAAACTTTACAAGCAGTTGCTAGTAACATTGACTTAGCTAATTTAAATCTCAGAGGCACCAACAGTTTACCTTAAACTCCCAGCGGAGGTGTGTGCCAGTGTGTGTGTGTGTGTGAGTGTGTGTGTGAGTCTGTGGTAAATAGTTTACATTTGACTATTTACCACACATTGAACAACAGTTGCATAACTAAACAATACAAAGCGACCGACTGCGGTCGCCCCTAAACTGACCAAAGCGGCGGGCGGCGCAAAGTACAAAGATCGAGGGGAGGGCGAAGGAAGAGTAATGGCAAAATGGGGTTCCAACTGTATGCAATTTTAAACAATGTCACACACACACACACACACATAGTCGAACACACTTACAGTCAAGTCAAGCAGTCAGCAGGCAACTAGAGAGATAGGCTACGTCCTGTGACACAAAACAGAAGCATGATTGGCAAAGCTAGCGAGCGAGCTACAGAAAGAGAGAGAGAGGAAGAGCAGTCGAGTGGCACTCCATTAAACCTATAAGTACACCTATTAATGGTCAAAAAGGAAACAGAGGCGGAGGAGAAGCGCCTCATGCAAACGGAGTAACTGAGCAGAGAATGCGAAATCAAAAGCACAATATTACACTTTATACTTTTGCAACATTACAAAATGGCCAAGAGACAATTACTAGTGAGAAACAGAGAGAGAGAGCGAAGATAGTGCGAGTGAGAAAGAGCTATACAAATATATATATACTCGTAATGTAACTCATCTTAAGCACATTAAGCGTTTTGGTCCCGGCCAAAGCGAGGACAGCAAACCCAATGATGATGACGACGATGATAATGATGATGGTGCCCATCATGGCGGCCACAAAAGCACAGCTACTGCGGTCTCACACAAGTGTGTGTGTGTGAGTGTGAGTGCTGAGTGTATGGATTAAAAGTCCATCAAAATGTACATAAAAGTCATTGACTTAACAGGCTCTCATGCTGCGTTTTCCAACGTTTTCACCTGTGCAAAATCTTGAGGCATCATTTGCTATTTGCATGCACACGTATCTATATCTCTTTCGCTCTCTCTCTCTCTCTCTGTATATGTATTATATGTGTATATATATGCATATATATATATACATATATACATGTGTGTGTCGACGTCTCCTTCTGCGGCCGCATCGGATGGCTGATTTCACATGCCGCACGACAACACTGCCGCTCGCGTGTGAAATTAAATTGTTTGTTGGTTCGCGGAAAATGAAAATAAAGTCCTTGCTTGTTGTTGCTGTCGCTGTTGCCGTTGCCCCAGCACAACATAGCGCAGCATAGCACAGCACAGCTTCAGCGCCCCAGTGACAGTGACAGCTTCCAGCCTCTGCCCTCGCCTCCCCCCTCGCATCTCCCACACCTTCTCTGGGGTGATGAAATGCCGCCGAGCGGCTGTCACCTGGTGGCTGCGGTCGCCGTTGTCGTCTCCAGCTTTCTCTTTTTTTCCTGTTTTTTTTTTTTTGGTTTCATTTTGGTTTCTCTTTTTTTTTGAGGGGTAGGGTGGGGTGGGGTTGTGCGATCAACAATTTGTCGCAAGTCGAGTTAGCGCACCTAGATTGACTTGCTTTTGCCGTCAACAACAACTGCGGTTAGCTTGACACAAATTTTGTGATTAAAACTCGCTTCAAATCTCTCGACTGTCACTTTTTGACAAATTCATTTGCTACTGATCGCCAAAGTTTTGAGCCAATTAGCTAGTTTTGTAATTTGACAATTGCAAGTTTCCCAGATTTAATTGTAAAATAACCGGCTACAGTAAAATTTATCAGAAAATATACTAAATTATCATACAGATAACTGCAACTAACTTAACTATAATTTGTTCAATAAAATCTTCAATCAATAAATGATAAACATTCCTCAACGCTTCAAACGCTTCTTCAAAATTCTTCAATCAATAAATGATAAACATTCCTCAACGCTTCAACCTATTCCAAAATGTAAATTATTTCATTCAAAACTTTGTCTTTTAATAATTTAAACACCTTATTAGGATAAACACAAAAGATACTTGTACAATGAAACCTTATTTAACTGTTAGTTCTTATCAAAACGCTTTGAAACAAAAAATGCTTCTATAAAAATCAATTAACTAGTTATTTATATACAACACATAGTTTGCACTTTAATTTTAATGTTTTTTTTTTAAACTTTAAAGCGAAACTACTGAATAAAAGCATACAACTAATAAGTCAACTTATTAAATAGCTTCCTATTACCTTTAAGATAACTTAAACCAAATTAAAGAATGAAATTCAATGAATAATCTATTAACTAAAACTTTAACTAAAGCTTTTGTATTTTATCAGAGTTTCTTGTTGAAAGAATACAAAAATGTAACAAAGTGGTCGCCACTTAAAAGTCAAGAAGAGAAAGAATTCATGAATAATAAGAGCAGATATTAAGCGTCATATTTCAAACTGCATTTTATGCAAAAAAAAAAAAAAAAAAGAACTGTGAATTAAAGAAATGAAACATTCGCTGAATTGGCCTTGAAACGCAGTCGTAATTACAAGAATAAACCTTGCTGCAAAATTGTTAGTTAAATATCATGTTTTGATATCAAGTACGCTTAGATAACCTCCAAACTAAGCTTGTCCTTGGCGTTGTTGTTGTTGCTGCTGTTGTTTTATTGAGGCTGCATGTAGAAGTTGAAAATTTTTTGGCCATATATCATTCTGGCGGCCATGAGAAGGACTTTTGTAATGAGTCGAGCATGATTTTGGTTGATTTTGTTTCATACAGTGTTGCTTTCTTTTTTTTTTTTTTTTTTTGGTTGTCTCACTTTTCCGTTCGTTTGTGTTGTGTGTGAAATTCCATTGAGATGCAAAGAACACACATAGATAGACAGATAGATAGATAGATAGATGGAGATGAAGATGGAATTGGAGAGATGGAGAGATGGAGAGAACTACACGCACATTGCTCGTAATGTGCCAGTCATTCAATTTGGCCAAGGACTCTTGCCGTTGGCACGGCAACTGGTTTAGCTTTTTGCTACTCCATAATAAAGTGTACAACAATTATGCTGTGGTTGTGCGTTATGTAATCCCCCCCACCCATCCCCACGCACCCTTCGCTGCGGTCACCGATTGTTTTTGTGTGTATGTGCTTTTGTCTTATATCGACGAGCACACACAGCGTACTTATTACGGCGCACGCATTCATCCATCACACACGCACACACGCACACACACGGGGCGTATACGCATTTTGCAAACATTTTACTTTAGTTTATTGGTAAATTTGGCCCTTCCGCTTTGCTCTTTCGAATTACCGCACGCTGCAGGGCGACAAAAAACCTCAACACTCAACAGCTTCGCATTGCGGCCACTTGAAGCGTGCTCCCGCGTCTCCCCTCTCTCTTCCCACCACCTCTTTCACCATTTCGCTTGCAGTGAAATCACGCCTAACAATGCCAAACCGCGAATAACGAACGCTTCCCCCGCCCATCTCGATTTTTAGGCATTCCCCCCGCTCTGACCAAAAACAGTAACCTCAACCTCCCCCTCCCCCATTTGAAAACACTCTGGGCATAAATAGAAAATGTGAAAATGTATTCACAGCGCATGAAACATATTCAATGGCGAAAATAACTGCAATTGCATCTGTAACATGTGTGGCATCTGTGGCATGAATGTGTGAGTGCATAGATACATACATACAGACATACATATAGTACATATATGTATGTTCGAGTGAAGTGTCTGTCTGTTTCATGCATGCATAGCAAAAGCTCGCGGATATTTCCATTCGCTTTGATTCTAATTTGCGAGGGTTTAACTGCAACTTCCAAATTGAAACAATGAGAAGCCAAAAAAACACTAACGAAGGCACCGATTGTTTCTCTGCTTGGGGAATTTTTAATCCCCCTTTGGCCAAAAGATTGCCACAGCTCTTACCCTCCCCCTAGCACCTGCCACCAACATACTGTCCCTGGGGCATGCTGTTAACCAACGACATTGTTACACATCATCTATGTGTGTGTGTGTGTGTGGGTGGGTTCAACGCAATTAATTCGTAAAACTATCAAATTACTTAAGGTAAGCAAAAATCAAACTAATTGCAGTTGATTTGCTTCTTAAATACTATCAAAAATACACAAAAGTAAATTTACAATGTTAGAGAATTGCCAATTTCGGCATGAATTGGTAAAACTCTTTAATAACTATTATGTTTTACAATTACAGACAGAAACAAAATCTAGTTTGAAAGTTACATTGCAAATCTTGATTAAATAAAAATCTTGAAATAAGATTTTTTGTTAAAAAAATCTAAAATCTAGTTTTGCATGAAAAATTTACATGTTATGATAAAATTATTGTTTCAAGAATGTTTTATTATAGATTGATAAGATTTCAAATCTTGATTTAAAAACTTTTCGATGTTATGCTTAATATGGAAAATGTTTTAATTAATTAAAAACTAATATTAGAAAAATACTTCATATTATACGCTTAATATAAAGAATGACATTGTGAGGAACTTAAAAAAAATCTCATAAAGAAACTTGACTTTTGGTTTGATTTTAATTCACTTTTCAAACTGTTCATATAACAATCGATTATAAATTGACTAAATTGAAAAATGCAATACTTTTTGTTAGGTTTCGTTGCGACTAAATAAATTGCATTTGTTGCATTTCACAAATCATTTGAAATATATTTATTCTTTTCGTATTTGTATATTCTTTTTAGTTATTGGAACTTTTTGATTTGATGCAATCAATTACGTTTGCTTAATCTATTTGTTCCGGCTCTATAAATTTGTTTTTAATTATATTATTTTATTTATTTTACGTTTTTGCCGCTACTTCATTTAGTGCATTTATTTTAATTAATTTTCGTATTCGATGTATTTAATTGATTGAATGCAAAATAAGTACAAATATTTCTCAAATTTTGTTTGTTTGCAAAAAAATCATATACAAATTTATTTGGTGTATTTGCCACATTTTGTTGCAGCTGCGTGCGAGAGAAGTAGGAAGAGGCAAAGAAGTATGTACATAGCTAATCCAATTGGAGTCTCTGTCATTAACAACGACGTGGCCGGAGTCGACAAAACTCGCATTTCGACATTTATGAATTATTGGAAAATTCGGTAAATGGAAAACGTTTTGGGGCGAAAGTGCGAAAGAGAAAGCACAACATTTGGGCATTGTTCTTGCGTAATGCCCGTCGTCAACTAATTTCGAGGAGCTTAACTTCAATACTCTCCTCTCTCTCTCTCTTCACTCTCCACACTCTGCTTCTACTCTGCACAAGAGCAGCAGCTGTGTCTCCTTTCATAACATAACTGTGGCGAATGAACCACAGAACTTTTGTTTAATAGACCCAATCACAAATGTTAACCCCTCTGTGCCCGCGGCGCTCGCTCACTCAGCTGTGTCTTCTCATGTGAGCCTTCTCTCGACTTGCACACACACAAACACACACACACACATAGCCTACACTTATCTCAAGTTTCATTCAATTATTGTTAAGCACCTCAAGTTTTCTTAGCCACACACCGCAATACGCCCACATGGACCACGCCCTTTGCCACCCCTTAACCCCAACACAGCATCTGCCAGCCAGCCAAAAACGAGGCCACTTTCTGCAACAACAACAACACTATAGGGTGTTGTAGGGTCTTCGCAACTATACGACACCCTATTTAGCACTAATGGAAATAATATAAATATATTAAACGAAATAGTTCATTCTTAATATACTTTGAGTAGCTAAGTATATTTGAGTAAATAAGGCATTTCTTTTTGTGGTTCTCAGAAATTACTAAAGAACAATCCTCAGTGTTATGTATTAGTCGTTGATCCTATGATTTGTAAGCAAGAGTTATTAAATTATATAAATACAAGTTGCAAATATTAAGTGTTTATCTTCAGCAAAACTTAATCAATCAAATATGCTGTTTATAAACTTGCATGTCTATAATATATAGTATTATATAATAATAGAAATAATATAATATATAGAACTAATATCTACATATAATATATAAAACTAAAGTTTAGCAGAGCACACCCTTGTACTCGAATGAGTACCGGGTATAGCAAGAACAACACAAAGAGTTGGCAACAAGCGAGGTAAAAGCACAACACACCAATTGCTCTGTTGTTGTTGTTGTTGCTCCAGTTTGTTGTTGTGGTTGTTCAACTTGTTGATGTTGTTGTTGTTGCTATTGTTGTGGCTGCTGTGCTCATTGCGGTTGTTGTTGTTGTTGTTGTTGTTGGCGTTGTTGGCGTTGCTGCTGTCTGTTTGGTTCTCTGCAGTTTGACAAAAATGTTGGCGCACAATTTTCATGTTGGCCAAATGACGCGCCAATGTCTACACGCTCGACCAGACCAACACACAAACACACACATGGGCACACACATGCACACACACACACCTTCATACATTTGTTGTTTTGAGGCCCAGACGTCATGGTGTGCGACTCCCATGGCGCGTCCCGACGAGCTCCTGCGGCCTGACACCAATACTAATGCGTGCGATTAACATTCGCAATGCTTTTCGGCCACGGCCGCCACTGCACACCCCTGAAAGGGAGGGATCAGCTAGTTGGAGGCTTGTGTAATGGAGAAGCACAGAAGTTGAGGTTACTACAGAAGTGACGAGAGCGATGAGAGAGAGAAAGCTCAGGCAGCTGTGAAAGGCAAGGCAGAGGAGCCAGTGAGGGGAGCAGTTACTAGGGCAGTAATAGCAGCGACAGCAGCAAGAAGAGCCGCAGTAATAGAGGCAGCAGCTAGGGCAGCGGCAACAGTAGCTCAAAGCAGCAGCCGCTGAGGCAAAGCAACTGCAGAAATAGGCATAGCCTCAGTCATAGGCAGCAGCAGCAGCAGCAATGGCCAGAGGAAAAGGCAGGCGTAAAGAAGCGAGGAATTCCTATGGAACTGAGGCAACGAGTTGGAACAGCTGAAGCCGCAAACGTAAAATGAGCTCGAGGTGGAAGTGGAAACGGCCATAGGCAAGCCAATGGAAAAAGAAATGGCAACGAGGCTGCTGCTGCTGCTGCTGCTGCTGCTGATGATGATGATGATAAAGAGAGAGCAAAGTGGGGCGAAAGAGAAGAAGGGGAATAATACAGAGAGCGAGCTAAAGGGCAGAGCAATGAGCATGGACACACGTCGTCTGGCTACACGTACGGAACACGGTTAGGACACGGTCAGAAACAGACCAAAGCACATACCTATAATGTAAGCCGCATGTTCACACACACACACACACACACACATACACTCGCACTCACACTCGCACACATTGCATATGTTGTTATAAGTTTGCCAGCAAAAATGTGCGATAAACTACTTGGCACTTGGCAGGCGGCTCAGCCAAAAACGAGAGTAGAGGATTATGTGTGGCGGATAGAAGGATAGAAAAGGGGGGTCAAAGGTCGCCATTGCCATCGCCCACGACACGACCGAAATGGCGGCATGTCTCCTCACAGGCTGCGCCACAAATCAGGGCTGCAAAACCACATGCAGCGAACAGTAAAGCCAAAAAAAAGAAAAGAAAATGCTAAAAAGAATAACAGCAAGGCTAACTTACAAAAGTGTTCGACGTGAGAAGAACTTTTAATGCAAAAAAGTCGAAGAAATCGAAGGAAAACGCATAAAAAAAACACAGATCAAAAAGATCACAAAACTGTTAAGTGGTGTAAACTTTAGAAACAATTATGAGCAGGTAAAACAATAAAAAAAAACCAGAACGAAGTGTAAAAAACTTCAGCACAATTCCATTATCGACTAGACAACGCATTAAAAAAAGGCAGCAAACTTTTTGATCGGTAATATTTTTAAACATTAACCAAACATCAAACTTATTGAAATGACCTAAATATATACATATATAATTATTAAATTGAATATTAAAGATTTTAGTGCTACGAATGTAAAAATAGTAATGAAGATAACGTAGTACAAAATCTTTAATGATTATAAAAAGATGCATTGAACACTTTAAATGGGAAAATCTTAAGGATTTGAAGAATATTTAATGAATATTTCAAAAGTCAAATACTTTAATGAAAACTAAAGCAAAAGACTGACCAAAATAACTAAAATAAATAAAAATAATAGTTGCAGAGCGAATTCAATTTAGTTTTACACATGTTACAAAGTATTTAAACAGCTGTTGCCTTTGTGCAAACATTTCAAGCTCAAGTTCGTTGCGAACTAGTTCAACTTTATTGCATAACACGCTGGCAGCCCTAAAAGGCCGACACGTAATTCGCATAACTTCACTACACTTTACGCCTATTTCACATAAAACTCTCCACTCAAAAAAAAGACGGAAAAAAACAAGAAAACGAAAGCAAAGCCAAAAAGGGGTATCAGAAGCCAACGTGCTGATGTAGGTATCCCAAAAGCAGCAGCTGTGTGTGTGAGTGAGTGTTGGTGTGTGAGTGTTGGTGTGTGGGCATAACGTACGTTGGGCGCCAGAGTGTCAGCTCTCCTTGGGAGTGAAGTTTATTTTCAGTGCGGTTTGATTTTATGCAAATGATTTTGCGACGAGTCGACATGTAAAACGGGGCAGCACAATCCAAAGAATGTCTGTCGAACGCCAAACAACTTGCTACAACTTTCATTCAAATCAATTCGTACTTTGCCAAACTGACACAACTTCATACACCCGATAAAGGGAAAGAGGATAGATGGAGGCTAAAAAAAAACAGCAAAGTTGGCGAGCAAAATGCGAGAAAAGGCGCCGTTTTTGCAATTTGTGCGCGACGCTTGTCAAAAAACATTGCCAGCAACATGGAAAACAGCAGCAGCGACAGCAACACTAGCAACACTAACAACAACAACAACAACAACAACAACAACTAGCAACAACTGGCAGCAACAACAACATCCAGAGCAAAGACAATGACGAGCAGCATGTAAATGGCAAATGGTCGTCGTTTTGGGGAAACAAGAGCCACACATAGACAGTGCAGGATATGCAAATAGTCAAAGGACATTCGGCATTCGACGACGCACTTGACCTTCCCGTTGACAGCCGCGAACTTTGACCTTTTACAAAACGAACGATACACACAAACACACATAAATAACACTTACATAATGTGCGCACTGTGCGCACAATAAATATGAAAAGCGAAATGTATAATTTGCATTTCATTTCAATTCATTGCGAAATTAAATTGTCTGCCTTGACTGCACTTCAAATAACAACCAAAATGAAAGAAAGAAAAAAAACTACTCGACTCGCTGCATAAGTAGCAATTTTTCAGCAATTTGCAACAAATAAACAATTTTCATACTTTGCATAACTAACTAATTTCAGATGCTGTTAATGCTACTCACACCTCAAGAATTTCAATTAATTACGTGTAATTTCATAGCAATGATTGAACACTAAAGCGAAAATTAGGATAATCAAAATTTAACAAATTCTTAAAGAACTTTTACGAACAGTTGAAAAATATATGAAGAAGATAAATTAAAAAAAAAAGGTTGAAATCTACAGTCGATTGTGCTCAACTATGGGATACCCTCTACCCATTTAGAATAAAAGCAAAATTTATAAAATTGATATTACGCAAAAAATTAAGAATTAAGTATCTAGTAATAAATTCAAAATATACCAAACTTTACAAAATATACCAGATTATCAACCAAGCAAATAAGACCCGTAGGAAGTAAGAATATTTCTTTAACAACTTAGACATTTTTTATCTATGTTAATCGCAACCAAATTTTCAGGAATCATAAATACTATAATTATTGTAGTAATATTATTGTATAATATTCTGAAAATATACCGAATTGATATACCACAAAAATACTAAAAATATGTTAAATTATATATTTGGTATATTGACATAGCATTACATTTAAAAAATACCACACAGTCCAAAATATACCAGATTGTCAACCAAAGCAACGAAGATCCGTAGTAAGTAGACTTTTTTCGCATACGAAGGGATTTCTTAAATACCTTCTGGCCGTGAGATGCCTTCTTCTGCCTGTTACAAAGTTAATATATGGGTAACGGGTATAAACAAAAAATATTAAGTTAAATTTAATAAGCACAAAGCACAAACTAACACAATTACTACGAAATGTTTTGTTTTTTTGTGTGTTTTTTTTTTAATGTAGAAATTGTTTTACAAAATGAAATTTCGTTGCATATTAATTGGCATAATGGCAAAACACAGTTTGCTTGCAACTTCAGACATAGTCAGCTAATAAGCACATAGTTCATATAATAGTACAATTAAAACTTTGTCAATATAAATTGTAAGTTTTGTTGCTAGACTTGTGTCAAGCACTGTAGCTGATGGTTGCTGTGCTAAATGTAAATGTTGTTGGTCTGCATGCTACGTGTGGCGTGTTTATATGAAGGTTAAAAATGCATAAACTTTTCGAGAACCCTCAACACATACAATAGATAGAGACAGTTTCACCGAGAGTGAGAGAAGATTTTTACAAAGAGAAAAAGAGAGAGAGAGAGAGAGAGAGAGAGGAGCGATGTCAGCGATACGAAGCACGTTTTTGCTTAGTTATTAATATTTAAACTTGAAATTTAAATGCAATGCATGAAACGCAAATGATCGAAGCAAGGACAACAACAACAACGGCCACCACAGAAAAGTGAAATTACAATTTCTGCTTTATCTCCAACTGTCTCACATTCCCCCTCTCACTCACACTCACACTCACACTCACACTCTGTGCTGTGTCTATCTCTATGTGCCTTTGTTTTTTATGCTCTCTATAAATAGTTTTTTGCCTTGTCCAACCTGTGTGTGTGTGTGTATGTGTTTGCCCCTCTCTCTCTCTCTCTCTGTGTTTGTTTGCTGTGGAGCCTTGTTGTTGTTTCAGCAATATATTAAAATTCAATTTAATACAATTTCAATTGTTGGTGCGTGCGTTTCCGATAGCTGACAAGCGGCAGAGAAAGCCAGTGAGTACAACGGGGAAACAGCGATCAGTGATGGCAATTTAACTAAAGACAAAATAAAGCTAAAAATTCCATAGCAGGAAATAAACGTATTACGAATAGATAAAAAAAAATCAGCTGCCTTTGCGACGATTATCATAGAAATATAAATCTGAAAATTTCATCAATCGTGGAAAGAGCGAATAAATCAATTTTTTAAGATCAGTTAAAATTTTCCTAAAGAAAAAAAGAAAAACAAAATGCAAATCGGGTGAATTTTAAATTACGAAAAATTAGATGAGTTTAATAAAACGTATAAAGTAACTCATGTTATTTAGGTCTGAACTGAATTAAATTGTAGTATGCTGACAAAATTTTAAACAATATACATAGTAAATAATAAATTTAATAATAAATAATAATAATATATAATACTAACACTATACAAGACTCCTTTATTGCTAAACTGCTGGACAAGAAACCTTAAAAAAAAATATAGAAAAAGATGTCAAATATCGAAAAATTCCTATTATTGTTATTATTATAACAACATCGTTGAAAGTTTTGAACGCTATTCTGAGAAACATTTCAATCAATCGACTTTTCGTAATTTAAATAAATTAAATTCAACAACAGTGATTTCTTCGTGAACATTGCTTTCACATTTCAGCTGTGTGCATCAATAATCAATCCACGTTAGTATAAAACATATTTAAAACATAAAAAACACAATCTCCACATCAAAGACTTGAATTATTTAATAATTAATTAATCAGAAAGAGGTTTTGCGATATGCTAATAAATCTGCCGCACAGCTTGCAAATTTTTTCTGCAATCGAAGCCAAACAAAAAAGAGCCAGAAAAAAGCGAAATTGCCAACACTCTAACAGAGAGATAGCCAAGGAACGATTTCAACAAAATGGCAAAAGGTGTTGATATATCAGAGTGTGTCTGTTTGTGTGTCCGTCTCTCACTCTCTGCGTCTGTGTGAGTGTGTGTGTGTGTAGAGTGTAGAGTGTGCTTGTGTTTTTTGCTGCGCTTTGTATGCAAAGCGTGCGAGTTGCTGCTGTTGCTGCCGATGTTGCTGTTGCTGTTCCTGTTGCTATTGCTGTTGTTGTTCTTGTTGTTGTCGTTGTTGTTGCTACTGTTGCCATTGTCGTTATTTATGCAACGCTGGCGTCCCTTGACTGATATTTGCATGCAGCGCGCTGCCAGCGACAACTTTTGTGGCAGTTGCTATTGTTGGCAGCAGTCGCTTAATGATGAGCCCGAAAAACCTGAGCCCTACTCTACAAGAGTCGAGGTCATTTTATGTCATGTCAATTGCTGCTGCTGTTGTCAGTATTGTTGCTGCTGTCGTTTCTGTTGCTGCTGTCGTTGCTGTTGCTGCTGCTTGTTGCAATTTGCATTTCATTTTGGCCTTTGTCGTGCGAAATGTCATTAAATTAAAGGCCAGCCCCAAAAATCAAAAATCTACAAAATCTAGACGATAAACAAAATGGCAGGCTGTCGTTGCTCTTGCTGTTGCTGTTGCTGTGGTGGCACGGTGGCAACAAAATTGCAAAATGCTGCGAAATCATAGATAAAAAGGGGCCAGCAAAGACCAACATCAGCATAACTTTTGCACTTTTGTGCAAAGCCCTGTAATTCACATGCTTCAATTTTTGAGTAGAGATTGAATATAAGTGTCTGTGTTAAGTGTGTGCGTATGTGTGTGTGTGACTCTGTGTTGAGTGTGTATGTGTGGGCGTGTTGACCACAGACAAAAAAGTGGCAAATTCAAAGCACATCTTAAAACAATTCGCCTTTTGCGAGTATTTAATAATATTTTCCAAAAACTATTACACAGTCAAGAGCCTTATGAGCTTAGACATGCTTATGAATACTCACATACACACACACACACACACAAACTCACTCCCACACACACACACTCAACACTCGGTACATAAAGAACAACACCATAAAGGGTTTATTTGCAGCATTCAAAGAATTTTAGAATATGCCACGACAATTGCAAAATGGGAAATGCAAACAGCAAACTGAAGACTGAAACATTGAAAACGCAAAACGAAGCAAAAGTAAATTCAACTATTGTTCAATTAAAATGCAATCAAATAAAGGAAAACATATTTTGTGCACAAAATGCATTTATTGCCATGTAGTCAAGTGATAATTGGGTTTGCACAACAACCACAATAAAATCAAATACAAATGCAACACATAAGTATCATTATAAATCGCCGGTTGACCGAATACTCGTACAACAAAAACTTACATATTTTCGATGCTTTTAACACTTATGTTATTGCCGCTTCTTTGATATTTTTGCCTTTTTGACAGATGGATTTGCAATACCTTAGATTAGATTATAAGTGCTCGAATTGATGGGGTAGTTCAATTTAATGAGAGCGAAAACTACTCTTGAAGCCCTTTGAAACTAAATTGTTTAACTATTTTCCTTTTTTTCATTAATTCTAGTTCACGTTTGTCAAAAATTAATATTTTTATAATTACTTCCCCATGTTGCCCATTTTTTATGCTGTTATTCATTATATTTTTGAATCATTTATTGAGCGTTGACTTTTTTTTAATATAAATAATAATTCTCCAACTATGTAATTACTTTAAGAAACAAAAACAAAATTCTTGAATTTCAAATCGATTTTTTAATCTCAACAATAAGAATCTCATTTCGAAATTTTTTGAAGATTGCAAAGTTTTTAAATCAAAATTAAGAATCTTCTCTTCAATCTAGAAAAAAAATATTCTTGAAAGAAGATTTAAATCTTAAAATACGATGTTTTCAATTTTAAATTGCAAATGTTGCATACAAGTTTTGATTTAACATTTTTGAACCTAAAAATCTTATAAAAAAAAAAATTTTGAAGCTATTTAAGAAAACTTTTCTATGGATAAAAGCGCCCACTTACTATGAGTCTTAGTTGATTTGCCTGACAATCTAGAATATTGAATATAGTCCTATATCAATATACCAATATTTTTCATATTTTTATGGTATATTCATGTGGAATATTTTATGAATGGGTAGCGGGTATCTCACAGTCGAAGACACTTAACTGTAGCTTTCATACTTGTTATTTTTACATAAGCTCAAATAAAATGCGACCAACAAATGCAGAAAAACTAGCATTTATTCCTTTTGCTGACATCACACAAGCAAGCATTAATGTCCTTGTGCATTAATTATTAATAATCAAAGGGTATTTTTTTCAATGCAAAAGTCACAAATGCTGGGGATGAATCAAATCAAAGCGTTTTGCAATTTTTGCTGTAATTCGACTTTCATAATTCTAAGGAAATTACTGCAGTTGCAGCTTTTGCATATGGAAGTTGATTCTTTGTGGCCAGAGATGCAAATCTCTCTTGCTCTCTTTGTCGTGTGTGTGTGTGTGTGTTGCTTTCTCTGTCTGAGGGCTTTGGAAAAGGTCTTGATGTGTGGGAAGTCAGTGTCAGCATATGGTAATTAGTATGGACTCACACACATTGTTGCTTGTCTCAGCTTCTTTCGCCTCGATTGGCATGTTCTCTCTCTCTCTCTCTCACTCTGTCTCTATCTCTCCTTCCATATATCTATATTGCTCTTTCAGCTGTCGGTCTTGCTGTCTAGCTCACTATGTCGGAAGCTGCCAATCAAAGTTCATTTTGTTGCCACAAGAGGTGCATTTAAAGTAGACCAAGGTGTGTGTATAGATGCGGCTCAGCCATGTGGCATGTAGCTTGTGGAATGTGGCATGTGGCATGTGGCATGTGGCACTCATGCTGCAATTAGTTCGTATTGCGGCACCAATCAAATGCGGCAACTGCCACACTGGGTCAAGCCGGGGCAAATGCGCAATTTTAAAATTGCAACACACAATTTTTGCGGCAATATTCACACTTTAACAGCTCACTGAAAGAGACGGAGTTAGAGTGAGACCGAAAGAGAGAAAAAGAAAGATATAGAGAGAGGAAAAGACTGAGAGATAACCACATGAATGAACAGCAGCAGCAGCAGCAGCAACAAGAACAACAATCAAGTTGCCTCAAAATGAATAAGGCACAGTCAAGCAGTCAAGCAGAGGAAAAGTTAGAGCAAGGGGGTCAAGGGTCACAGCCTGTCCTCTCATCAACATCGTCGTCGTCGTCGTCGTTATTTCTCTGTGTCTTTCTCTGTTGCTCTTCAACGCTCATGATCGTAATTTACTATTCACAAAATATTCAAAACTACTGCACAAGTGACACTCAAATGTCTTTTCGCAGTCCCAGTCACAGACGCCCATTTATCCCCTCTCTCTCTCTCTCTCTCTCTCTCTCTCTCTCTCTCTCTCTCTCTCTCTCTCTCTCTCTCTCTCTCTCGGTCTCTCTCTGTCCTCACTCCCCACTGTCAGCTCTCCAACTGAGCATCATCATCATCATCATCATTATTATCAGCAGCAGCAGCAGCATCGTCTGGCAAGCGCCAAAAGTGTTTTGTTGTGCTGTGTTCAGTATTTTGTATTTTGTGCTTTGTTTTGTTTGCTCTTTTTTGTTTTTGTCGTTGTTGTTGTTGTTGATGTTGTTGTTGTTGTTGTTGTCAGCCTGTTGAGAGGGTATGACAATTTTAACAAGCAGCTTGTGGTCGACGACGACGTCGAATCCGTTTAACAACAAACATTTTGACAGCCTTTTTGATGCGCATTCCATTTCACAATTACTTGCAATTATTTGATAACACACGAGTTTTTAGAAAGCAATCAGAAAAGAGCTTTAAAAATACATTGAAAAACTCTTCAAATCTTTAAGATTTTTGAGTCCATCTCTAAGAAAATTAAAATTAAAATTATAATATTTAAGGCTTCTGATTAAAAGTATTTCATAAAAATATTTTCAAATAATATGCTAATCAATTATATCAATTATTTTGAAAATCTTTTGAGATTCTCGAAAGAACATGAAAGCTGACATTATTATAAAACAAACTTTCGAAGGTATTTGATTTGACTAAGGAATAAATATCTGTAAAAGACAAGTAAAACATCTTGTGAAGCTTGTGAATCTTCTTGAATCTTTTTAGCTAATACAAAACCACATTAAAATTACAATTAATAATAATTAAACTTTGCAAGATAGTTGGCATGATTTTAATCATTTTGTGCCATTTAACAAATAACAAAAAAAAAAGATAAAACTTTCAATACTCATGTGACTTTTGAGTGCATTTCAAAGTACATTAGGATAAATATTCTATTGCAACATTTTTGCTTGACATTTGGTAAAAGGCCACTCAAAATAAATCATTATTTATGGAGAAAAATATTAAAGACAATATATAATCATTATTCTACATTCATCAATCATTTCGAAACTAATTTCACATTAATGTGTACATGATTCTGGTAATATATTTTTTACATATTGAGCACTTCCTTTTCCTTCTTAAAATTTGTATTGTTTTGTTAGTGGAATGCATTTAAAATCATTTACTTTTCTATTACTATTTTCACATTTATATGCACATAATTTTAAGCAAAGCTTTAATTTAAGAATTTCACATTGATATGCAGAGAGTTATAGTAAATGTTGAAAAGTTGGCTGCAGTTTGATTGATATGAAATCACATTAAAGCTTGGCAGCTCCGAAATGAGTTTATCTCTTAGATTACAAAACTGCATTTAATCATCGCTTTAGCGCATAAACTAATTAAATATTCGCTGCTAATGTTTGCAATTTGCACAAGCTTTAAAAGCTTCTCCAACCTCAACTTCAGCTGCCAACTTGCGCCACATCAACAAAGTTGACTTTTCTTATAATGTTGCATGGCCGATTCCCCAAGACAGTCGCTGCAGCTAACGACAGACAAAGCTTAATTAGTTGACTTTTCTATTAAATGCTCGCACATCCTCTCTCTCTCCCTCTCTCTCTCTTTCGTTGCTCTTCATGCAAGACACTTCCGCCATCAAATTTCTGAAGTAAAAACAAAAGTTTTTTGTTGGCCAAAAGTTGCAGTGAAAAGCGCATTCAAATGTCGTTTACATTTAACTACAGCCTCTCTCTCTCTCTTTTATCTCTCTTGCTCTGCCTCTCTCTCTCTTACTCTCTCTTTCTCTCTCTCACTTATTGCTTGGGCTTTTGTTGCTACTGCTGTGTGGCCGTGTGGCTGTTGCACTTTATGGTCTTTATGGTGGCCTTGTTGACCCCGTCTCCATTCAGCAGCGTTTGTGCAGCGTTCGCTTGTTGTATTGTCGACCGACTGCTGCATGATTTAAGTGAAAATAGTTTTGGCCAAAAGCCGGAACAGTTCTTAAAGCATACCACACACACATGGTCACACATTTTTGAAGCGCACTCAAAGTGGACAGTCCACAAAATTGTGTTAGCAGATAAGTGAAAGGAGTTTGTTTCACTTTTGCAATGAGTTAAATGTATCACCCACAAAAGCAAAGACCAGAGAGATGCGCAGCATGGTATATAGTACATATCTCAGATACGCTCTGCATATTCACTTATGGTTGCTCAAAACATTTCAAAATCTGACCACCTTTGTATACCCTAACAATTGTATGCCCATCAATGGCTTTGTTTAGTGTGCCAGGTTTTTAGCTATACTACAGAAATTAAGAAAAAGTTAATGCAAAAATACACTATTTTATATAATATACAATATATACAAAAAATAAATGTATAAAACGAAAAATATAAATTCATCCAACAAAATGTTCAAAATTTAATATTAGTTTAGGCAAACGTAGTTCTTCAAAAACAAACTTTCAAAATAATAATGCTTAAAATGTATTTAAAGCAAAATTATTATTACTGAAATATTTTTACATACTTCGTCTCAGATACAAATTTGCTTTATTTCTTTATTAATCTTTTCGTACCAACGTTTCTTATAATAATGGTTTATTTAGTTTCTTTTTTTATCATTCTGACTTTTTAAGTTTAGTCTGTATTTTAACACTGATAAAACAACGTTTCAATATCATCATAATAGTTATATTTATTTTTGTGTGACCTTAACGGTTTTTTTATATTCTAAATGCTTTAAAGTTTAAAGTCTATTATCGAAATCGTATATTCTGTTTTTAATATTGTTTTGCTATACTTCAATCTGTTTAAGTTGTTTGCCTATACTTTTTAATCCTTTTGATTGTATCGAAAGTTTTGGTTTAAACAATATACAAGATACAAAACTATATTTTTAAGATACTACTAAGGTAAATATTCTTTACAGCAATTAATGTACTTAGAAAAAAACTAGGTGGCAAGCTCTCGTTGATACATGTTTATCACTTCTAATTTTTCAACAATAATCTTTATTAATTTATTCTATATATAAATGGAACAAATATTCAAAAACCAAATTGTTTATATTTCGAATTTTTTTTTAATTTAAAAGTATACGTCGTAGTAAGTAATGGGATAGCGCATTTGTTCGTCGGCTTTGCACACGTGTTGGCTTTGAAAATATTTTAGAAATGACTTGTTGTCTGGTCTAATACGCAGCTAAGGGTCAGCAAATGATCAACTTTATGATGTTAGAGCCACGTACAACGTAACCTAGGTAAAAGAGGCGCATGAGGCTGTGTGGCAGGCAGTATGTGTGGCATGCAACAACCAACCACCAGCTGGACAACAACATCATTCAAATGGCTTTCAAATGCTATGCAATGTCGAGAGACTGCGAGGCGAAACTTTGATTGAAATGGAGCAGAGACAGAGTGCGACAAGCAGCATCGGAAGACGACGCTGAAGAGGAAGAAGAGGAAGAAGAGAAACGGGCACAATTTCAGAGGCCAGAGATAATCAGCTTTAGGTTGTAAACAACTCAAAAGCGTTGGCATCGAACGAGTGCGCTCAAGTTTTTTGGCAATCCATCGAGCTAAAAACAGCTGGTGAAATAGCCAGAGCAGTAGAGTGAGAGAAAAGCTTTAGTTTTTGATGAGAGAGAGAGAGAGAGAAAAGAGGAGCATTTGCTTGCCGCACGTATTGTGCAGTAAATACACGTGCAACACTCACACACACACACACACACACACACAACAACTTGCAGCGCCATAAAAACTCAGCTAAACTAAAAAAATAAAAGTGAAAAAATATAAAAAATGCGAGCGAGACAAACAGAGGGCACACAGCGTGGGAGGGGAGGGGCAACAGGGGGAAGAAGACAAGAGCAAAGCGAGCAGATGAAAGCAATTACAAATGCAAACTACAAGCAACAGCTGTAAGTGCTGCAGATGAGAGAGCGAACGAGAGGAAGAGGGAGAGGGAGAGGGAAGGGAAGTGGGCAATCATCAGGCACAGCTGCCACAACTCCCCACTTGCCCCCGCCTACGAATTGTGCTGCCACTAGGGCATGCATATGTTTATGATGCCTCGCTAATAAAAAATGTTTTTACGACTTGCGCTTCAAATCTGCCAAGCAGCTTTCTCCCTTCGCCCCCTATCTCCTATTCCCCTCTCTCTCTCTCTCTCTCTCTCTCTCTCTCTTTATCACTCTCTTCCTCTCTCACTCACTCCACACTACACACAGTCACATTAGAAATGGCTCAGTTTATGGCATACTCCTAATGGCATTCAATTCGCAGCAGCGACGCGGCGTATACTTGATATTTGTTGTGTGACTGCAAAATAGAGAGAGTGAGAGCGGGAGAGCGAGCGGAACATCGAGCACAATGCACAAGCCGAGCTACTTATCAAAATGTGGCATGTTGCAGCAAGAAGTTCGTACCACAACACCTACACCTGCATCATCAGCGTTGAGTTAATTCCCCCAACAGCTCTGTCGGCCATAAAGTGCAAGGATACGTAATGCAATATTTAGCGTCCTTTGAGCGCGCTTCGAGTTAAGTGACAAAAAAAAAGAGGGAAGCAAATATATATAGCAAAAACCAGCAGCAGGCAAAGCATCAACAGCTAAGCGACTGCCAACTTGCAACCAGCGAGTGGCACAAGTGGCAACTTGGGTTTGGGCAATGGCATTCACATCTCCATCTCCAACAGCCAACTCCTTAAGCTTTACTGCGCAACAACGACGACGACGTCGACGACGATGGCTCGACGCATATCAAGTTGCAACTTGCAACAAATATTAAATCAGTAAAATGTCCTTTAGGGCGCACTCAAATGTAATTGTTGTTGCTGTTGTTGTTGTTGGTGTTGTTGCTGTTGTTGTTGCTCTTGCTTTTTCATCTTCAGTTACGGAACGCGTCAAAATTGCTGCCTGCCCGCGAGTGTTTATGACGCCTCACGTCGACTGCTGCCTCATCTTCTGCCACACTTGCAACTGTCTTCTCTCTCTGTCTCTCTTCCCACTCTCTCTCTCTCTCTCTCTCTCCGTCTCTATCAGTATCTCTTTCAATCGCATAGAGCACGCACAGTGCCACAAATCATGCGTCGCATCACAACAACGACAGTCTCTGGGCTATGTTGATTATGAAATTTGATAAGTGCACTGACGCAACTTTGTTAAGCGCAATAACAGTTAAATGACATTGCATAACCGAATCAATTTCGTAGCACACAGCAACAGCAACATCAACAGCAACAGCAACGCTGCTCAGTTGGAAATGCCATCAGTAATGCATGATTTAAGTGCTTATTAAGCACATTACGCAAGACTGAACAAAAAGCAATACACAAGCCATTTTATAACCATTCCATAACTGACACGTCTGATATTGAAACTGTTCACAACTCAATCGCAAAATATATATTCGATATATATTATATATATTCAAAATTCCTAAATACAAAACAAAAACTTTGTATCAATACAATTAATAGCCGATTGTTCACGGTTTTATAAGTGAGTTTAACGCAATACAGTTAAAATTTGCCATTACTCAATGAATAATGTGTAAAACGAAAACTCAGAACATAATAGAATTTATAACCGTTTCGTCACCGATTCGTTATCGTTTTTTAAAAGCTATACAATCATAACTTTTAGAGGTTACAATAATGAATAACCGTTTCATAGCCGATTCGCTATCGTTTCTTGAAAGATATAAACAAAAAACACTACTGTGGGAATATACCTTCAATGAAAAGCGCTTAAATATAAAATTCGGAGCTTAACATAAATCATAACCGATTCATAACTTGTACATAACCGTTTCATTTATATTTTAGATTGAAATCACTTACCAATAATTGGAGTCAAAATAATATGCACAATTTGCAATCTGCAAGAAAAAAAGGAAAATATAAGAAAATTATTGACTGAATGGATAACCGTGTCATAACCGGTTAATAACCGTTTCGTAACGGATTGAACAATTGTGTTTCTCAATAATTTAAGCCCAACTTTCAAACAACCGTCATATAAATAAATGTATATCTGTTTCATAACCAGTTTCATACCCGAACTTTTGTGTTCTTCAGCACTTAAAATCCAAATTTTAAACAGCAGTCATATAAATACTATAAATCTTTAACCGTTTCATAATAGTTTCAACTATTGTGCTTCACAGCAAATTAAAATACAAATTCTTAACAACAGTCGTATAACTAATGAGCGGCAGCAAAAACAGCACAGATCAATGGCACAAAGCTAATAAACTTGCCCCACTGTGCAAGGTTCACGTTTTTTATTACGCACCCAAGATGAGAGACATTGTTGAGGATGGGTGCGCGTGTTACTGATAGATACAGATACTTAGGCAACAGCTGAAAGATTGTGCAAGTGCAAAATGCTTTTCACGGCGTCTGAAATTACCAGTGTCACTCAAGACACGGACACGGACACGGACATGGACGCGAACGCGAACGCGGACAAGCCAGACACTAAGGGAGGCAAGACGAAACCAAGCAAAAGCCTTAGCTAGAGTCACCGGCAGGCGCTGAGAAAATCGTGATCATAGTTGTAGCTAAACATAGTAGCTAGCGCCATGATGGCATGCGACTCTGAGGTTACAAAACTGGCACTGCAACTGCAACTGCAAACGCAAACTCCAACGGCAAGTGTAGCATGAGCCACGAGGAGGCTTTGTAATTTGATGTTGCGGTGCACGGTACAGTTGTGTCTGCCAGCATTTCACTTGCGGTCAGCTGCGAAAGGCAGTAGACCAGGCAGTCAGCCAGCCAGGCAGCCAGCCAGAGGGAGGGAAGCCTGCACACCATCTGAACTCTGAGTCCGTTTTTGAACCGAAGCGCCTCTGAGGCAGGTACAAGTTTTCCAGCATATTCGCATCGTGTTGCAACTTGCAACTTTTCGCCAAGCTGCGCACATCTGTGTGTCGCTTGCAATTTCCTGCCTCAAAACACGTTCACGGACACGCCCAAAACATGCATACATGCATATGTCTATACATGTGTCTACACGCAGAGAAAATGCGATGCTGTTACAATTCGTATGCAAAATTCTTTCTTCAAAATTCGTGTCTTTTGTTTTCAACTCATGTTGCAATAAAAGTAGCCACTAGCTCAACCTTTAAAAAAATGTGAAAATATTTAAAATCTATTGATGTGTAAATATTTTCTTATTATTCTTATTTGGTTTTTATGATTCCTAAAAATTTGATTGCTATCAGATAAAAATTCTAGTAGTTATCTACTGGTCTTAGTTGCTTTGGCTGACAATCTGGTATATTTTGCGCTCGGTGGTATATTTTGAATGTAGTACTATATTCAAAGATAGGTATTCGGTACATTTTTAGCATTTTTACGGTTCGTATATTTTGAAATTAATACCGCACAATTTGTAGCGGATATCTCGAGCACACTCGACCTAGCTTTCTTACTTGTTTCATTTTGAGTTCAGTACTTTATATATCACTTTTTATTATATTATATTCGCTTTCACAAAAATACAATAAAAATACTAATTCAAAAGCAGTTTGTACACATTTTAAGAGTGATTATAATATAATAAGGTAAAATTTATAAAAAGTATATAACATACCATAAATTTTCCTATTTCTGACCAACTCTATTAGGTTCTGTTACCGAACTATTATCCGAAACTCATAAGAAAATTGTTTTAATAAAAACACAAAAGTAACTTTAATTAACCGCTTTTTTCATATGCTTAATTAAATTTAAAATTATTTATTTGAATCGTATTTCTGCAATACAATTCTGTTGCTCGTGTGGCACAAATATTTCGTAAAGAACATTCCTCGACCTGTCCTTTTTTTGTTGCTGTGTATTTATGTGCATATATTTGTGTAATTATTTATAGTACGCGCAGCTTGGCTATTATGAGTGCGCATAAATATACATTGCAAATTTATTAAGTTTTATGCTCGAGCGCACAAAAGTCGACTACACTTTCTTACACAGCGCGAGACACGCAGTGCAGCTGCTTATCTCCCTCTCTCTCTCTATCTCTCACACTCAATTCTCCTTCTCTTTCACTCTATCTCTGACTTTATCTGTGCATCTGCAGTTGCTTTTCTTTGCCGTGTGCGTGCGTGGCTTTAAAGCAATTTTGTCAACTTTTCTGGCAGCTAAGTAGGCTACAAAAAATAAAGGAACGAAACTAAATCAAGTTACGAGTGCGCTTTCCAGGCAGTATGCTCGACTAAGGTGCACCCAGTAAAGAATGAAATACTATAAAGTTTACACAGTATCTTTTTGAGCTGAAAATATAATCAGATGAAATTGCACTACATAAATATATATTATATATTTACATTTCAGCCCGGCAATCAAACCACTCTAGCTACATTCCCTTACAGGGTATTGGCAACCTATAGACAAAAGTCAAGGCATCGCATTAGGCACGTGTGTCAGACTGCGGCTAAAGCAAAAAAGGGCAGCCGGAGGGGGAGGAAGACTAAGACTGCGGCTAAGGGACGCGAACTTGTTAGATTTCGTCATATGGGCGTGGCATTGTCACCGCTTTGCGCATTTGATGCGCTCTTCCTCTCACTCTATCTATCTATCTCTCCCTCTATATATATATGGCGTTTAACGAGCCAAATTGTGTGCGCCAAAGTTTGAGTACACTCTTTCATGCTGTGCTTGTTTTTTTTTGTAGCATTCAAACTATTTAGTTTTCATGTGAGTCAAAAAAAAAGGAGAAAAAGGCGCTTGCAAAGTTGAAGCCGCTAAGTGATTGATGGAGACAAGAAGCAGCAAGGCAAAAACGACAAGAAAGAAAAAGTAGTCAAGAAAGTTGACTTTGAGTTGGATGCCAAATGGATTGCAGGTCAGAGTTCAACTGCTGTTTAAATTGCAAAATAATCTATTTATCGATGGCAAATATGAGCAAGATTTGTTTTTGTGTGTGCCAAGCCACGCATATGTTTATGTAGGTTAAGACAAAGTCTCTCCCACTCCCACACGCAGCTAGCAACAAAAAAAGGACATACATACTCGTATGTTGTCCCTTTTTTTGTTTGGTTCCCTTTGGAATTTATCTTATTACTCTGGGTTTTATTATTGCAATTCCAGCAATGTCAAAAGAGAGTGAGAGAGATGCCACCCCGCTAGCAGCACCTTCAATCAAAGTCCTTGAGCCTGGAGCGAATGCTTAGGCCAATTGATGCTCCTTGCTGACTCCGCTGACGGACTGGCGTATGCCTTAACATTCGTCATCAAGTAGACACGCCACGGGTGGCCACAGCATTTCCGCACTGCAAGCTGCAACGTTGACAAGCTGTCCCATCAGCACGAATCCCCCTCTGTGTCTCTCCTTCTCTCTCTCTCGCTCTCCTTCATCCTTGCAGTACAACAACTTAATTTGCACTATTCAGTTTCGTTATTGTT
Organism: Drosophila pallidifrons; assembly: GCA_023558445.1. Lineage (NCBI taxonomy): Eukaryota > Metazoa > Arthropoda > Insecta > Diptera > Drosophilidae > Drosophila > Drosophila pallidifrons. The sequence goes on from CM042351.1 coordinate 8,606,206, forward strand.
GGTCTCTTTTGTCGCCGCTGGCTGCCAGCGCCAGTCGCTTCTTTTCTCTTTTTATACCCTGCTATCCATAAGGTAAAACAGTATTATAACTTTGTGCCGGCAAGATACTATAAAGTATATAAATTCTTTATCAGCATCAACAGCACAGACGATATAGCCATGTCTGTCTGTCCGTCCATCTGTATGAACACCTAGATCTCAGAGACTTTAAGAGATAGAGCTATAATTATTTTGGACAGCATTTGTTATGTTTGCACGTATGTAGATCAAATTGGTTTAAATTTTTGCCCCTGCAAATCGATCTAAATCGAATAACAACCGTAATTTTGAAGTATTACAATAATAACAATAATATTTAAAATTCCTAAAAGTTGTAGAAGACATACTTTTCTACGCATTTTAGTTGCTTTGACTGACAATCTGGTATATTTTGCACTCTATACCGCACTGCTTTGCTGTTTTCTTAAATGTGTAGCGGGTATCTCACAGTCGAGCACACTCAACTGTATCATTCATACTTCTTTTACTTTTTCCACTACGACTTCGTTTCTATTCTTCATTTCATTTTTTTCTTTCTTTTGCGCTTCCCACTTTTATTATTCGTCGCTCTGCCAAATTGTATCCGAGCCATTGTCGTAAAACATACGAAGAACCTCAGTGCGTATGTGTGATATTTGTTGCCAGGGCTGGCGAGCTGTCATCCCCTCATCCTCATCCTCATCTTCATCCCTTCCCACTCCGTTGCCCGCTTTATTGAAGTCGTTGCTGAAAACAATTCTCGCAGATTTCAAATGCATTTGCCAGTTAAATTGCTTCATTACGACAACTGCTTTAGTTTTTTCTTTTCAGGGCAATCTGAATAGATTGTAAAATGTGTTTTTTTGTGCTACTCATAAGATGCTGTTAATATCCAATTCGGGCGCTGTTGATTATGCTAATAGTAATGGCAATGCTGGCGTTGAATTCTAATGCTAACCCGAATGCTCATCATAATTTGCATTGATTATGTTAATGACATTGCCAAGCACAACACTTGGAGCACGCTTTTCAACTCTTTACAATTAATATTAGCTTTTAATTAACAATTAAGTTTCGTCTATTATTTTGCAGCTGAAAAGCATTTGCTTAACACTTTTTATATAGCGTGCTTAAATGTGTAAATTATAAGGTGCGTAATAAACTAATTATTAATTTAACTATTAATTTAGCTCTTTTCAATATAGTCCAGAGACTATTCTTTCAATTAATATATTATTGGTAACATATTTCTTTCTATATTATCCATACCATTTCTCATCATTATATTAAAATGTTTTATATATTATAAAAGTATTCATAAATTTACGACATATTTTAGTTAAAATTCTTTTTAGATTGCCAATAAAATCACTAGTTATTATTATTATTATTAACATATTCACAATTCATTTGCAGTTTATATATATTTACACTAAAATTACATAACAAACAAGTTTCCTAAATGCATAACAATAAAATCTGTCATAATTTAATGAATATTTTTTATATATTAGTAATAGAATTTCCGTAATTTTAACAAAGTTCTTTGCAATAGACTTACTTAAATTCTTCCAAAATTAACAACAAATTCACTAAATATTGGCAATAAACTGCATACAAAAAGTCCGCTTGTTTGTTAGTGCAACCCTGATTGCTTTAGTTAAAGTTATTGTTGCTGTTTTCTATATATATAGTACATTTTTACTTTTGCTGTTGCTGTTGATGTTGTTGTTTATATTTTCTATTATTTTGTGTGCACAATATTTTACGCTGCTGCTGCCATTTTTGATTTGGCTTTCTAGCTCTGGCTGCTGCTGTATATTTCCCTTTCTCTCCTGTTTTTTTTTTTTGTTTTTTAGTATTCTCCCACCCACCCGCTTTCTTTTTGTATTCTTCCCGTTGTTGTCTTACTTGCAGCCAAGCGTCAAGCAACGCGCCACGCCTTCCATATCTCAAATTCGGCTCTTCCCCCCCATCCATCTCTCACACTCGACGTCAGCAGCCGTCAGAGTTTTTCCTCAACTACACTTTTTTCATAGTTTTCTTTTATACTTTCTCCCCTTTCTCCCCCTTCCACCGCCCACAATCTCATTGTCGCTGATGTAGTTGTTGTTGTTGCGTTAGTCGCGTGTGTTTCACAGTTTTAGTGTGTAAAGTGCAAACAATCAACGCAAGCGACTTTGCTGCAACTGCCGCATGATGCACTTGCCAGCCACACTAGCCCACACACACACACACACACACACATAGATGCTGTATCCTCTTTCAGCCCCCCTCAGTTTTACCACATAACTCATTCCGCAAGTTTGTCGCGTTACTTCTGCACTTGCAGCCGCTTGTCAAATGCAAGCAGCATCTTCTTGACTTCTCTCGCTCTCGCTTGCTCTCCATCTCTCTTCACTCTTTTTAGCTTGTTTCTGTCACCATTACATTTCATATTTCAATGCTTGGCTATCCCTCGTCATATTTCCCATTTTTGTCATCTCTCTTCCCAACTCCATATTGTATTTCTGCTCTGCTAGTTTATTTCTGTCCCTCACTTCCGCTCTCCCTCTTTCCATTCTACCCCTTGCATTTTTTCCATCGTTCTCTCTCTCACATTTGGTTGTTTGTTTGTTTGCTTCGCATTAAGCGGACAGCTGCCCCTTCCCTTCCCTCTCTGCCTCACTCTTCTGTCAACCGTATTGCTCGAGCGATTTCTGCTGTCCACTAGCAAACACCTGCTATTTGTATGCAGTTGATGGCCAAAAGATTTGTGTGACGTCTAAACGAATGAAAATAAGTGCAAAGATTTAACCAATAATTCAAACAAATTGAGCGTGCTGTCTCCTTTTGTCGCTATCTCTTTCATGCTCAGCATCTTCTCTCTTTGTTTATTTGATTTATCTGGTTAATTGCAGCAAATAACTTTAAATTAATGTCTTGCCACAACAGCTAGAAGCACATTAAGCATTAATTTTAAAAGAAATATTATTTCAACGAAAGCAAACATCATAAATATGACACTATATATAAATATATATATATATGTATATATTTTATGAAAGCTATAGTTAAATTGAAATTGCAAAAGAGATAACAAATAATTCCATAATTTAAGTAAACAAATTTAATATTTTATAAATACGTTTGTTGTGTATTCATAACTAATTAAAAATATACTGAAATATAAATAACTTAGTATTTAAATATACTATATACGCATCTATTTTTTATATTTTTTAATTAAAAAGACCAAAGCGTTTTCTTATAATTTGGTTATATTTATAACTTAATTTATGTTAATATACCAAACATACAAAAATAAATATTGAAATATAGTGCAATAACTTAATATTTAAATATATAATATGTTATAAGTGTTTATTTTGTAAATAGCTTTTGTTTATCAATGAATATATTTTAATCGAAATGCTCAAAGCTCTATCTTCTAATTTGTTTTATGTTTATAACTAACTTTATTATATAAAAAAAACTGAAATTTTCAATAATTTAGTATTTAAATATACCATATATGTATTTATTTTGTAAATATCTACTGTTCAATATTGTAAACGAAGAATGCACAACATTATCTTATAATTTCAGAAACGTTTATTTTATCCTTTTCAATAAATAAATGCATTTAATGTAAGCCAATAAGAAATGATATATAGCAGAGATAAAACTATCATAATTCTAATATATATTGCGCACTTCAACCCAAATCAAGTAAGGACCATAACAAGTGAATGCCTGCAATATTAGCTTGTCAAAGTTCTACGCAAATTGCTTTCGCCCACACACACAATTGTTAAACTCAAGTGCCTCTCAAGTACCTGCAAAAGTATCTATGTTTGTGCACACCAACTTCTCCTATAGATAGTGTGCCAAAGAGTGCGACAGAGACAAAGACCGAGACAGATAGAGTGAGAGTGAGAGGAGAGAAATTCCAAAGTCCAATTCATATTTCACATAATACCATCCGTCGCTGGCCCGAGGTCTTAATAAATATTTGCTGCTCCTCCGACTTTGCAAATGTAATTTAATATGATTTCATTAGTTGGCAAATCTATGCGAATAAACATAGCTTAGAAGTGGACTAGAAAGGTACATAAAATTGCGAATTGTGACCTTTGATGCTATGCAAACACCTTCTGCTCGTAAAATCCCTTCGTTGGAGCACATATACTATGTACTATAATATACTTATATAACATATATACTATATGTATGTATAGTAGTATATATAGAGTCCACTGGCATTTAAATTTTGCGACAAGAGAAATTCGCATTGTCTCCTATTCCTTCTACACGTTCACTTTAAATGTCAGATTTATATGGCAGGCCAGTAAAAAAAGGAGCAAAAAAAAAGTAAATCTACAGGGGAATATGCTAGACTGTGAGATATCCGATATCTGAAAGGGAATCAGTGCGGTATTATTTTTAAAACATGCCAAATTACCATACTGAAAAGTACTAAAATATACCAAATGCAAAATTTGGTATATCGAAATATTTTTACATTCAAGATATACCATAAAATATACCAGATTCTCAAACATACATACATATATACAAATTGCTCACCAAATTTTCAGAAAACATAAAAACTAAGTTGACGCTTGCTATTTTCTATCGGCACAAAGCTATACTACCCTTCTACTCTATATCTAACGGGTATTAAAACAGAACCTGCAACTCCCCGAACAGATACAGCAGCAGCCACTGTGACTTCGAGTGAGTGATACGCTTACCAAATGACCAGCAGACCAGCAGAGCAGCAGTCCAGCAGGACTTTACAGAACCTCTATCATCCCCTCTTTTTTTCTGTGTGGGTGTGTGCTGTCATAAACGTATATGAGGAGGCTAGGGGTGCTCTAGGGGGTGCCTCGAATAGTCGTAATCCCCCAGAACATATACTTGCAAGTGCGCTTAAACCAACACAACAGACAAAGCGAGAGAGAGAGAGAGAGAGACAGAGAGCGAGTGAAGCAAACAAACAAACATACAATAAACAGGAAGCGTAACGAACAAACAAAGTGAATGAAAATGTTGAGAGAGCGAGTGAGAAAGAGAGAGAGAGCGGGAGAGTCGCAGCAAAAAGTGAATAAAAATAATTAAGCTGCTGTTGACGCACTTTTTCGGCACGCTAAGCACGTGACTATGGAAAGGGTGCAAAAGGAATGTGTGTGGAGTGTGGAAAGAGTGAGAGAAAGAGCTTGGGTCGTTACTGAAAATAAGACAATGGGTTGTAGCTGTGACACGTAACGCCATCAAGAAGGTGGCCATTAAGCATGAACTAAGCAGCAAGCACAGCAAGCAAAAAGCAGCTGCTGCCTCCATTTCCATTCTCAGCTTCAGCTCCAGCTCCAGCTTCAGCTCCAGTCTCGGTCTCAACGTCAACGTCAACGCCTCAAGTACAAGTTAAATACTAAGTAAACCCCTTTTTGTGTCTGCCGAGTGTTTCTAATTTCCCATTTGCTCGTTTAAGCATAATCTCCAGCCAACCACCTACTCAACTTCTTTCACTCCCCTCACATTTCTTTTATTAACGTTTACGCTGCTTTTATATGGAAATTCTTTTATTTTACGTTTTCTTGTAAATTGTTGTTGCTGTGTAATAAAAATCAATAGCACTCGACGAGTGCAAGAGCTCGCACATCATATGATATTATTTTATTTGCTTCTCACTCAAATTGCATTCACATTTATTTGTTTAAATTTAATATTTGATTTCGTTTGTAATATTAACTCGTGAGCACTTCTGTAATACAAAATGATCGGTGGAATGACATTATTCCTTCAAATGGAGAGAATTTTAATCAATAATATATAATATTACTAATAATATTAATAATAATAATAATAATAATAATTATACCGAAGGCTAGGTGTAATTTGCTACACAGAAGAATTTCTTAAATAAATGCAACCTTCTCCCCCACATATAATAATAATAGTACTCATATATGTATTTATTATAATAAATTGTCTATCGATCAATAATTTATTAAACATTCAAAACACATTTTCATCTTGCTTTTACTTTTACACATTCAGTTTTTAGTAATTATAAATTTTGTAATGATTTAGCTCAGAGCAATATTAATAATTCATCTCCTACCTCCCTTAAGCGAATTATTTATTATATTTTAATTATTTGCAGCCATAGTGGATTTGTTTTGTTTTGTTTTTTAAATCTGATTTGTCTAAAGGAATTCGCCACATTACATTTGCTTCGCTCTCTGTCTCCTCACCTCTTTCTCTCTCTGTCTCTCATACATTTGTTATTTTTGGCAGGCACTTGCAGTTGTCCCTTCATTTTTGAAAGCATTTCATAGCGAGCACTCTTGTAATTCCCAAAAAACATGACCCACTTTGACCCTGATACCGACCACTAACTAACTAACTAATCTAAGAGCAGCACATAGAGAGAGAGAGAGAGAGAGAGAGAGAGAGAGAGAGAGAGAAGCAAGCAACTACCATTTCAGTTCAACGCCTCTAGTTATTGTTGTTATTTCATTTTCGTATTTTCTTTTTTTTTTGTGCATTTTTGTGGATTGTTTGGGGTTGTGCTTCTAATGAATATGAAGAGAAGTTTGCATAATTTACAAACAGTGCACAACAACAATAACAACAAAAAAGAAGCCATGGACAGAAGGACTAACGAAAGGACAATGAGTATGGCGAGAACAACTCAAATTGCATTGAATGACATGCGTTTTAGAGAAAGAGTAGAGAGAGAGAGAGAGAGGGAACAACGCTGCCATCTAAGGCAGCAATGAAAAGTAAACAAATCGTAACAAAGACAAATGACACTGAAATGTGTCAAAAATGTAAAGCTAGCGAAACAAGTTTTTGCATAATTGTTAAACTCGCTCTCTGTCGCACTTTATCTCCCTCCCGCTCTCTACATTCATGCTGTGTTTTTGTTAATTTTGTATTTTAGTTTTAGTGTTGGGCTTACGCTGCGTATGCGCAACTGATTAAAGTCACAAGATAAGCATCGATGGGTTGTCGTTGGCACGATGACGATGACGATGACGACCAGGCACGCACATGGCTACAATAAATAAATAAATAAATGCAAAAGTCAGTTACCTGACGACTGACGACAGTCCCTTTCACCCCACCTTTCACTACCCACTCCACACTTCTTCAAACACACACACAGACACATATATTACAAGTTTTGTGTGGAGGCTAAAGCTGAAGCTGCGCATTTGTCAGTTGGCAAAACGGACGCAAAATGTTTGACGCTTTGACAGCTGCGGCAACGTGGTGGCAACCATACATATGTGTGCGTGTGTGTGTGGCAGAGCAATGTTCTTGTCAACGTTGCCAAAAATCAAACGGGCCAAAAACGCGACGAGACGCGACGCAACGCAACGCAACGATTCGACGCGTTTTCAACACACATACACGACGCAAAACGTCCTCTTCAATGGGACATTTTCACTTTGACAGCGGCCTCGCAAAAGCGACTGACGACAATTCCCAATGACGACAACGACAACGACAACGTTGTTCATCATCATCGTCATTGTGATGCTGATGCTGATGCTGATGATGATGATGATGATTGTAATACTGATGTTGATGGCAGCTGCCTTTTTGGGGGCTCACCTTTCTAGAGCGTGAAACATGTCGCGGCTGCTACTCAACTGACTTAGGCCAAACACTTGCCCAACTTTTCTTTTTTGTTTTCGTTTTTCGTTTTTCGTTTTTTTTTGGGTGGCATATGTTATACATACATGCATACATACAGAGACTCGACTAGATGGCAAATGTTAAGAGTGTGTCTATACGTTTTGCGTGCATTTGAGGCTGGCGAAGCCTCAAATATATTTCACTGCACGTTCTCCTGCCACTTACAAACACTTTTCGGTTATTTTTAATATGAATACGTGACTTTCTACTAACAAAGTGTATTCGCTGCTCGCGTTAGTCGTCGCCTTTTGCGTGCTAACTGCGCCAGGGCTGTCCAAGCTGACCAGACTACACCTTAACAAAATTACTATGATATTCATACAAAAATATAATGAAATGTTATGAAAAAAGCACATTAAAACACATTACAAAATCTCGCAGTTGAGCAGCTTTCGTTGGTATATATTAAATACCTTTTGCAAAAAAAAAAACTTGTAAAAGAAAATGTTGGGTAAAGTTTATAAAGCTGTTGGAAAAGCTCAAGCATATTAAGAACTTAATACGAAATTCATACAAACTATATATTATATTAAAAGGTCATATAAAAAGCACATTAAAAAGCTAATTGTTGAACTTTCGTTAATGAATTCAAATTTAAATCTAGATCTTTCTATAGAATACAAATCAAAAAATCAATGTAAATTGCAATAAACTTCAAATAGATTTCACAAAGATCTACTTTCATATTTTGTGCACGTTTTCTAAGTAAATATTATTAATATATATTTAATAAATTCTATGAATTTTAAAAATAATATTCTTAGTCCAAAGCTACTGCAAATAAATATAATTTCTTATGAATTTCACACAGAAAAGTAATTAAAAAATAAAAATAAAACATAATTAAAAAAATAAAATAAAACAGGTAAGAATGCTACAGTTACAAAACAGTGCGGTATTATGCATAAAATATACCGCAAAAATACTGAAAATATACCAAAGGCCATAATTGGTCTATTGATATAGGAATACATTAAAAATATACCATAGAGTGCAACATATATCAGATTGTCAGGACTATCTAATTGAGTCCCATCAATATCCCAATGACCACTTTGCCAATATTCTCAACGAGTGCAAGGTGCGAAATTCCCTTTGCTGCCGTGTGAACAAATTGTTCAAAACGAAGCTGATTAGCGTGTGTGTGTGTGTATGTGTGTGTGTGTGTGTGTGCAGAGGAGCCCTGGACTAAACTGGACTGGAAGAGCTGTAAAAGTGACCTGACCTCAGCTAGACCAGCACCACAAATTTTGCGAAGCAAAAATCCAGCACATAAACTCCACACACACACACACTGACACACACACACACACACACACACACACACACACACACACACACATATGAAATACAAATGTGGCGAATGATAAAATTGTTGGGCTGCATTTTGCCGGTGTAGCTTCGGCTGATGTTGAAGCTAAAGCTGAAGCTGATGCTGATGCTGATGCTAATGCTGCTGTTGCAGCAAAGGACTCAACGCCTCTGCTTACGAGGTGTGTATGTATGTAGGTGTGTGGGTGTTAGCCTGATGCACATCTGTGTAGCAGGTATTCAGTTATATAGAGAGAGAGAGGGAGGGAGAGTGAGAAAGAGTAAGCGAGCTACATAGTGGCCATAGCCCTGCTCTGCTGCGTGTGCACGATTGCATTCCTTGAATGCTCATTTGCAGCCATCCAGCACTCAATGCAACGCCAAAACTGAACAAAACTGAACTGAAAAAAAAAAATAGATATACGAAAGCTGTGCAACGATGCGAAATGGCAGCTAAATGCTGCACGTTGGCTCCGCTTCGCTTCGGTTGTATTGCGTATTTTTGGTGCCTGCCGAATTGATGCGATTTTATGTATTTCCATGATGCGCTTATTCGACTTGGGTATTATCCTCCAACCCGCAGCGCTTTCCATGCATACAAATTGCTAAATTATTTAAGCAGCACGACGAGCAACAGCAGCAACAACAACAACAACAACATTTACAGCTACAGCGACAACAACGCGCTGCTATTAGTTCCACACACAAAAAAACACAAAAACAAAAAAAAAACAAAATAAAAGAGAGAGAATGTCCAGGCGGCCAGCTTAAGGTCAGACCGCACAGCAGGGACACACACAAATGTACAATAATGTGCGTCGTCGTGCACCTCTCCCCCCTATGCTAAAAGGTGCTTGTGTGTGTTTGTGTGTGTGTGTGTGTGCTGGCCAAGCCAATAATAAATAAGTGGCCAGAAAGCGTAGCATACTTTTGTGCGCCGTTAAACTTTCTGCGTAAATTTTGCGTTCATCGCAGCCAGCGCGTATAACTCTTAACTTCTGTCTACCTTCCTCTCACTCTTCTCTTGTCTCTCGCTCTCTGTCACGCGCAGACACACACACATACACACACACGTACAAGCAGTGTCTGCTCACATGCGCATACGCATTAAATTCAATTTAAAATTCATGGCATTAACTTTAACTTCAACTTAAGTCCACCGCATGCAACTTGTTAAGTGAGTGGGGATGCCAATGTATACGTGTGTGCGACCGTGTGTGTGTGTGTGTGCGACTGTGTGTCCGTATTTGTGCAAATGCTTCTAAATAAATGTGTCGGTATGTGAGCAGCGGGATGTGTCTGCGACTCTGTGTGTGTGTGTGTGTGTGTGTGTGTGATTTGGGGAGAAGCGAAGTAAGTTATCTGAAATCTGGCCAGTTGCCACTGCAGCGCTTTTAACTGAGTTTGCTATCTGCAGCGTGACCCCTCGCACTCTCTCCCTTTCTATTCTCATCACCCTCTCTCCCTCTTTCTCTCTCTCCTGCTTCCTGTGCACACTTGATATGCCCAGCAAACATTTTTGTGCAATTTTATAATTTGATTGCATACTTTTGGGACGCACATTAACACATTGCGTGACTGAGTGCTCGGGCGTGTCTTTGTATGTGTATTCCACACACACACACACACACACACACATACATATATATATCTTATATATAATATATGTATACACATTTTAAGCACAGCTAATTACAGCCACAGCGCAACTTTTGCCTCCAATTGTCCGGCAAATTGCAACATCCCAAAAAAATCAAAAAAAAAAAAAAAAGAAAACTAAACTAAAATAAAAATACAATTTCAAGTTGTGAAACCTGCGCCACAAAAGGGTCGAGAAATTTGCGTTAAAATCTAACCAACTAACTAACTGACTGACAAAACTAACTAACTAAGTAGCTGACTTTCAGTTGTGTTTATGCAAAAATTCCTTCGTTCTTTTTTTTTTTGATGTGAGCTGTGAAAGTGACAGCTGTATAGACAAAAATGCCATTCGCAATTTTTAGACCAGACAATTTGCATTTAATGCTTTGCTACGCTTCAACGCTCTCAAGAAGTTTGCCACCTCTCACAAAAAAAATGAGGAACAAAATGTAAAGTCCCAAAATAAAACTATGCTCCAATTAGAAATACAACAGCATAGTTTTACAACAGTAGCAGAAGCTTTTGATATTCCTGCTTCTTGCCTGCTTCTGTTGGCAATTGATCAACTAGACATGGGAACTTTCTATGTAACTATTAATTTAAAATAAAATTTCTTTGCAGGGCATTTTTTATATATATTACTTAATTAATAATGAAATAAATATATCAGTATATTATTATTATTAGTTGAAAATCAATTACAAAATTCAATCGTTATCTCGTCCCCTGAATAAGTTTCCACTGCAAATAAAAATGCATAAAAATATAATTACATAAGAAAAGCCTTTAATAGTCATTTTGTATAAAATAGTTCAATATTAAATAATAAATGCATGTCAATTGCGGAATTTAAAAAAGTTTAATTTTAATACTAACATTTCTCTGAAGTTGTGATAAAAATTTAAAACAATTCAATCTTTAACAAGTAAGAAAGCTACAGTCGAGTGAACTCGACTGTGAGATACCCGCTACCCATTTTGAATAAAAGCAATATATTTTGCGGTATTATTCTCAAAATATACCAAATATACTGCAAAAATACTAAAAATATACAAAATAGTATATGTGGTATATCGATATAGTACCGCATTCAAAATATACCATAGACGGCACAATATACCAGATTGTCAGCCAAAGCAACTCAGACCCCTAGTAAGTAGGCGTTTTTGCCCATACAAAAGTATTTCTTTAATAACTTCGACAATTTCTATTTGATCGCAACCAAATTTTCAGGGATCATAAATACTATAGTTATTACTGTATATACCAAAATTCGTAACTCTAGCTTTCAAATTACGCTTGTTATTCGTTTTTTTTGATTTGCAGGGGCGGAAGTGGGCGTGGCAAAAATTTGAAACAAACTTGATCTGCGTGCAAACATAACAAATGCTGTCGAAAAAATTATAGCTCTATCTCTTATAGTCTCTGAGATCTAGGTGTTCATACGGACAGACGGACAGACGGACAGACGGACAGACGGACAGACACACAGACGGACAGACGGACATGGCTAGATCGTCTCGGCTATTGATGCTGATCAAGAATATATATACTTTATAGGGTCGGAGATGCCTCCTTCTACCTGTTACATACATTTCCTGCCGGCACAAAGTTATAATACCCTTCTACCCTATGGGTAGCGGGTATAAAAAGTCTATACAATTACGTAAATAATTTGTCAACCTAATTACCTAAATTGCTCTGATAATAATATTGTAAATCAATACAGCAATAAATAAAATATTTGATTCATTCAAAAAATGTAAACGATTTGTGTTCGATTTTCGAAAGAATAAACGCTTTTAATGAATCAACAAATGTAAATCGAACTGAAATAGAAACAATGAAATAAAATTTGAAGAAAATGTATAAACTAAATTTAAAACCAACTGCAAAGCTATTCAATAAAAATAACAATTCAAGGCAATTGTTAAAAGTTTACTCCCTTAACAAGCAATATTTAAAGCATATGAAATGTCAGAGAAAATTTATGAAAATTTACTGCAAAATATCTTTGAAATACCTCTTCTTGACTGCCACACACACACACACACACACGTAGTCGAAAGTCTAGAACTAAAAGTGAAGTTATGCTGAAGTTTGTGCTATTCAATTTGATAGTTGAAGTGCGTCAACTTCTCCGCACTACAAAAAAAAGTTGCTTAAGCATTTCATTTTTTTCGAAGAACTTGTAGTAGAAAGATAACAGCTTAAAAGCAGTCATTTTTCGTGCGCTGAGCTGTCATATCGCTGCTTATAAGCGAGGATGCAAAGCATTTTCAAATTACCCCAGGTAAAATAAACACATATTGCTATGCTCTCCCTATCTCCTTCTACCCCATTATCCCTCTCTCTCACTCACTTACTCAATTTTTATACCCGCTAGCAGTAAGATAAAAGGGTATTATAATCTGGTATATTTTGTATACCAATTATAATCTTTGGTGTATTTTGGTTTCTTTTTTGTACATTTGTTTTCGAATTTTATAGAATATCGACATAACTATTAAAGCCTTCGGCATATCTTTGTATTTTTGGTATATTACTTTGGTATATTTCTACCCACTGTATTTCTTTTATTGAAAATGGGTAGTCTTTTTAACATTTAGTATTTTTGGTATTTTAATTTGGTATACTTTAACAATATTACCGCACTGTTTTGCTATAATTCAAAATTTGTAACGGTCAACTCAAAGTCGAGCACACTCTACTGCAGATTTTTTACTTGTCTCTTATCTTCCTGACGATCTTTTGCTGCTTCTCTGAGCTATTAGTTGACAGCCTCCCTTGTTTCAAGGTATTGGTATAATCTGGAATATTTTGTACAATATGGTATATTTTAAATAACGCAGTATATCGAGATACCAATTACACTCTTCAGTATATTTATGTATTTTTGTTATATAACTTTTGTATTTGTTTGGTTTTATTTTGCTTTGATTGAAAATGAATAGCGGATATCTTAAAGTCGAGCACACTCCACTGCAGCTTTCTTACTTGTTCTCTATCTGCCTGTCGATCTTTAGCTGCTGCCGTGAGCTGTTAGTTGGCAGCTTTAGTTCTTCCCTTGGCTGCTATCTAAATAATCTAAAAAGTCAACCTTAGCGCTCTTTAGCTGCTGCTGCTCTATCGATGCGTCTGTCGTTGTGTGTGTGTGTGTGTGTGTAAGCGTGTGTGTGTGGCAGAAACTTCAAAGGACTTGAAACTGAAAACACTTTGGTTTATTAGTTCGCCATTTGCCACTTGGCAGATATACGTTAGCTTAGCTTTAGCTTCGTCTAACGCCATTGACGTTTATTGAATCAAAAGCGTTTCGCCTTTTGCTATGCTCAACACACACACACACACACACATCCCTTTATCCCTGCTCTTCCTGCCACTTTTCCCATTTCCCCATTTTCCATTGGCATTGCATTGTTTCCGCGCCCGAGAGAGCTCGCAAAAAAAAAACAACAACAACAACAACAACAACAGCAACAAAATACAAGTGGATAAAACAAAAAAAACAAAAGAGATTTCCCCATGGATCGTGTTCAGCAAACTGCCGAGTTTTCGAAGCGTCCAACAACTTTTTACCGCTCTCTCTCTCTCTCTCTCTCTCTCTCAATCTCTCTCTCTCTCTTTGCCCTCTGTGTTGCAAACGAGCACTCGTTGCTAGAGCGCAAACATTTCAAATCGCCGGGTCATGATTCAAGCACTCAGTCAGCTGTATTTTATTGAATTAAGGCGAGAGGCGGCTGCCGGCGACTACAACAAATGCGACTCTTGGGGCCCTGAGTATGTGGATATGAATGCACTCATACACTCACTTCCACTCACACAACATGCACTCACTCCCACTCACACGCTTGCATACAGTCAATAACTTCATAAATCAAAGCGTTTGCTCAGTCACTTTTCGAATTTGTTTGCTGCAACGCAACCCGAAGTTCAGTTTTGCCTTTCCAGGTACAAAAAAAAATGCAGATTTTCCTGCATTTTTTTTTTTTTTTTTGCTTTTACTCTATATGCACATTGCAGTGCATTCGTTTGCCACCCTTGTTGTTGTAATTGGCTTTTTCTGGGTATGTGTGTGTGTTGATTTCGTAGTTTGATTCGGTTGCCATTAAAAAAAAAAAGTCGGATCGAAGCATATCATAAAGTTGGCCAACAAGCTCTTTTTATGGCCCCGCTTTATTTGCTGTCTATAACAACGGCATTTAACACGTGTACTTCATCGAGTCTTGCCAATTTATCTTCATGTTCTTTCCTGCATATTCACAGAATGTTGCAACAGCAGCAATAAACAACATTAACAAAATTGTGCGATGTGATTTTATTAAACCTGGCAAAATGTATCAGTTTTACTTTATTTTTAATGACACTCTTAGAGTTAGACACTAGTTTTATTTAACTTAATTTGCTTGAAATAAAGTAAAATTGATTTACAGCAATTTTGGAATGAATAAAAATAATTAATGTTATATAAAGCACACAAATAATATGAACAATATATAAAAGTAATTTACGAAATAACATACTTTGCATTGGCTGACAATCTGGTATGTTTTGCATTAAATGGTATATTTTGAATTTGGTATATATTTAATATATATTTATATTTAATATATATTTATATTTATTTATATTTAATATATATTTTAAAATTAACACTGCACAGTTTTGATTTTATTCATAATTACATTTATATATTTTTTATATTGATAATAATTACAGGTTACCAAAAACAATTGATGCATGACTGAGAGCAGACGTGTGACAAAACTTGAGGCAAAGTGATTAAGCTTTGGTAATAATGCAGCAACGGAAGTAAGAGAAACTTGCAACTGCACCTTTGCACTGTATACAATCATTTTGTGAGTTGAGCAAATGCCAAGCAGTGGGAAATAATCAACTGGGTTAGTGAAAATTGCTTCAGGTATGCTCAATTCGCATTCACATTCGCACTCGCATTCACATTCCAACCTCTTCCACGCCTTCGTTGCCACATGCAACACGCTGCCTAATTAGTGTGTTACACACAGCAAACAAAAAGTGAAAAACAAAACAAAACGAAACGAAAAAGAAGGAAAAATGTTGAGAAACAGGCGGCGCCTGCAAGTATGCAGCAAGTTTTTTACATTAAAACAGCTCAAAAAATACAACGAAAAAAATAAAGGCAGAGCACAAGAAAATGAAATGAGAGAAAAGCAGGTAATAAAAAAAAAAACACAGCACAGCAACACAAGAGCGAAAAGCGAAAAACTCATTGGAAAACCTGCAAAACGAAACATTTTTCCCTAGCGTCGAGCGATCAACAAAGTTTTTTTGCCCCAACTTGTTTTTACTCGCACACAACAAATTGTTCAATGTTGTTCGTGTTCTTCAACTTCTTTTGTTGTTGTATAGCTTCAATTTATTTGCACGTTTTATGCCGTTGTTTTTGTTGTTGTTTTTTTATTTACACGCCCGCTTTGACTTATTTGCGAAGCAATAAATGCCACCTTCGTCTAGACTTTGGTTTCCACCAGCATTTCCATCGACTCTCAAGCAGCGAGGAAAAATCAAAAACAAGTGCAAAAGCAACAAAAAAAAAAAGAAATGGGAAGAAAGCGAACCTAAACAACCAAGTTGCTATGCCGCAGGTCAACTTCCAACTCCCACCAAAAAAAAAAAAAAAAAAAAATCGGAATAAAAAAAAAAATAGAAGTGGTAGAAAAAGCGAAAAAATTTCGGCAGCAAGAAATGAAATTTGCGGCGCACCAAAGAACCATTTGAAGCTCTGAAGAGAATGAGTGAGAGTTTGTCAGAGCATTGTTGTTGCAACAACAGATCCTGGCAACATGATAAGAGAGAACGACGCCAGTTGTGTTTACAGTTTGCAATTGGCCAAGTTTCGTGTTTCGGCCAACAGCTCTATTCGACAATAATTGGCAATTAGTGAACTCTGACACACCAATTCACAGTTTACAATTCAATTCAATTCGATTCGATTCGTTTCGATTCTTTTCGATTCTTTTCGACACGCACTCGCCCAAACAATAATAACACACAACAACAAAAAAAAAAAGCAACTGCAAAAATAAAGTGACACTCTTGCTGACAATGTTTACAGACCTCTTAAGGCCCGCAAATAATAATCGTATACTATTTTGTTATTTTACAATATAGCCTTTCAACTATTTGTTGCCCTCATTGAATGTTAAGCAACACACATTTTTATCTTGCATTGAAATTTGTTTTTAAAAAAGTACAAGCAACTTTTATTGTTCATTACTATTATTCCAAATAGAATAAATTTTTAAGTATTTTTTAAAGATATTAAGTAATTAATTGAAATTACTTAGTTTGATCTATTTTCTATTTATTTATATTACTCATTAACTCATTTTTCAGTTTATTTTTTTTGTGAAAATAATAGTCTTTTAATTACAAACAAAAAAAAAAAACAAGTAAGAAAGCTACAGTCGAGTGTACTCGACTGTGAGATACCCGCTACCCATTTTGAATAAAAGCAATATATTTTGCGGTATTATTCTCAAAATATACCAAATATACTGCAAAAATACTAAAAATATACCAAATGGTATATGTGGTATATCGATATAGTGCCGCATTCAAAATATACCATAGACGGCACAATATACCAGATTGTCAGCCAAAGCAACTCAGACCCCTAGTAAGTAGGCGTTTTTGCCCATACAAAAGTATTTCTTTAATAACTTCGACAATTTTTATCTGATCGCAACCAAATTTTCAGGGATCATAACTACTATAGTTATTACCGTATATACCAAAATTCGTAACCCTAGCTTTAAAATTATTCGATTGTTATTCGATTTTTTTGATTTGCAGGGGCGGAAGTGGGCGTGGCAAAAATTTGAAACAAACTTGATCTGCGTGCAAACATAACAAATGCTGTCGAAAAAAAATTATAGCTCTATCTCTTATAGTCTCTGAGATCTAGGTGTTCATACGGACAGACGGACAGACGGACAGACACACAGACGGACAGACGGACATGGCTATATCGTCTCGGCTGTTGACGCTGATCAAGAATATATATACTTTATAGGGTCGGAGATGCCTCCTTCTACCTGTTACATACATTTCCTGCCGGCACAAAGTTATAATACCCTTCTACCCTATGGGTAGCGGGTATAAAAACAAAATTAAACTCACTATTTATAAACTTAACTTCTTAACATTTTTCTTGATCACACATTTTTCTGTTGAATAACTTTAATTTTAGAGTACGAGTGTAAACAAATTTCTTTATTGTCCTTTCAACAAATTTTTAAACAATCCCTATAAAATCACTTGTTCGTCTATATTAGTATATTTTTTCTGGTATATTTTGTACTCTTTTGTATATTTTGAATGTAGGGCGCGTATATATCAATTATTACCTTTGGTATAATATTTAGTATTTTAGCATACTTCTATACTTGCCTGTTCTCAAAATAAAACCACATTGTTTTGTTATTTATTTAGTATTTCAGTATTTTGCTGTATCTTGGTTTCTTTTAAGAATAATAATTAAAATGTTTTTTAGTTTAAAATTAAAATCATAATTATAATTATTATTAATGTTTTGAAAAATGTTTCTGATATTGTCTTTAAATATTAGGTAGTTTATATATTAATGCTTTTAGTTAAATTTGCGAAGCTGAAACATAATTTCATATTAATTCCTTAAGATTTTCACTTAAAGTTTAATTTTAAAATTGTATTTCATTTTTAAGACAGCAATTGGTTATCAAATACTATTTTAGTAGATGCTTAAATTGAGAGCATATTAAATTTAAAATCTGTTACTACAATATTGGTCAGAAAATAGATTGAAGATTTTTCAATAAGCTTTCGTATACAAAGCATTCTTTTGAGAAACATAATTACGACAAGCCCCCAGAAAACACTTCCGTCGTCGTCTCTTTTATGCTTTAAGCCATTTCAATTGCAGAACGCAATGCGATTGTACACAAACGAAATGTAGAGAAGATTTCAATCAATTATTGCGGCAATCTCAATAAATCAAATTCGTTATGCGGTCTGCCTGAGTACGAGTATTTGGGCAATCAATGTAAAAGCCAAATCATAAGCTGAATGCCAAAGCAAAGTTGCAATTGGAAAGT
Source organism: Drosophila pallidifrons (assembly GCA_023558445.1). Classification (NCBI taxonomy): domain Eukaryota; kingdom Metazoa; phylum Arthropoda; class Insecta; order Diptera; family Drosophilidae; genus Drosophila; species Drosophila pallidifrons. The sequence continues at coordinate 8,624,982 of CM042351.1, forward strand.
GCAAAAAGGAAGTCAGAGAGAGAAATGGATAATAAATAGAAGACAGCTTGCAAAATCAATCATAGAGAGCAGAGCGAAAAAAAACTTGAAACATTTTTTGTAGTCGTTTCTTATTTTTTTGTTTTTTTTTTTTTTTTTGTGGCAACTATGAGCATGACATGATATTTTAATAACTGATGATAGGTTAACTGACTTTTCTTTTTGTTTTTTTTTTTTTTTCATTGCCTGTGGCTCATTTTTTTTTGGTTTTTGGCGCTGTCAACATGGCGAGCGGCTTCACATGTGAACAATGTAAGCAACAATGTTAATCGCGAGGCGAGGCGAGCATCACGTGTTTGGCATATATATGTATAGATTCTAGTGTGTTGAACTTTTCGCTCTCTGTGGGTTTTAAAGGATTAAAATTTTGTAAACACAATTGCACAACGTTAAAGACATATGTAGGTAGGCAATGACAGCAGGATACATTTTTGGAGCAGCGACTCGGGCTTTAATTGAAACGCAACGCGCTACGCAAAAGCGAAGCGAATCGCAACAAAATGACAATTGAATTCAATTGAATTGAAAATTGTATATATATAAATGTATGTATATATTTGTGTGTATGTTCGCATTGCACTAAAAATATTCGCATAGTTTTTGTTTATTATTGCATTACGCATACGCCGCGACGCACATCACTTAATTGCTGCATAATAAATGTTAAGCTCGCATTGTCCTCACAACTGCCACTGGCATTTACTACAATCCAGCTGTCTCTTCCCCTCTTCCGCTCTCTCTCCCTCTCTATCTCTACCTGAGCGTGCACTTTACATTGCTGCGTTAATTAAGCGACATTTGTATTATGTTGCATATGCTGCACACAACTCGATAAGCAAATGCAATGCGAAACCCAACCCAGAACCCAAAACCAACCCAAACCCCAAAATCAACCCCGAGTTACATGGCGAGGCTGAATTTCATTGATTGCCATCATTTGACATAAACAGGTTAGCAATACAATACATATAATTATCAGATATATATATATATATATATATTCACGATACTCGCTCTACATGTATATATATATATATATATATATATACACACAGTTATTTCCCCAACTAAATGCAACTAACATATCTGCATATCTATTCATCAGCTTTGACTGCACTCCCAGCATTGCCTCTGATTAATCTCTGTCTCAAGCTTTCAATACACATAAGCACTTCAAAATTAGTCATACAATATGCAGCTTATGCATACAAAATAATTGCATCCATTCGCTTCAACTAAGCCCTATTATTATTATGGACAAGTAGAATTCAATACTTCACCTTCGCAAAAGCAATAAGACTGCAGATAAAACACAAGCATAACTCGCTTAAGGACCACATAACTTTACATGATGTAGTGAACTATTTTTCTCGTTTAACAGCATAAGAAGAATATCTGTATTTGCCCAGCTAAATGCAAATGCCTGTAAATAAAATGCAACCATATCTCACATAAGGGCCACTCCACTTTACAACACTCATTAGATTATTTTTCACGTTAAAGTCTCACACAAAATCAAATATAACTATAATACATAAATATAAACTCTTTATATACCTAGCTAAATGCAACTATCTTCAAATTAATCACAATCATATCTCGCTTAAGAGTCACTCTACTTAACGTGACTTACTGACCTATTCTCCTGTTTAATGGTCACACAAAAAAAAAAATACAAGTGTAAAGCATTAAACGAATCTCTTTATTTTTCCAGCTAAATACAACAATGTGCAAATAAACTACAAGTATAGCTCACTTAAGCGCCACTCCATTCTGAAGACTTACTGAACTATTTATCTCGCTTAAATAAACCTCCAAAGCATAGCAAGCTTAAAAAAAAATGTCCATCAAATGTTACGCTTAATTGCCGTTGTTTTAGTTTGAGTTATACTGAGGTATGTTATACAAGATATCATCAAATTTAATATTCTAACAAATATATTAATGCTTGATTTATGCTGCTTATCAGCATTGCGCTCTTCACTGCATACTACACAACTAACGGTTAATTGCGTTTAATGGCTGAACTACTCCCTAACCGCCAAACCACATCAAACTGGTTTGACAAAACAGCAAATGAATATCGAATGCCATATGCAGTTGGCCGACGCATTAAATTGCTGGCCATAAAGTGCAAATAGTTGGAACATTGAAAAGCGGTTTACAACTCTCTAATCGAATCAGGCTCTTGACGATGCAACCGTAAAAATATGCAAAAACATTGCAGATAAACATCCCGTTGAATTTCTAGAGTCGTTGTAAATATGTTGTTTGAGCCTGATTATCAGTGAACTTTTGCAGAAACAAATTCAAGAAAAATTGTATTTCCATTACAAATAAACTAATGTTATATTTAAGTTAAAGGAAACTTTAAAACGAAATCAACTGGCAAGAAATATAAAATGCTTTTAAAGCGTTGGCTTCATTTTCTCAATGACATTTTATATATTATAATTCTTATAAAATGTTTTTCCTTTTCTCCATTGTTCCCCGCGGTAGATAGTCGTAATTTACGGAACTGTTTTGCGTTAGTTGTGCTGAATAGACTACAAAGCGTAGCATATCTAAATCTTTGGAAGCAACTGCATTCAGTTTTGTTCCATTGAATGCAGCTGCTTAAAACTGTTTGGCTTTTCGTTCTATCTTTCTCACTCCCCCTTTCTCTTCTCTCCCTCTTTGTGAAACGAATTAACGCAATAATCTCCAGCGTTTGCTTTTGGCAAGCATCGAATGATACGCCTTCCGACGGCGATTAAAATGACGACAACAATGACGAAGGCGATGGCGGAGCCATTGGCGATGATGATGAGGTTGAACCTGAGGTTTAAGCAGCGACATTGGAGGAAGAATGCAGATGACGGAGACCAAAAAGAAAAGGAAATAAAGCAGCAGCAGAACGCAAAGAAAGTGGCGAAACACAAGGTAATCGAGCAGCTTTGTGCAAAGCGAAAGAGAGAAAGAATTTCATTGCCATTTACAATGAAATCACTGAATTCGTTTTGCCAATTTTGTAAACAAATATAAACAGCCAAGTGTTGAAATACCCTGTAGTCGATGAATGGAGAAAATAAGATAATGAACAGCACAACAAAAATAGAAAAAATAGTGTAATACTAAGAAAACTTCGACTTAAGCAAGAAGCTTTTTGTTTTTACTTTATCAAATCGCCGTATACTTGATATGTTATATGATATATATATTACTCCATTGGCAGCGTATACTTTATATGTATATTGCGATATTAATATAATACAAAAAACAAATTAAAAGAATATTTGTATGCAAAGTATATAGTAAATTTGTATATGAATTTGTCAGTTAAGAAACTAGATATAATATTTAAAACAAATAATGCACAAAAAGTACATTATAAATGGCAATCTTTGAAAACTATTATTTAACAAAATATAAAGAAATACAAATTATACAAAAAAATATTACAATAAATAAATATTAATTTACTGTTTAAAATCTTCACTTTATAAAAATAATATAAAAACATCCATATAATAAAAAAATTAAAATGTTAATTAAATTAACAATAATAATGAAATGCAAAAGCAAATATCTGCTTAAATCTTTGTAATATATGTAATATTATATGAAAGACCATTAAAATGAAAAACAAAATATTATATTTCTCCTATTCTGCTAAAAACTCTTTTATTTTTAAAGATTTTTTTATTTATTAGATCAACTCAAAAGGGTTCAGCAAACCTGTGAATGAGAAAGCAAAGAAGAAAGCAAATCCACATAAATATTTTGCGAATGAAAACAACTAATTAAAATCAGAGTCGAGTAGGGTTAATAAAATAAATTTGAAAAAATGTACCATAATGCATAAATTATGATGTGCCGTTAAATGGCTTGCGTGAGGCAAGTGGAGCTTGACCCAATGAGCAAATTGGTATTTAGAGTTATGCGAGAATGTCAAGGATGCTAGGGATGCTAAGGATGCGAGGGGATACTTGAGAGCCTGAGGAGACTCTATTAGCTAGCTGTTGTTCTTGTTCTTTTTATTGTTGTTGTCGTTGCTGAGCCAAACCCATGAACTTAAGCTACTACAGCTTCCTCTGTCTGCCTCGCTCACACAGACACACACACACACACACACACACACACACACACACACACACACACATACACACAGCTGCGTCTGTTGTTGTTGTTGTTGTTGTTGTGTCGCCTGCATTATTTTGCTTGTTAAGCAGTTGTTGGCGGCAAGAGCTTTGACTGCCGATGAGTGCAAAACAGCACCAAAACAACGACAACAACGACAACAACAACAACGACTACAAATATAATGCCTTGATTTTCAATTGCTCAACAACAACAACAGCAAGGAAAGAAACGGTGCAGAGAGGCGAACTAGAACAAGAAGGCAACAAACGAACAACAAACAATAAAAGCCACGACGACGGTTTGCTAGCATTCAAAAAGCGAATGACTGTAAACTCTCCCTCTCTCCTCCCCTTCCTTTCGCCCCTTACTTTCTCCCTTCCCCCTTTTGGCCTTAGCCTTACACGCCATTGAATGGCACATCGAAATCAATTCAAGTGCGGAAACTGCTGCAGTTGTACAGTTGAACGGCCAACCAGAAAGAACCAGAAATAACCCCTTCTCTCTCCCCTCTCTCTCTCTCTCTCTCCACACACTCGCCATTCTCTCAACTGCCTTTGTAATTGTTGTTGTTGCTGTTGTTGCTGCTTGCATGTCCTTCGTGTTGTTGTTGTTGTCCCTACTTCTTGTTCTTCTACATTATTGTTGTTCGTTCCCATTGTTGTTGTTGCTCGGCTTGATGCCCCATTAGATGAACCTTTTGATAAGACCACAGTCAGAGCCACAGCCACAGCAAGGAGCGATAAGCGTTCAACACCGCACCGCAAAAGGAATTTCTTTTGCTCTCTCTCTCTCCCTCTCTCTCGCTTTTCTCTCTCTCTGTCCCGTCTATTTCTCCACACATTTTTTTCTTGTGTTCCTTTTTTTTTTCTTTAATTCGACTGCCATTTCAATACAAAATCCGTAGACAGCAAGCAAAAGCGAATGGCGTGAGAAGCAGCGAGAAAAGTGAGCACGTTTCTAATCAGCATGACCCACTAAAGAGTCTGCGTGTGTGCTTGTGTGTGTGCGTGTGTGTGTGTGCAGGATGTGATTGTGTGGTCAAGTTAATAGGCGCAAACATATTGAACTCTGTTGCGATGTTCAGCAAAATGAAATCACTGCAAATTCGACAACTTTTGACCGCATACGAAAAAGTTGCATAATGATAAATTAAAAAAAATAAATAAAATTATAATACTATATTATAAAACTATTTCAATAAAATTTCTAATACGGTAAATAATAATATTAAAAATAAACGAGCCGAAAACCTTTACAGCCAGTGCTTTAGTAATAGTGTTAGAATTCATTTTAAGTATATCTAAACTTTTTGAATAAATTAAAGTAAAAAACTGCATAAACTTTAAGAGAGTTAGATATAACAAATATAACAGAACAAATATATAAAGTTTAACATTAAAATTACTATATAGAAACTCTTAAAATAATTAATTTTAAAAAGTAGGCGAGTTGTGTTAAGCCAAAAAGTTAAATAGTTGAAATCAGAAATAAAAACTTCGCTTAATAAATAAAAAATTTTTCAATTTCCTGAAATTTTATTAGAAATATTTAAATTTCTGAAATTTCAGGAACCTCCCTTATTTGGTATTTGGTATAAAGCAGAACAAACAACTAAAGAAATTTAATTCCAAAAACATTACTCTATAATTTTATATGTTAAATTTCCGCTTAATATAATGTAATGTAGAATGTAATATTAAATAAAAGACAAATAGTGGGTTATTAAAATTTTCATCATAATATTTTTCACAAAATTGTCTAATTGTACTTCAAATCAATTTTTAAAGCAAAAGGGTTCAAAAACCAATAAGTTTTTATTATTTGGCAGGCGAAATCGATACCTAGAACACGCCAAATATTGTTCAGACACAGTTGTTTTTTTATGTGGAAAGAGAAGGGCCACCAGTTGCCATCGATGGTCACAACTGATTAGAGTCTAATAAGTATGCGTGGGGCGTGACCGAAGGTCCTTTGTTAATGGGTCTCCAAAGAGCCACACACCCCAAAAAAAAAAAAAAAAAAAGAGGGAGAGAAAAATAGATGGAGAGAAAGAGAGATGGCAAGTGATACGCACACATACGCACATTCAGGTGCCGCTGGGGCCATAAAAAGAGCACAGCACGAATTCAAATTGAAGGCCAAAAACCGAATCTTAATAACAATAAAACCAGTTCAAAAGTTACGCATACCAAAAGCAGCAACAACAACAGCAACTGAAACTAACACGTATGGAGGTTACAATGAAATGTGCACGACTTTGGCATACTCGGCACTCTTGCACATAACATAAAAAAAAACAAATTAAAGTGCGACCGTTTTCTAGCTATAATCAGTTTTTTAACATATTTAGTTGTAATTATTTAAACAAAAGAAATCATAATAATTATTTATTTATTTACTATGTTAAATCTAGTATTTAATACTCTACTTAATTCTAAGAAAAGAGAGTCTTGGCTATTAAATGATCACCATTTACAAGTGTAATAATTTATCTTTTAATTTATGCATTCTATATTATTCACATAGAATTTAAATTTCGATAATTTGTTTTCGCTTTGATGAATATTTTCTTGACTAAAAATTATTAATATCAAAGAAAAACTTTCACCTTAAAATTTCTAGTTTCATCAATATCAAAAATTCATCCAAACATTTCCAGTTTTTATTTTATTGACATTCGTGTTGTATTTTGCAATGCAAATACTTAAATAGCATTTTCCTTAATTTAATTTGACTTGAACAAAATTGATCTACTTCCCAAGTTGTAAACACTTAAAATGTTTTCATTTTCTAACTTTCAAATTTTCGCTTAGCACTTGCTTATTATGCCCTCTCTTACTACGTTTACCGGGTATATTAACAGACATGTCTCCCACACTCTGCTCGACGCCTTTGACAACTACACACATCAATCCCTTTTTTCACCCTTCCCTTGCTTTGTCTTCGCTTTCACTTCGTTTCCCTTTTTTTCTTTGCACACACTTTGATTTTGATGTATTTATTTGCGCTTCGTCACTCCGCACTACTTCCGGCTTCTGTCATCCACGACCGAAGGATCTTTGAGATAAATTAAATTTAAACTGATAATAAAAAAATTTACGAGCCAATAAATGTGGCCATTGGGGGGAAAAAAGAAGCTGAAGAAGCATAGATCGGGGAAAGCAACAACAAAACAAGATAACCCTTGCAAATAAATAATAACAAAAGGAGCGCACAAGAAACAAACAATTCGAGGCAACTCGCTGTGGTTGCTGTAAATAAGCAGCAGCAAAAAGGAGCAGCCAAAGCGAAGAAGACTTGCGACTCGAACAAGTTCCACTGACAGACAAAGCCGGCAAAATGTCCCCGTGACAAGACATGGCAAGGGAGATGGGGATGAGAATGAGAATGGGAATGAGAATGAGAAGGCAATGGCAAGTGCATTGCGAGATAAACAGAACACAACAAACGAAGCGACAGCGACAAGGTCACAACACAGCACAACACAACAAAAAATACTTCAACACACACAAACTCAGTCTCATACGCATCAAGGAGACAATGAAAGCACAGCACAGGAGCTGCAGAAGGACCTCGTGTGTGTGTGTGTGTGTGTGGGCCAACTGCTTTGGGCATAACAGCAGATTCCAACTGCTTAGTTGATACTTATCTGGCTGCGCTTCCTCTTGGCGTTCCCCGCTTCCTTCATCTCTTCCTTACCCACTTCCTACACTCTTCCCCTCTTCTCTCTGCGGCTCACCCATTTGCTCTGCATGACTGTGCAGAGTCTGATATTACGTATACGCATTAAGTAAACGTATACGTATTATTTGTTTAACGTGCCCGCAATAACAAAGTTAAAGGGATTACCGACTGCCATCGAGCATTGTACTCACTACACTTGTATGCTAAATCTATGACTGCAAAGCTGCCGACAACAACAATTTTATGGCCAGCAACTTCTCCTTACTAAATTTCTATTGACTTTTATTTTCCAACAACAGCAACAACATCAACAAAACAGAAGAGCTGCCAAGAATAATTCACTTTACAGTACTCTTGAAATAATCAATTTTATTTGACTTCAATTTTCTATTAACAGCAGCTGATTTTTGATTGTTTTGCCATTAGTTTAGAGTTCATAGATAATAATTATTAACTTATTTTCAGTTTCTATATATCTATCATTGAATTTTTAGCTTGACTTTAAAAACTTTTAACAACCAAGCAAAGCTCGTTTTTATGTCACGACATTTTCCATTAATTTTCATTGGAGCAACTTTATCTTTGTTTATCCCTCTATTCCTATACAATCTATGCTTTTCACTATACAATCGATTTTATCAATTCAATTAATTGCGCGCAAAAAAAAAGAACAACAACAAAAATGAAAGTTATAAAAATTGCAGACTAATTAAAAGTTTTCAATGTATCCCAACGGCGAGCGTGCCAGGCAACAATGTAATCAAAATTGTTGCTTAATTGAAAGCAGATATAAAATTGAATAAATATCGCCAAATAATTTATAAATTTTTTGCACATTAAATATTGATGTGCGACTAATTTGCAAATGTGTGTGCTTTAAAATAATCGAATATAGCACTAAAAGTGTTTAAGTGTTTTTGTAACTTTGCTCCTCTTCTCGGCGTTTAAATATTCTTCTTATGCACAAGACTTCCTAATCAAATTCGTTTATGAGATACAGTCTTATCTTTTACTACACTCAAACATACAAAGTGGGGGGCAATCAACAGACGCGCCCAAAAACTATGTTAAATGATTTCCACAAATAAAAATGCACATGAAAAAATGATAAAATGCGAAGAAAGCAACAACGCAAGAAAAGATGGAATGTAACATAATTGCAACAAATGAATATATGAGATATCTGTGTAATGTTTCTTGCGCAGTCCATATGGGGCGTACGGTGGGCGTGGCAACGTCTGTTCGACTCAGAAATGCAATGCACAAAGCAAGCAACAGTCCAGCACACAACAAAACAAGTAAGAAAGCTACAGTCGAGTGTACTCGACTGTGAGATACCCGCTACCCAATTTGAATAAAAGAAACATATTTTGCGGTATTTTCTCAAAATATACCGAATATACTGCAAAAATACTAAAAATATACCAAATGGTATATTTGGTATATCGATATAGTACACCATTCAAAATATACCATAGACCGCACAATATACCAGATTGTCAGCCAAAGAAACTTAGATCATTTGTATGTTAAGTAGGCGTTTTTGCTTATACAAAAGTATTTTTTTAATAACTTCGACAATTTTTATCTGATCGCAGCCAAATTTTCAGAAATCATAACTACTATAGTAATTATTTTATATACCAAAACTCGCAGCTCTAGCTTTATTAGCTTTGTTATTCGATTTTTTTTTGATTTGCGGGGGCGGAAGTGGGCGTGGCAAAAATTTGATACAAACTTGTTCTGTGTGCAAACATAACAAATGCTGTCGAAAAAAAATTATAGGTCTATCTCTTATAGTCTCTGAGATCTAGGTGTTCATACGGACAGACGGACAGACGGACATGGCTATATCGTCTCGGCTGTTGTCGCTGATCAAGAATATATATACTTTATAGGGTCGGAGATGCCTCCTTCTAACTGTTAAATACATTTCCTGCCGGCACAAAGTTATAATACCCTTCTACCCTATGGGTAGCGGGTATAAAAAATTCAAATAAAACACAAAGAAAAAAGCAAAAGAAAATGTTGATAAACCAAGCGACGCACAAAGCAACAAACAACTTGTAAGCAAGAGAATGTATAATGTAACCGACTGTGCAATACCCGGCACACAACTTTAAAAAATGTGTAGAATATGTTTTGCAAAAAGTTTTACAAGTTTGGACCTCTTTCATTGATTCCTTTTATTTCTCTATTTTTCTGTAGTTTTTAAATTATTTATAAGATAAATTGGCTTTGAGAATATATAATTATTTTTTTTTCATAATTACACAAAATTTAAATGTTTTTTAAAATTTATATTTTTGTTTAATTTGCGTTGCAACTGATAAAACATCTTCAAGCGAATTTGAATATCAAGCTACGCTAGTTTTTGAGTTATGAGTGTTTAAAAGCGTGGACAGACAGAAAGACGGATTGAAAAGCTCTTGTTACTCACTACAGGGTATATAAATATTAGATGAAGCTAAGAGACACTTTATTTTACTTTTTGCAACGCTTAAATTTTACAAAGATATGTTATTATTTTTATTTCTTTTTGATCAGATTACTAATAACATTTGTAACATATATTTCAACAAGTTATTTTTAACACAAAATTTAATTATTTGATAATGCAATCGCTGTGAAATTGAAATGCTTTTTTGCTTTTATTATCTATTAGATATCTTTTAATTTTATAATATATTTATCCTTTAATAAATCGTCAAATTGCATTAATCTATACTACCTTTTTTGCTCTATAACTACAGGGTATAGCTACACACACACACACACACATACATGCACAGTTTTACAATGAAAATGAGCAAGTGTAAGTTGATGATGGCTCACTGTTGCTAGCCAGCCAGGCAGGCCAACAACTGAGCTGCGACCCCAAAAACTCTCGTTCCCATTTTGGTTTTTCTCTGTCTCTCTCTCTCTCTCTCTCACTCTATTGCTCACTCTCTCCCTCTCTTTCTCTCTCTCTTTGGCTTCGCAGTCATTTCAGTTTTGCCGGCTGCTGCTTCATAAATTCAAATTTGATTTTCATGTTGATTATGATGCGAGGCGCAGATGATGATGGAAATGAAGATGGCAATGCAGAATGGCAATGGCAAATGGCAGACGAGACTCAGCGTCAGCCTCTGCTTCCGTCTCTTCTCCCCATGCTCCTGCTCCTTCTCCTTCTCCATCTCCGATTTCTTCTTCCTCCATCTACGTCTGCTGCTCAGTCAGACAACGTTGAATGAAGCAAAGAAGCTACTGGCTCTTGGCTCGAAAGAAAACTGCCTCTGATTATTGCCGCATATCACAACACACACCTCCCCTTCCCCCTTTCCGTTTCCCCTCTTGGCTCACGCATTTTTTGAGCGTGATTTTAGAGGCCAATCTCCATCGCGCGCACATTGTTTACGTTTTGTTGTTGCCGCCTTCTTCGCTTTATGAGTTTAATGAAACTCACACCATTGAAAAACTACTCACTCACACACACAAACACTCAGACACTCACACTCACTCACAATCCACACACTCACTGATTGTTGTGAATACTACTCACCGATTGAAGTTGGTCTAAGCAGCATTCGCATTGTGTATACGCAGCGTATACACAATCATTCGTTACATCGCGTATACGCCATTTTGCTTCCGTGCAAATTGTGTAACTGTAATGCAATAAATAAAATAAATGACAGCATAAATCAATTTCATTTATTAACATCAGCTCAACGCATTATGCAAAAGTTTAAGATGATTACAATCGATTTGTTTGCGTATCATTAAATACAATATGAGCAGTACTTTTCTCTCCCTCTTTTTCTATCTCTCTTTCTCTTTCTCCCATTCTCTCTGTTCTGTCTCCATTTATTTATTGCTGTGCATAAGATGTAGAGTACTTTGCATAAATGTTTCAGGTTACGAAGGTCATCAACTAATTTGTCTATTATTATTCAAAGCTTATTTTCTTTTGAAAATATTCAATTATTCTGTATTAAACATTTTATTTCAGTTCATTAACTACATTTTTTTTTTTTTTTTTTTTTGTTAAAACAAGTAAGAAAGCCACAGTGCATTTTAAATAAAAACAAAACAGTGTGGAATTAATTTTATAATATATCAAATTAATATACCATATGTTGTATTTGGTAAATTGATATAGTATTACATTTAAATTATACCAGATTGTTACACAATGAATAATTAGACGTTTTCCGATCGCTACAAAACTCTCAGAAGTCATATATATTACAGTAATTATTGTATTTGCCAAAAATCACGACTCTAGCTTAAAAATTACGCTTGTTATTCGATCCTTTATCGATTTCCGGGGGCGTGGCAAAAATTTGATACAAACTTGTTCTGCGTGCAAACATAACAAATGCTGTCCAAAATAATTATAGCTCCATCTCTTATAGTCTCTGAGATCTAGGTGTTCATACACACGGACAGACGGACAGACGGACAGACGGACATGGCTAGAACGTCTCGGCTGTTGACGCTGATCAAGAATATGTAAAGTTTATAGGGTCGGAGATGACTCATTCTGCCTGTTGCATTCATTTCACAAAGTAATAATAAAAATTAAGTTTTAATTTCCCATACATACTCCCCTTTTTAATTTCTTCTTTACTTTAATCAACAATCTTTCAAATATTATGCGGTTGTTTATAAGATTGTTTTTCCACATTGAATTTCACATTCAACTTTCTACAGCATGCATCAACTTTAACAACAATCTGTTGCCGTAAGTTGTTTCTCATTAAAATTGTTTAAGCTGTTGCACAAGTGCAATACTTTTCCTTACTCGAATTTTGTTGCATGGAAATTAAAGTTATTTCGGTCGGCTCAACTGCAATGAAACTTGTTTTGTTTGCTGTAGTGCAAAGCAGACTTTTTGATTATAGGTGTACATATTTATTTGTGTTGACAATAACGAAAGTTTTGCTCAAGTTTGCAATTTGCAATTCAATCGTTCACCGAAGGCGAAATTTAAATGGTGATACAATCGAGTATCGGTTGCACGGTGGCACGTCTTTGCGGGGCAAACAATTGCCGTTCTGCGGCAAGCGAGTGAAATGCATTCATAAAGTCAAAACTGATTTTATTACGACAAGTGGAGCGAGTGGGGGAAAGGGGAGGGGGCGTGCAACATGCAACATGCCGCATGCCACAATCGCTGCAATTCGATTCGATTCGTTTCGTTTCGTTTCGATTTGGTTTGCGTTGTCAACTCTGGGCAAATATTCGTTAGCCTGGTTAATGTCCAAAGTGGCGACAGTCAACCAGATACCCAAATCTCCCCGTGTCCCTCTCTTTCGCTCTGTCTTTCTCTCCATTTGTTGCACATATCTTCCATGAGCAGAGCAATTCGCAATCCCATTGCCATTCTCTTTCGATTGGCATTGCCATTGCCATTGCACTTGACCGAAAGACACTGCAAACCGTTGACGACGCCAATGCACTTTTATGGCCCAACCATCCAAATGGCTGGCGACATATGGACGCAAAACAATAACAAGCCGACAGACGGGGTAGGTGCTGAAGAAGGTGGGGAGAGGGAGGCAGAGTGGGGAGAGTAGGGAGAGTAGGAAGAGTGGCAAGTGGTGCAGAGATTTAAGTGCCGCAACAGAAAGACGCCATTTGGTCTAAAAGCCTGGCGCCGTTAACTGCCGTATATGTTGTCTCTTCTTCTTTATCTCTGTATATATATCTCCCTCTCGTTCTCTCACTACCTTACTCATACCCCCTTTATATATGTTTTGCGCTTTACGTTTTCTCCTTCTCACTTTTTTTCAAATCTATTCCTTTCACTTTTCTTCTTTTTCATCCCGCTACTTACTACAAAGTTTTGTCTTTTACCGTTACTCTTTCTCTCTCTCTCTCTCTCTCTCTCTCTCTCTCTCTCTCTCTCTCTCTCTCTCTCTCTCTCTCTCTCTCTCTCTCTCTCTGTCTCTTACTCTCTCTCTGTCTTTTTCTCTCTCTCTTTTACCTTATACTTTTCCTCCTGTTTTCCAATCTCTTTCCATCTTCTATCTCCTCTTTTTCTCTCATTATTTTTCTTTTCCTATCTCCTAGTCTCTTTCTACTTCGATCTTATGTTTCTCTTCTTTTTACCATATACTTTTGCTCTTTTATTTAGCTCTGTTTTCCAATGCCTTTCTATAAACTTCTTAATTCTTCTCTTATCTTATTTTCTTTATTTCCTGTTTATCTTGCCTGTTTTTCATTCTAATCTTTTATCCTTTCTTTTCACACATTTTCTTATTCTTTTTCCTTAGCTTTGGTTTTTAGGTTTCTTACTTGCTCATCATTTTACTTTCTTTGTATGCTTTCTCTACCTAATTAGTCTAAGTTTCTTACTCGCTTTCTTATTCCTTATTCTTAACTACATTTCTGCATTTCTATTTTCTCCCTCTTCCAATCCACTCACATTCTTCTTCTTCTTATATTGCTTTTTCTTCTTATTTATTTATTTGCTCCCTCTGTTTGCTACACAGATTTCATTTTCCATGCTCAATCCCTGTCTTTCTGCGTTTACTATTGAATTCCCCACATTCAATCCCTTTTCTTCCCTTTAATGTTACCTCCTTTGCTCTCCCCTATTTTCTTTCTCAGTCTCTCTCTCTCCCCATCTCTTCCCCACCCCATTACTCAATTACAATTTGTAATTGCAAAATGCAAGTAACAATGATAGCTATCATATGCAAGTAAACAGCACACACGGCATTTTACGCTCGTTGCTGATTTGCACCTGTCAAACAGGTGGCAACACACCTCCCTTCCCTCACTCCCCTTGACTACCATCGAATGCAGTCGTCTCGCCAAACAGACAACAAAAAAATATAAGGCAAACAACGGGAGCAGCAGCAACAACAACAACAACAACAACATCAAAAGCAGCAGCAACTTCAACTATCATCGCAAGCCACACAAATTGCCGTTGGTTGCATTGGCGGTGGGTGGGAAAGGGGCATCGGTAGGGGAGTGCTGCATGCCACATGCCGCATGCAGCATGTGGCAATCACGTCGTTGTGACTTTCGCTGCCAGCTGCCAGTGACCGTTGTCGTTTGGGCTTGTTATTGAAATTTGTCGAGCGTATGCTGTCGATTGGGTGTCAGACAACAGCGAACAGCAACTAAAGCGGGCTGCCAACGGGTATGCTCGACTACGAGATACCTTAACATATGGAAAGTGAAATTAAAGAATGACAAAATGAGCTGTGAATTTAATTCAACTCCTGAAGTTACAAGCTAAAGTTCAAATATTTTGTCAGTTGCCAATAAATTTATAATATAGTAGGTAGATTTTTCTATCGAATATATATATTATATATTATATATTATATATTATATATTATATATTATATATTATATATTATATATTATATATTATATATTATATATTATATATTACATGAAATATACATGAATATATATTAAATTCATTATCTATTATTTTTAGATTATGTTATTGTATGATAATTGATCGGTTAAGCTTATAAGTATGTCATTCTTCGAAGAATATAATTATATTAAAATTATTACCTATCTCTCTTTTTTTCAGATCATGGTTTCATATGATAATTGATAAGTTGATAAGTTGATATATTAAGTTGACAAGTGAGTTATTTTTCTTAGTCTCATATAATAAAATGATGTAAGCTTTTCAAGAAGACTCAAAATTTATTGCATATTAAAATCAACATACAATATCAATATATTTTATGTATCTCAACTTTAGTTTATTATATGATCATTAATGAATTTCAAAGACAAGTTTGGATTAATACAATGCAATGTAAACTTTAGTTTATTAAATGATCATAGGTGCATTTTATGTTATTTTCGTTTTCTTATGTTACCAAGTTTACTTAAGGTAATTAAATTATTGAAACATTTCAATAATATTTTTAATTATGAACCTAATAAGTTTGTGCCACTATTTTCGTATTTTTTATAAACTATATGCTACAACTATATTGTTGCCATGTTTGCTGACTTTAACTCTGATATATCTTGAATATACTCACGGACAGACGGAACGACGGATGTTTCAATAAAGCCACTTTTCTTAAAATATTCCAATTAATAATTGTATGCAATATCTTTTCAATCCATCACATCCTTTCAATGCATGCTGATTGTCGGGTACAAACAAGTGACAACAACAACAACGACACCAACAACATCATGAACAGCCTCAGCAGCGGGCGACATTAAGTATGCAACAAATTGGTGCACACAACACTCAGTGGACAATGAGTTGCAAGCTGCTGCTTCTGTTGCTGTTGCTGTTGCTCTTGCTCTTGCTCTTGCTGCTTTATTACCAATCGTTGTGCTGCGTGGCTCAGAACTCATACGAGAATTTCCCGCCCACTTGCAATCAAAGCTGCTCACACAGTTCTCCATTCTCCGTTCAGTTGGCAGTTCTCGATCTCAAATTGCACGCAGCGAACAAATGATAACAGCGAATACTTCATGCTGGAATGTAATAACCAGCAACCAGCAAGATTCCCCTCAGTTGCAGCGAAATAGCATTCCCATAAAGCGTGTCACATTTCGCTGTCAAGATGACTTTCAGTCATATCTCTTGATGTCTTTGTCATGACATAACCTCACTCTCAATATGCATAACCTCAAAAAGTTACACTATCAAATATTAATAGCATTCGAGTTGAAGTTTTGTAAATTTAATTAAATACGTTCGAATTAATAGTTAACTTTATTCGTCAGGCTTCTGTATTTGGTGTGCCTAAGTCCGTAATTTGCACTTATTTCGCACTCCATTTGCTTGGCTATAATTCGAGCTAACCTCACAAGTGCTATACATAACCTCAATGGCTAAACTATCTGCTAATGCGACTGCTTTTACACAAATACTAAGACACACACACATACGCATAGCTCTCTTGCCCAACTGATTTGAGTTTTATGCACACACGCAACATAAACTAACCTCACAATAACTTAACCTAACCTAACCTCAAAAACCAAAATAAAAAAAATAAGGAAAAGCGGAAAAGAAAGGCGGGGAAATAAGGCGAGCAAATGCAATTTAAGCTGAATATCTTTATGAGCAAATCGTCTAAGAAGCGAGCTCACACACACACACACACACACATATGCATCTCTAGACATTGGGCACTCCCAGCTGCCGGTGCTGCTGCTTCTTCTTTTACTTCAGAATATGCCCAAAGAGCGTAAAAGATGTTCTATTCTAACCTAAAAACAAAATGTGCGTTGCTCGCAGCTGTTGCTCTCTAGTGCGTCACTTGAACTGAAGAGAAGAGAAGAGAGAGTAACAGCTGAGTGAGAGAGAGGGGTGTGTGTTTAGATTGCTCGCACACACACACACACACACACACACACACACACACACGCACACACACACACACACACACACCTATATTACGCTTACTCGTACATCAAAATGCGAAGCAACCGCCGCTGTTGCCGCAAAAGGCTACAAAATTCAATTTACTATGCGCGCTTTATGACCGACAGCTGCCCTTCGCCTTCCCCTCCCCCTCGACAACCTTTTCCTCCCTCTCCCTCTGACTCCTTCTACTCCTCTCCACCAATCCCAGTCAGGCGCAACGAATCAGACTTTATGGCTGTGAGCCATCGTCTGCCCATTTTGCCTGCTGATTTCCATGCATGGCACACACACAAACACACACCTCGCACTTTCGCACACACACACACACACAGCAAGTATGTAAACTACTCAACTTGGCTTTGTGATACCTGCCACCAACAAAAAATTAAAACTATTGAAAGGAAAAAATAATTCTAAAAAAAATGTATAAGGGAGAAGTTTTCTCGCATTAGACAATTTCATTGCTCCAAAATATTATATTAAAAGACTAAATTAACCAAAAAAAATACTGAATAAAAACATTAAAACAGTTCCCTAATTTCAAAATTAAGAAAATCTAACATATGTATATACAAAAAAGCCTATATAAATTAGTATAACAAATAAACAATAATATAAAAAATTTGAGTTGGTTTTACAAAATGAAATAAAGTTGCTTGAATTAATGTTAAAATATTCTGTACTACAGAAATTAATAAGAAAAG
The DNA here is from genome assembly GCA_023558445.1 of Drosophila pallidifrons. NCBI lineage: Eukaryota > Metazoa > Arthropoda > Insecta > Diptera > Drosophilidae > Drosophila > Drosophila pallidifrons. The sequence goes on from CM042351.1 coordinate 8,642,892, forward strand.
TAATACAAAAAATTAACATAAACAAAATCAAGACGTATAACAAATAAACAATAATATGAAAGAGTTGGTTTAGCTGGCTAACAAAAATAAATAAAGTTGCTTGTATTGATATTGATATATTTCAAATATAATTGAAATAATTGTATATATTTTAGAAATTAAAATAAACATTTAAGGTATAAATAAGTTGAAAAATTAAAAAATAATATGAAAAATAGCTTAACTTAATTAAACAAGAAAAAAAAATTTAATTTAATTGAAAATAAATGAAATATATTTCAGAAAATAAAAAAAAATAATATTAATACATTATATCAAACATAGAAATAAGTATAAAATAAAATAATATAAAAGTGTTGCTAAAGTTGATTTAAAACAAAAAAACAAAATTGTTGGAATATATGTTAAAATGTTAAAAATTAAATTAAATATATATTAAAAAGAATCTTTCATTAGATAGAAAAATGCAAAAATGAACAATGTATAAATTAATAGTAATTTTTAATAGTTTTTTAAAATCATATTTTAAAATATTGACAAACAATGTGATAATTGACAGAAGTAAGCTAGATACTATATATTACGAATAAAGTATTTAAAAAGGTAGAAGATTGAAATAAATAATAAAATATTGAAATATTAGGTATGTAAATAATATATTATATTATATTTATGTAGGTGCTAAACGTAATTGTGTTTTTCGGATGGTTCATTACAGCGATGAAAAGGTGCGTGACACAACTTAAATATAAACCTCTTTTGGATATGTCCCCAAGAACTATATGTTTAAGATATGTTACAGTATTTCAGTTATCCATCATACCCCGCTAATCTATGTATGCCGGGTATAACAAGCACAGCACCGCACACCACACGCTGATACGTAGAGCGAGAGAAGAAGTCATTACAAGTGCTTGCTTATTAAGTTCCATGGCTCATTAGGCGCTGACAATAAACGCTGTCAAAACACCAGCCAACCACCAAGAAGAAGGCCGTAGAATAACAGAGTGGGGAGGAGGGAAAGAGGGAGCTAAGAAGAAGCAAGACTTCGAAAGACGCACTGCCTTAGCTACTGTGCTGCTCCTGCTCCAGCTCCAGCTGCTGCTGTGTGTTGGCTTGCCTACTCCCCGCGGTGGCGCTCGGCGACGTAAATGAGCGAAGCAACAAGACAAGCTGCCTAATCCAGGGCCGCATTATCTAATTGTCAGTCTTAACAGATGATTACTGTACTAATTTCTCTCGCATAACCTGCGTCCGTAGCCAGGAGACATTGCCCCACAGCCCCACTGTGGGCGCCGTTTCGCCACAGCGCAATACGTGCGTGCCACATTGAGTTGATGCGCGTGTGTGTGTGTATGCGGTGTGTGTGCTTAGCTGGCAAACAGACTAAGCCGCCGCTTCAACCATTGGCAATCAGCGGAATTGTAAAACCGTAAACAACATGACCAGGACGAAGCGAACAGACAGACGAGCGAGACATACAAAATAGATGGACAGACAGTACAGGACGAACGAGTGAGCGAGCAAGCGACATACAAAATGTATAAACGGAAGACTAAGAGACAAAAGCACAGACGGACGGACAGACAGAAGGACGGCAGGACAGGCGATTTGGGCAGGCAGCCAGAGGAGCAATCGAAGCCGCTGTCGCCACAAACGAAATCGCAAATGTTTGCAGTGTATGTATGCGTATGTGTGTGTGTGTGTGTGGTATGAAAATGATGTGGAAATTGGGAAACAGGGAATAGTATGCAACGCTGTTGGATCTGTGGTCATAGCAAATCACCAACGCCAGCGGACGTTCGACAAAATATTTGTCTGTCTCTTGCTATTGTTTGCCCCTGTGTGTGAGTCCATCTTCCTCTATCTATGTGTATGTGTGTGTATGTGTGTGTGTATGTGTGTGTGTGTATGTGTGTCTGTGTGAGTGGGTTAGCAGAGTGTTTGATTTAGCTGATAGAACAGCCTTCAGCAGCACCTTATCGAGCATGTGCAACACTTACTTGGCCTTTTCCTCTCTCTCTCTTTGCTATCCCAAAAAGCATTTTGTCACGCTTTTTGTCTTCGACTTTGGCTTTGCTTAATCCTTTTCTCGGTTTTTAGTTTCATAATTTATTTAATTACTTTACTTGTTCTCGCTCTTTTCTCTTCTTGCTTGCCATGTGCTTTTTGGCATTTTGCCACACTTTTCGGGTGTGAAGTAATAATCTTTTGCATTATTATACGTTTACGTTACGTATACGTGATATTTCTCATTTCTATCTTTAGTCCTTTTTGTGCATAAAGTTTTATTTTCATTTTTTATTGGTAATATTGTCTATCGCATCGATCCTTTTGCAGAATTTTTATTGTTTGAAATACAGTAAGTGCTTAATTCGAATTCGTTACGTATACTTAATTTCATTTCTAGCTTTATTATTTGTTTTTTTTTTTTGCATTAAGTGTGATGTTTTGTTTTTTTGTTGCTTCGATCCATTGGCTGGATTTTAGTGTGTTAGGTATCATCATAATCCGTTATATTACGTATACGTAATGTTTAGCATTTCTATTTTAATTTTTGTCGATTTTATTTTGAGCTTAATCATCTTTGCATTCGTAATGTTTGTTATTTGTAATTTCAATCATTTTTCCCACTCTTCGAATGTAAAGTAACGTATTCATAGTAATACGCTGCGTATACGTTATATATCTCATTCCTATCTTTATTTCATTTTCTACTTAAAATTATATTTTCATTCATTATTTGTAATGCTTGTTGTTCATCGCTTTGCTAATTTTTTCATGTAATAACGTAATAAGCTGCTCAATTCGAATTGGCTGCGTATACGTAATTTTTCGAAATTATTTTAATTTTGTTGTTTATGTTTTAAGCTGATCTTTTCATTCGCATTGTTTGTTTAGTTGTAACTTTAGTAATTTTTCCTACTCTTCGATTGTGAAGTACCATCATGTACTATTTATACGTTGCGTATACGTGATTTATCAAATTTCCTTCTATTTGTTACGTATACGTAAAATCAAATACTTTATGTTTTTTTGATTACGTTCTTATTTATTTATAAATGTTAACTATTTTTAACAGTATTATTTTCATAATTCTTTTATCGCCCCTTCCAAATTTAACCTTTCTTAATCTTTTCTGCAGCGTACTTGATCTTCATTTTTTATGTACTCTTTTTTATTCTCTGCAACTTTGTTTATTTTATAATTGTTAAATTCATTCAACTGTTATTGAAATCTTTTTATATTTCAATCGCTGCACTCTGTAGATTTTAATATGTTTAATATTAAAAAGTATAAAATATTTACGCTTTAGGAAAAAAATCTCGTAAACAAAATTAATCTGCCATCCATCCTCAATTAGTCTTGCTTCCTCTTCTTTACTTGTGCTATATAGGCTTTATTGCACTAATATGAATGGCATGCTTTTTTTCTGGCAATTCCTTTGCTTGCTTCCTTGCTCGCTCGCACACTTAAGTCTCATTTCATTAACTTTATCTTATCGCTTTTGCCTTCTTACACTAATTTAACCTTTCAACTATGGCTTTACGCGCGCTCTTTCTCTTCCTCTCTCTATTTCTCTCTCTCTCTGTCTTTCACTTTCATCGGCTGTCTCTGCTTCCACTTGTCTTTTGTTGCTTTTAAATACCTTCACATTGCTCCCACTCCTCAACACACAGAAGTAGTGACCCCATTTCGAGGCCATCGCCTGCCAATGCTGCGGCTTGTCGTCATCTAAAACCAAATCCCCAACGTGCTTCGGCTACACTCCACCCTCTTTTACTCTCTCTCTCTCTCTCTCTCTCTCTTTTTGTCTCTCACTCCATCGCTGTCAGCATTCAATCCCCCTTTGAGAATCACCAATTAAGCTCTGTTTAAAGCACAATTAAGAACCACCCAGCAGCCAGGCATCAAGCTCATCATCATCAATGCAATTATTGACTACAAATCTGGACGCAGCGCCAAATCCGACAGCAGCAACAGCAAAGAGAGAGCTGCAAAAAAGAGGCAAAAACAACAACCGCAGTGAAAGCAGAAATAGCAGCAACAACAACCAACAAGGGAGAGCAGCAAACATCATCAGCAGCAGGAGCAGCAGCAACAATAAAAACAGCAGCAAGCCAAAACAAGCAGCAGCAACAACAAAAACAACAGCAGCGAGAACAGTAAAAGCAACAACAACGAGAGAAGCAGCAATAACAACAACAACAACAGTAATGACAGCAGCAGCATGCACGAAAAGGAAGAGCACAAAAAAAAAAAAAAAGAACAGAACTGAACAACAACAAAATCAACGGGCGGTCAGACAACAACAAGGCAAGGCAACTGCTGAGAGAGCGAACGAATGCCAGAGAGTGTGAGTGAGAGTGCGAATGAGAGTGTGAGAGATCGCCAGCCTGCTGTGTATGCGTGTATGTGTATGTGTGTGTGTTGCGGGAGAGCGAGGGCTGGCGCACAGTGAGTTGGGAGCACGCGGGTGGCTAGTGAAAAATTGGCCACTGATTAAATTCAACACGTTGTGGGATTAACTAACTTGTATTTTATTTGCGGCCAAATTGTGTTGTTAACTTGGCCACACGCACACAGAGACGCAGTGGCACAGCAATTACGTTATCCCCCAGTTTCTTGCTGGGGCCAAAAAGAAAGCCCTCGAGGCATTCAGACAGAACACTTCGCGACTCTCTTTCTCCCTCTCCCTCTCTCTCTCTCTCGCTCTTACACACTCGACAGTCAACGCAGCGCGCGCGGACAGCGCAATTTTTTTCAATTTTCCCTTTAGGGCTAGTCAACATTTGTTGGCCCGCCCCCTCAGTCCCTCTTAACTCCCCTCTCTCGTGGCGTGCCCCCATCAAATCCCTTGCCACCGCTGTTGCGTCATTAGCGACAAAATAAAAAATAAAAAAAAAATGTATATATGAAAAAAGTGAAGAAAAAAGCAGCGCAAAAAAAATGCTAAAAAGCAAAAAAAATACTTGGTTGAGGAAGGGAGCAGGCACTTGGACAAGGCGACGTTGCGACAGCTGACGCCGGCGGCTGAAAATCGTTTTTGTTTTGCAAGTTTTGCTCTCAAAAGCTCAACTCTAGCAGTAAGTAAAGTAAAAGAGAAGACGAGAAAGAGGGTTTGGGGGTGGCTGAGCGTGCAACTTCAGCTCATAGCAATGAGGCATTGGCCGTGTCTTACCGCCAAAACGAAGCGCACATCACTTGAGGCGACTTTCTGCACTCATTTCGCACGTTTCAGAGAATAATGCAATGCACACACACATACATTCAACCTCTCTTCCTCACTCTCTCTGTCTCTCTCTCTCTTCTCCGTTTTGTTGGCCCAGCAACATTGCTCAAAGCTTTGCCGTCATGTGAACTAACTCAAATAAATAACAAAAAAAAAAACGAAAATAAAATAAAAAAGAATGAAACCTCGCTTTATGTATAATTTACTTTCAACTTCCTTTTCTACTTCTTCTTCTTCTTAGACTTCTTTTTCACATTGTCTCTTGTTATCCTTAATAGTTACACAATTCTTATTTTCGCACATTTTTAGACTATTTCTCTTTTTTTTAAGTTTTCAGTTGACAGCTTTTGTCACTCATTTTCCACTTTAGCATTTTGTTTTGTGCATATCTCTCTCCGTATCTCTCTCTCTCCATTTTAGCATCTGTATTTTTCCATATATCTGTTTGCTTACCTCCATTATTTTCGTGTTTCTCTTTTCAGTATTGTGTTCTTTCTTCGAAATATTTTCTTGTTTTTTTTTTTTTGTATTTCCATTATTTTGCTTTATAAATTGTTTTCATTACTCGGTCTGCTTCTTCATCATAGGTTGGTTTTTTATCTTGGCCAAGTTTAGTATTTCTTTCGTACATTTGTTCATTTTTTTTATTTAGCTCGGACTGTTTTTGTTTGTTTATCTATGTATATCATTAGCATTTTGTTTGCTTTAGTTTATACTTTTTTTTCAAGATTTCTTTCACTCACTTCTAATTTGTTCTCAGCTCTTTCGAGTTGCTTTGCCTTTTCGTAAATTTGTTTCGCTTCAGTATTAACATCCATCAAATGTCTAGAGAGCTTTCTGTTTCAAGATTGAATATTGTATTTCTTAAATTTGTTTTTCAATTTCAATTACCCAAACACAAACAAAAGTATTCATGTAAGCTTCGTAGTAAATTGCAATTTTCTGTTATGCAATTTCCAATGCATTTTTTAATTTTGTACAAATTTTAGCTAATCTCGCTTTCTCTCGTTGGCTCTCTTTCTAACTATCTAAACTGCCATCGCTCTCTTTTGCTTTTCATTATCGCCATTTATCTCGCTGATCCTAGCTAACTCCCTGAAAATGTTTGTTCTACGCCACAGTTGTCTGTTTCTCCAATCCACTTCCTGTATCTCCTACTCCCCCCGCTCTCTCTTCACACTTCTCCCTTGTGAGTGTGCGGCATATTCTTTAACGTTTGCTTTGTCGGCTGGCTTTAGGGGACAGGCCAGGACGCGACGACAATCAGTGTGAGGCAGACAAAAGGGACGCACATTGCAACACAGGGACAGAGCAGCAGAGACTGCGACTGCGACTGCGACTAAAAGAGCGAGAGTGAGGGAGGGAGGAGGACAGGGAGGTGGACGGGCAGCCAGGGCTGTATTAGAGGCATCCGCCGTACACGAAAATACAGTTAGCTTTAAGCATTTCCCGTATTTTACTGTCATGGCGCAAGAGTGTTTACTATATATGTATGTGTAGGTGAGAGCGAGACAGAGTGAGAGAGAGAGGGGAGTGCGGCCACTGTTGGGGTAAGGGGTGGGGGGGGGTGTGGTAGGGCAGGAACTGGGCTGAGGGCCGGTGCTTTGGGGTTTTCGACTTAGTCGTTGTAAATTACTTGATTCGTTGTTGGAATTTAATTAACATTTTGCTAAGTTTTACTTTAGACTTTTAGTGGCTCTTTATGGCCAAGTGTGTGTGTGTGTGTGTGTGTGTGTTTGTGTGTTTGCGTGTGTGTTTGTGTGTGCAAGATGTCTGTCTCGAGTGCTTCTATCTCGCTCGTTCCTTATCTATTTCAAATGCGTATCTCTATCTCACACTCATAACCAATCTCTCTCGCTCTCTCTATCTCTCTTTCTTTTTGCTTTCTGCTCTTTGCTCTCTGCTTATAATGCGGGCAACATTGGCCCATGCTTAGTGAGGTTATGTTTACACGCTCCATTTTGCATGTGTTGATAAACACACACACACACACACACGCATACAACGTGTAAGTGCAAAAGAGATAGAAGAAAGGCATATAAAATACAGAACGATCCATTGAGCAATGTGCATTTTAAAGTGCAGATAATTGCGCGTGTAGACAAAATGTTTTTTCGACTATTTATGTGGTTCCCATGCGAAGCAACTCTACTTCAACAATAGTGATGGCACCGTGCTTAACACGATTAATGCAGTTACGATTAATCTACGAAGAAAAGTTCTCTAAACATTATCGAAATTTATAATATAATTATTTCTTGTACATGCAAATTGTTTAATTATAAATTAAGCAATTTATTATATTTGTATATAAAACAAATTAATTTTATGCATTTTGTATAATTTATTGTAAGTAAATTAAGCAAATTTTGCAAATTATTATAAATAAAACAATATGTATATAAACAAAAGAATATTTATATGTATATAAATAAATGAATAATTCAATTTAATAAAAAAAAGAATTACAAAACCAAAAATAAATATCTATTAAGTATACAAAAGTTTTTATTTATTTCAAATTCAGCAAATACCGAGTAATAAGAGATTGTTTTGCCCAAAAAGATGAGCAAAAGTAATTTAATAAATTAAATGAATGTTAATTTAAATTTATATAATTTCACAATACAAAGTTTGATAGGAAAACATATTTCCACAGACATATTTTCACACTTAAGAAGTAAACGATAGGCACGTTCGTGTCACGACTCGCGCTCATCCCTAATTGCAAGTGGCAGGCTAACACACACACACACACACACACACACACACACACACTCGTACACCGACAGATACAAACAAGCAAATACACTTATACACTTGCAGGCAAAGTCTGGTGTGCCACAAACAAAACCAAGAGAAATAAAACTTAAATACGTTAAAATATACGATTATCTGAAAGTATTCTCCACATTCCGACCCAAATAGCCAACTTGTAGATTTAGTAACCAGTTCAATTTAACTCAATTTTACTAATCTACACCCAAAGTGTGTGTGTGTGTGTGTGTTTGTTGCTTTGTGTTAGACAAACATGGAAAACAGATAAATGTGAATTGTTGCTTATTCTATAGATGAACTACAAATTTGCCTTACAGTCGTCTGGTTTTTGGTTTACAATTACATGAGCTCACTTGTTATTCATCTATTACACAATACACACACTACACAATGTTGCCACATGCCCCCCAGCTGGGGCAACTCGTAGACAGCAGCAAAAAATAATCATTTACATAAATAATCATACCAAACGTTCGCAAAATAAAATCAACATCAATAAACTGCACAATGTACTCAAAAAAAAGAAGAATAGCAAAAACCAAATGTTGAATGTGCTTGACAACGTTAAAATACCAAAAGAAAAATAATTTATAAACTCAACTCGACAAACTACTACAATACAAAATTTGCACTTGAAACAAAGTACGACCCACATAAGTATGCTATACTTTTTAATATCCTTTAATAAAGTTAAGATTAGTTTTCCAAGTAAAGCTTAAGTCATCTTTTTCATCTATTAAGATCAAAGGGAATTTACTATAATGACTATAATGATGATTAAATCATAATATTATAATTCCAAGAAGAAAAAAAAAAGATTCTTCAAAGTGTGAAAATGTAAATGAAGTTGCTTAACAAATAAAAGTTAATTAATTTATATATTATTTCAAGAAAAAAGATTCTTAAATTTTTTAAAGTATAATTGAAGTTACTTGGAAATTTTAAGTTATTGATTTTAAATTTAAATAACAAAAATATATACTTTACCTTGAACATACTTTTCTACCGCATATAGAGAGTAAATTCCAGTTTTATATTTCTTTTGCATTTTATAAATATACAAATGAAAAAAGTAATACTTAAAATGTGCTGCTTCAGTTGCAGCATTGAACTTTGACCGCTGGCCAGAAATCATGCATACAAATGAACCGAATTTAATGCCAATAAAACGAAATGAAATCAAAATTGCAAATTGAATTTAAAAGAAAAGGCCAGAAACAACAAAAAACAAGAACAGAAACAGAAACAGAAAAAATGTAATCCAACAGCAATCATAGAGAACGCGAGCAACCTTCACAATAATTGCGAAACTAATAGCTTAATGTCAAAATAAATATTAAAGTCTTGCAAAAAGAAACCAAAACGAGAGATCGAAGAGGAGGAAGAGGAGTCGGAAAGAAGGCAGGATTTGACATGTATACATGTATATATACATATATATATATATATATATATATATATATATATATATTTATATATGCAAATGCAACTGCAACTGACAGCACTGTAAAATGAAATTGAGCTTGATAAATACACAATATGTTGGTAGTGCATGATATAAATTAAATTGCATAGCAGATTAAATATTTATGCTGGCAAAATTCAGATAATATTGCTTAAATCTAACTAATACCCAGAACATTGAATTGCATTTCACAATATATACAAAGAAAAAAACCAAAAACAAATTCAAATGCAACACATTGACAAAATGTTGCACAAAGAAATAAATAAAAAAAAATAACAAGACTATTATAATATTTGTTTCTTAATGTGGGTAATAAACGAAATCAATAAACAAATAAAAAATACAATTTGAGAATTTTATTTGACTACAAATTTAAAGAAAAATTATAAGAAATGAGAATTCAAATTCGATATTCAATTCAAATTCATTCAAAAGTGCTTTTAAAAAAAAAAAACTATAAAGTATTATTCAAAGAATAAAGGTTTTTTACTCGAAGAAAATATATTAAAATTGTTAAATAATACAATAACTAATAAGAATACAAATTCCATTTATGGCATATGTAAAAGGAAACCCATTCGATAATGCTTATAAAACCAGCTATAAAGAAATTATATTTCCAATAACTAAGAAATTTCGTTTATAAATTCAATTGAAATTTTCCAGCGTGACACATTCAAATATGCAACCAAAAATTTCGTTTTCGTTTCGTTTACATTGCGACGACAAATCAGTGAAATTGGGGGAAAAAGTCAAACCCAAAAAGCTGTGTCAATAACTTTGCTTAACAATTTCGTAGAACGAACGAATAGTATGCTATATAGTATGTATGTATGTATGTAACTTCATCATGATGATGATGATGATGATGCAATCAATCATGAAGGCGGATGTCCTTTTTTTCGAAACTGTTTAGTTCCGTTTTGATGGATTCCTGTGTGCATGCAATAACTTTTAATAACTTGCGAATATCTAAAATTCTTGCCACATTTACTTTCAATATTTCCTCACAAGAAATAAAAAAAGAAAGGAAATGTGTGTGTGAGTGTGTGTGTGAGAGGGGGAGAGAGGAGGAACCGTATCGAAGGTTCAAGTCAAGAGAAGACAGTCGAGGGTCAATCAAAGTTCAGCCATCGACTAGTTAAACACACAAATGCCACACCCACTTTAGAGAGCGGCGGTTCAGAGCGTCAATATTCTATATATGTGCGTATGTATGTATGTATGTGTGTAGTTGCACTCAAAGCGGATGTTCGGTCAACAGCGGAACTTGCAACAGTTGCTGCAGCAGTTGCAACAGTCAACAAGTTTGCCAAGTGCCTTGGACCAAAGTACAGTCAACAACTTAGGGCAAAGTGCCTCTCTCTCTCTCTCTCTCTCTCTCTCTCTATCTCTCTCTCCATCTCTATCTGTCCTATTCTCAATCTCTTGATTTTAGACATTCGACTTGTTTATAGTTTATGACATTGATAAAGCGATCCAGCGACTCTGAAAGTGAATGCGAATACGAATGTGAATAAGAATGTGAATCATTTACATTTACACACTCCACACAATTTGCACACACTCCAGCTCCTGGCTTCTTTAGCGTTCTCCCTCGCTCTCATAAATATTTACATTGTATGCTAAAAATACGACAATGCTGCCAAATAACCCGCTAAACTTAGCACCCCCTCTTTATTCCCTCCCTTCTTTCGTAGGACAACGTAAGCTTCAACAATTTCATTTGGCAACACACACACATACACACACCCACACACATAACGCTACATTAATTGATAATTGTTTTGTGCTCAAAAGAAATTAAACAACAGCAGCAGAAGCAGAAGCAGCAACAGCGACAGCGACATTCGTTTTACCCTCCTCTCCACGTCTCTGTCACTGTCTCCATCTCACTCTCCCACTCTCCAATTTCTAATGCTGCTATTCCAACTCCACACATTTTTCGCTCTCCCTCTCTCCACGCTCCATTACGTTCATTGCGTTTGTATTGTGTTCGCTATACATGTGTGTGTGTGTGTGTGTGTGATGCTATAGGTTTGTCTGTCATTTAGCTCTACAAGCACGCTCCTTAGTTAATACCACGCTTAAATACCCTAGCTGTAAAATCAATGAAAGCGTATGCGACGCTGCTGAAAAACTATTTTTCTTACTTTGCAAAGTATTTTTTGTTATCTAATAAAAAGCTTGGACTGCATAATTTTCTGCTTCAAAAACAATTCTTATAATTTTATTTCATCAATAAAAATAAAAAATAAAATAAAATATGCATTTCAAATGAAGAATTATAAAGAACAAATAATATGAAAAAGAGAATTTGCCATAGAAAATGTACTTACCACTTATTCACTTTGAAATTGACTTGTTTACTCAGCGCACAAAACAACTCGCGGCTTATTTACACAATTACAGGGTATTTGTCTTGTTGTGCGTTTAGTTTACTTTATCAAACACATATGTGTGTGTGTGTGTGTGCGCGTGTGTGTATTGTGTGTTTTTGCTTTTTCATTAACTTTTTGTGCTCGCTGCTCTTGTTCTGGACATGTTGAGGAAACTGAGGAGTTTCCAGTGTTAGTCACCGCCTGCCACGCCTCCCGCCCCGCTGCCCCGCTGCCACGCCCCATCCCTTTTTACCGCACTACGTCACCGTTTTCGCCGAACATTCAGCAACTTAATTGAACGATTAGTTTTTGTACGTGTTGCCACGCCCACAGCGCCCACCGCCCATAGCCCAGGGGCACCTGATTCAGTTTAGGTTTTTACCAAACAGCCCCCCTCCCCACCTCCTCTCTCTATCTATATCCTTCGTTGCTGCCCATTTCAGTTGTCTGTTTTGGCCACTATTAAATTTTATCTGCTTTGCTTTTATTTTCGTTTTTATCGCAGTAACAAACTATGCACAACAATTTGACCAGCCCCTCTCCCCCCTTCCGACACTCTTGCCCAACAGCTTCATGTCCCGTTGAGTTTCTTTTTGCTTTTGCCTTTGCGACTTGTTCGCTTACAACAACACAAAGCAATGAAAACACAAAAAAAGAGAAAAAAAGTCAAATGCCAAGGCACTAAAAAGTCAAAAGGCCACAAGAACAGCAGCTACAACAACATGTATTAGTTGTTGTACTAGTAGTTGTAATGACAACAAAAGAACAACAACGCAACTGAGTTTTTGGTGGGAAGGCAATGGGTGCAAAGTTAAAAGCGCACAATAAATAAATAAAACAAAGCAAACGCATGAAATGATACACTGAGCGCAGGAGGCAGCGTGTTTACTCTTCCTAATGTGTTTTGCCTCGCTTGCTCTCGCTCGCTCGTAATACAACGAATGGCCACACACAAACCGACACACACACACACACACACACACACTGGTACAGGGGCGCACTTCGCCTGAGTAAATGTGACAGCAAACGAAGATGATGATGGCGAATGCGGTAACAAATAATGTAGGAAGCGCGTTAGTTAGAACGAGTTAGAAAAGAGCATGGGCACTGCTCTGCTCACACATACTGTAATTTGAAGCAACATTCGACGCGACACGACTCGACAACTGAGCGACATAATGCCTTTAGGCGGTTACACTCTAACACACACTCTTCACTCACTTTACGACGGCGCCTTTTTTCGAATTCGCCCACAGGTTGTTTCGCTTTCAGCGGCGCCTGGCAACTGTTGATAATGACGCTGATGAAGATGCCGTTGACACGCTCTCGCCTTGCTCGCATGCGAACAACGAGCAAAAAGTTCAACGTATTGCGGTAAAACAGATCAAGAGAGCGAATTAGAGCGCAACTTAAGCAAGAGAGTGCAAGTGCAACAGATCTTGGTGGGTGTAATGAAATTAGTTCACGTTAGAATCAACGTCAACAGAAATATCAAGTAAGTATTTATTGCTGGCAGTAATCACATCCTTATCAATTAGTAAGTTATTATGAACAGTTATTATATAATGAGAATAATAAAAATTACTAGCCATCCTAATTAAAGGTGTATTGTACAACATCTGAAGATCCCTGCACTCACTCTTAACACCCTCTCTTTTGCATTGCATGCACATTCAGTCTGTGTGCTTAAGTTACATGATCTATTTTATTTGGCACACTGCTGTCCTATTACTCTCTTCGTAAATGTCGCATAAGAAGAGTGTCACATTAAAGAGTGAAAGCTGTGTCAACTTATGGCTGCTGCTCTGTTTGTCGCTCACGCACACGCGCGTGAATCAAGGCATAGAACTCTGACTCTGCAGCTGTCTCCATCTCCGTCTCTGTCTGTGTCTTTGACTCTGGCAAAGTCAGGACAAAAGAGAAACAACAACTAAAGCGCTATCGCTGTGTTAATGTCAATGCTGCGTGTCTTGCCTGCCTCTTGTATGCTTGTATATATATTATATATGTATATATGTGTGTGTGTGTGTGTGTGTGTGTGTGTGTGTGTATAAACACACGCGGTAATTAATTTTATTTAATTTTCGACGACAATAAAAGCGACAACAACAAAAGTCAAGGAGCAGGCAGCAGCAGCAGCAGAAACTGACATTAAGAACTATGGCGAATGCTGGGTGTGAGAAGGAGCAATAAACATGAAGATGGGGGTGGAGAATTGACAATGGGAATGGGAAGCAAGAAGAAGTCGCTCAGGAAAAAACAAGTTAACAAAACGTCAACAATAAAAAGAAAGCCGGCCAAATGGCAGAAGCGGCCAACGGTGACGGCGAAGACAATGCAAAAAAATTAAAGCAAAAAATAGTCAAAGTTCAAGGCACGACTGCGCGATACCCGTCACCTACTTTTATAGGCTGAAGAACGTAAACAAATTTTTGGTTACCATTTAATATTATTTTCAGTTAATCGCTGGTAGTCATTATTTATGTACGCATATATACATATTAAAATTAAAAATATACTAGGCAGCTTTCAATGGTCAAAAACTTAAAATACCCTTTGGCTCTTTGAGTGGCTTGCAGGCACGAAAAGCATAAGAAAGAAATGTCCGATGGTGAAGCGTGGACAAATTGCGAAAGGGGGAGGCGGGGAGAAGGTGGACATGGACACATAATTATCAAGCACATCAGCGTCAACGGCAGCCGCAGACGAAGACGACGAGAGCATTGATAATCAGCAAAGAGCGTCAAAGGGGCGCGACAGAGACAGCGATAGAGGGCAGCTGAAAATTGCCAGGACATTGGCGCACGTTAGAACAGTGCGAATGGTGGGGAGGTGCAGCGTGCGTGTGACAGAGCGAGAGGAAGGAAGGGCGTACGTACGTGGAGTGGGTGAGTGGGAAAGCAAAATTGTCGAAACGAAACGAAGTAGGAAAACAAGTTTAACTTAATTGTCAACATTGTGAGAGGCAACAACAACAAAAACAACAAGACCAAGAATAACAGCAGGCAAAAGAAGCAACTGACAACAACAACAACTATGCGGAAGTGAAACAGACAGCAGTAAAAAAAGAAGTTGCTTGCCAGCGGAAGAGAGCATAAAAATAACGTTACTAATGATGCAGCACGCAATGCGAATGGCATGTACAACAACACTTTGACCCCCTTTGATCTCCCCCTCTCCACACACCATAAATAGTTAAAGACTACGCTAAACTCAGTTCAAATGCAAAAACAAAATGGCCGGGAGATAGTAACTAGAGCAGCTTGACAACTTTAATGCGTGCGCTCACACAAAGGTAAAGAAGAAGGCAAAGAAGTAGAAGAAAGTGGAGGCACAGCTTAACCCTTTTGTGCCAGTTAAATCCAATTTCATGGCACACACACACACGAACACATTAAGCCCAGAGCGCATACATAGAGCCCCGCCAAAAAAAAAAACATATACAAATAAATAAAAATAAAACAAAACAAATAACTTGCGTAGTACCTCTTCCCCCTCTCTTACTCCATCTCACCCTTTTCAACCCGAAAAACCGCGCTCGCGTCACTAATGAGACTCTCCAAACAACACCCGAGCATACTCCAAGCATCCTTTCCCCCACCTTCCTCATTCAACCACCCACTTCTTAGTCCCTATAGGGACTATAGACAACAACAGCATGCCAGCATGTTTCTTTCTGCGCCGCTGACACCCAAAGCAAAGCACACAGCAAAAATTCAACAAGCAGCCAGCAGCTAGCAATAAAATTTAAAAGCGTGATTATTTCTATGCTATGCAAAAAAAAAACCAAAAAAAAAACAATGCCAGGAGTGAAGGAAAGGAGACGGCAGCTAGCGCAGCTAATTATGATTTGCTTTAAACAAAAGCTAATTACAACTAATTTCGCGCTAAAAGCCAAAGGCAACAAAAAATATGCCTGATTAAGAAAAATGCGGCGGTTTTTTATTTCATTTTCCTTTTAGCTTGCTTGTTTACCTTACAACAAGAACAACAACAAAAATAAATCAAAATAAAGGATCGCTTTTCATTTCAAACGCTGACGCTGTTAAAAGTCTGTCACATGTTAACATGCTGTTAACATATCGAATATATCGATAGTATATTTGCCAGTTGCTGTTGCTGTAGATTATTTTATGTCAGTATATTTTTTTAGCTGCCTAGTGCGCATTTATTAGCGCATTTTCAATTTTTGGCAACAAGTAGAATAAAAAAATTTCTTTTTATATTTGTTGTTCCCACCTTTGCCGAATTTAACAACATCAGTTTCTGTCGGTTGCACAGAGAAAGTAAATATATACAATGGGTGATGTTGACAAATGGATTGAGATAGTGAAGGAGTGCAAATATCTGCCGGAAAATGAATTGAAGAAACTCTGTGATATGGTCTGTGACATACTGTTGGAGGAGACAAACATACAGCCCGTGAGCACGCCCGTCACCGTCTGCGGCGACATTCACGGCCAGGTAAGCGACATGCCAACGCTGGTCACACTTGTCAATGTGCTCCTTTACAATTCCTGATTTTTTTTGTTGTTGTGGTTTTTTGTTTTTCGTTTTCTATGACAGTTCTATGATCTGGAGCAATTGTTTCGCACGGGCGGCCAAGTGCCCGACACGAATTACATATTCATGGGCGATTTTGTGGATCGCGGCTATTACAGCTTAGAAACATTCACACGCCTGCTGACGCTAAAGGCGCGCTATCCCAGTCGGATCACATTGCTGCGCGGCAATCATGAAACACGTCAGATCACCAAGGTTTATGGTTTCTTCGATGAGTGCTTTAGCAAGTATGGCAATGCGAATGGCTGGAAATATTGTTGCAAAGTCTTTGACTTGCTCACAATAGCGGCGGTAAGTCAACAATAAACATATCACACCCGCATACAGTAATAAACACAGCACACACACACACACACAACGACATTGAACACACTCCCCCTAAAGACATGCTTGATAATTATCGATAACATTTGCAGATCATCGATGAGCAAGTGCTCTGCGTACACGGCGGCCTAAGTCCGGAGATTATAACGCTCGATCAAATACGCACAATCGAACGCAACGGCGAAATACCCTATAAGGGTGCTTTCTGTGATCTTGTGTGGTCCGATCCCGAGGACATGGAATACTGGTGCGCTATTTTATTCAATATAAATTTGAACTCTATATGCTTGAACACTATGAAATTTATCATTTGGCAAATAGTGTTCGATATATCGTACAAATATAAATTCTAATATGTTATTTTTTGGCTTTTTTAGGGGCCAAAGTCCGCGTGGCGCCGGCTGGTTATTTGGTCACAATGTGACCAAGGATTTCATGAGCATCAACAACTTGGATCTGATATGTCGAGCACATCAGCTGGTCAACGAGGGCATCAAATACATGTTCGAAGGCAAACTGGTCACAGTTTGGTCCGCGCCCAACTATTGCTATCGCTGTGGCAATGTCGCTGCCATTCTGAGCTTTGATACGGCGCAGGAGCGTCAGACACAGATATTCTTGGCTGTGCCTGATTCGGAGCGTGTCATCCCCAAACAGAATACGACGCCTTATTTCTTGTAAAACAAAAAACAAAACACAAACGAAAAGCGTGCAAATCGACAAAGTACTTCAACAGTCAATCAACCAAATCCTATCGCCGTTCCAGCTGCAAATCGCAGAGCAGCACACACACAGAGACAGATATACACACACACACTCACGTATTCTCAATTATGCTCAACAACAAAATAGCAACCAATCCTTGTATTTAGTTTACGACTTTTCTTTAAACAAAAGGTCGCTGGCTCTTTTTCTCTTCAGCATTTCTTTCCTTCTATCTTTTTTTTTTTGTATTATTATTTAAATTCATAATTGTTTAATTTTCTACAAAAGTTATTCAAATTTAATGTGTGGCACTTAAGCTAAACAAAAAACTGATTAAAACCTAAAGACATTATAGAACATGCCGTGTTTTCTTTTCGACGTTTCAAATAATAAAAAAAATAAAATAAATAAATTGCCTGCCTTAAAATAAAAACTACTATTAAACTGCATTTGATAAAATTGCTGATATTATGTTATAAAAAAGAAGAACAACAGTCATTATATGTACATATAATTTATATCAAAGCAGCTCGTTTTAAACCAGTTGTATTTAAATGACTAGAATACGCTTTTGTACTTTCAAATAAGTAAACAACAAAAATTATATTCAAAGAAAATGTTTAAATAAAATAAACTTACCTTTCACGCCTGTCAAAAAATATATTTTTTATTAAAAATTTCGAAATTTGGAAGCCTTATAAAAAGTAATTCCATTAAAAGCTTCTTCCAACAATTTGTTGTACCAAATACATATCTGGAACATATATTTTGTTAACTTAAAATCCAAAATAAAGACTTTAAAGCATAAATCAATAAATTCTCGATTTTCAATTTCATTTGTTTTACATTCAAATCAAACTATTTCAATTACAAACAAATTATTGCAAAATGCTCATAAGATCCAAATGCTTGCCGTCTCACTCGCACCGCATAGCGCTGTCTCTTTCACATACATGGACAACAATTAAAAAATCAAAATACGCATTCATTGTTTTACATTAATTTATTTAACAAGTTCTCGTAGTTTGTTGATTTTGTTTTCTATTTATTGTTTTCTATTTGAGTTGTTCAGTTGTTCAACAATCAAAAAAATAGTGAGCGAAATAAACAATCGACTAAATTTCATATATTCACTAGCAAATGTATAATTTTACAATTTCCTTGATCCGTTGCAACAACGCGAATGACAAAAAATAGAGAAAAACAAAATATGTATAATAATCAGTATAATAATAATAATAATAGTTAAGAATGCTGTAAAAGCAACAACAACAAAAGGCCTGCTTTGTTTTTTTTTTACCAGTTTGTTTTCTAGCTGCAAAAATTTTAAATACAACACAAAAAAAAAATTGAAACATGCTTGAATAAAAAAAATTTTGGCAAAACGAACTAAACAAAAAAAATGGATAATAATCACAATAATTGTAATTTCAATTACTTTTTAGTTTGTTTTGCAACGAACGAGAGGCGAGTTGTTGTTGTTTAGGTGTTTGTTGTTGTTGTCGTTGTTGTCGTCTGTTGTTGTTCTAGTTGTTGTTGTTGTTGAGTTGTCGTGTTGTTTAAAGCTTGGAACTTCGGGGAGTGAACTGCACTGCACAATCGACTTTCATTCCATCATCGTTTATCGTTATCTTTATCTTCCTATTGCGGCGCTATATAGTTGTGCTCAAATATATCCAGCTCGTTCTGTATATAATTGGCCTTGTTGCGCAGCAACTTCAGTTGCTTCTGATTCGCCTCGAGCACATTCAGCTGCGACTCCAACGTCTTGAGCTCCTCATTCATATCGGTGGTGGCCGTGTCCACAGTGCGGCACAACCGGGCAAAGGTGCTCGACAATTCCCTAGAAAAGCGAAATAAGAGAGAGAGCGCAAAATGAGAGAAAAATGAATTACATAAATTGATATCTAGATTTATCATGTTCAAAATATAAGTCTGAAAAGCTCTCTGAAAGCTGAATTTCTCAATTTCAAGACTTTCCTCGCATAAAGTTTATGCAAATATAAAGCAATCTTCCAACTTACAGAATTATAAATTATAATTAGCATAAAAAGCAAAGAAATTGCGTTTGTTTCTCCAATGGAAAATACATCTAAAAGTATTAATAAGTTACAGCATAGTTAAAAAAGAACAAATTCTAAACTAACAGTTTGATAAGGAGCTATAAATATTAATTGCTCATTAACACAGCTAAAAACAAAATACGATCCCTAAACTAATAAGCTGTTTACAATTAGGAAATGTTCTATAAATATTATATATTACATTTAAATTTTAGTTGATACCTAATCTTAATCATTTTATCCTGTCATTTACTATTTAACTGAAGGCTTGAAGCTAACTTCAGATTAACTTGTTAACTTGAGTTTATCTTGAGGATAACATCAGACCTTTATCTTACTTATTTTGTCATTTAATATTTAACTGGACGTTAACTTGTTAACTGGAGGATAACTTAAGTTACCTTGTTAACTAAAGTTAACTGGAGGATAACTTAAGTTACCTTGTTAACTAAAGTTAACTTGAGGATATCTTGAGATTAACTTATTAACTTGAGGTTAACTGAGGTTAAATTGTGGATAACTTAAGATTAACTTGTTAGCTTGAGATTAATTGTTATTTGAAGATAGCTGTTAACTTAACAATAACTTGAGATTAACTTATTAACTTGAGGTTAACTGCCTAACTTGTGGTCAACTCCTTAACTTAAAGTTGAGAAATCGAATACAGATTTGCTTTACATGCAAATTTGTAGCTGCCACTTACTGCTGCACTTGATGACTGCAATTGGCCGAAGTCAGATCGACAATCATTTTAAGCTTCTTGGTGGCATGTCGCACATACTGCCCCTTGAAGGTGCGCTCCTTGGCCGAATTGGTCCACGACAGACGCTCATACAGATAGATGCAGCCATAGAGCGCTCCGATGCCGACAAGGACGCGCCATCCAATTGTTTTCAGCATCTGCAAGTGTTCGGTATTCAGTTGATAGCGATATAATAAAACCTGCTTGGGCCAGCAGCAGTTTCAAATTGATCAACAATAAAAAAAATAAAGAGAATGAGAACGTTTTGCAACAAGGCTACTTACAACGCCAGCGACAACCAAACCGCCAACGGTGCCCTGTGAGCCAATCGAGGACATGGCAAAGCGTGATATAATCGACAGCTGTTCTGGCGTAATTCCGCCCACAACGCCCGGCGTGGGCAGCAAACAGACGGGCGTTGTTTCCACCGGCGTGCTGACAGGCGTGACCACAGTGTGCTGCAAGAAGTTGATGGGATTTCAATAAAGATTTTCCATACTCTATTGCCAAAATGTTAACTCACCCCAATACTGCTTTGGCGATTGATCAGCGCCGGCGTTTGCTTTTTGCTGCGCTCCCGCACCTTGCCGGTGAAACGTTGAATCATCGCCGCAATGCCCCAGCTGAACTTAAACTCGAGATCCTCCTGAAAATCGGCGCACAAATTCTGACAATTCAGCGAATAGAGCATCTCAAATGGTTGTGTTCGCACGACCATTTTGCTGCTATTCGTTACGAGTTGTTCATTCGGGACCAGAGCATGCATTCGATCCGTCATCTCGTTCTGAGCGGACTCCACATTCATGGCCAGCGCCATCGAGAGACGAGCACGCAAATTGCTGCCCAAACCGCTCTCGACATGGGCATTCAATTCCTTCTTGTAGATGTTGAGCACCAGACGTTCGGGATGGAACGGCATATTGAACTCATCGATGAGTACGCCGAGACGCCAAATCTCTTCGTTGAGGGCCTTCGAGACCTTCTCCTCGACCTCTTCGACCATATTGTGTATCTTCATTTTCATCTCACGTGTGACTTGCATCATTTGTGTCTCGGTGCCTTGAATGCGTTCGGTTAGCAAATTCTTTTGATCCTGTTTCAGATTGCGAAAGATCGTGATGCGTTCGTAGATATTGTCGAGCATCGATCGCATATCGCCCGACACGCTTTTACCGCGCGAACTGTGCTGTTGGAATTTGGTTTTGACGGCACTCTGCGAGATGCATTCCTCGAATTTGCGCTCAAAGTCCTGGAACTCAAAGTAGCGTATCTGAAAGCCTTCCGCGATGGCGCCCAAATGCGGTGGATTGCCCTTCGATTCCTCGATGCGCGCCTGTAGCGTTTCACGGGCGGACACGAAGAACACACGTTCGGCTGCTTCCTTTTCGTTGCTCACCTTCAGCTCCTTGGTGAGGAAATCGATGCAGCGCTCCGTGTGCTGTGATTTCACCTGTTTTACAGTTCGATGGAGGGTTGCAGGCCAAAAAGATTGCGAGAATTATTAATATTGTTTGAAAAAATTCATTTTTTGGATTGTGTTTTTCATTGGCATACAAATGTCGTTTTTCTTTTACATTTTAATTTGGTATTTTTAAATATTTGATTTTTTTGGAACTCTTAAATATTGAACAAATAAAAATATTGTACAATTTTGTTTATATATTTTAAGAAATTGAATTTTTGTAATTTTAAGCTGCGACTTTTTGAATTAGTAAACTAACTATCGATACCATAATCGATAGTATATTGAGCAAGCTATAGATGAATTTTAAACTACACTTAGCTCGAGATCTCAACCAGACATTTGCATGCGCAATGTGCGAGAAGCTTGGAAAATTCTTTTCTTTTCCTTTTTGGAAGGGGGGTCAGAGGCAAATCATAACAAAACACAGGCAACAAAGCGCATTTAAGTGTATTGTGAGCTTGTCGGGATCTGGGTTTGGATGACATTACCTTAGCCAGCTCCTGGCGTTGTTGTTTTTGATTTTTTTTGGAAAAGGTATTTAAACGAAATTAATAGAAATATACAAAAACAACAACATTTACAAATAGGTTTACAACAAAAATCGAGAGAGAGAGAGATACAAAAAGATAAATAGAATAATTGGACGTTTGAAAGATCTTACCGATTCCTGGAACTCTGGCTCATTGGCCGACGCATCCCAGCGATTGTTCAATATAAAGATATTCGGTTTCGATAGCTTCTGCGAGACGGTGTGAAAGAATTGCTTCTCGGCGCGCGTCATTGTCGATTCGGCATTCAAAACGAGCACAAAGACATCGGCATTAAGACAATGATTGTCAATCCAATCATCCAAATTGGCGGAGACATCAACGCCCGGCGAGTCGACAAACACAACATCATCGCGCAACAAACTGCAACGTTCTCGGGGCCAAAAGATGCGCACCAAGCTGCTCTCGCAGAGTTTCTCCTGACACAAAGCATTCGCCAACTGTTTAATGTTCTGCAAGTGAAATTGAAGACTGTATTAGAAAGGAGTTCAAACTACAGCAATTTTAGCATACTTACCACCACGTTGAGCTTCTCATCGGAGCCCTCTTTCATGAGATACGCTTCGCCGCCATCGCTGCCCTCCACCTGACAGAAGCAATTTGTTGTGTGCCCAATGCCGCTGGGCAAAATCTTTTCGCGCAACATCGCATTGATCACAGAGCTCTTGCCATTGGAAGTGCGGCCAAAGAACGCGACTTTCATGTGATCCCGCTGCAGTACTTCGCGTATGGCGGCCACCTTAAACACATAGCTCTCGAACAGTTCCCGCTCCGCTTTGTCCACAATTTCGGCATCCGCGTGAAGTGCTAAAAATAAGTGCAAACATTGTAATTTCTTTTTATAGAACACTTTTCAGCACATCGACCTCAAGTTAATGCGTGAAATAAGACATTGATATTGTAAAGGTTTTTATCTCTAAGTTAACTCTTAAGTTTAACCTTCAGATAAAAAGTGATCCTTTACGTTTAACCTCCATTTTAAATGTGATCGGTTCGATAAAGCAGAAAAACATTTTGTAAACTTACCATTAATGAAGGTTGTGGTCTCGAGCACGTATTCCTCGATTTCTCCATAGATGTCGTTAATCTTCTTCTTGGCGCGCACAAATATCTGCAGCGGCGATTTATCGTTTGTTTGGTACATGCGATTATCGGACATCATTGGATTGAAATTGGCCGATGTCGATGACGACGATGTTTGCAGCGATAGATTGTGACGTGAATCGTCAACGGTATCGGTGGCCGTTGAGTTTTTATCGTCGTTATTGTTGGGGCCCGTTTGGCCGGTCACCAGTGAAATGGTGCGATTCAGATAGGCCGCCATTATTTATGTTTATATTGTGTTTTTATTGTTTTTCGCCAAAAACGTCACAGAGAGAGAGAGAGAATTTTGATACAAAACAAAAGGTATGTAGCCTAGATGAAGGAATCCCCTCTCTTTATGCCACCGTCGACGCTTCCCCCCCTTTTAGGCTGACCACGCGTGCAACAACAACAAAAAAAACTATGATGAAACAAACATAAAAAAGTAAAGTAAAAGCTTCACCAATTGGTAACGATAAAAGGAAAGGAGAGTAATGCACGTGTGTTATCGTTATCGATCGCTCTGCTTACTGAACTTGTTGTTGTCGCCGTCAAATTTGCACTAAATTTGTCTTAATTATTTTGTTTGTTTTGATTTTTTTCTTTTGAGGGGGGTTAAAGTACTCAAAAAGCTATGGCACAAAACTGAAAAGAAAAGGTAAAAAAAGTAAACGTAACGAAATATGACATCAAAGGCACAGAACCAAATAATAATAAAAATACTACAAATATACAGATAGCCAAAATAGCAAAAATTCCACACTCACACGCATACACACTACACACACACACACACACACTAATGATGCTGCTGCAACGGCGCAGTTTATTTATGTTTGTGTATCCGTCTAACTGCGTGTGTGCTTTTCTAAGTGTGTGTATGTGTGTGCGTTTGTGTCTGTTTGCAATCGTAATCAACGAAAATTATATACAATGTATATTATATGCTGATAAGTTTTAAGCAGGTCCCGTTGTTTTGATTGCGACCCGCAAATTACAGTGAATTGAACCTGGCCACCAACTAACCTGATTTGTGCTTTCGCTCATCGTATGTTTATGTTGTTTCCGGCGAACGCGATTCCCAAAACACGCAGCCCCGTTGTTTTTGTTGCCTGTCTGCTGTCCTTGTGGTTTGCTGTTGGTTAAGTTGCCTCCCAATTGTCCACTACCATGCACTACACCTGGTGATTTGTTTTCTCGCTTGGCGCTGCACAAATACCGTTTATTTTGCCTATAATTAATCTATAAATGATGTAACGCGGTGCACAAATCCGCCAACAATCAGCGTGACCGCAAAACGTATTTAACCAAAATATACTTTCCTGCTGCCAGCTTTTGCGGTATTTTGCCACCGAATTGCTCACACATGGTCACACTGTAGCCATATCGAATTGTTATTATTCGTGGTGGCAGGCCGATAATTCGGTCATCGAAAAAAAAAGCATTGCATAACTTTCGCTCATGGCGCCACAATTCAAATTGCAATACCATTCAACGGAACCATTGAAAAGAAAGAAAAGCATTTTCGTGTGTTTTTGTATATTATTGTTCTGTTTTTTTATTACGTTTTTTTTAGAGGTTTTTCATTCCACTTGTTTGTTTGTATTGGTATTGGTATTTTTCGTTATTATATTTACTGGTTTGCAATAAATTACATAAGATAACAATATGTTTCCATTGTTTAAAGTAAAAATAAAAGAAAAAACTATATAGTTAGGGGTAAATTAAAAGTAAAATGTTATCAAGTTAGATGTGTTTTTAAGATATTAGGCGGGGTCCTTGAGTAGTGGTTCGGGTAATTTGGTAAGTCGAGTCAATGTATCAAAAAGTAAAAAAAAATAAAGAAAAGAAAAGAAAAGACAAACGCCTCCAAACATAATAATTGGCTTAAAGTGTAGTTAAGTAACAAATGAAATCCAGAAAATCGTTCAGGAAGGAAACACCAAAAGTGAAACAGAAAAATAATAGTGAACAAAAAAAAAAAAAAAAACAAATGTTCAAATCGTTGGAAAAATGCTGAACATAACAGTAGTGCCAAGAGGAGAGGAAGGTGGACAGACGACACCTAACACTTTGTGTATGTGTGTGTGTGTGTGTTGTGTCATCGTCCAGCCATATATAACTTAATCTGGTATAAATAGCGCTTATACAAATAATTAAGTGATTTTTTGTTTTTCCTTTTTTTTTTTGTTTTGTTTGCTATTGCTGTTCCTTTTTTCTTTCGTTATCATTCATAATTTAGCTATACTACTAAATATAAATTTGTTGTCTTATTTCCAACTTATTGTTTTGCTGTTGCAGTTTTGTTTTTGTTATATTTTTTTGCTTGTGATTTCGTATTTGGTTGTTCTCTGCTCACTCTCTCTTGCTCTCTCACTAGTTCTCTCTCTTTCTCTCTCTCTCTGTCGTTCAATTCGAAACGATGCGTCTTCATCTCCTCCCTCGCGCTCTCCATCCACTCCATTCGTCGTGAATCCATCTATCCATTCGTCCATCACAATTTGATAATGACTCATTGCGTTCTCATGTGCTTAGTGTGTGTGTGTGTGTTTGTGTGAGTGTATTAGATGCTACTTTCGCTACAAAATTTGTTTTCGCTCCTTCTCTATGCTCGTGTTATTGTTGTTTTTCTCATATAATAATTTGTTGTTCTTATTGTTGATGTTGTTGTTTCTTTTGCTTTTGCTTTTGCTACATTTGCTGAACTTGTTAGATCGCCTGCACCTGATGCAGAAATGCAGACGACACCAATAATTCCAATCCAACCATCCAATTGTCCAACGTCCCAACCCCCATCCACACAATGCGATCATCTTAAGCTTACTTCTTCTTCGTCATGTTGACGAGCATGTCGGTGGAGAAGGACTTGGGACGCTCGATGGGCAGGCCCAAAGCACGATCCCACACCAGGGAGGCAAGAACACCAAGAGCACGCGACACACCGAACAGGACAGTGTAGTAGTTCATCTCCTTCATGCCGTAGTATTGCAGCAGGACACCGGAGTGGGCATCTACATTGGGCCAGGGGTTCTTCACCTTGCCGGTTTCAGTTAGGATTGGGGGCACCACCTTGTAGATCTTCGAGACCAACTGGAAGAGCTCATCGTCGGGCAGATGCTTGAGGGCAAACTCACGTTGGCAGGTATAACGAGGATCGGTCTTGCGGAGCACAGCGTGTCCATAGCCGGGCACAACCTGTAAAGCAGAGGAATAACAAAAATAAGTGAGACATTGGTGAGACTTACGTAAAAAAGAACTTTCAACAATTTAGAGCACTCATCGATAAGTTTAGTCAAGACCCAAACCATAGCATGAGTTCCAACCGATGCTTATCGTAGAATCGAACCAGATAAGATAATTATTCTACTTATAACGCACCTGTCCGGACTTGAGTGTCTTCCAGATGTATTCCTTCAGCTGCTCCTCCGATGGATTGTTGCCAGCCTCGCGCTGCAATTTGCGCAACCAGACGAGCACCTCCTGGTTGGCCAGACCGTGCAATGGACCAGCCAAACCGTTCATGCCGGCGGCAAACGAAAGGTAAGGATCACTGAGAGCCGAGCCAACCAAGTGCACGGTGTGAGCGGAGACATTGCCACCCTCGTGATCACTGTGAATGGTCAGATAGAGACGCATCAGTTCGGTGAATTCGGGACTGTCGTAGCCCAGCATCTTCACGAAATTGGCGGACCAATCCAGGTTCGAGTCAATCGAACGGGAGCCCTTGCCGCCGCGATACGTGTTGCAATAGATGGTGGCCGCAACCACTGGCAGTTTGGCAATCAAATCCATGCTGTCCTCGTACACGTATTCCCAGTACTTGGTCTTGTGCACACCCTCTGAGTAGGCTTTGGCGAATTTGCTGTCATGATTGAGAGCGGTGACGGCGGCAGCGAACTGCGACATTGGATGCAATGTGGTTGGCATGTTGTTCAGCATGGTGACCACATGCTGGGGCAGGGCAGCACGATCGGCCCACTCCTGGGAGAGCTGTTGCACCTGGGCCTTGGTGGGCACCTCACCGGTGAGCAGCAGCCAGAAAAGACCCTCGGGCAGTGGCTCGTTGCCACCGTTGGCGGCGGGCAACACCTTCTGGCACTCGGGAATGGAGAGACCACGGAAGCGAATACCCTCGTCAGCGTCCAGCACAGAGGTCTCGGTCACCAGGGCCCTGATGCCGCGCATGCCACCGTACATCATGTCGATGGTGGTTTCGCCCATCTTTGTGGCACCGAACTCCTTGCGGAAGGCCTTCACGCGCTCCTGCTCCTGGGGAATCTTGGCGGAGAGCACATCGCGCAGACTGGCGCCATCCGAAGACAATTGGCGCACATAGTTCACGAGTGGCACCTTCTGCAAAAGCAAAGAGAAAGAGGAATTTCATTTTAAATAAATTCATCATTTAGAAATAACCCATTTCTTAACAAAGACTTGAACCGGTAGTAGCTGTCACACAGAATTAAACCATTGCTTAGCAAAGACACGAACCGGTTGTAGCTGTCACACTGATTGATGAACAGCTGTGCTGCTCAGGATATGCATTATTAATTGATGATTATCGATTGTCGAGAAACAGCTGAGAGAGCTGAGGACGACGACAATCGACTGTCATTGAGCTGCACTTCAAATCGCAATCAAACCGTAAAATTACGCTCAATTCAAACAAGCTGTTGATAAGCAGCGCCAGACACACACCACACATTTGCTGATAAGAAGCAAAGCCGCCCGTTTTTTCTTGTTTTCTTTTTTTTTTTGTTTTCTTTTTTTTTTGTTTTTTTTTTTTTTTTTTTGCATTTGCAGCCTCCACCTCGGCCTCGTGTTCTACACCAACAAAAACATTCAGCGCACTCGTCGTCGTGAGTCAGAGCTTTGAGCAGACATTAACCCAGGCAGGCAAGCAGCAAGTGTGTACACACTGCATTTGTTATTGTTATTGTAGTTGTTGTTCTTGTTGTTGCATCATTTTATTCCACGCGCAAAACAAAAAAAAACACACACACAAGTTAAGCGAAACAAAAACAACGCGCCATACGCAAAAGTTCAACGCAAAATTTGACCGTTGCTAGCAAGAAGCAGCAGCAGCTTCGTCAGCAAACCGGTTAAGACTAGTTTTTTTCTATTTTATGATCAGTACGGAACAATCGTCGTTGTGTCCCCATAATGAGACACGCTTAAATCGACGTCGTAGGGAAAATTTTTATTGTTGCTGTTGCTACGCGTGGCGTTTTTTTTATTATTATTTTTTTTTTGCGCGCGCTAGACGCTACTGAACGAAATGGAAATGAAAACGGAATCCAAGCTCAAGCTTAAAGTACAATTTTTGCCATTTGATTGACAAGACAGAGACAGACAAGACATCGTTCGTTGTATGTATGTAGTATTTTTGTTGTTTGTTTCTCGTTGCAACTTGTTCATACCCTGTGTGCATGCATTAGAAAGCTGGCAACTATGAGTTTAGACACGCTTAACTCGCATAGTCGTCAGCTTCGGAATGCATGCATTAGGGGGCTCACGTTATTAGCGTGCAGGGTATATGCAAGTCAATCAACTTGTATACTATCAGTTTTACTTGTTGGTTTTTTTTTGCTCGGCTAGTGGGTCAGGCAAATTCAATTAACCATGTGAACTTGTGGCGCGGCGCCGCCAAGCGACAAGGCAAATAGAATTGCATGCCAGTTTTGTTGTCAGCTTATATTGTTGCTCCTTTTCCACACACAAACTCACACACACACACACACACACACAATCAAAGTTTACACGCACACTAAGCAAACCGGTTTACTCAACCGGCCCAAAAAAAAAGGAATGCCGTTTCATTGATAAAACGAAAAAAAAACAAACATTTTACGCATCGTTTATCGATTGTGATGTGAAGAGTTGGTCGCTGACGTTTGACAGCTGATTGCTACGTCACTAACACCCACACACACACACACATACATTAATTGATGGTATGCAAATTAATTGCGAATAGCATAAATCTTGGCGCAGTTTTATTAAACACGTCAGCATGCAATCATAAAAAATGCTGCACTATACAATCGAGCAAGAGACAGCGAGAGAGAGAGAGAGAAATCGTCATCAACAGCCGCTAGGCCGCCAGACTGTGTGTAACTAGATCGATTCATTTTGTTTGTTATGACAAAAGCTTAATGACATGACCATTGCAATCGGAGACATTTTCTCTCCACATGCATGCATGCAAATGTGTGCGTGCATGTGTGTGAGTGTTTGCGGCTGCGGCTGCGGCTGACAAATGTATCAAACGGCATTTTGTCAGGTGGCTATTAAACCACAACAGCAGGCAGTGCAACAGAGACAGAACGATATTGACGTCTGCAGGCGACGATGATGCCCCTTAAGCGGTTTCGCGGTTCTCTTCTTCTGCTGCTTCTGCTAATTGAGCTGTCGTTTGTCAGAGACACACGTTGCGATTAATGATGCGAGAGAGAGTGAGCGAGAGAGCTTATGAGTGGGACAATGCTTGCATTGCATAACAATAGCCCCAACGGTTGAGGAACTGTTGCTTTGCCTCATTATCTTATCGCACGTTCTTATAAATAAAATACACTTAATATTTGCGAATGCATGTTGTTGTTGTTGTTGTTGCTGTTCGCAATTTTCAAAAAAGAAAAAGTCATGAACATAATCTGATTAGTTTCACGGGCGGCAGACATAGTGTATAAAGAGGGGGGAAGGGAGGGCGAGGGAACGGAACAGCTGATAACGCCATTGAAATTTGAAGGTCCCCACAATGGTCTCACGCGCGACCAACTTATCGCCAATTATCGCATAACCATATACTATATATATATATATATACATATTCTATATATATAATAATACATACATATATAGTATAGAAACATATACATAATTTATGATTGAGGAAATCGCAGTCGCGTGTTTCCAGCATAATATTGAGAGATAGCGCGTCGCATTCGATCTTTTGCCTTACATAATACGAATCGTCAGACAATCTCTTTATTTTTTCTCTCCTCTCTCTATCGTTTTCTATCTAGTGTAAAACAAACAATTTCATAAATTACACGTATTTTTTTGTTTTATTACAATCTCTAAATATAAAAATCTATCGGCGCCATGCAACCTCGAAATAATCTCCGTGAGTTTTGGCATCAAGGTGAACACGACAAAACAGCAAAGTTGCATATTATATTGCTCAAGTCTCAAGTATTGCCACTTATCGGTCAATAGAACACGCGAGAGAGCGAGACAGCTAGAGGGGGGCGGAGAAGGAAGGAGAGGAGTGGACTATAGCACACTTGATCCGTAGTAACGACGCTCTTAATAATTATCGAATCAAGGTTCACACAATTCAACGCTCATCGTTTGCGTGACTTTTTCAATTGTTCCGTCTGCAATTTATTATTATTATTATTTGTTGTAATTGTTTAATACGACGTTTAACGGATATAATTGCAATCTTGCGATATTAATTCTCTAAACTCATTCATATTTCAATTTTTATCAAATATGGCTGCCGCCCGGAGGGAATTACCTCAAAGCGTCAGATAAAAACGATTTAATTAAATTTTTATGCGCAATCGTCGTTGCTATTTGTCCTTCCCCCTTTCTTTATCGTTGCGCGTAAAATACGAATAAAAAAAAATAACTTAAAAAATTAGACGCCGTCTAAAAGTAAATACGTAAAATGACGTAACCCCTTAGTGTTCAGATCGTTAATTACAAATGCGCGCTAATCAGTGAAAAAAAACGAAGAGAACAAAAAAATACTTTCGAGTCGAAGTCTCTTTCGAATAGCGAGCAAGACTCGCTCTCTCGTTTTAAAATTCTCAGTATTCTGACTCAGAATCCCATCATCATCATCATCATCAACATCAGCTGAAGGCGGGGGAAATCACACGACGGGACGAAGACAAACGGTTCAATGAAACAGTGTCAAGTGTTTCCGACAACTGGTTTTCGTTGTCGTTATTGTGTTTGATGCGGCTGATCTCAATCACAATCAAGCGCAAAAACAGTTGCTAATAACTATAACTTTGCAATCTCCCAATCATCAATCAGTCAATCGTAGCATTAGCGATTTAAAAACAAATAAAAGTTGTTGCTTCACATTTATATTAAGCTTAATACTGCTGATCTCAATCATAGTCAAGCGCAAAAACAGTTGCCAATCACATTTTTTTAAACTCTCAATCATCAATCAGTCTAAAACAGTTGCTTTGCAATCTCTCAATCAGTCAATCGCAGCATTAGCGATTTAAAAACAAATAAAAGTTGTTGCTTCACATTTATATTAAGCTTAATACTGCTGATCTCAATCATAGTCAAGCGGAAAAACAGTTGCCAATCACATTTTTAAACTCTCAATCATCAATCAGTCTAAAACAGTTGCTTTGCAATCTCTCAATCAGTCAATCGCAGCATTAGCAATTTAAAAACAAATAAAAGTTGTTGCTTCACATTTATATTAAGCTTAATACTGCTGATCTCAATCATAGTCAAGCGGAAAAACAGTTGCCAATCACATTTTTTTAAACTCTCAATCTTCAATCAGTCTAAAACAGTTGCTTTGCAATCTCTCAATCATCAATCTCTCAATCGTAGAATTAGCGATTTAAAAACAAATAAAAGTTGTTGCTTCACATTTATATTAAGCTTAATACTGCTGATCTCAATCATAGTCAAGCGGAAAAACAGTTGCCAATCACATTTTTAAACTCTCAATCATCAATCAGTCTAAAACAGTTGCTTTGCAATCTCTCAATCGTAGCATTAGCGATTTAAAAACAAATAAAAGTTATTGCTTTACAAAATTGAAAAATCGAAATAAAAGTTTAAATAATAAATCAAAGTAAATAAAAAATGAAAACAAAGTAAATATTTTTAAGCTGAGTTATTTAAATAATTTACAGCAAATAAAAATTTATTGTTCGTAAATATTGCAAATATTGTTTGTAGATATGAATTATTTGTTTTTTTTTTCAACTCTCCAACAACTCATAACAAAACAAACAGAAATATTATCCTTAATCTTTAAAATTTATTACGTTGTCAATCATGATCAATCGCTCAATTGTATATGCATCAATCATGCGAGCTTTTCGCTCTCACATATCTAAGCTAATTAGCCTCGTATATATATTTTTTTGTTTTGCAACTTTTTTTCTGTTATGCATTTCTAGGCTGTTGTTTGTTGTCGTCGATGTCGTCGTCGTCTTCATTAGCAAGGCAAGCTATGTAAATATTTGAACTGCGTGTGTTGTGTGTTAAGGGATCATAAATATTGTGCGACTTATATTGAAAGGGGTTTATCGAGAGCCCCCACCTCCCTAATTAAATTAGCACTTTACGCTCGAGCGATGAAGTTTTTTGTTTTGGTGGGGGGTATGTACTGCAGAGGGGGAAGGTTCTATTTTCGCATTATTTAATTTTTCTATTTCCTTTTGCTATCAGCAGCTCTCTCAGTTCGTTCGTTCGCTTTTATTTTTTTTTTTTGTATTTCGATTTCGATCTCTCGATCATGTGCCCCGTACAACAAATTTGTCATGCTTATCAGTTAAGCCCTCATACTAACATATATAGTAAAGAATCGCCACTTGCGACAAAAATGTAAATGTCTCTATACTTTTCAATTGACACAGAGACAGAGAGAGAGTGAGAGAAAGAGATTGTAGTTGAAATGAGTGAGAATTTCTCAAAATGTGTTGCATCACATGATCATTAAAATCTTGCAACAATTTATGTGTGGTGGCGCCTTATCACAGGCTTTATCTTGACACTTTTAAAGTTTCCATGACGGCATTATTTCACCAGGTTGCGTTGTTATCATTATCAACTACCATTACCCAGCACATAAACATGCGGAATTTTGAACGAACCCCTCATAATAATAATCGCATAAGTGGGGGCGAGGCAGCGAGAACGAGATATTATTCAAAACGACAAAAAATATGGTGCATATATAAATTGTTGCTGCTACTTGAGAGATTGGCATGAGCTTCACACCACTCCACTAATCTAATGATTAGAAAGGCGAACCCATAAATTAAATGCCAATGCAATAATACGTGGCCCCATACACACACACACATGCACATACACATACGAGTTAAGAGGCATATAATGCTTATACGGCACAATCGATAATGGTCAAATTTAAGATTCGATAACAACAAAAATTAATCGCAATCGTCTTAAAGCAAAAAGAGATGAGCTCTTCTCGTCGTTGTTATGCAATCGTTTTCGTTTGATCAGCTGTTTTGCACATTCGCTCTCATTCACCCACCCCACCCACACACACATGCATGCCAGCGTTGTTGTTGCCAAAAGGGCAGGCAGACAATACGCTGATGTGCGTCCCGTTTTAATGGGCGAGCGAAACTTTTACGTAAGCATTGGTCACGTATCGTGACGTATTAGCGGCGGGGCGATAAAAAATTTCGCGTGTGTGTTATTAAGTTTGGTTGAACGTCAAAAGGCTTAGCGTGCGCTACTGTTTTGTTGTTTGGTATATTTAGTTGGCATTTCACATACACACACACATATACATATTGCACTCGAGACCGGAAGAGAATGCATAAAATATCGAACAAGCCCTTTTATCAAAATTTGCCCTCTTACGATATTTTTAGCAAAGAGAGAGAGTGAGCGAGAGTGTATCGTAACAAATCAGTGAAGGACGTTTGTCGCCGTCTGTGGTGGCTGCGCGTTTTGGCGCCATGCCAAATGTACCACAATAATAATAATAACAACAAGAACAACATAAGCGTATGCATAACATTTTCAAATAGATTATTTAACTTTATAGTATTACGCATCGAAAATCTGTTTGCGTCACATTCACGCTCTCTCTCTCTCTCTCTCCGTCTCTTTGGGCTCTCTGCACGCAGTCGCTCTCGCGTCATATGACAGCGAAAATGCCGCTTCAAAAGGAGGCTCGTCCTGTAAGCCGCCATACATGTGGGCGTGTGTGTATTGATTTATCGATTAACATTTTTCCATGTGCCTTTGCACCGATTGTTTGTTTTTTTGCCAAGTTACATAACACAGACACATACACTAAGCATATACTTGGTATGCATGTGTGTGTATACGTGGCATTTTCTTAGCATTGCCGGGTGGGCGGCAGCGGGCTATTTGCTTTGCTTGCTTTAAGGTCATTCGACGGACAATCTTTGCAACAGCACAACAACAAAAGATGCAACAACACTTTTGGCCAGCATCATCAGCAGCAACAACAACACGTGACGCGCTTCTTTTTTTTTTTTGTAAGTGAAACAAAATGCGCGCGATAGAGGGAGCACAATAAACGGCTTGCTGTGTATATTTTACCTGTGCGCTCTCTCTCGCGCTCAAACAATTGCGCTCTCTTAAGCGTGCTCTCTCTTGCTCTCCGTGAGAGCATCGTAGTAGACTCGTAGTAGTTTTGTTGTTGTAAGATTACAAGAATTAAAAAGGCCGCGTGGTATTTTGTTGTAAGCGAAATGGACAACAAAAACAACAACTGTCGAATGGAAGTTATGCAAATGACATTTTGAAGCAGATGCACAGCACAAAAGTGGGAAGTTCATTAAACTCTTCTTGTCGCAAAGCCAAAAAAGGAAAAAACTAAAACGTTGATGTTGCTTTTCTGCGTCTGCGTCTTCTATATGAGATTTTTATTTTTATAAAGATTCGCTATTTTGAGGCAAAGTGAAAAATGTTGCGCCCCGATTATGTAATCACGAGAAAATTAGCACATAGCACAAATGTTACCAAAAAAAGATACAAACACACATATATGAATTTGTGTATGTATTTTGTGTGTGTGTGTAATGTTTTGTGTATGTATTTGTTCTCAACAGGATTTTACTTTACACTTATCACAACACAATTCAAAAAAAAAAAGAAACAAAAATTAATTCATCATTTGCGCTGTTTTTTTTTTTAATCGCAAGCACATGGCTGTTTTTTTTTTTGGCGTGACGTTGCCCTTGCTAACACTAATACACACACATTAAACACGTACTTAGCAAAGAGAGAGAGAGCTGAATGTGTGTGTGTGTTGGCAAGCCACGCTTGGTTTTGCCTTGAGGATCCTTTTGCAATAACAACAACTACATTTTTGGGCGCAATTTTCGGACTGTCCCACTCTCTCACTATTAACAAAAAGGCTCGCATTTTATACAATAGTGGCACCAAAAACAAAAAAAAAGTAAGGGAAAGGAAAGCGTAAATAAGTTAACTCACCTGTGCTTCGGCAATTTTACGTGCAGAAATGCGATAGAACGACATGATTTATGTTAATTTCGGCTAAATGATTTTGCGCTCGAGATCAACACAAAACTGAGTTTGGAAACACACTAAACACACGTACACACACAGAAAAAAATTGCTTTCCCCAATGGATTTTTTTGTTGGAAATGTTCTTTTTCTTGTGGCGTTTTTTCTGTCGTTTTTGGCGAGCGAAAAACTGTTTCCTACTCTCCCTTCTTTTACGGCAGCTGCGCGGCAACTGAAACTGAATGTTAAAATATTATTCGAATTCGAATGGTTGGGTTGGTTGGTTTGGTTTTGGCATTCAATTTGTGCCCACCACCGATTGTTGTCGCTGCCAATTTATCGATAGTTCTCCCACACAAACCGCGATAAGAAACTGCAACTCAAGACAAACAACTATGAATAAATTGCTAAAGCGCAATCCTTAGTTTAACTACAATTTAATACTGCTGGCGCATCTAAACGCAATAAGTATGCAAATTCTGATTTCATAAATAAATAATAGCCTCTTTCCACCTCACTCAGTTTTTCTACGTTTTTTAAAGTCCCGTTTCGGGGTTTCCATCTGCACGAACCGAGAAATATGGGCAACGGTAAATTTTTCAGTATGGCCGCTCTGAAATATCAGCTGTTCAAATGTAAACACGAGTTGGCGAACAATTCAAAAACAGCACGCGCATTTTAAAATGGAAAATTTTCTTTAATTGCAGGATTTTTATGAGGATTTTAACGAAGTGAAGGAAGAATAGGTGATTGCCAATAGTAATGAAAAGAATTGCTTGCAGCAATGTAATATTTACATAAATACATTTACTTTTAGCAACGGCATGGGTGTTTTTGAAATCGCGATATTCCTGGAAATAGCGAATTTTTTTTTTAAAGATAATTTTTAAATTAATTACGAGGAGTTTGGCATCCTTGTGGAGCGCCTTCGTGGATTGGCCAAAAAAAAAAACTACATTTCTCCTCCCACAACTCGAAAAACATAGCCTCGTGGATGCCACTCCACAATATTGACGGCTTTCGAGTTTTTTGGCTCATCTAAAATTTAAAAAATTTGCTTTAAAAAGCAAAATCAAATTTTTATTTTTCTATTTTCATACCTTGGCGCACTTAAATGTCAGCTGTTTGTTTAGTGGTGACCTCTTTTTCGTTGTCATATCGATCAAAATATCGCATAATTACCCAAAAAGTGCGTTCGCTATTTCTACGTAGCTCGCGAACGTAGAAAAACCGACTTTTTTTTCTTATGGGTTTTTACATGGGGCGAACGTAACATTCGGCCTGAACGTGGAAAAACCAAAGAAAACCGAGCGGTGGAAAGAGGCTATAAGATGCCGCTTATCGATAACGTTATAAATACTAAACCGACTAAAAACTACTGCCACCTACGCAGAAAACAGCTGATTCCAGCTGCTTTGCACTTTTTGCCGCGCATCGGTAATTTTCAAATAAATAATATTAAATATTAGCTCACCTGTATTAAATTTGCATCTTCAACGTTTGATTGTTCTTCTATGGTAACTGCGAGCTCTGCAGCGTTCGCGATTATCTTAATCTCCTTAAGTAAATTACCACAGGCTGCTGAATCCTTAAAATTGTTGTTGCGACTAGTAAATAATGTACGCACATGTGATTGAGCCAGGAATTTGTTTAATAAAGCCATTTTTTGTGTAGATGATGTATCGACTTCGAATTGTAATAATAAAAAGGAAAAAATATGTTCAATGCTGGCTAATGTTCTTTTTTCCAAATAAAATTGGTTGCTTTACAATGCCTACTGTCAGCTGTTCAAGCTGCCAGATTTTCTAATAACTTGGCAATTGCACTTGCAGTATTTTAGTATTTTATATGTGACAGCTTAGCAAAATGCTATTATGAGTACGTAAATTATAAAATTAATGGACATAGTTGGCATTGCATTACGGTTAAATCCATACATATACAATTAATATATTGTGCATTTCTATTTGGTATTTTGTTAGTTTATCAGCTTTGGCCACACTGCGCGCTGTGTGTTATGCAAAAGTCGTCGTGAATTTTTGACTGGCAAATTTCCTCAATTTTCTCGATAATAACAAAGCGTAAGTATCAAAATGCAAATGTTCCAAACGTAAACATTACTTATTAATGCTATTGCAGCAGCCAAGATGGCGACGGCCGTGCCGCATGTGCCCCCTAAACAGGATTTACCACCACCCGGTGGCTACAAGAAGATTCCCTTTGCTCGTGTGCCACCCAAAAGTTACTTCACTGGTAAACTGATGCGAAACAAGCTATAATCTTTATTTAACCAAGTGTTTTTATGATTTGTAGGCTTTTCCATGATTGGCACCTATCTGGTGGCCACCATTGGCGGCTTGGGCATCTATTATTTGACAGCCAAAAAGGTGAAACGCGATGAGATTGAAATGCGTTCAGCCGAAAATGTGATTTTCCCGCTGTTGATTGCAGAGCGTGATCGCGAATTTTTGCGTCAATTGCGTCGCAATCGTGACGAGGAAGCCGACCTCATGAAGAACGTCCCCGGCTGGGAGGTAAAAACATTTCAATATTATTGAATTTCATAAAAATAACTAATGATATGCTTATGTTTTCCATAGGTGGGCACCTGGTATGGTGAGCCAGTGTACAAGACGCTGCCTGAAGATACTTTGGTATCGCCCCATTTCCGGGAGTTCTATGCACATGCCGACTGGAAATCGACAGCAAAGCGAGCCAATTTGAAGCTCTGGTCGTAAACGAAACATCTTTGGATTAGTTAATGCACCAACTATCAAAAAGAAAACTACATTTTTTTGTTAATATAGAATTCGCCTTAAGCTCGCTCATTGTTGTTGATCATTAAAGCAAAATTGATTAATACCGAGTGGAAAAAGAAAAACAATAACAAGAAAATTGTCTTCTGGTCACATTATATATTTATTCTGTTTGCATGTGCTTGGCAACGCCACGTTCAAAATTATGTGTTGCGTTCTCTTTCACTCGCTCAGCTTGGCAACGCCAGCGCCGCAAAAATGGTTGGCAACAAAGCTCAGACAAAAAGGATCACTTGCCTATGGCGTTGCCACTGTACCACATTTCTAACTGTTAGTTGCGCAGTAATTTTTGGCGGTTTAACAAGTGCAAGTGCAGCGTTTAATAATTGTTTAATTTCAAAATAATCGCTGTTTGTTTTTTTTGCTTTTTTGTTTAAGTTTTCGTTTTTATTGAATTCAATCAACATCAATGAATGCATTTGTTAGCATTGTTGTATTTAGAGATTAGCGGCTATTATAATAAAAGTGTTTTTTTTTTTCGTGTGTGTGTGTTGGAGTTTGGTGTTTGTATTGGAAAATGTAAGTATACATTTCATACATTGAAATTAAAAGTACGTAAACTATACATTAGAGACTGAGAGACTTATGCGCCATTATGTTATGTCGTTTTATGTTTTGTATTATATTGGGTTTTGTTTTTTGCCTTGATGTTTTTGTTTTTGTTTGATGTCTCGATCGAATTGCGATAACAAATTCTTAAAATTATGATTACATAATTAAAAAAAATAATTGATTGGTTTCATCTGCGGCTGCAGCTACCGCATCTTCTTCTTCGCTGGCAGCTGCGCATGTGTGTGTGTGGGTGTGTTGGGGTTCCTTTTTGTATATTGTTGTTGGTTTTTCGTTGATCGCTGCGCATGTCGTAAGCTCCACAAAAGCAACGCTCTTTCAAGTTCCACAAATGCAAGCTGCGTTCCTTTTTTGCGTTGTTTGTTTTTTCTGTCTTGTTGCGCTTTGGATTCCACAACAGCAGCTAGCATTTAGGTTCCACATCAAAGAAAATTCGCTCTCCTTTGGATGCCAAACCATAAAAGACAGCTTGCATTTAAGTTCCACAAGCGCAGTGTTAAGTTCCTTAATGTGTGTGTGTGTGTGTGTGTATAAAATGAAAATTGTTTTCTTGGTTTTATGTGGTTTTCTTTACAATTCTAAAAGCTATAATATTGAGCTAAAACAAGGGCGTGTGTGTGTTCATGTGTGTTTGTATTGGTATTGGGGGGCGTGGCAGCCTCTTGGGCTGCTGCTGCTGATAGTGTGGCGCCTCCTACAGCTCTTCTAGCTTCTCCTCCAGCTCCTCCTGTTTAATAACAACGTAACGCATTGGCGGTGACTCTTCCTCTTCTTCATTCTGCTCTTCCTCCTCCTCTTCGTCATCGTGTTGTTTGCTCCTTTCCTTGCGACGACGCCGCCAGCTGCCATCACGTTGCTGCCACCTCTACTTCATGTCGCGACGCCGCTTAATGCTGCCATCACAGGTTGGCAAATGACGTTGCAGGAAACCCTCGAAGACAAACTTGCGACCGCAACGCTCGCAGCTAAATTCACGCTTCTCCTCCACCTGCTGTTTGTGCTGACGCAACGCCTCCGCATTCGAATATTTGTCGCGACACGCATCGCAGGCATAGCGACGCTTCACCTGCCCCACATCGAAGACAACCGTAAAGTTCTGCGCACAGAACGAGCATGTAAACTCCTTGACGACAACCTTTTTGCCACCGTGTTGGGCGGCCAATGCTTCCGCCTCGGCCTCAAGTTTATCCTGATGCTTGTGGGAATCCATGTGTGTATTGTATTTGGATTCATCGACGAATTTGCGATAGCAGCGTGTGCAACGGAACGGCTGTTCGCCCGTATGTCGCATCATATGCTCCTTGAGGTATGCCACCGAATTGAAGATTTTGCTGCACACCTTGCATTTGCGATCCTCGGCCGAGACTTCGTTGCGTTGCCGCAGACAGGCGCGCATATGGAGCTTCAATGAGCCGGCGGCGCTATAGCAATTGCCACAATTGGGGCAATAGAAGGTTTTGTTGCGCGACGATTGCGAATCGGAGTCGGGACTGTGATCGATGGTGCCCTCGTACACAATTGAACCCAATTCATCATCATCGTCATCGCCATCGGCTTCCTCATCGTCCACATCATCGACTTCGCCCTCCTCGACACCGACATTATCGCCGC
Organism: Drosophila pallidifrons; assembly: GCA_023558445.1. Classification (NCBI taxonomy): domain Eukaryota; kingdom Metazoa; phylum Arthropoda; class Insecta; order Diptera; family Drosophilidae; genus Drosophila; species Drosophila pallidifrons. The sequence continues at coordinate 8,683,488 of CM042351.1, forward strand.
CGTCATCCACATCCTCGTCATCCACATCGTCATCGAGTTCATCGTGTTCGACATCGTCCACATCATGAACAACATGTTGCTGCTGCATATTGGGCACAATGTGTAGAATGGTGTGTGTGCCGTCACCTTGTTCAATGGTCTCCACCTCTTCGACGGTGCTGTTCTCCACCAGCTGTTGCAAGGTCACCGCATGCCCATGCTCATCGATAATCACTTCTTGGGCATTGGTCACAACGCCATCGACATCGTCGTCCACATCATCGATCTCCTCGTCATCGACATCGCCCTCATCGACTTCGTCGTCGTTGGTGGCATAGGCATAAGTGTATAGTTCTGTGGCGCCGGTTTCGTCTTCCACATCGGCGACCACATCTGCCACAACATCGTGTTGCTGCTGCTGCTGCTGTTGTTGTTGTTGTATGATAATTTCCTCTTTGCTCGTTGGCGTTGTGTATTTCATGCGTTTCGAGTTCATGATTGTTGTGTGTGTGTGTGTGTGTGTTTTTGTTATGGCTGCGCGCAAAAACAAATTATATGCTAATAATATTGTTGCTGTTGTGTTTTGTTAAGCGGCGTGGCGTCGCTTCGTCGTTGTCAGCGCCTCAACAACACAAAAACTTAAAAGAAAAATTCCAGCAAAAAAATTTGCTTGTTGTTGTTGGTGGATTTTTTCTTTTTTTTTTGCTTCCGGTTTTGCCAGGCTGCAAACATGAAAAAAATGTTTTCGTTATTTTAGTTTTAGTTTTGTGTTGTGCCGCAAAACAAATTGTGTGGGGAGCTGGTCGTCTTACATTTGGCGCGATGCAGTTTTTCTTACAATAGTCAACACTCTTTTTTGTGGGCACCCGACGTCTTTCTTGCCACCAAGTTTTTTTTATTCTTTCCACTTCACACAATATCACACAATTTTCGTCGATTGTGGCAACATCGGCGATTAATGGTCACACTGGCCGTACAGCACACAGAAAATGCTGCGTAGTCTTTTTGACTTTCTGGTATATTTGTGAAATAACGTGAAGTTGGCTGCATTAGACAAATGCCATGCCTACGTCATATATGCGCCGCTTACGTCACGCTCTGATCAATTACGTTGGTATACTAAATATATGAATCAATATTTTTTATCAAAACAAATGATATGCATCTTTTCTATATATGTCATTTAGCCACGAAAATATGCAGCTGATTATTATTTGCAGTGGTTATGGCTGGTGACAGGGTGGCAGCGCTGCTGACTATTGGCCGTCTTGTCGGGCACAACAGTTGTGCAGTTGTTGAGCGGGATGCGCGCGTTTCTTGAAATGAAGTACTGATGCAGAATTTGTAGGTTATTGTTAGCTTCATCGTTCTGCAGAGCACAACAGTTGTGTAGCTGTTGAGAATACTGCGCGCGTTGTTTGAAATTAAGTTAGACATCATTTGAAGGTGTTTAGTTTTATTAGTTGCAAATTAAGATATTTGTTTTGGCGCACAGAAGATAGTTTTGATGACACACATGCCTACAACATTTTGCTGTTATATAGCCGCTTTTTGGTTTCGCTACACATTTTTGTCACGTTGCCAAGTAATTTGGGTGGAAAATGTATTATCGGCTTTTAAGCCAATTCGTGTGCACTTATAAAATGCATTAATTATATATGCCTTACAGCTATTTTAAGTAATGCCATTTCAATTAAAATATATACATATAGAGCAAACTGTGGCGTGTTGCAATACTCACATTTTCATAATATTACTGCATTTCGAATTTTCCATATTTATATTTTATTTTCGCGTTGCCCCAAATCATGGCACATCTGCTGGTTACAATTATAGGCATTTTTGTGTGTTTTGTTTATACAGCACTCCTAACAGCACAGTCTGTTTTACATTAATTAACAAGCTTGTTTTTTTTTCCTCCTCGACCTTGAACCACTTACAAAGCGATCGTCGTGAATATACATGCATACATAGATAAGTCAGCTTTCGGTCAAAACTTGCAAATATTTCCACTAACGTTCGCACATTGTTGCACTCGAGATCGATAACTTATTGCAAGAGGAATTATTTGCACTTTTTCTCTATGCCCTGTAAATATTGAGATTGATTGCTTAGGCTTTATTTAATTTTATGACAATAACATTTAGATTTTCAAAGTTAAATAACACTTTATTTTTTGTTTTATTTATAAGATATAATTTCGTTAAAGCAATATTAAAACCAATAAGCGTAAGTAAAATATTATCAACAAAAGAATTTACATGTTGAATTCAATTTATTGCAAATATATATGTCATAATGTGGTTTTAGTTTATTAAACTACATTGTGTTTTTAATTGCTCTAACTTTAATAAAAGTGATTTATCAAAGGAAATGACAATATCAATTGCAGAATTGTTATTCAAAGTTTTCTTAGGATTTCATCATAGATATTATACACGTTATCTTAAAGCTTCGTTTTCCATAAACTTCAGCAAAGACCATGGACTTATCGAAATTCCATACGCCTGCCTAAGTGCATAAACTTCAGCTGTTTACAGGGTATTTCCCCCACACACACAGCTGGTATTGAGAAGATCGCGCGTCATCGAAAAGTTGTATATTTCACATTAGAAATGTGATGAGACAGCGTCGATGACGCGAGGAAATAATTGCATATATGTAGAATCTATAGATATAACGAATTGCGCATTTCGTTGAAAGTGAGATAGAGAGAAATAGAGATACTAGATAATACCGTTAAGTGCTAGAGCTTGATGAAATTTTTCCAGCATGAATTCAAGTCGAAAATTCTTTGGAAATTTTTATCATAAACGTTGGAGTCACGTTTGCACAAATGCAAATGATTAATCTAAACAGACTCTCCGATTTGTAGACATATTATTTGTATAAATATTTATGCATGTGTATGTGTGTGTGTCTATGTGTGTGTGATGTTGCGGTAGGGCCAACTTGTTTGTTATCTGTCACAGGCAATTGCATCATATGCATTTTGACGCTAGTTTGAAAGGGATAGTGTGATTGTGTGGAATGTATTCCAATATTTGCAAACATCATCCACTTGAATTTGGATTGTGAGTAATTTCAAGATTGTGTGATTATGTCACTTGACTTGCATTGTTAGTAATTGCGAAATGCTTTCACATTAAGCAATTTGAACTGGCATTATTCTAGAATGTCTGTTCAGCTTCCATTTTTTTCAGTAGCATCACATTGTTAATTTCGTTTACCTAGTCAACACCCCCTCACCCCCTCACCAGCACCTTTCTATGCTGCGCGTTTAATACGTGCCAAAATGTCATTTTTCATATCGAAGTGCACAGCACAAAATAAAATACAAATTGAATGGAAAGAAATGTTTGGTTCTTTCAGCCCAAACTTGTAGGTTGTGGAAAGTTTTTTAATTCGCCAATTTGTTTTTTTGTTTTGTCTTATTTTGAGTAATGCATGCCTTATAAGCTGTATGAATGTGTGTGAGTGTGAGTGTGTTTTGTTAGCTATTTAGGTTATGTTTGCTGGGCTCGGCATAATTAGCAGGGCGTTGCCAGATGGCGCCACGCAAAATCAACAAGACTTTCGTTCAAATTTGCATTTGCATATCTTGTTGCGGTTTCTTTCTCTCCTTTCTTTCCTCCCATCTTTCGCTGTTGGGACACGTGTTGCAGTTAGTTTCAAGTTTCGATCAACTCCTTCTAGAAATCTCGTCATCAATTGCAAAACGTAATTGCATTGCTATCAATCAAAATATACAATATTCTGTAAATCATTCTATGTAATTCAATTCAAATAAGTTTTTTTTTGCCGGCAAAATAAGTTTATGTTTATGTGTGCGTGTGTGTGTAAAACGACGCTTCACAGCGAGTGGAATTTTCCATGCAATATTTCGTGTAATTGTTGACAGCAAATTTCAGTTACGGTTTTTGTTGTAGTATGCTGTTTTAACCCTTCAGTGGATGGCGAAAATTCACAATATGCATGTAAGTTACATATGTATGTATATGTACATAAACATTATTGGTTGTCTTGCTCTAATAATTAATTGCAAACTAAAACTCTGCTAATTGCTGACCAAAGAGCTTTAGCTGCTCATAAAACTTACAACAAACCACTCTACTCACGATAATCCCCCTATGTATGAAGGCAACAACAAAATTGGCCGACCAAAACGACCCCCGGGGGCTTGCATGGGTTTAATTGCACTCTCGATGCTGCCTGTGATTTTATTTTCGTTGCAGTTTGTTGTTGTTGTTCTTGCTGCTGCTTTTGCTTTTGTTTTTGCGTTGTGTGTGTGTTTTTCTTTTGGTTTTTGTGCTTGCGTTAATGGCATGTGAACGAATGGGAGAGAGAGAGAAAGAGAGAGCACGGCTGACAGAAGAAGCTGAAAGGGCAGATCCCAATTGTATTTGATCTGTGGACAACACAGTTGCTTTGCAGAGTAAACGGATTGCGGCTTGCGCATCCTTTTTTCGTTGACGTCGTTTTTCTTTTTTGGCTGACTTGTCCTCCAGTAATTCTCCGCATTTAATAAAGCAGCAACAACAGCTGCATGACGGCAATTTCAATGAATTTAACGTTTTTATCTTTTTTTCACTTTGTATTTTAATTGAGTTCTCCACTTAAAGCTAGGCACAAAAAATTTGTAAGAGAATTAGCTGCATTTAAATAAATTGCTATAATAATCATAAAGCTTTTGCTGCTGCTGCCGTCAAGTTAATAGCAACAACAAAAATAAAGAACAAAGACAATTTTGATAACCGATCGCTTTGATGTAAAAAAATAAAAACTAGTTCCCACTGGTTTGGTTCCAAGCAAAGCTTTCGTCTCCATGCCTTATAACAAGGCTGCGATGGCGAGCTGTGCAGTCTTCTTAACTGCTTGTGCGATCAACTACAACGGTCTCAATGCTCTCACCTCCTCCTCCTCCTCCTCCTGCGACAGGACGTGCTCCATTCCCAGTTCCATTACCATTCTGTTGCACACCGCCATTTTGTGGCTCAATGGGCGGCAGACCGACAAGCTTCTCACTCTCCCGCCACAACCAGTCAGCGGTCTCCATATTACGTGCCCACGGCACCAGCGGGAATCGCATGCTATCCGAATAATAATCCCCGAAGAACCCTCCAGCGAGGGATCGAGCGCCAGGCGCAACGAAGTCTGTGCTCCTGCCTGCGGTGACTTCATAAAGTACAGTGCCAGCGTTTGGATGCAGCTCTTCACCCAGCCGGGTGCAACGAAATGCCGATTTAGTTCGGTGCGCACCACGCCCGGATGACAACAGTTGACGGTGACACCGCTGCCTTGCAGCAGTTTCGACAACTTCAGCGTGAAGAGAATGTTGGCCAACTTCGACTGACTGTAGGCGCCGAAGAATTTGCCATACTTGCGTTCACTCATCAGATCCTCACGATTGATGCGGCCAAACAAATGAGCCGCCGAACTAACGACCACAATGCGACTGGGCGACGCCTGCTTGAGGCGATCGAGCAGCAGATTCGTGAGCAGAAAGTGACCCAGATGATTGACGCCAAACTGCTGTTCATAGCCATCGGCAGTTAGGGAGCGTGGACAGGCCATAATGCCGGCATTATTCACCAGCAGATCGAGTCGGGTCTCCTCCGCCTTGAAGCGAGCTACGAAGTTGCGCACCGACTCCAACGATCCCAAGTCGAGGCTGCGATTGAAGAGCTGTTGGTTCTGGGTGCGATCGATGATCTCAATGCGAGCTGCCTCGCAGCGTGCGGGATCTCGACAGGCCATGTAAATCTTGGCACCACGGCGCGCCAGCTCGAGGACCGTCTCCTTGCCAATGCCTGTGTTGCAGCCGGTGACGATGACCACTTTGCCATCGATGCGATTCTTTTTGCGATAGACGGGACCTTGAATGAACTTGCGCAGTAGCCACATCACTGCAAAGACGGCGAGTCCAATGAGCAGGATCAACACCAGCCAAGCCCAAATGCCACGGAAGCAGAGCGCCTTTTCGGCCGCCTCGGCGGTTGGGTCAAAAACTGGTGGCGTCGTCGTCGTGGGCGTAACAGCCACCGACATAGCTACTTAACGCGGTTCGAATGTGTGACACGATGTGTGTTGTTGTTCTGGTCGATAACTCTACTTGATGCGACGTTTTAGGGGATATGGGAAAAGTCCTGTGAATGAAAGGAAATGATTTATGAATGAGTATGGTTGATATGGAGAAGTCGTGTAGGTGTATTGATAGTAAGAAAAGCTAAATAGTGTTGTTGATCGATTACTTAGAGTTTTCGATATCACACATTTCGATAATGGTGATTAGGTACATTCTTCAACAATGCATTCGATTAATAAATGCATTGGTTCATTATTTAGTATAGGGGAAAGTGAATAGTCTCGTCAAAATCAATTGGTTTACGTTATCGGGACTTATCGATACTGTTACGTTCTAGTTAATGGTATAATCGATAACATTAGGATGCTGATCAAATTATCGGTTGATCGGTTATCAATAACACTTTGATGCATATTTCCATTATTGTTATAATCCATTAAGGTAATAAGCGTATTAACAATTTGTTAATCTAGCACAGCTTGCGAGCAATTACATAAATTATTTGTTACTACTCGTATGCTCTAACAACTTTTGAGTTATTACGAGTTTCACACACAGTTCTCAATTAGCTTGTCGATAGCTTTTAACATCTGAATGTTATGAATGAACCGAGCTAAGCACGCGCTGTTTATCGATAACATTGGAATGCGTGCACTCTCCAACATTCTGTCAACTCTCATCGTTCACTTTCCCAAAAACAGAAAAACCATGTTTCAACACTTGACGTGTGTGTGTTTTACTTGCCAAATGCGTTTTAATATGTTTTTTTTTTCTTTTCACCTGTCTCTCAATCTCACTCGCTGTTCGTTACACTTCCTCACGCGTTAATTTCACACTTTAGACGCTGACAAAACGATGGCAAAAACTATCTGATGAATTGTTAAGCCGGCTGTCTCTATCTATCTCTCTCTCACACTCTCACTTGCTCTCGCTCTTGTTTGCGATTATCTTTAGTGTTGATCTGTGGCCAAGTTAGCTGGCTGGGCTGTGATGATATTGTTGTTCACTGTTTGCGCGATCTTAACCAACTGAAACTAACTGTGGCTCCCGAATGCTCCACCTGAGCCGCCGCTAACACGTCCAAAATAACCTGAATACCAATCGCTTGTTGTTGTTGCTGTTGCTGCTGCTTTTGTTGTAATGCGGCGTCGACGTTGCCGCCATTTGGCGTCTGTTATTAAGATAACTTTATGCATGTGCATGCGTTGACGTTGACGTTGGAATCGACGTCGACGTCGGCCTCGACATCAGCGTCGCGCGGGCTTGCTTGACACACATACACATGTACAATGTTCACACACGTAAACACACACATACTCACACATTGACAAGCCTGCCTGTCATTCCCATTTACGAAGCCGCCGCTGTTGCTGCCGCTGCTGGCTTTAATTTCTTTTTCTTTTTTTACTTCTCTCGAATTTTGTTTTCGACTTTCACTTTAACGTGCTTTTTTTCTCGCTTCGCTGCCGGCGTCGCTGCCATTGGATAATTTAACTTGCATTCTGTCTTCTTCTTGCTCTTCTGTTTTTGTTTTGATTGTTGTTGCCGCCGATTTCCCATTCTCCTCTCTTCGCATCTCTCTCTCTCTCTCTCTCTCAAAGTGTCTTCTTCGGCTCTTAACGTACTTAAAGCGACTTGGAACAGAAAAGTTTATGAACCCAAGCCATGGGAACAAACTTCAAGAGTTTCGCATTTCACTTTTTCTGTTTAAAGGATTTTTGCCAGAAGTCTAGAACTTTTGGCTATTCCACTTGGATTTCAAAGAACTTCAAAGTGCACAAAAAGTAAAGATACAGTTTTGTATTTTGCTGAATACTTTTGGGAGGACAAACAAAATGTTTAAAACTCTAGGGTATTTCACTTGGATTGCAAATCAAAAGTTGTTAAAGGAGCAGACAAAACATAAATTGAATTTTTGTTGGAGACAACAGATTTGAAAACATTTTAAATGTGATATTGTACTTTAAGTCATTTAAGACTTTAACACTCATTATGAAGCAAATAAAATATATAAGCAAGCTTTGGGTCAAGAACATAATATAAAATCATATTTATTATCATTTTTTAAAATGGGGTATTCAAAACAACTATTGTATGCATAACTAGGGAATTCAATGCGCATCGAGGTTGTGAGAAAATGTTTTTACAATTCAATTTTTACATTAGTCGGTTTGTCATCAAGACCAAAGTCCTCAATTAGAACTGAACGTTGAGGAAATCACTAGGATGAGTCTCTTGTTCCTCTATTAAGTGCCAGTTAACGGTCGCTCGCCATCAATTAGCCTTTCTACTAAACTATTATTCACTGACGACGACCGTCTTAATTGATTCATCATCATCATCATCACGTGCTATCGACTGCTCAACGTTGTGCGCCAGTCCCACCAGCCTCTCGCTCTCCCCCCACAGCCAATTGGCCATATTTTCGTCACGTGCCCACGGCACCAGCGGAAACCGCCTGCTGTCGGCATAATAATCCCCGAGCAACCCTCCAGCGACGGATCAAGTGCGAGACGCAGCGTAGTCTGAGCTCCAGCTCGCAGGGATTTCACTAAATACAGAGAGACAATTCTGAGCAGACCGAGAAACCAGCGAGGTGCACGAAAATGACGATTCAAATCGGAACGCACCAATCCCGGATGCAGACAGTTGACGGTAACCCCGCTGCCCTGAAGCATCGTGGACAATTTGCGGGTGAAGAGGATGTTAGCCAACTTGGAGCGACTGTATGCGCCAAAGAACTTGATGTACCTGCGTTTGCTCATCAGATCCTCACGATCGATGTGGCCAAACAAATGAGCTGCCGAACTGACGACCACAATGTGACTAGGCGCCGCTTTTTTCAGATGGTCGAGGAGGAGATTCGTGAGCAGAAAGTGACCCAGATGATTGACGCCAAACTGCTGTTCATAGCCATCGGCAGTTAGGGAGCGTGGACAGGCCATAATGCCGGCATTATTCACCAGCAGATCGAGTCGGGTCTCCTCCGCCTTGAAGCGAGCAACGAAGTTGCGCACCGACTCCAACGATCCCAAGTCGAGGCTGCGATTGAAGAGCTGTTGGTTCTGGGTGCGATCGATGATCTCAATGCGAGCTGCCTCGCAGCGTGCGGGATCTCGACAGGCCATGTAAATCTTGGCACCACGGCGCGCCAGCTCGAGGACCGTCTCCTTGCCAATGCCTGTGTTGCAGCCGGTGACGATGACCACTTTGCCATCGATGCGATTCTTTTTGTGATAGAACGGTCCTTCAATGAATTTCCGTAGCAGCCACAGAATCAACGCAATGAGTAGTGGTATCAAAAAGACCGGCACAATTGTGGCCCAATTACCTCGTAGACCGAATATATTTCGGTTGGGTTTATCGTTGATTGAATCCATTTGTGATGTACTGATTAAGCGAATGTCAAATCATTGTTTTAGTCATTTGGCGCCCAACGTACGGTGTCAACAATAAACCTGAAATACTTTCCTGTCTCTTTGACTTCCGTTTAAGCTCAGACTACTTGAACTTTCTCGCTTTTCCCGCTTTAATAGCACTTGTTTTGCACTGATTCACAGACAACATTTTAATGAGCTCGCTTTTGGGGATTTTATTTACGGAAATTGTTTAAAACTGTAGCAGGTGTCAAGGATTTCACGATTAGGGAGAAAATTGGGGGAGTCCTTATGACATTTGCGTGCCAACGAAATTATGATTTGGGTTCAAGTTAATTAATAAACAACTGAAGAGTGCAAAGTAAACTTATTTATGCAAATTATATGGAAATGCTCGAGGAAAAAAGCCACCCGACGTTTAGCTAAGATTCTACATACTTTGTATCAATTGGAGCTAGTTTTGGCGGCAATGTCTTTGGATCCTTATTGTTGAAAATGAAATGAAAATAAAAAAGGATGTCGCAAACAATGGGGAAATCCGTTAAAATACAAAATCAATAAAGCCGTCATAATCCATGAAACGCGCGACCACAGTTGAATGTCCTTGACACAGGCAGGCAGGCAAGCAGGCGAAGGCGACCGCAGGACATCGAAAGCGACAGCTGCAGGGACAAGGACAGGGGAAAGGACATATCATCTTTTTTACCGAGAAGTTCGACGCTGTCTGTCGCCAATGTGGCTGACGTGAGTTTCGGCATGTCTCCAGCTTCTGTGCAGAGAGCATCAAGAGAGCAAGCCTAAAAAGAGAGGGAGAGAGAGCGCGTACGAGAGAGGGAGAGAGTTGCGCGTAATGGCAACTTTGACTAGGTCAGGATAACTAAGGCGTGTTCGTGTTCTACGTGTTGTTGCTGCTGTTAAATCGATGAGACTGTCATGAAGCAACCCCGTTTGTAGTTAACTCGTAACCAGTCACATTCCCATGCTCAAATGTCGCTCTCGCTTCCCTCTTCTCACTTCCCCACTTCGCCGCCTCAGAGAACTCATGCACAAGTTCATTGTTTTTTTTTTTTTGTTCTGGCGCAAGGCGAGTTTTGGGAATTTTCCATAGCATGATTTGATTTTGATGGCGCTTTCAACAGCATGCGCTGCTGTTGCTGCACCTTGGGCAGCATTGACAGTTGTTGACCCCAAAAAATATATACATATTTATAAAATGCTAAGAATTGTGTTGAGTGCTTTGCTATCGACCAAACAAGCGATTAAGTAATTAGCATAGCAGTAAATCGTAATAAGATGCAATTAATAACTAAGTAACACATTTATGCGAGTAATAATGTTAGCTTATTAAACAGCACAAACGCTGGGTTATTGTTCAAGTACGTCAACAATTCTCGCATTGAACTTACGAGTAATTAGGTTATATTTTCTAGTCTTGATTTTGACGTATTTTTGTTTGCAATAATTGTTGCATTTATTACAATTTTCTTCTGTATTATATGCATGGAATTAATTTTGAAAAATATCATACGAAATGACTTTAACTGGTTATTTATTGAATTAAATGAACTTTTATTATGCTTACAGATGGAATACAATCTTATTACGCACGCTGAGCCATCACAAGGTATGTAGTTATCGATATATTTAATCTTTTATATATTTCTTAAGAATATTATTATATTTTAAGAAAAAGCAACACTATGCAATGAATATTATTATTAAAAACTTTTTAATTAACTTGCAAGCTATATCTTCAAATGATTATCTAAAGTAAATTAAAAACTTTGGATTGTAAATACATATTTTCAAATTAACTTGCGTAAGAATTGCAGCCTCGTGGCTCGTACCAATTGAAAATTCAGTTTGTTAGGTTAGAAAATTTTGTACAAATGCAGAAAGTAGAAATTTCGTGAAATCTTTTGTTTTCGTAAACTGTTTTGTATAAAATTTGCAGCTTCGCAGCTCTTAACACTTGAAAGTTCAGTCAGAAATTTTTTGCTTTTGTTATGTTTTATGTAAAAATTGCAACCTTGCAGCTCTTACCAATTAAAAATTCAGTTAGTTAGGTCAGAAAATTTTGTATAAATGCAGAAAGTAGGAATTTCGAGAAATCTCTTGTTTTCGTAAACAGTCTTGTGTAAAAATTGCAGCCTTGCAGCTCTTACCAATTGAAAATTCAGTTAGGTCAGAAAATTTTGTATAAATGCAGAAAGTAGGAATTTCGAGAAATCTCTTGTTTTTGTAAACAGTCCTGTGTAAAAATTGCAGCCTTGCAGCTCTTACCACTTGAAAGTTCAGTCAATCAGTATAGAGAATTTTTAATAAAAACATAAAGAAAGTAAACTTTTTTTCGTAAACACTGTTGGGAAAAAATTGCAGCCTCACTGCTCTTACTACTTAAAAGTTCAGTCAGTCAAAGAAGATAATTTTATCCAAATACAGAAAGTACATAGGAATTTTACGAAATCAGTCAACATTGGGTATAAATTACAGCCTCACAGCTCTTACCGCTGGATTGTTCAGTCTATGAATTTTTATCTGTAGATAGATAATATTCTTAAAATGAAATCGTTTATCTTTGCCACTGTATCGACAACTGACTCCTACGTTAATGCCCTGTTTTTTTGAGTAAGTGCTCGCCTGCATATATCCTTGTGCTTTCCTTTTTATCCTGATTGTTTGCATTGCACTTAAGTGAGCTTTAGCACAAGTCTGTTGGCATTGCACGATAATTTGCTAATGTTCCCTTTAGCATCCCAAGGGAAGCTTTTCATTCGATGGTCACGTGTATTGTGTTCGAGTTTGTTTTTGTTGTCGTCCTAATCCGCTTTGCAGCGTTGAACGACTCGATCCGCCATCGCCCCCGCCCCTGCACCCTCCCTTTACATTTAGTAATTGTGTTTGCCTCTCATTTTTTGCGTTTTGTGACGTCAATGCAAATTGGCGGACGTCGGAATGTTGAACACGTTCCACAGTCCCAAACTATGTTGAGATTTCATTTTTTGTTTTTATTTTTTTTTGTTTACTGTTCTCTGTTTTCAAGTTTTTCTATTTTGTTGTTTTTTTGGCAGCTGCGGCCGTTTCACCTTGATCTTTAGCCGATCTCTGTAAACAACAATAAAAGCAAATGCCAAACAAACTTATGTTGCTTTTGGAAATTTTACAATTTAAAATTTTCATTTTTTATAGTAATTTGTCTTTAATTGCAAGTGGATCACAAGTGTCCATATTTTTCTCAGCTCCTTTCTTTTTGTAATTACTGTCAGATGGACAGAAATTGAACTTCGGACTCACAGCAAAGACAAATGCAAAATACAAATACAACTGCGCTGTACTCTTAACAATGCAACGATGTCGTCACTAATTAAACAAAGGCATGTAAACCTTAAGAGAGTGGCGACTGCAAGAGAGAGAGAGCGAAAGAATGCAGAGTGTGGGAGCTGAGCTTAAGGTGCGAGAGAGAGATGGGGTCAGCTGTAGTCTCAGATGTCAGTGGCCGCGCCGGTGTGCGTGTGTGTGTGAGTGCGTGATTGTACGTGTGTGCGTGTGTGAGTGCGAAGTGCAATTTGCTTTTTTCTTTTCTTTCTGCTTGCAAAGACATTTCCTTTGTTATCGAAACGGGATAAAACAAGAAATTGTTCATCAATTCATAATTGAACGAGGCACGCGCAACACATTCATGTGCTTCAACGGCACCGCGTTATGTTTGTGGATGGGGAAGGGGAAGGGGAACGAGAAAGCTGAATGAAATATCGATGACTGTTGTTGTGTGATTCCAATGAAAACCTGTTGCCGTTGTTGTCGTTACTGTTGTTGCTGTTGTTGCCTCGCATAAACATCAAACACAACAAAAGCTGCGGTCGTAAATTAGCAAATAGAACTGAAGCAACTCAAATGTAACAATAATAACTACGACAACCACAGCAACTACAATTCTTAACCCGTGTCAAGGCCAACCCAATTTGTTGGTGTGCAAGCGAGAGCGAGAGAGCATGCGAGTGAAGTGTCAAAGAAGAATGGAAAAAGTCAATGGTGGGATGTTCATAGAAGGGGGGCGGGAGGGTGAAAGGCTAAGTCAATTGGCCGCCATTGTGCAAATGTGTGTGTGTGCTCTCTTTCTTTTTCTGCCGTTCTCTCGCGACAGCTGCAATAGATCTGCACACACACACACACACACACACACACGGGTGCACATGCACATATGATATAACGTGTTGTTGTAGCGAATGGATTGCAGATTGCATTAGACGCATTCGATTTGGCAGCGATTTGATGGAGCATGAAAAGTGTGACTCGATGCAGCCATATAAAATCACTCGCTGTCCGTGCTTGCATAACTTTTGCATTTCTCGCGTTGATCGTTATGAAATCGTTCAAGTGTTTTTTAGAACCTATTTTCGACTTAAAACTTTTGTTGAAATTTCAATTTGCATTTGAGGAAATTGCGTGAGTCACAAGCTTCAGTGAAGCATGCAACATGCCAATTTCAATTGATTTGCGAGCGTCAAACGCACAACGCTTTCCATCAATCATTCAATTTATTGAACACGCCCGCTGTAAATCAAAGAAGCTTTTATATAGCAACCATATATATATGGTGTAATAATGTACGAAGAGGGTATATCTATTTAGTGGCAATCGGAAAATGTATTGTGGTGTTAATAGAAATTTAAGATTATGGGAGCACAAAATTTGTTTGTAATAATATAAAAATAGAATGGGTAGCAAAAGCAAAACACTCGACGTTTTTTGTTTTTGTTCCAGAATTTAAAATTCGTAACTAAGTAACCTATCTTTCCATAACTTTGTATTTGAACGTGATATATACTTAATTTCGTGTCATTTTAAGATCTAAATATATAGAATTATGTTAATCATATTGAAGACAAAAGATTTAGCTCTTATTAAAGATGTGATATAGTCTAAGAAATACAAGAAAGTTTTTTTGTTTCAGAATTTAAAGTACTTAAATAACTTACCTATCTTTCTATAACTTGAAAGTAAAATATTTTGAATTACGAGACATTTTCAGAGTAAAATATACAGAAATAATTAGCTTGAAGACTTTATTAATATAAATATTAGGTTGTTTGGTAATGACATACCGGTTTAAACAGATAATCATCGAAGACAACGGTACATATAGCACTTAAATCGGACAATGCTAGCTATGTTAAAATCGTCGTCAAAAATCAATAAAGAAACCGGTATGTCATTACCAAACAACCTAATATATATATTATGATTTCAATCTTCATTGACAAAAATGGCTAACGGGTATCTCAATAGTCGAGTCGACTCGCCTGCAGCTGTTTTACTTATTTGCCATGACATTCAACGTATATATCCATCTAACTATCGCATCTAGTATCTCTGGCATATCTTTCGATCGATGAGCAACTGCGTAGCAGCAGTTTATTGTCATGTGAAATTGAAAATATGCCGCACGCCTTGACGAAACTGCTTCGAACCGGTTTTTTCGGTTCCATTAAAAACAGCGAAGAGAGTCCATGACGAACGATAAGACGATAAGAATCCCATTCATAGATAATATTCGCAAAATATTCTCCAATAACTATCTACCATCTATTGCGCTTTTTTTTCAGTTTGTTTTGTTTGCTTGTTTGTTTATCTATCGCTATGTTTATTTTGTTATTGTTAATAGTGCACATTGCACTTGTTGTGACTAATTGAAAGCCAACGAAAAGACGGCGACAACATGAAGAAGAAGAAGAATTCTACAAACTGCAGAGAGGAAAGTCCAATGCTCAGTTTTTGTCTTTACATTGCTCTTTAGTCTATTTTTATCATTGAGATTCATTTATATGACAATTAATGCTGTCTACATTTTCGGGTCTTAAAATGTTTATTTTCATTCTTTTTTTTTTTTTTTTGGTTTTTGGCACACTTTAATTGAAATTGAATTGCGACTGTCGATTGAACACGGAAATCGTTGAAGAACGGGAGTATTCACTTCTCTTCTGTATAATTGAGATAGGGGATAACACCTCTATTTATTTGTTGCTTGTAGTTCACTTAAATACCTGTGAAATCAATCATTTGTTAGATTGTCGCACAAATATTTCACTGATTGTCAGCCTTAATTGCCTTCATTCGAAATTGGGTCATTCAAACGACGCAGAGCACAGCAACCTTGACATGAATATGAAAATCACATTTATAAATATTTGAGGCACCTTTTAGATGAGTTGTTCACTTGTTGAGTCTTCAGCCACTCAATTCTGACTAATCCCAAATAAACTAATCGGATCTTATCAGCTTAGCATGAGCCAAGCCAGTGAAGCTTTAAGATTGCATTTATTTGCTTTTGAGTCTAAGCTTTTCAGAGACACTCGATGGGGTCAAATGTTATCAGGCCAACGACAACAAAACCGAATATTTGCATTGCTCTTATTAAAGCGAGAGCTTCTTACTTCGCATGTTAATCAAATATAAAGACCAAAAAAATACAAAAAAAAAAAAAAAATAGTACAACAAAGTTCTTGAACACACAAAAAATAAAGAAAAAGTACTTCCAATCAATTATGAAATGACCAAATAACATACTCAGTAAAATGTATGACAAATATGGGAAAAAGTTTAATAATGAGCAAAAGCTTTTAAATAACGCAATTTTATTAAAAAATATTTCTTTTATTAACTATTTTACGACAATTCTTTAATGTTTTTCAATCTATTAAGTAAAATAAAAAGTAAAGATAGAAAAGTTTGAAGCAAATTGCAATTTGTTTAAGTTGATATATAAAAAAATGTTTTTTTTTTAGAGTTTTGTCTTGAAATAAAACATAAAATTTTTAATTTGTATCTATTTATAAAATAATATTTAAAAAAGTAGGGGAAAAAAGTTTAAATAAAAATTGCCTTTGTTTTAGTTGTTTTATTAAAAGTATTTTCTTTTTAGATTTTTTGTCTTAAATTTAATTTTGCAATTTATAACATTCTAAAAAAAATAAATAAATCAGATAAAGAAATGTTTGAACAAAATTGCAATCTGTCTTACTTAATTAATTACAGCAATGCAAATTGAATTTCAAATGATTCCAAGAGTTCGAAATCTTTTAACTACAAAGGAACAATTTTTTTTGTTTTCTTGAAATAAAATATATTTAGTTAGTTTCAATCTATAACAAAAAACAAAAAGTAAAGTAGCGAATGGAGAGTTTGAAGAAATTTGTTTTACTTGATTATATTTAACTTAAATTGATCAATGCAAAGAAAATTTTAAGTGAGATCGAAAACTTTTAAATACCGTAATGTAAGATAAAAGTTAAATTTTAAATCAAAAAAATAAAGTAGGTAAAGAAATGAAGAAAATTGCAAATTTGTTTTACTTATGTTAATTGTATTTTACTTCAATTGATCACGGCAAAGTGAATTTGAAATGACGATCGACGAAGAGTTCGTTGTGCCTACCCGCTTAGATGCGACCGCATTTTACAGGGTATTGCGTGCATGTCAAAGGCAAGCACACTTGACGCTGTATTTTGTTTTGCTGTTGTCATTGCTATTGATTTTCCTGCTGCGGCGTTGCTTTTTGTTTTTCCGCATGCCACAAGAAAATGGCACAACTCATGTTGTGGGGGTTGAAAACGGGAGGCGGCAGAATGTGCTTTCCTTTTTTTTTGTTATTTTATTTTTTGTTTGGTGAGGCGCCCAACGCAATTTCTGCGCATTTGGCATGCAATGCATTTGGATTACCCAACCCTAGACATCAGAGGCTCTCTCTTCCCACTCTCTCTCTCTCCCTCCTCTCTTTCCCCCCTTTGCGTGTTGACGTTGCAAGAAAATTGTACATTAAGAGGTTTTCACATATATCATTTTTTCGTTTTTAATAGGTTTTTTTTTCTCATTTGTTGTCGGTGTTTTTTTTTGTTGTTTGTTTTGCTTTGTGTATGCTTTGTGTTGTTATAAAATTTAATAACTAATCACTAACAAATTTAGTTACATACAATTAAGTAGAAACCAAAAAAATATATATATATATTTTATTAATAATATTTGTAATAATAACGATAATCATAATAATAATAAGTAGGTACAAATGTTTCTTTTAAATTTTAGTTGAACATTTTATAAAAAATGTATGTATATAATATATATATATTGTATATTCAATAATAATGTTCAAGTCTGTTTGTCAGCTCTTTTTGTGGTTGTTGATCGCAATGCGCTATATATGTATATAGTACTATATATGATATATATATATAGATGTGATATACAATATATATTGTCATTAGATTGCGCTTAACTTACGTTCGTCAAATTCTTTATTTAATCATTTTTTTTTGTTGTTGTTTTGTTATTTTTAGTGTCTTTTGCTACTATTTTTGTGTGTGTTTTATTTAGTTATGTATTTTTGTTTTTCAGTTTGTTGTACAATGCAATTGGCAGTTGCAAATTTGTCTCAATTGTTTTGTTTTGTGTTTTTTTTTTCTTGGTTCTGCTTTTTTCTATGGTTTCTCGATGTGTATGACGAGTATGTGTGTGTGTGTGTGTGTGTGTCTGTCTGTCTGTGGGGGTGTGTGTGGAAGCCTTTTAGTATATGTAAAAAGTACAATACATGTATAAATATTCTTGTATATATATTGTTAACTAATACAATATTTATATATATATAGATGTATATATAATTAGATCTGTTTTCAAATATACGTATATTACACTGAGAAGCAAAAAGAGGGAATTTAACTTATGTAAAGCATAAACATACAATATAAATAAAAGGAAAACAAAAAAGTAAAAACATTTCGCAAACAGCTGCCAACTTATTCAACATTCTTACAATAGAAAATGTCCGCTAGATGCCGCTCTTCGTTCGCCCTCTCCCTCGCCGTCGTCGTCGTTGTCGACGCTCTTGCTTTTTTCTTTTTTTTTGCTGTAACCGTTCAGTTTTTGCGCCTTGCACTGGAAATAAGTGCTGCGCGCTTCGCTGCTTTCGTTCTGTTGCAGCAGCCAGTCACTGCATTCTGACACTCGTGAGTTCCATTCCCATGTCATTCCATCCAAAAATTGGAAAGACGCCTGCGCAGCGCCCTCTATTGGTTTGGTTGTTCTTAGCCAGGCGATGAAGTTGTGCGTCGCAGACGCAGCTTCAAACGATTTAGACTGCTGCCGCTGCTGCAGCGGCGTCGACAGCGACGCATGGCATAGGGACTGCTTGCGGTTAGCTGCTCAGCGCTGCCGCCGCCGCCGTCATTAAAGTCCAGCTCAACACCAACGACGCCAACGTCGACGGCGGGTGCGCCTGCCAATGCTTGGCAGCAGCGACGCAGGCGTCGACTTAAGCGGCTGACGACGCTGCGCGAACGTTGCGGCTGCCAATGATCGTTGTAGTTGTTGTTGCTACTGGTGCTGACGTTGTTGTTGCTGTTGTAGTTATTGTTGTAGTTGGTGTTGCTGTTGTTGTTGCTGCTGTTGCTGTTTGTGTGTGTGACCTGTTCTCATGATCGCTTGCCATTATCCTTGCGAAAGGATTTACGCAGCTTGTCCACCAAACGCAAATGGAATTTCGTATAATCATTGTTGCTCTGTTGATGTTGCTGCTGCTGTTGTTGTTGCTGCTGCTGCTGTTGCGCCGCTGCTGCCGCTGCCGACTGCGCTGCTGCTTGCATTGCCGCTTGGCGTTCCAACGCCGATGCAGTTTGCGTGCGACTTGGCGGACTTGAACGCGTCGGCGACATCATCTGCAGCTGCAGTTGCGACATTTGCAGCGAGGAGCCGCCTTGCGAGCAGCGCGATGCGTTGCGTGTAAAACCGCGCGAACTGTGACTGCGCTGCCCACCGCCAAATTGTCCATGTGACGGCGAGGTGGCAAAACTTTCCGATTTGCATTCGGACACCTTGCGACGTCGCTGCTGGTGCTGCTGCTGCGACGCTGGGGCGCTGGCAGCGCCGCCGACGATGCCGCCGCCGCCACTGCTTGCATTTGAGCACTCGGATGTTTTGCGTGAACGTGAACGTGTATCCTTATAGATATCGTAATTGTTTTTCATCACCGGCATCATGAAAGCCATTTTTATGTTTTTGTTATGTTTCTGCTTTGCTTGGTCGTTACGCACAAAATAAAAATGCCAAACAATAAGCGCACAAAGTATCAACAATGTTAAATTGTTTCTCGATGTTTCTGTGTTTCGTCGTTGTTGCAGTATTTAGCCGCTACGTGTCGCACTTGTTAAACTCGACGCACACACACACATGCACACGCGCGCAACACCGCAAAAAAAATATAAAAGTGCATTCAACAATCAAGTGAAATTGAATTTCGTTTTGGTTTTTTGCTTTGTTTTATTTTTTTCGCAAGCACGAGAGCCACTGCACGTCTGTTCGCTGCAACTGCTGAATTGTATTTGAATTTCTGATTCGAAGTGAAACGTTGGGTTGCCCGCCGCCGCAAAAAAACACATACGCGCGAACGCACGCACACAAACGCAAACAAAAGAGACGACGAAATATTAGCGGGTATCGCGCAGTGCTGCCAACTTTTGACCAGCAAAAAAAAGCTGTTTTTGACGGTATGAATGGAGAAAAAAGCTCAAAATAATTATTAAAAAATCCAAAAAAAAGCTAAAAACAAATGTATCAAAAAAAGAGAAAAAATTTCTTCAAAAATAACAATTTATTGAGTTCATTTTTGTTTAAAAGATAAAGATTTGCATTATTTTATCGTTATCTCCTTAGTCTGTCTCATTTGCGTATGACATATTAGTGCCTATCATCTGCAGATATTTTATAGGCACTTCATAGTCGACGCAGCATTTTCCCATCCGTCACAATCCGATTCTCTATATTACAATAAAAATGAATAGAGTATATCTTTTGCTTGAAATTAATACTTTAACTTATGCTTAGAGTGCATTCCTTAAATTGGATTTAATTAGGTTAACCTGGCAAATAGCCAGAAATCGCGTATGACCAGGGCAAACACAATATTTGGATGGCCACAGTTGCCAACTCAAAAAATCTCCGGTTTTCACCAGAATCTTTAAAGATCAAAATTTGTTTGTGTTACTGATGTTGGCCCACTTGATCAAATGGTCAATCGATACGCCAACGCATTTTCTGGATTGTTTATAAGTGACTATCGTAAATCTGTCACTTTTCCATATTTTGTACTTTTGTTTTAACAACACAAAAAAAAGTTGGGAAAAAGCCAACAGAATTTCTAAAAAAGATAGAATTCCCGCTTTTCACAATTCCCGCAATTCACACATTTTCGCATTTAGCATTCAAAAAAAGCCAGTTTTGACGGGAAAAAATCCAAATTGGCAGCACTGGTATCGCGCTCTCTCACGTGACGTCACCAAATTACACTGTGTGTTTCAGAGAGTGGCCGCAAGAGAGCGTTACAGCGGGTGTGTGTGTGTGTGTGTGTGTGGGGGAAGATAAATGTGCTTGCTGCTGTTGAAGTTAACGATATTGATAATCAATAAAAAGAACTTTGTAATTAAAAACGAAATTGATGAAATAATTGCAATATTTATGCAAGAAGTCATTTAACAATTTAAAAGCAATAAAAACAGGAGCAAAACTAAATTAATATTTACGATATTGCATTGCGATATCAGCAACAATGAAGTGATCATAAATCGAACATATTTATACTTACTTTGGTACTATTTTGCAAGTATTAATGTAAATGAAGAATACCTTAAAGTGCAAACAAGACATGCGGATATAATGCACTTTTTTATGCTAAGCGGCTTTTAACTCTGCAGCGCGCTGCAGCAAACACTAAGTAAATAACTGTGCCAAGCTAATGAAAGAGCGTGAGAGAGCGTGCTTGAGTTAAGGAGGAGAGTAAGAGAAACTGTGCCATCTGTGTGTGTGTGTGAGAGAGAGGCTGTGAAGGGTGAAGAATGTGTGAGATGAGAGCGCGCCTGCGCGTTGTTGAGCGGGTCAGTTGTAAGCAGTTGCTGTTGACTTTTTTCGCCGCTATGCGACGAATGTTTACACGCTGCATTGTTTTCACGATAAAGACAACAAACATATGCAAGCGAAATGCACTTTTTTTGTTCGGTTTTTGCCATTCAAGGTCAGCTGATGTGCTGCAGTGCTTAGTGTTCTACTTAGTAGAATTAACGAATTGTAGTTTCGATTTACGTACTATATACTATATTGTATTGTAATCATGACAAATTGACAACGTTGTGACCAGATTGAGACGGCAATACACTTGTCAAAGTCAAATGCAAACAGTTTAATTGTAAGACCACCACAAATGCAGGTCTGATAAAATAAAAGCAAGCTTATCAGCAGTAATGTTGTGGGTGACTTACCAGACGTGAAAAGTGCCCAGTACTTTTAGTTGGTTCCCAAAGAGGTTGGTTAGCTAGGCGGCCTTTCGTACTTACATAAACATTATTAAGTAAAGATTTTGCGAATTGAAGAATATTGAATTAATGTTAGTCAAAATGCAGGGTATGTGCAAGTCGATCAATTTACTGGCCCACCCAGAAGTTCAAGTAAACCAACTGTGGAAATTTTTGTTTTGTTTTGTTTAAATATGTTTTGTCACTTTAATGAATAATTTTCAATTAATGTTCTGTGTTTTTTTGCCTTTTGCGGTTTTCTTTGCCATTTCCATTTTTCGTATTTCGTTTGTCAGTTTTCTCTTGCAGCTGATTTTCGATTTGTTTCACATACATAGTATCTATATGAAATTGATTTAAATAATGAAAGTGCATATACGTTTCGATTTTGTTTTCATTTCATTTTTTTTTTGTTTTTTTGTTTTGTATATATGAATGTTGAAATTTTTGTAACAATTGAAGTCATTTTTTGGATTTTTTTTCTTGCTTAATAAATTTTTAAACATTTTGTTTTTTTTTCTGGTATTTTAAATGCATTTTCAACAACAGTTTTTTTGTTTTGCTTTGCTTTGCTCTTCGTTCTTCATTCATTGTGTTTCATGTTCATCAGCGTTTCTTGATTTTTCTTTGCTTTATGTTCTCTCGTTAGTTTTGTGTAGGTAATACAATAAATAGCTCACAAAAAAAATAATATATAATATATTGTGTATACCATATATATTTTTTCATTTTCAATTTAAATTTAAATTTATTTTATACTATAAGTATGTAGAAATATTTGAAGCATTTATAATGGTATATGCCGAAAAAAAGAAGAGTCAAAAATTTGAAAGGAATCTATTCATATATATTCTCATGTGTATATATAAATCTTTAATGATATACCATATATGTATATAATGGGCTTCGATCAGTTGCCATTCAAAATTGCGCACATTTTGCTGCATGTTTGATGCTGCCTGATTCGTTAAATTATTGTACAAGTTTGTAACATTTTGCATTTGATGTTTATCATTATTAATACTATTATTTAATTCAAGAATTTCTTGTTTTTGTGTTAGGTCAAGTGCATTTTGTGCTTGTCCGCTTAGGTCTTTGCAGGGTCAGGAACTACTTAAAAAAAAAAATTGCAAACACACTCATTCACAGTCAACCACACGATGCATTCATACACAATTTTGTGTCATAAGATTAATACAAATACATTGTATTTAATTATTGATGAATTCAGTGCCGAAACTCTTAAGTTTTTGTTTAGCCTGTTATTGCGTTTTGAAGCACATTTTAAATGTTCTTTTCTAAATTATTATTTTCGTTTAATTTTTCTTTTTCTTATTTTTGTATAATTTACCTAAAGTTTATTTTATCATTTTCATAGAATTTTTTTTTTTGTTTTGGTTTTTTATCTTTCCATTAAATGAATGTCCGTTGCGCTAATATCAATCAATTTTGGTATTTAAATACTAGCTAAAGTGTGTTCTTCTCTTCAATTCCCTCCTCTTCTTCGACAAATTTTATCAAATTATTTTCTTTCCCCTTAAATCTACATAGATTAAGCTATGACATTTACTATCTCGCGCAAATTTGTTTATATTTTGTTTTTGTTGGTATTGAATTCGTGATATATGTCTACGCATAAACGCTTGGGGTTAACCTTTTCTACCTGCCGCTTGTGGATTGTGCTCAAGGAAAACTCGTTTCAATTTTTGCTAGATGTGAACCCCATCAACTAAAAATCGAAATAAACGATAAGAATTTGAAGAAATTGTCTACAACGGCAAGCCGAAGTTTAGATACGCTTGCAAAGGCGATAATTTAAAGAATTACTATAATTTAATAATAATTATTTTGTTTAAGATTTTACAACTAATTTGACTAGCTTCAATTGCGAATGAGTTTAATAGGAAAAAGTTGTGCCAATTTGAGCTGAGTTCGATTAGACGGACAATTCTTAAAATGAAATTACGCAAATGCAAGAGTATGGACGAACATAATGCTGGCAGTATTTTTGGCTATATATGTATGTATGTAACATATATAAGTTGTTTAATGTAATTTGAAAAGCATTATTAGTAGGTGTGTTAACTAAGGCTCGACCGATTAGGGTTGGCAATAGGCTAGCTCTGTTTTATGTTTTTATTATCATTTTTTTTTTGGTTTTTTGTGGTTTTGGTGGGCGGGTTGTACAGATACAAGATGCTAGCAAGGTTACCAGTTTTCAGTCTTCAGACTTGTCATTAAGTACGAGTATTCATAATAGTATTATTACAATTATTATTATTATGTATTATTGTAATATCTCATGTGATGTCTTTTTGGGATAGTGCCGCACCCACCGCTTAACAGAAGTTTCCCAATTAATTAAGGTATACATTTTAAGGTTGGTATCTGTATATATTATGTTGTACGATACTGAGCTATATATGTGAGATAACAACTACTACGTTAATACAATACAGCGACTTAACAGTTACGAACCGATCCGAACAATCAGTAGTTATATAGTTAGAAAAAGAGAGAGAGATAGAGACAGAGACAGACAAACAACAGTTAGAGACAACATAATCCATCATGCTATATAGATCATAACATTTAAGAGATCACATTCAACTGTTTTATTCGCCTCGAAAAGCAGAGTTGCACTTGGGTTAATCTTGGGTCTAAGGTCTAAGGTTCTAGACGAGGGTTTCTTAATTGCACCTATCAAAAAAAGTTTTACCCTAGATAATATACATACATATTATTTATTCATTAATGTATTTATCCTTTTTCCTATATATCTGAATGTAAGATGCATTGCTATGTAATCGTATCGTATTATATATAATTAGCTAATAGAATCCAATGCTAATAGGCTTTACTTCGTTCATTGCTATTTTCCTTGCCAACACTTTGCTTATAACAACCGCACTGCTTGAGGTACATTTATTAAGGATACCGATCAGGAGTTTAGCAATCCTGATCGACTTTTAGAGTGAGAATTTATTGGTTTAGCTACCCTGAAGATGCAAATAGTTTAGGTCTTAGTTTAGGAAAAAAAAAAAAACATCACGCATACCCACATACATTTTGCTTTTGCTTGTTTTCTTTTTTGTTTTGATTTGCTTACTTTCTATCGGGAAATTTGCGATTTCTGGAACTCTGTGCGGCATCGCGTCGAGGGAACTCATCCACCTGCAATGGGAAATAGTTTGAGAAATTGGTTCAAAACAGAAACTGAGAACATTGAAAGGAAGTAGTGAAATGGTGTGACAACTGAAATTCCTTATTGCATAAGGGAGAGGAAAGTAACAAGAGATGTGGGATAAGAATAAAGGAAACAGAGAAAGTTTAGATGAAAGAATATGGGAACTGCAATTCCTTATGGAATAGGAAAAATATATCATAAAAGATTATAAGAGATATTGCAAGAATTGGAAAAACTGAACAAAAAATATTAAAACAAGAAAATATTTTTGTTTAAAACATAAAAATAATTCGAATAATTATATGGTAAACGAGGAAAAAGACAAATTATAATCGGGAAATAACATAAATATGATTAGGGTTTTCGTAGAAGGATAAGGAATGCCGAAAATAAGATAGAAACTTACCCTGGAGCCAGTAGGTTTGTTGCTGTGACGTGGCGGTGGCAGCGGCTCATCCGAGTAAATTCTGTCCAGAGAGAAAGATTGATTAAGAGATTTGCGTAGAGGATAGTTCGAGAGTGCTTACCTCGTGTCTGGCTGCGTTTCAGGTTCGAGTAGCGGCAACATATCCTCGCCCTGCTGCAGCAGCTCCACATCCACCGAGGCCAGGGAATCGCTGCCTGTGCCCGTGCCGGTTCCTGTGCCTGTGCTCGTGTCCTTATCCCGTTCACCAACCGACGATTCAACTCGTTCCGCCTCATGGCATTCGCACTGACAATCCTCGGGTTTCACGTAGTTGTAGTGCAGTTTATCACCGCCAGCAGTTGCATCCTGTTGACGTCCCGCCGACTGCTGATGTTGCTGCTGCTGCGACTGATGATGATGATGCTGATGGCCAGCATGACTGTGGCTGTGTGTGTGACTGTGATGCGTGCGATGGGAGCTGGCACACGCCGAGGCCGAGGCTGACGAGGCGCTTGTGATGGCCGTGGTTGTTGTGGTTATTGTCTCCTTGGGCAGCGTGGTAATGCGCTTGGCGGGCTTACGTTTCTCCGGTATGTTCTCAAAGTCAATCCAGTGGCCGGACAGTTTGCGTTGCGTCGATGCTTTCGGCTTCGGTTCTTCCAGACTTGAGGGCGTTTGTGGCGTGGCAACCGCTGGCGTTGGCGTTGATGTGGCAGCCGTGGTTGGTGCAGCTGGCAGCAGTTGTTTGTTGGAGTCCTTGCGCTCCAGATTGTTGGCACGCAGTCCTTCCTCGGCAAACTCGAACCAAGACTTGCCGCTGGCATTGGAGACGCGTCGTGGCGACTTGCTGCATTGTCCCTTGTCCTTGATCGTCGAGTCCTTGCGTGGCAAACTGATGCGCAACTTCTCGCCACGCACCGGACCGCCAATGTCCAGCTCGTGACCGGCAGCCGCGTGTGGCGATTCCTGTGGCGTCATAATGCCGGTGCAATACTCCTCTAGATGGGAGGGATTCAGCGGCGTTGTGGAACGCGGCCGATCCACGGGACATGTCTTTAGCTCCATATTGGCGCGCTCCTTCATCGGTATCAGAGGCACGCCCTGAGCTCGCTCTTCCGGCAGTGTGGTGGGCACATAGGGTAGCTCATCGTCGAACGATTCCTGTGACACCAGACCGGTGCTTTCGTGCTCCTCGATCAGGCAAACGTTGCGCGGAAAGTGATGACGTTTCGCTTCGGCGCCCACAAGAACTGCGGTTGCCACTGACGAGCTGCCCGCCATGTCCGAGTCACGTTCACTCTCCGACGACTCAATGGGTTCGTGATCATCCGTTGAATGGTGTCGTTCGTCACGTTCGTTGCTGACATGCGTTGGTGGCGTCGTCTCCTCGTCCAGTTCCATCGCTTCCTCAGTTGATGGGTGCGTTGTTGGCTTGGGGGGTACTTCCACAGGCAGTTCACTCGCAATGGGCGTCGTGGGCGTCTGACTGCTGGCAATTGCTGTTTGGGAAGAGTTTGAAGTGGATTTCAAGAGTTAAACATTAGGACTATCTATGCAATACTAATTTTATGATTAATTCTCCCAATCTAAGGTGACTTTCGCTAGCTTCTAATAGCTTTCTAGTTTCGATAGCTTCATTTACCTTTTCGTTTGACAGTTAGATAGAACCTCACGATAAACCCCTGTTGCAATTACACCTGTTACTATTGATACTTGAATTTGTGAGTTTATCGCTTATATCGATTGAGGATCTCAAACTCCTAGTAATAAACAATATGTTATCGATTTATTGCCTTTCAATTGGCACTGCTTCATTCTTTAACTGCTTTTGCCAATTGACCCTCGTTATTTTCACTACCTTTCGTCTTTTGCCGTTTCGTTACTTACGTTTCACTTCCGGCACACTCTGTCGCTTGGGCTTGCGTGGCACGGTGCCGTGTCCCTGTGGCAACTGTGACTGTGTCTGAGGTTGTGGCTGAGTTGGAGGTTGGGCTTGAGCGACGTTTGGTGTGTTGGACTCCCGTGGCGTCACATTCTCGTGATACTTTTTGCGCACATCAAAGTTCTCTAGATAGCGCGAGTGTCGCACATCGGCCGCTTGTTGTGGAGCAGCTGTTGCTGTCGCTGCTCCCGGTGATTCCTCCTCGGAGTTGGAGCACGATTTGTGCTTGCTGCGCATGACAACAGCAGCAGCACTCACAATGACCGGTTGCTCTTCCGCATCCTCCTCGGAACTGGAGCGCACAGTGCTCGCAGCAGTCACCTGGCCGGTCGGCACATCTGTGCGTCGAATGACGGTGCCCTGACGTTGTAGGATGCCGTCGTTAGTCGCATCGGAGCCGGTAGAACCAGTGGAGTCCGGCAATTGAACCTGCTCGGATAACTGACTGGACTGACTCTCCGTCTTTGAGATGCTAAACTGTGTGCTAAACAATTGTTCCTGGCTGCCCGAGCCCAGACGTGTGGCAAACAACAGACGACGTCGCTCCTTGGCCACCGCATCCTCGATGGGTGCATTCACCGTGGCCACCGTTTGCACCAGACGCGGTTCACACGCGCTCTGTGTGCTGTCCACCGACGGCAGTCGTTGCAATTGCTCCGCATTGCAATTTTCCGCCACCTGAGCCAGATTTGCGGCACGTGCGCTAACCACCGAGCTAATCGATTGCAGCGTGTCCTGCGATTCCTGGGACGAGCTATGCCGTTGCACCTCCAGGCTCCAGTTGCGCTGCTGCTGTTGCTCGAGCTCCTCCTGCGGTGGCAGCGTATCGATGGCATCCAGATCGTGTTGTGTGCGTGGCGGTGGCGCTGGCACCGCCTTCCGTTGTCCCACGGGTTTCAGAGCGGCCGCAGCGGCCGCCAGCTGACTGGCTGTGATGGGAGCTCCGGCGCCCGCGGGTGCCGCATTCGGTGCCACAGCTGCGATGCGCGTAGCTGTGGCACTTGTGACTGCCGGTGTTGCTGTGGGTAGTAGCGGTGGTGGCGATGGCGCTGCCGCCAGCTGTTGTATGCCCTGGAGCAGGGTGCGTGCCTCACGTTCTTCCGGAGGCGTGTGCAAGGGTATATGGATGTAACCCTCGACGGGTTCGTCGTAGTAGCGCAGCCGACTATTCGGTCGCGAGCCAGGCGCAGGTGTCCGACTGCGTCCGGCGCTTGCGGGTGCTGGTGGCGGCGGCGGTGGCGCCTCGGTGGCACCCTCAATCGGTGATGAGCTCTTGGAGCCAGCGCTGCTGCCACGTTTGCCCGGCTTGAAGATCGCCAGCACCGACTTCTGTTTGCTGGGCGTCACGTTCTGTGAACCGCCACTCGAACCGTGTCCCAATGCGGTCGAGGGACGTTCTTTGCTCTTGCTGCGCGAACGTGACGTTTCCCGTGGTGAGTCGGGTGAATCTTTGCCACCCAATCGGAATAGCGAACTGAATGAGCTTTTGCGTGACACAGAACCTCCACCGCCGGCGGCTGCAGCGGGTGAGGGCGATCGACTTGTCAGACGCAACGCATGACGTCCGGGCTTCGGACTTGCGGTGGGCGTCAGACGATGCTGCTGATCATCGTCTAGACCGCCGCTCTGCAGGCACAACGATGCGGGCGGCGGTTTAGGCTGTGTGCCCTTCGAGTAGACGGGCGTCAGTTGATTGGGCGCCTCCACCACACGCTCGTTGGCCGCAATTCCCTTGTCGCTATACATGTGATCGGGTCGCAGGTTAATGCGTATGTACTCGGTCCCGCTGGCCGTCTTTCCTATGACCATTTGTCCGGGACTTTTGGTGCTACGTCGCTGGGCGCCCATCTTGCTGGACTGCGTTGCGCTGCTTGTGGGCGCTTTGCTGCTGCTACTGCTGCTGTTGCGTTCCCCGTTGGCCAGCGTTGTGGGCGGCTGCTTCGTTTTGCGTGTTGTGGTGCCCGTCTTGGTCGCTGGCTGCATGTGCATCTGTATGCCCTCGGCCAACACCACCTGCGTGGGATCGTGTTTGGTGCGTGCCAACAGCATTTGTTCCACCGCCAGCGTTGCTTCGCCCAGGCTTTGCGCTGAGCTGGGCGCTGTTGAGGCATTGCTCGCTGCACCACTTAGCACACCATCGCTGCCCGGTTCCATGGGCTTGGGACCGCAAAACGATGTTTCGAGCAACATGCGATGTGGTGACGGTGACCGTGACACACACGACACGGCGGAGAGGCGACTGACTGCGGAGCCTTGGCTGCCGACGCTTGAGATGCGACTGGTGCGTCCCGAGATGCAAAGCAGGGCGGCCACCTCGGAGCTGGCGGAATCTTTTCGCTGGTGCTGTTGCAGATAGCTCTGGTGATCGTCAAACTTGAAGATGTGTGGCGAGGAGCGTTTCGTCTGGTCGAGGGTGAAAAAAAAATACGTACACACAAATGTTAGTGAAACAAGTGTTAAAAGTATTATTCAAAAAAAACTACAGTCGAGCAAAGACGACTGTCAATTAAGCGCAAGGAGTCCGCTTAACTACTCATCTGCAATTGCAACAGACTGATCGTTATATTTAGCTTCCTGGCGGTAGTGGCTATTATTAATTTGAGAAAAGCAACAGCTGCTCGTTAAGTCTCTTCACATATAAATAATGGGGTTGTCTTCTCTGCAAACTACAACAGACTGCTCTTTAGTTTAGCCTCTTGCAGGTAGTAGATATTCTTAATGTAAGCAAAAGCTTGAGTCAAGCAGATACGACTGTGAATTAAGTGCTTGTTCAGTTTGTGGGCATCTAAATCATATGTAAGTCTGCAAAGTTCTGCAAACTACAACAGAACGCGCTTTATATTCAGTCTATTTGGGGTAGAAGTTATTTACTTCAATTCTAATTCTTTTAAATCATTACTAACATTAATTTAATTCCTTAATATTTTATTACTTGAATTTAGTTTAACTGCATGTTGTCACTAAATTTGGTATTTCTAGTTATAATAGCAACTGAAATATAGTCGATTCAACAATCAGACTGACAGACAGACAATGTTTATGCGCTCATTGTGATCGATAACTAAAATTATAACCGTGACAACTGTATCGTCTAATAGTTGTATCCGTTTAAAAGAAGAGGAATAGATCTGAATCCTAAAAGAAATATCCGGCTAATGGAGAAGTACACTTAGCGGCTTTATACTAAATATGATGGGTGCAGCTGAAGCTGTCCACAGTTATAGATTTGATGCACTCTGTTGGATCCGCAATTGCCGGGTATAATGAGAGAATAGCAATCGTCAACGCAATGTGAACTCGAAATTGACGATTGACAATTGTCGATTGTCACTCGAGGCGTTCAAGAGGATAGCGACGCGCAACGCGCTCACTTGTCAAAAACAGGGAGAATGAATGAAAAGCGCGGAAGGCAGGGAAGCGGGGTAGATAAGTGGGAGAATCTCGGGTTTTCATTCATTCTCATGTCAATTGCAGAGCCCTTTTGCGCATCCCCATCCTCGCCGCTGTCAATCAATGAGGTCAGTCCGAGTCTATGAGCTATGTGCATAGTGGATGAGAACGAGACAGGCTCAAGAGAGCGATAAAGCGAAAGAGACATAGAAAGAGAAGTGGGGGAAAAAAACATGCAGTCGAATTTAAATTACGAATATTGCTACAAGTGTCAAAAAAGGGGCAGAGAAGTAAGAGAGTCGCTTTTTAGGGCTTTGCAGGAAATATCAATGCATGCGAAATGTGCTAAAAAGAAACGGAGATAGTCACACCCAACGAAAGAGAGTGGGATAAAGAGAGAGGTGGAGGTGGAGTACAAAAAATGAATTAATTAGCAACCGTGGTTACTATTTCCATTCGTATTCGTTTGAGTGACAAATGCAATTACACAAAAAAATTGCCGAGCGTCCTGCAGAATGTCATTAACATGCTGGCGCTAACCAAGCTGTTGCTGCATTTAATTAGATTCCATTATGCCACATGTAAGCCGACAAATTATACTAGAGTCGCATAATACGCTATTGAAGTTGGACTGAAAAATGTTGTAGGATTTTGCACTTGAAACTAAATAAGGTACAACATCTTAATCAAATGAAGAAGTATAATAAGGTTTTGTGGGTTGAAGTTAGAGCTGCTAAAGTTTTAACTCCAAATAAAGCTGCATAAATTTGTCTAATTAATTTGAGTGCTTATCGTTTCAATTTGCCTTGTGGGAACTTAAATACCCAAGACTTAAAGCCATAATAAAAAAACTATTCACCTTGTGAATAGCAATAGCTATTGAAGTTTCATTACAAAATAAAGCTACATTTGAGTATAGGGAATATTGCTCATGAATTCGGTAATTCAATCTGACACAATCATTAAGAACTAAACGCTTCAATTTACGGACGGACAGACAGACAGACGAATGATGAGATTCATCTGAAACAGGTTTCGGGACTTAAAATACACAAGACACAAAGTCCTAATCAAATGCAAGCATCAAATTCCTGTAAATCATTAATGAATTAATGTTGAGCTTGACGTAGACGAGCTATTTAAGTTTCACTAACAAACTAAAGTCGACGGCATATTGCCCATAAATTTGACAACTATGTATGCCTGACGCAATCATTGGGAAATAAACGATTCAGGCAGACAGACGGACAAAATTGACAATATCGATGTGGCCTGCACATTGATTAACTAATTAATCAGTTCAATTGTTCAATTAGAAAAGTTAATGTGCGTTCATCAGGAGGAAAACTTGAGTGCAGCCACCAACATCTTCTCAATGAAATTATGAATCACAAAACTCATATACAGTTTTTCCTCTCTAACTAAGTTTCCTGATTAGACCGTGTGGCGGTCATGTGGCAGACAGTTACTTTGCCACTTGCCACCTTGTTGCCATCTGCCTTATTAAACTTTTCATTTACCGTTGGCCATGTTGCCTGCCGACTGCCGAGTGCTGTCGCTGTTTAATGGCAAATTGAAAAGTTGTCAAGACTTTCTTGCCAGCGCCGTTTTCATTAATAACTTTCCAGCAGTAACATGTTTTCATTTGTTGTGTTGTTGTGTGTGCGCGACGGCGTTGCCACCTTATTGCAATTTCAATTAATTAAGTCCTCCTGTCAATTGGTCGCGAAACTTTTTGCTTACGCGCAACTTCGAGGAAGCACAACTTAAGTTTTAACTCGCCAAAAGGCAGCAAGAAAGTGCGTCAGGAATAAAAATGTTGCATACTTTTTTGCTGCTGGACTTATTGTTATTTTTTTGAGGTGTACTGAAATACCTTGTAACTGGCAGTATACCCTTTAAACAGTTATTGACAGTTTAGTATTCTTCAATTAGTCAATTAATATTCATCATTTAAGTTAAAAAGCACTTACAACCAATAACTTAATGATTTAATCTTACTATCTATAAAATATTTGTTGAAGTATTTATTATGTTTTGTTACTCATTTAATACAAAAAGATAAGTACGTTAGTTATCCTCAATCAATCAATCAAGCAAGTTCCTTAACTGGGCATTAATTTATCAATCAGTCATTGAATAAATTGTAGGTTGTTTGTGGAATTAACTTGTTGGTACTTTTTAAATAACAAAAGCTTTTAATTTATTATCAATCGAGTCGTTAAATTAATCTTTCCAATATAGCAAATTCATATTTTCCGAATGAAGCTTATAATTGATCATCAATCAATCAATCAGTCAGCAAATATATATCCTCAAGTTCTTAACTGAGTATTAATAAAAAAAAAAAACGAAAACTCTTTCAAAAGCTTGTAATTAAGAATCAATTATTAAATCAATCAAATGCATATATAGCAAATACATATTTTCAGATTAAAGTTATATACATCAATCAATCAGCCATCAAATATTGCAAATATTCTCTGGCTGTAGACTTGTACTCTTAATTTTTAATCAATCAATCAATCATGGCAATGCTTTACTAATACTGTGTGTTTACAGGGCATTTGGCAGTCGTGCAAAGTCACTATTCTGCCTGTTGCTGCCACCTATTGTCGTTGCACTTGTCAGCTGACATTTGAAAGTTCGTCCTTCAGCTTTTTATTTGCTTTTTATTTACGCTACTCTCGCGTCAATCGCCAGGTGAACTACAAGTAAACCAACCAAGAGTCTGCCGTCAGTCGCCAGTCAACAGTTTGCTTTCATCTTCCATCTTCTTGTACAATATACATACTATATATTCCCACAATTCCCCATCTGTCATTTGCCGTCGTTTATGTTGCGACTTCCGCTTGCCGTACTTACTCCATACTCCTTACTGCTTACTGCATGCCACATGCCACATGCCAGTGCCAGTAGCACAGCTCTCTGTGATGTTGCATTTCCTTCTCTTGCTCGCGCAATCTTAAATTATTAATTCAACTTTGTTGCCGTGGCTACGCTTTGGCTTTATGCTCACTGTTCTTAGTTCTTTGACTGCCTTCAATGCCATGCACCAGCAGAGTTGAGTAGTTCACAGTATTTCAATTTCTTTCAATTTCCGCACTGCCATTTTGAATACTCTACCCAACAAATAGGAAATTCTGAATGTGCAAACAGTCAGTGACGAATAAATAAATATGTTGTAACAAATAAATAACGATTTTATTTTGTTTAAGTTTGTGTTAGAGTTAGGTATTTATCTGATGTAATTTATTTATTCAGATGACGTATCTATCGATAGTATATTTTTAGTATGAAATATCGATAGTATATATTTGGTCTATGGAGGAGGACACTTAGGGGCCTTACATTGGATATGATTGTTGTTACTGAAGCAGTGCGAAATATCGCTCGTATATCGATAGTGCGAAATATAGATAGTATGTCGATAATATGAAATATTGCTAGTATTTCGATAGTGTTAAATATCGCTAGTATATCGATAGTATCATCATCACATCACCAAGGTTGCCAGATGCATAGTCAACTCAATTTACCAATTAAAGCAAATTAGAGTAAATTAGAGCCTTATTTTTTGATATTTAAGGTTTCCCAAAACATAACATAAAATAATCTCTCGAAATTTTGTTTGTTAGCGTATTTGCAATTCTTCAACGCGAACTGCAATGTTTCTCATTATTTTTGTAGTGCGACTGACAGCTCTTCAACTTGGGGTTTTGCTTTGCTGTTCTTGACGCTGTGCTGCGCTGTTTGTTGCGGTTTTTCACGATTTTGCGAATATTAACTGTCTCTCGCTCGCAACGTGATTATACGCGCACTTAAAGCAAGGCCTTCGAGGTGTATTTACCCCTGAGCTAATACGTCAAATAAACTGAAGTTGACTCGCTCAGGTTACCAACAAGGAACCAAAATAAAACAACAACAACACAAACTTAACTGCAAACACTTAAGGTAAGCGGTTACACTTCAAGAGCAAAGCTGTGAAATCTATTCTATCTGTTGATTTTACACAGCGTTTCTTTTGTGCTCTCAAGTTGAGCTAAGCAAACGCTTTAGTTTCCTAAGTCAACTAGTTTGGTTAGCTGATTAAGAAGACAGAACAGGTATTTGGATAATTGAAGGAGTTCCTTTCCGAATGAAATGGACATATGATTTTATTTGTATGTTTACATTTTATTACACGTAGTTAGTTAACTTGCGTAGCATAGCATAGTGTATATTCAAATTGTGATTAGTTTGTTGCCAAATTTGTAGTAAAATCTCGGACAGCTGTCGAACTTTGTTTTCGACCGCAAACCACACACAAAATACCACAACGAACACAACAAATCCTTTACTATGTTATTTGCTTACAATGGAATTACATTTTGTGTAGTGAATAGCATATAACAAAATTCTGGGGAATTTTTGTTCGTCTCAACAAGATTGAAATGTTACAAAGTTCTCTTGTTACTTTATTGCTTTGTAATTATTAATTCGATTTATTGGATCCCTTAACTTTGGAAATAAGTTACTATGATCATACAATGTGGTAGCTTAATTTTAGATATTTTCCTTGAAATTAATTTGAAAGTGTTATATAGTAAGTCGGTTACTGTTTAGGGTTCAATTCGCAATCTTCCCAAGTTCTTCGTGAAAAAGCAATAATAATATTATATTTGGGAATCTTGCTCAGAATTGTGAGATTGATAAAACTGATTGGTCCGATTTCAAAATTTATAATCAGTTTGTTTAAATTTCAAAACTACAACTTTTTAAACTTTCTTCTTTTATCCTTATTACTTCTTCTTTCATCTACAAAATCGTTTTCATTTATTTAGTTATTTAAAGTATAAATTTAAAGTTATCTAAAATAACTGCTGCAACTTCTGTTTCGAAATTAGTTTATTCTTTATTCGGTTGGTTAAATAAGGGAAATTGGAATTTTACAATTGCCGGAAAAGAAGCGTTTATCGATAAACGATTGGCACTCTGCATAAAAATGGGGTAGAAATAACTCTAGGGGCATAAAGAGTGGGTATTTAGGTATTTAGAGTAGTGCTTACCTCACTCACCTGTTGTTGCTGCTGTTGCTGTTGCTGCTGCTGCTGGAGGCGCTCTTGCTCCTCTTTCTTTTGCTCGGGATCCATGAAATAGAGCTCCTCGGTGGAGCTGCGTAGCTCGAGGGCGCCCTCTTCGCGAAAACCGAGACCAATGGTTTCCTGTAGGGTGCCAGTGCCGACCTTCATAGCATTAGTTAGTTTTTTTTTTTTGGGAGTTGGTTACCAGCAAACCAACACACACGCACACATGCATACACACACACACACACAAACGTATACGCACACACACACACACACACACACGCACAAATACAGAGAATTTTATAGCAAAAATTTGCGGAGCGGGGGAAGAAGGAGCAAAAAATGTAAGTGAAGTTTGCAAGACGAGGAACGGTTAATTGGATAGAGCGGGGATATAGGCAAAAGGGTGATGGAGAGGGGGATGGTGAAGCATGCAAAGCGGAGGGGGAGAGCCGAAAAAACAAAGTGATTCGAAGAAGCAGTCGAAAAACAAAACGAGAAAATATGAAAAGAAAAACAAGAGAGCGCAAATCAAGAAATCAACAGCCAATTTTGTGGTGCATTGCGGTGGGGCGTGTGTGTATGTGTGTGTGTGAGTAAGTGTGTGAGTGTGTACGTAGTGTAGGTGTATTGGTGTGCACACATCGAGAGTGTAGCCGAGCATAAGAGCGAGAGGGAGACAGAAAGAGAGAGAGAGGGGAGAAGAGAGTTGGCGTGTTACACACGGAAAGAGAGAAAATAAAATACGAAAAATGTAAAGGAAGAAGAAGAACAAAGTACAAATAATTAGCACAAAAATTGAATTCGTTTCTTAAAATGTTATTTTGTTGTTTGTTCATGTAATTGTTGCTGTGTTTCATAGCTGTTGTTTTCATTTGTTGTTGTTATTGTTGTAGTTGTTGTTGTTGCTCGGGCATGGTTGTTGCTCTAGAAGCCAAGCCAACTAAACAACAAACACTACCCACGAACCAACCAACCGCCCAACCAACCAACTAGCGAATAAAAAAAAAATGGGAATACAAGAAGCCGTCTATACAGTTACAATTTCCCACGCATTTGTTCCCCTTCCCATCCATTTGCACTTCTTCTTCTTCGTCTTCTTCTTCCTCTTACCTGCTCGAAGACATTCTCCGGACTGCTTTCCCGGCTGTCCTCCTCGTGATGCGATGAACTCGACGCCCGGCTCAACTCGATGCGCGGCGTCGACGGTGTCGTTAGCGTTGTGGTGCCACGATAATTGCCACCGCCACCGCCACCGCCACCGCTGCTGCCACCGCCTGCACCGCTTGGATGGGGCATTGGCAGCGGTTGGCCGCCTTCATTGCTGCTGACGAGCGTCGTTGTCACCGTCGTCGTGGCCGTTTTCAATGGCGGCGGCCGTTGCTTGGCAACGATTGTTGTCGCATTCGCTGAACAGGTGGCCGATGACACCGTCGATGATGAGGACGATGAGCTGTTGCTGTTCCCATTCCCTGTCCCTATCCCTGTCCCTGTCCCGCTGCCATTTCCGGTTCCGGTTCCCGTTAAACTCGGACCGCTTGTCGTTGTTGTCTGTTTGCGCAGCGTTTGCTCCATCATCTGCCGTAAATGCAAAATAATGTATAATCATTATCAATACAAGTAATACAATCACACATGAAAAGTCAAGTGGTTGAGAGGATTATTCAGTAAAAACAAAATGGCGTCCATTTCTATGCTCTTTTGCGCATTCTGAACAAGTTCTTGAAAATACATTTTCATAATTGAAATGCCTTAACATGTCTTCTTCTTCAGCTGTAACTAAGAATTTCACTTTATTCACATAGTTTCAGGCTGAAGTTTTCTTAGAACTCTTCGTAGGTTTCCTTTTACTTTTCGTGTAGTTAATTACATTGAAATACATTCGTAATTTTGTTATTTTTATGCAGGATTTTGAATTCTTATTTATACTTTATTTGAATGTATATTTCAGTGGAGATTTGTGACCATTTTAAATTATTAATTTTACATCATTTGAAGAGCTTTGATTTGTATTTTTATTCATACTTCACACGATTATATATTTTTTTTAGCTGACTTTAGGACTTTTGTCAGTTTTAAATTATTACTTTTACATAATTTAAAGAGTGTTAATATGATTCATTTATAATTTTTATTTTCTTCACTTTCTTATCATACTTTTACCCGTTATCCATAATACCATATACCAATCTACCAAATATAACCTTTGGTATATTTATAGTATTTTTGCAGTATATTAAGGTGGTATACTGTATTGCTTTCATTAAACATGGGTAGCGTGTATCTCACAGTCGAGCACACTTGACTTTAATGACTAAATTTGTATTTTAGAGAATAATTGAATATACTTCTTTGCTAATTTAATATATCAATAAAGTCTTTATAGCAACAATTTAAACGTTATCCAAAAATTGTAATTTAAACTGCTAAATATATGTACATATACATATGTTATATGTAGACTTTTGTCAAAATTGAGCAGCAAAATTGTTTAAAATACACCACATTACTTTCACTCTTAAGAGCTAATGCTGGACAATTTGTTGACAAGGTTTTAGCTGGCCATTGCTTGCTTTAGCATTTTGCTACGTGCTTTATATATGTACATATATGCTCCACAAAGCCATAAAGTACACACATAAAGCAAAAGTGTGTATATTTTATTAGCAGAAATTGCTGACTCAGCTTAGCATCCGTCTGCCCGTCTGTCCGCGTACAAAAGCATCTATAACTCAAAGACTATGCGATGTAGCGTATGCAAATTTTGACTTATTAATTTCGAATTTCGAAACGCAACAATGCAAAATACTTTTAATGCAATTTAAACGTAAATTGAAGCATACTTATGTTAACTGCAGCAAATTTTGCAATTTTTCAATGATGGATATGTCGCTTAACAAGTGTCTCGGCTGTCGAGCATGCTCATACAAAAAAGTGCGTCGCTTGACAACAGCATAACAGCAGCAGCAGCTGCCACTCGCAAATTGGAGCAGCCCTCGTGGCATTACTCCACTCCCTTGGGGGAACCTACAACGTCAGCTCCCACGTCATTTGTGTTACCCGCAGAGAGCGGACAACGTTTAACTTTGTATCCTTTATGGTTTTCCATAGCATGTGATTTTAATTAAAATCCAGTTGCCTCCTGTTTTTTTTTATTTTTCTTATCGTTTCCCACCTGATTTCCGCCTCTCGCACCCACACATAACTGGTGCAAGTTGGTTGCCTGGGGAAGCGAAAGGGAAAGGGACGTTTCCCAAAATGTGTGCAATTGGATAATTGAAAACTACATTAATGCTGCAGGGTTTACTGAACCAAAATCGACAAATTCTTCGTAACGAACGAACGCACACTGACGTAAAACAACATGTGTCCTGACTCCCGGGCTCCAAGGATAACGAAATTGTCATCGTACAAGACCATGACTAGGTTAGCAAAGTTAGGATACAGCTCTCCACTTTATTTTAACGAACCACAGGGATATCAACTTGTACAACTTTTTCGCACACACACACACACACACACACACACATAGTCTTTTCTTCTACTTCTTCTATAACGACACAGTTTTCGCATCGAGACAACATTATTAATTTTTGCAAGTAAAAAAGAAAACTTTACGCACCCTGAACTTTCTTTTCTTTTCTGCACTATAATAATCTAATATTGTGTTGTTAGTCAAGAGTTCGCTTTTGGCTTATACATTTTTAATATTGCATTGTGATTTCATTTATTTAACATCGTTTTAACTTGATACTTGATAATTTACACATTTTGTATTATCGCGAGCTCAGACGCGCTTCATTCATTATTTAAATGCTCATGAGCTCTTAATGCCATTTCAGCTCTTTTATTTTATTTATTTATTCGATTTGCCAACAGTAAATTTCATTTTAAAGATTATACTATTTAAGTAAAATGCTTTTGTAATTGAAATTTCAAAGAAATTGCATATAATTTTGCAGCCGATTTATTTATTTATTTGATTTGCCAGCATTCAATTTTAGCTTTTATTACGAAAGTTAAATGCTTTTCTTTCTTGCAAATGAATTGTAAATATTATTGTAAGTTGATAGCTAATTTTGTAGTAAATTTTATAATTGATTTATGTGATTTGCCATTTTATACATTTTATTATTAAAGTCAAAGCAAAATATTATTGTTAGTTGATGTCTAAAGTTTGTAGTAGATTTCTAGTTATCTTTGAAAGTTTCTTTGTTGTTCAAATAATACATTTTTTATTAACAATTTTGCCATATTCATCAACTATGATTATTTTGCTTGTTGTCATAAAATATTTATTATTTTATTGCACACTTTTTTCGTGCTTTTTGTGCTCTGTGTTCTGTGTGCTGCCATTAAAGCACATTTGCTGACTTTGCTTCGAATTTATTTTATATTTCTCTGTGGGGAAATGTTTCATAATGCTCTCAATGCAATTACTTTTGTGTTCTTTGTGCAAATGTGTGTATGTGTGTGTGCTATATAGTTAACGTACTTCTTAAGCGCGAAATTTTCATCATTTGTTGCCTTCACATCCTTTGCTCGCACTCTTTTTCCTTTTTGTTTTGCCTTTTAAGAGGCAATTGTATTTGATTGTGCATTTTATTGCATTGGAGTTTAGTTGGATTTTGTTGTTGGTGTTGTTGTTGTTGCTTCATCATCATCTTTAGCTGTACTATATTATTTGCAATTACGCTTAAAGTGACCATGGAGAACGCGTGCACGTTGCAGGTAAACATTTAATTTAATTTGTGTGTGTGCTTAAAAGCTTAGCTAACACTCAGTTAAAGCTCAAATGCTGCCACTTGACTTGACCCCATCATCATCATCATCATGATCATGATGAACATTGGTTCTCTGTGTTAGTTAAATGCAATGTCAATGCAATTATCCAGTTTGAAAGTTAAGACTGCTGCTGCTGTTGCATGCCACAAACTATGCGACGCATAGTTTAGCGGAGCAACAACCGAGCACGTTGCGATTTCACATTCTGTCATGCAGCTCAAGGAAAAGACCTTATACACACACACGCACACACACACACACACAGACTTCTATAGATAGAGAGAGACGCTGATTGACACATGGCGCTTCGTCTGCTGGCGTCGCTGCTAAATGCAAAAATTGCAAACACGAAAAGCATGCGTTTATTGTCCTTGAGATTGTCAAGCCACACAAACACACGTACGCACACACACACGCACACGCACACAACCACGCACACTTAAGCACCCACATATGTATGACACTCACGCGCAAATGAAATTAATTTAAATCCGCCGCTCAAAAGTATGCAATGCTTTTTCACGTGCTAGCGCTAGCACGTCTCCTCGCGCTCTCGCTCTCACACACGCTTTGCTATGCTAAGGAATACACCGCATCCAACAGCGCATACATACAAATATGTAATTAATTTGAAATAAACAAGTAACCGGCATAGATTCCAAAAAACGAATTGTTGTGGTTCGTTGGTGTACAGAAAACGAGCCAAAGCCAAAGCAGCAGTAGCAGAAGAAGTAGAAAAAAAAACGAAAAAAAATAGAAAGCAAAATGGGGACACACAGTCGAAAAGGCAAATGGCAGCTAAATTCAGTTTGGTCTTGCATACTTTTAGGTGCTGCACTTTAAGTTTTGCTTGCGCCTTTTGGCTTGCGGCACTTGGTAGTTAGTCTGAAGTCTTATGAAATTAATCATAATTATGCATATAATTTGAATAAGAACACAAACACACAGAACATACATGTATGTACACATATAGAATAGAATGTACATACATATTTACATATATTTATAATTATGTATGTGTGTGTGTGTATGCGTAGCATGCTGAGAGCTGCCTTTAGGCCTCTGGTTGACAGCGTGCTGCTGTTTCTGTTTATTGTTAATGTTGTGTTCCCCCCACACACATACACACACACACACACACACACGTACACACGCATTTTACTACTCACCGTGTGCCAAAAGTTCGCTTCCTTTCTGCTCTCTCTCACTCTCTGTTTTGTGCTCGCTCTCGCCTCGTTGAATGTTTGTGTGTTTGCTTCTTTCTGTTCTTTTTTTTTTTTGATTTTGTTATATCTTTTTATATTCTCCCACACTTGTCCTTATTAATAATTTATTCTTTTCTCTCGCTCTCGGGTTGTTTTTATTTTTGTAACTTTTCACCAACAATTTCAAAAAAAAAAAAATATTAATAACAACAACAACAACCGAAAAAAAAGGAATTACAACTACAACGACAACGGCGACGTCGACGACGACGCTGCGACGGAAGCGCAAAGTCAAACTACAATATCTGCTTGTGTTTCTGCTTTCTGCCTCCTTTCTGCTGCTTCTTCTTCTTCTCTTCTTGACTTCTTCGTTTCGTTTCGCAGCGCGCGCGCTCAACGCCAAGCAGTTAGTTACTCTCTCGCTCT
Organism: Drosophila pallidifrons; assembly: GCA_023558445.1. Classification (NCBI taxonomy): domain Eukaryota; kingdom Metazoa; phylum Arthropoda; class Insecta; order Diptera; family Drosophilidae; genus Drosophila; species Drosophila pallidifrons. The sequence goes on from CM042351.1 coordinate 8,725,668, forward strand.
CTCTAAACTTGGTGCTCTTCGGTATTTTTGTGTCGTTTGCTTTCGTTGCCGTTCAATACCGTTAGACTGCACGCACGCAGCGCCAGCGTCGTACTGGAGTCGACTGAACTCAACTGGCAGCCTAAAAGTTTGCTGTGCTGCTGCTGCTGCTGCTGATTGTGATTACGGCTTGCTGCAGTAGTATGTGTGTGTGTGTGTGTGTATGCGTGTGTCTTTGGGCAGACATATATTGAAGTCAAAGCTTTCGAAGCTATAGAAAGCTTTTCAGCTGCAAAACACCAAACACCAGCAGACATCGCATGCTCTCAGCTGTCAGAGCTTTTTACTCAAAAATACAAAAACACCAACACACACAGCACTGCACACACAACTAGAGACTGCATTGAGTCAGAAGAGATTAAGATTTCAGGTTGTTCTCGTTGTTGTTGTTGTTGCCGAGTTCATGCATAAATAATTGTTAGCTTTTAATATCGAACGGGGTGGAAGAACTCTACTCATAATGAATTAATAATTGTTTATTAGTTATGCAATAAAAGTAATGCATTAGCTGCAAGTGTTTGGCTTGCACTTAAGCTCTTACAAATTGTTTAGCACCAGTTTGTCTAAACAATTTTGCACTAACGAATTTAAAAATTATAAATGGTATTAGAAATGTCAACAAATTGAAGGAATTTCAGTTATTTTGAGAAGTTGCTAACTCATATTAATTGATATTTAGCTACTTCCTAAAAAAAACTGAAATTCGTTCAATTCGTTGACATTTCTAATACCAATTTCCATCCATTTTCTTGAAAGGACTCCATATTAATGCATACTTATTAAGAAATACATATTTTAAAACAAAGTTTTGGGTTCCAATCAACTTTATTATCTTTTTTTATTTTGGTATTTTAATATTTATATTTTAATTTTATTTTAATATGTCACTTTATTTATATTTTGTTGTTTTTTTTTCGATTAATATTATTTGTTCTCTGACAGCACTTATTAATGCAACAATTAATTAATTCATATTAATTAATTGTGCGTTACATAAATTATAGAAATTTAAATCATTTCAATGGGTAATTTTAATAAATTTTCTTTCCGCTACATTTCTTATATATTTTCAAAGTTATGCATTGTTTGAAATAAGAATTAAATTGTTTTCTTATCATAATTTAGCTGTTTCTTTGAAATTCTAGAACTTGACATTTTTCATGTGGCTTAGAGCATTTCATTTGTTGTACACAAATGTTCATAGGCTAGCCTCGTTTCTATGCTGCTGTCGCGCATTGTGCCAAGCTCGTCTTGCCCACCTCCCTTGTGCTCGTCATCCCCTCGCTTTGACATACTCTTGCCCTCACTCTCGCTTGCTCTCTCTCTCTCTCTTCACGCTCCCCTCTAAACAATCCCAATCCCCAGCTGCTGATGCTTTTGCATGTTTTATTTTATTTTTTTTTTACTGTATTTATTTAGTTCCCCTCTCCCATCTCTTAGGCAAGCACAAACACACCCTCACACACCCCCAAACGCACTGTCTGACACACATGCACTCATACACTGAACCATACACACACACACACACACGCATACACATATACACGCTTTCCAATTGCTGCTCCCATTGTGAAATGACATTATTTAGAGCACACTTTCCATCCACTTCACATTTGATTTGATGTGTGTCAAAATATTTTCACAATCCTGAATGCCGAACTGTGACTGCGACGCTGACCCCGCCCCCCCGCTATGCCCCCGCCCACTGACCACTGCAGTAAAGAGAGGGACGCAAGAGAGAGAGAGAAAGAGAGAGCGGGAAACAGTTATCGCTGATGCTGTCGATGTTGTTGCTGCTTTTTCTTCTTCTCCTTCTTCTCATTCTCCATCTGCTCTTCTTCTTATCTCGATTGTTGTTGCTGGGCATCGTTTAAGCTTCGTTTTGTTTATTAGCCCAAAAGCGTTTTGTTCGCCTGCCTTTTAAGTGGCCATTTGCATGTTGCTGGCATTCGCCATCGACCACAACACATGCTCTCTGTCCCTCTCTCTCTCTCTCGCTCGCGCGCGCTCTCTTTCACTCCCACACACTTAAAGCTTTTGCCGGTGTTTTGCTTATGTTTGACTTAATTAATTTTTAGGCTCAGATCGTAAATAATATATAAGCACTATGCATACACAGAGAGACAGATAGTCGCACTTGCCTTTGCTCCTCTCTGTTGATGTTGCTCTTGTTGTGTTGTCGCTGTCGCTGTTGTTGTTGCTGTTGGTGTTGCTGTGGCTGCTGCTGTGGTATTGTCCTCAAATGACTTTTCGAACGATGCAATTGGCGCTGGGCCAAGTCGCTTCTGTCGCCTAGCATCCATCCTGTTTCAGGCTGCACAACTAGGACTCGCACACAGACACACACATCGACATATGCACACTCACACACACGCACACATGAGCACGTTGTGGTCGTCGTCCTGCAGGCGTCAGGCCTTCAGCTGAAAGATACACAGAGAGAAATTTCGAAAATCTATATCACTTTTAGAAATTTTAATCACAAAATAAATTTTAAAGCAGATTTTAATGTAAGATTTGAAGTTTTTTTCTTTGAAAATAATTAAATCTAATAAAATCGATTTCAAAAAAATCATAGATATAGAAATATTGAAAAAATCAAATTACAATTTGAATTCAAATTCACTTTAAAAAATATGGTAAATTTTAAGTTGAATCACAAATTTTCGAAGAATTTTCAAAAGTTTAATATAATATTTAACAATTACTATAACCAAATTTCAATGCAGAAAGATGTTAGAGAACTTAAAAGAAAACTACAATTAAAAATTCGTTTTCATTATATATATGATGTATGAAATTAAATTAAAATATATTAAAAAAATAATTGCAATTTTTATGGAAATCAATTTGAAATTATTCGCTTCAAAATAAATCAAATTACTAATACTAATTGTGTATCAATCAATGTCAAGTGCCTTGACTTTTTGCTCAGTGTGTGTATGAAGAGAGTGTGCAGGGTTAAGGAAGGGGAAGTGAAACACATTAGATGGCTATTGGCAAGCAGTCTTTTTTTTTTGCCTGCTCATAATTGCCGCCGGCAACAATAACTACAACTACAACAAGTACAACAATCATGCATATAGTCTGCCATCAATCAACAAGGGAATAAGATTGAAATAAAAATACAAAATGAAACTAAAAAAGCGCACCAAAAATATATAGTAATAATAATAGTAACAAAAACAAGGCGAAATAATTTACTCTATTTGCAATGACAACAAATTGTTGGCGTAATAACCGTAGACAGGGGAATGGCCAGACATTTATTTCGTGCTTGCAGTTCGTTGAACTGCCTTATAAAAATACTAATAATAGTAATAATAATAACAACAACAACTAAAGCTCATTCTGAAGTGCTTGCGAGTGCTTTGTCTGGTATTCAATCAATATTTGCACATTCGCGTTGATGGCAAACACTTTCAAATCAATTTAATTGAAGTGCCGACTCATTTCCTTTTGCCAGCAAAGCGCGAATTGCACTCAACTAATTGTCCATGCATTTTAAATTGAAACTTTCTCCCATGTTGTTAAATTGTAAAATGCGTTGTAACAAGAACCTTGAGCAGCAGCTGTAATTACAAAAGTCGCTAGCAATTTCATTTGATGGAGAAAGGACACTAAATTTGTGTGCAATTTTCAATTAATTATTTTCGAAAACTTTGCTAAAGTAGTTTTGACACTTCAAATACAAGTATAAATAACCTTCAACTTTCATTAACTTTACATTAATGCGGATTGAGTTAAGTGCTGGAAAAGCGATGGACAGACGGCCTGACGGCCGCTTAAATCGACCTCTTTAATCCATAAAGATTTGTTCAAATTTCGTGTGCAATCAATAACAATTTTGTTGTCGGAGCTTTAACTTTAAAGAGTGCAACAAAGTATCGATCAATTCGATTGCCTTGAATATTTGTTTGATTCAACTGTGGCATTCGCAACGGCATAACGCCCGCTCGTAACTGGGTTTTATGTCTATCATAACAACGTAGTATATTTTGTTATTCAACCTACTTACAGCATACTGAGTGACTGACTGAATGAGCGACTGAGTGACTGAATGATTGGCAGTGCTGTGCAAATGACAGTGCCAAAAACTTAGTTTATCGTTAAGGATGACGCATTCCCTAAAAGTCGAATGCTGTGCACAAAAATGTCAGTCAATGCCTGTTTGTTGAATGAACTAAGTAAACATCTCTGTTTAGTGGAAGAACGCTTATTCAACTTTATGCTGTGACAGTCAAATGACTTTATCGACTTGAATTGAATACCATTTACCAGCATAAGAAGCAAAAGCGGGCACAACTAGCAAGATATCCATTGATAAAGCGTGGGATATCTTATGTGCCTTTCAATGAATTCTTATGAAATTTTCAGAACATTTAGCTGATGTATTTATATAGTTATATTCCAGAGATCTACTAAAGAATGTCACTAAATTTTATTATATTAGGATTTTATGAATTTGACACAACTCTTCACTTGTCTACTTAGTAACTTACAATGGATTGTTGCAAATTTTGAGAATATTTAGCTAATATAGTTGGCAATGTTAGTAAATTTGAAAATTATGCGATTTTCTTTAGTGGCTTTCAATGGATTGCCATGAAACTTTGAGAATATCTAACAAACATATTTATAAAGTAATCATTTTAAAATAAGTCACTTGGATTATGTTGCAATTTTTGTATAATTATGATCCAAGTATAATTTCGATGTAATATTGCAAGTTACTCTCCTAGACCTGCATACCCTATTGCAGTCATTGTGCGATTACAGGGTATTAGAACTATGCCCGAACTAAGAAGTGCAGCTGGAAATTGGATTCGAATTCGGTTGACATATTCGTAAACGAAATGTATGCTTCGCAAGGCAAGCAACGGTTAATAAACACACACACACATAGACACACACACAAACACATACTGTGAGGCACTGAGCACATCTGATTATTGCAGTTGACTGCAATAACGCTGCGAAAATAAAACTTTTTACGATTTTTGTTTTTTTTTTACTTTTTCATGCTTTTTGCCATTTGTTTTGATTGTTGTTGCAGCAAGAACTTCAATATGAGTAAAAGCTTTTGCCTGAGGGGATTTATTTATATATTTTTTTAAACTTGTACTTACATTTACTCACACACACACACACTGCCACTGTGCCTGTGTGTGTGTGTGTGGTAGTTGAGTTGTATCGAATTGATTGCCTACTTTTTGGGGCAGCAACGGATAATTGTGAATGGAAACATATTGAATATGGTGAACAGAGTGAGTGTGTATGTGGTGTGTGTGTCTGTGTTTGTGTGTGTGTCTGTGTCTGTGTTTGTGTGTGTGTGTGTGTGTGTGTGTGACTTGTGCACTCATGAGTATTGCATGGAGAATATGCACCGAAAGAAACAATAATAATAAATAATAATAACTTTTCAATGCACAAATTTTACATAGAGAAATAAATGAAATAAATTATTCATTAATTTAGCTGTAGTATTTTTATTTGTTTTTCTTTTAACGATTGAAAAAATATTTGATTATACGAGTGAGCATGAAATAAGTCATACAAAATATAGATGTAAAAATTTGAAAGGAAAATTTTATTTAAAAAAAAATCTCCCGAAATTATATTTCATTTCATTATGGTTGACTGATTTAAATTTTCAAAAGGGCATTTTTGATTACAATTTTTACACCTGAGGTAGAAGGGTATTATAACTTTGTAGCTTTCTGTACGATGTTTGGTACAAACTAAAATATTTAAGATTGCTCAAACTTTGGTTGCGATCAGATAAAAATTGTAGAAGTTCTTGAGAAAATACTTTTGTATGTTAAAAAAATATAGTATATTTTTGACTTTATGGTATATTTTATATGTAGTATTATATCAATATAGCACATATTGCCTTTGGTATTTTAAAGCTTTTTTGTGGTATATTAATTTGGTATACTTTTAAATAAATACCGCATTGTTTTGCTTTTATTCACAATGGATATCAGGTATATCACAGTCGTTTACAATCAACTGTAGGTTTATTTCTCAATTTAATTACCTATAATGTTTGTATTTCATTACAATATTATTGACATGTTTATTATTTGATAGAACAACGTTGTTGACATGATTTTTAAAGTGCGCATTTCGTTAATTTACTTTTTATCTAAAATTGCTACTTGCTAACAAATCTTTACAATCTACGTAAATTTGTTTCCATTTATTTTTGTGGATTTATGTATATTTATTAGTAAACTTTTGGACTGAGCTCTTCTTCCATCACCTTTTAGCTGCGTGTTTCTCCGCTGATTGACATTTGGTTAGCTCGCTTTGATTTTCCATATTAAATCGACGAGCTAACTAAATAATCGCAGAGCGCACTCTAACCTTGATTTAAATACATACACACATATAGCTACTTATATGACAATGGCAAACAAATAACTTCGTTGTGTAGTAGTATGAGTGTATATGTGTGTGTGTGTGTGTGTGTGAATGTATGTAAGTGTATTTATAGAGGTGTTTGGCATTGGTTTGGCAATTTGGTTGAGGCGCCTTTGCCGTTTGGCTCCCTTCCATCACACACACACACTCATTCCTTCGGTCAGTCAGTCATTCCCTCATTCATTCCCTCATTCATTCACTCATTCATTCACTCATTCATTCACTCACTCACTCACTCGCTTAGCCACAACATACACATAGCTTTCACCTAGCACGCCAATGTTGATGTAGTTTACTGATAAACTTGTCAGCTACGCTTGCTCCTCGCTGCCTCATAAACTCAAACACTCACATACTCACACACTCACAGACACTCGCACACACATACAGATTAAGTCTATACCTGGTTGAGTGAGTGTTTTTGTTTGTGTTTTGCGCGCGCTGCTAAATTGATTGTGAGTTAAGGCAGTTTACAGAACGTGCAGTGAAAACTAAAATTGGCAATGAATACACTCATGAATACACTCATGAATAAACTAATGAATACAGACGGTGTTAATGCTGCCATAATAGTAAAACGCATAACAATGAACCAGCTGCAACTGCAATTGTGGCTATGCATACGATGAATGCATGAGTGAATAACGACAGCATAATTAAAAAGTTGTTCGATTTAAAGCACATGAATAATGTGAATACACTCATGAATAACATTTGTATGCACATAAGTGAAAAACAACTGCATTAACAGCAAGTTGTTCGATTTAAAGCACATGAATAATGTGAATACACTCATGAATAACATATGAATGCACTCGAAATTGATAGTGTGAATTGAGAGCATTCAAGTGCTTGCCTTTAGCATAATCGAGTTAATGTGCCGACATCGCAAATACACTTGTCGACTAATTGTTTGGCGCGCACTTAAGTGCGTGTGCCCGTGAATACATTCATGAGTGTACTCACATTCGCAAATCCTCGCACTTTTAAGCAGCTTTCAAGATAAGCCCCAACCTTCTATCTTTCTCCTTCTCTCCTCCGCTTCCCTTTCCTTCTCGATGCGCCACACAAACTCAGAGAATATCCCTGTAAGTAGGCAAAAACTTTTAACCGCATCGCGTTGTGCCACTTGCCGCATGCTGCGTGCGGCGACGTCGCATCGTCGACTCCAGCTCAACTAACGATAAGTTTCTTTAAGCGGTGACAGTTTGCTCTAAACCTCTTAGCAGCGTTTAAATAATGCGGATACTCTCAGCCTCCTGCCTCCCCGCGTCAATCTCGTTGCCGCATTGAAAATCGATAACAAGTTTTGACAAGGGGCCGGCTGGCTGTTCAATCATCGCAGCAAGAAAGAAAAACTGTTGACAGCTCAAGAAACAGGCAACTTGCCTAACAGAACCCAACAGCCTCCCAGACCCTACACTACAGCCTACTCAACGTTATGCTACTCAACATTATGCTCTTTAACCCCTAACTGTACAACACTATATTACGTTACTTTTTTACTCAATAATACGACACTTTCATAACCTACAGTTTTGGTTATATGCCGACCTCCTAGGTACTACATTATCATGCAGTAGGTTTAGAGTTTTGCAGTTGCCTAACATTAGGCTGTAGTACACTCTACTCAATACTATGCTACTCAGTTCTTCTAATTTATTACTCTCATCTCTTTAACCCTAACTATTCAACATTATATTATGCTACTATTCTACACAATAATACAATATTTTCATACCTTACACTTTTAGTTACATGCCAACCTCCTAGGCACTACACTATTATACAGTTAGTCTAACGAGCTATTCTATAGCGTGCTACTCTACGTATTACAATGGGACTATGTTCTCCCTCAACCTACACACGCTGCCTCACCCCGCACCTGAAAACCTCCAAGACCTTACAGTAAAACTTTTCTTTAATGCTATGCTATTCAACACTATTCCACTTAAGCCTCGACTACTCAGCACTATCCTTGCCAACTTTACCGCACGAACTACTCAACAACTTAGCACTTTCATATCCTACACTTTTATGCCCTCCGCTACCATATTACCCAACACTACTGCATACTATGGTATATTTTGAATGTAGTACTATATCAATACATCAAATTTAACCGTTGGTATATTTTTAGTATTTCTGTGGAATATCGATTTGGTATATAGTAAAATGTATACACCAACTACATCCGTTGGTATATTTATAGTATTTTTGCGGTATATTGATTTGGTATATTTTAAAATTAATACCTCACTGTCTTGCCCACTGCTCCCCTGTAGCAAAGCTCAAACTAAAAACGTTTGGCAACCAAGCAACCTCCACATACCCCAACAACCTTGCCTACACTACCAACTGTATTCGACGAATGCCTCCCACATTAACGAACATAACTTTGTAGTGCGCCAAAAAACTATCCCAAAAATAAAAAAATGACCTTTAGCAACATTGGCCCCAATGACATTGGCAAAACGCGCAGCGTGGCAAACAGATTGCGGGGAGGGAATAGGGGCACAGTACGCAGCGCGGTTTATGGTGCGACGTCGCCGTTGTGCCCAATTGCTTTGAGTTTCATTTTGTTCCCTCTACTTTTTTGTGGGCCAAAGTAAAAGGCGACTCAGTAAACGCGCTAAGCACGCTGCTCGCTTGCTCGTCGCAAGTCGCGTGGCAGCAGGCGGCAGTCAGCAGTCAGCAACAATTTCATTGACCTCATAAATTGCGCTGGGCCAGGACTTTCCCCTCCCCCACGCTCCATGAGCAACTACCCGTCGCCGCCAAAATGGCACCCACAAAGCATGCGGCCTTTTAACGGTTAGCCTCCCACTAAAAGCAAAACAACAACAGCAGCAAACGAAATGAAACAAATGGGTGAATATTAATAGCTGCTTCAGGCAGAGTCAGAGAGTGTAGGAGGGAAGGTTCGGCGAAGGTTTAGCCTAAAGGTACAACCTACAACCTTAAAACACAAAAAACACCGAAATACGGACGACGGTCGACGGTCAGTAGGCGGAACCAGCGAAAGTCCAAGGCGAAGGCAAAGTCAGTCAGTCAGTTAGTCAGCCAGTTAGTCTGTTGTTGGACGACCTTCTTTCTTTCTTTCTGGCAAATGAATAAGTTAAATGGCCAAAGCGGAAACGGCCATCACATTCTCATATGCATAAATGCACTTTACCTAAATTGGCTAATGAATTTTCAGCTAAGTACATTCTGAATTTTTCAGCTCTAACTTTTGCACCACGCTTTTGTTTGGCATTGAACCAACTGACTGACTGACTGACTGACTGACTGACTGACTGACTGACTGAATGTCGATCGATATCATTTGACATTAAAATCGATAACAAACCGAAGAAGCGTAATTCGCAGCGAAAATAAAATACTTCAAATATAACGTTCGGTATATTTTAGTATATATTCTGTATACCTTTTTTTTAATATATTTTAAGAATAATACTGCACTTCTTTGCTTCGGTATATTTAGTATATTTGCGGTATATTATTTGGTATATTTAAAGAACACTGATGAACTTTTTTTCTTTTATTCAAATTGGTTAGCGTGTATCTCACAGTCGAGCACACTTCATTTATAATATATGGAATTTATCTACTTCAACGATATTACATATATAACTTTCGGTATATTTTAGTATATTTCTTGTATATGTTAAGAATCATACTACCCTGTTTTGCTCTTGTTCAAATTGGGTAGCGAGTATCTCACAGTCGAGCACACTCGACAGTTTCTTTCCTACTTGTTTATAATATAAAATATATTTAGAAAATTTGTAATACTAATTCCTTAATCATTCTCTTATATTTTCAGAATTGCTTTGAACCAGTAAGTCACAAAATCTATTTATATTTCTGATTCGATATCACTTTCGTTTGCTCCACTAACCAAGTTTGATTAGCATTTAAGCCCAATAATTGATCAATTACAAGCTAAATGCCGCTATTAATGCCATTTATGTAAAGTACAATGTATGTGGAGTAGTGACACCTAAGCTAAATGGTAACATTTCGATATCAGATCCTTTCATTTCCAATTGATATAAGTATCAAGAGCAACATTCTCCCCCTCTCTCCGTCTCTCTGTCGCTCTCTTTCTCTGTTCGCTTTGTCAAATTCAGGGCATTGTGTGTGGCACACTATGCAAAAAGTCAGCGAGGAGAAGCGACACGAAGCCAAGTGGGGCAAAGGGGAGTCGGAGCAAAGAGGCAGACAGAAAGCAGAATGAAACTGTAAAGCAGCAGTAATAGCAGGAGAAGAAAAATAAGTAGCAAAGCTTTAAGTGAGTGTGCTCGACTGCGGGATACGCGAATAAAAAGTCATACACTTTGATGCTTTTAATTAAAATTTCGAATCATTAAATTTTATAAATTTAACAAAATATGAATATATTTTTCAAACTCAATTTCCAATTCTTTAGTTTATGATTTTAGTTTTTGCTCACTGAATGATTAAATAGTATTCAATTTAGTTAAACTGCGATTAAAAGCGAATTGTTTTTCACCTTAAGAATATTGACAAAAGTAATTTAAGCGATATTTACGAACCGTGGCAATTAATTCATCATGCCCGCTGAACACACAACTTTTGAAAGGGTATTTAAAATGGTTGTCGTTGCTTTTCTTTGCCCCGTTGCCTTTGATCGCCAGTTTTTGATAAGCGGCACTGGTTGCAGACCCGTAAATCAGTCTGCGACTGTGTGTGTGTGTGTGTGTGTGTGTGTGTGAGTGTGTGTGGGAGTCTCTTTTTCATTATGTTTTGTACATTGTAGCTGTGTTGTTGTGTTGAGTTGTCGGGTCTGGCTGGCAATTTAGGCCAAACTTGCGGGCAGGTGCTCAGGCGTTGCTGTTGCTCTTTGTCTGCCAGCAGCAAAAGTAAAAGCAATGGCAAAGGCAAAAGTAAAAGACACAAAACGATGATGCTAACTGTAACTGACTGGGCATTTTGTTCATTCTCTCTCTCTCTCTCATTCTCTCGGTCGTTCGCACTCTCTTCGTCTTTGGCTTGCCATTCATTCTCTTGCTTGGCTGATAGTTACGTTAAATGCGATTATATTTTTTACTGCATACTTTCAGGCGGTCATATTTTAAAGTGACAGAGCGAGAGAGAGAGTGTGAGAGAGAGGGGGAAAGAGCGAGCGAGGAGTGTAGTAAGAAATTAGCATGCAATAACAAAAAAGGCAAACAATACGAACGAAGCTAGCCCCATGACTAATACTCTCTCCTCCACCGCATTGAGGTTGACCCCGCCGGATTCGCCTTCTCTCCCCCACCCCTTATCATGTCCATGTCTTTTGGGGGTAGTTGAAGCCGACAGTTATGGCTGTAATAGTGCAATAGCGTGTAGACGAATGCCAGCTTGTAGGTGTTAAGTAATGGCAGAAGTGAGAGCGAGAGAGATAGAGAGAGAGAGAGTCACACTCACTCACACTTGTAGTCGCACATTAGGGTTATTCAGTGCATTTGCTCGTTTGAGCCTCATTTGCTAATAGTAGTAGAAGCAGTAGTAAAAGAAGAAGTGGAAGTGGCGAAGCTCCTTAGACATCTCATATATACATAGATAGGAAAACTGTTGACAATGACAACATCATTGGCTGCTTGGCAAAAATAAGCTCTAAAATTTGCACAAGCTAAACAAGAGACAAACTCTCCGCTCTGATGTCATTGCATGTCTCGTAAACTTTCTTTCGTCTATTTTCTTTTTATTGTTCCCAGCATAAGAAAGTTTTTATCTGCGCTGTGGCGAAGACATTGAAAAGCGGTTAACAATATAAATGGAACAGTTTTGCTTAAATTGTCAGTTGTGTGGCTCAAAGTAACTGAGTCATTAGACAAGTACTTTGAGGTTTTTCAACTTGGTCAACGAGTATCCATTTGGTAGTGTTTCATCATGAATATTGCAGACAACTACAAATGTATAATTACGTTAAAAGGTTCAACGGAAGTGTGCTAAATGGAAAGCCAATTAATTACAAAATTTCAGTTTCGATTTCGTAATATTGTATTTTATTATTTAAATAGCGGCAATAAATTATAGATAGACTATTTAATAACCAATAAATATAATAAACATGCATCATTTAGAATGAAAGTGAGAGAAAGCTTAAACTTTTAACTTATGATAAGCTTTTTAATAAGATATATACAAGATTGGTAACTTCTAAACTTTGACAAAAATAAAACTTGTTTAAATATGAATAGTGAAAAAGTGAGGTAAAGCTATAAATAGTATAAGTTCCATAGTTTGAAAAGAATACTTGATTATTTTAAGCTTAGTTCTCGATATTGACATGAAATGCAACAGTTGTATTTCTATTTTGAATCATTAAAAAGCTTCTAACTACATTTGAAGCATACTTTTTGGGGGCACATTTGATAATGTTGCTGAGGGCAATTAGTTGAGTTGAGCGCATATTAAAAAAAAATAAACACACACACACACTCGCATTATTGATGTCACAGGACGGAAAGGATGCCTAGTAACAGTGCTTGCAGCTAGTTTACTTACATAATAACATACACATGCTACAAACTATGCCAATAAACAACAGCCAACGAACAAACAAAATATTCATCATAAATCAGCAGCCATTTATTACACACACACACACTCATATACATACCAACATAGCTGACTGTGTTGTTGCATACTTCTTCGGGCAATGGCACTTGTCGACAAAAAAAAAAAAACACAGCAACAAACACCCGAAAAAAAAGAAACGAAATAAAATGACAGCAACACAAACAAATTGTTTGAATTGGCGCGCAGCAGAAACGAACGAAAATCAACAGCAACAACAACAATAAAGAGTAGAATGAGGATGCAGTAGAAAACAGCAACTAGATCGCAATGTGAGTTCGTCTCTTTTCGTTTCGTTTCGGTTTTGTTTCGCTTTCGTCTCGACTCGACTCGTTTTGGTTTGCGTTTGCGTTTGCGCTTCGGAAATCGCAATTCGTATTTACCGCTAACCGTTCTCGGCGCCTGCCAAACGCCAACTGAACTTATCACTCAAGCGACGCACGACGCGCAGCAGTCTGAACAGCGCTGCCGGCGTCAAAGCTGCGCCAAAACTATTGTGTAAGTGTTTCACTGTGTGTGTGTGTGTGTGTGTATGCTTCGTGTCTGTGTGAGCACAACAACAGATACACACTCAAGAGGTGAACAGCTATTGTTGTTGTTGACTGCACATTTTGCTCGTTTCCTTTCGACTCGATTGTGTTCGTCTTCCGCCGTTGTTTTTGCCGTTGCTTCTAAACTGAAACTGAAAGACGAAGTCAGCAGCTGCATACTATTTTTAATGACGTCGCCCCATCCCAATTCTTGTGGTAAATGGCAAAAATTGATCAATTTGGGTGTCACAGGGTGTGTACAGGGTGAACAGGGTGTTTGTTGACCCAATGTACTGCCCAAATTATATTACATGCACACGCCTTAATTGTGTTATGCACTTCGCCTGTCAAAATATTTGCCCACAAAGTGAGGTTAACTGGAATCCCTTTGGTATTTTCATCTCATAAACTTTGCGCTATAATTCGTTTGGCAGTCTAACATAATTGAATCTGTGCAGCATATTTTGCTGTTTCACGCATAAGCTTATCAGCATTGCCATTGCCTAGGCAACGCCTTTGTTTATGCCCTGTAATCACAGCACTGCACTCGCAATGCACACAGGTGTGTTCGTGTCTATGCGTGTGTGTGTGTGTGTGTGCAGGTGTGTCTAAGCAGCAGCAATAACAATAGAGGTCAGACTGTCTCCTTCGATCATAAAGCTCTTCTTATTGCCATCATAGACAGTCGTTGTTTCCCTTGGCATACCCTGTAAAGTTTTTGATTTGTTATTATCGAAAGTATATTTAATGATATTTATTTCTTTTTATATGTTTCATTGTTTGTTGATCATATGAAAAGTAATAATTACACTGCATATTGAAATTTTGTAAATTATATACATGACTTGGAAACAATATGCCCGCTAACTGCACTGCAGTGCAGGGTATAAATGAAGCATTATCTAGCGCAGCTTTCGGGGCCAGCAGCACACGCAAATCCCACTGTCCACATAGTCCACAGTCCACTCCAATCCAATCCAGTCCAGTCCAATGCTTTGGCTGGACGCTCGACTGCCCCATTTAGAATGCGACGCATGTGTGAGTCTAAGTATGTGTGTGTGTGTGCATGAGTGAATGCAATTGTATGTATGTGTGTGTGTGTGTGTGTGTGTGTGTGTGTGTGTGCTAGCCACCAAAAAACCAAGCAGAGTTGCCACATAATTCGATTACCATGCAATTGCATGCAGTGCACGTCTCGCATAGGATAAAAGAATAAGCCTCCTCCTCCTTCTCCTTCTCCTTTTCCTCCTCGTCAGCACAACATTAAGTAAAAGCAAGGCGTGCGAGTGGGAGGGGGAGGGGTATATTTGGCAGGGGGGCTTGCCTATTGTTGTTTCGGATTTGACTGAGAATGGCACGCACCACTGATGGATAACTGCTTGGCTGGCTGCAGTGTTAAACGGTGTTAAGCGACACACGCACACACACTGCACGTTCCTTGTTTGCATACATAGCGAGGGAGGCGAGCGAAGGAGCGAGATGGATATACATACATATGTATGTACATACATATATAAGTACATACAATGCATACGAATATCACGCATAGGCAAGCAGAAAAGTACCGTTTATTGGAGCTGATGGATAGATATGAGAGACGACTGCTTTTTAAAGAGCTGCACTTTAATACATATGTCGCACACACACACACACACACACACACACACACACACACACACCATCTCTCTTTCTTGCTCTGCTTTGCTATTGACGCCCTTTGAAGAAGAGTGCTGAACGAAACGGACAAATGGACCCAGCGACATGTCGATATGCGCATTATGCTTTCAAGTGCTCTGCTGCTGCTCCACTTATACACACACACACAAACACACTCACACACAGTCGAATACATATACCTGAAACGTTAAATGTGTGTCAGTTAGCAATGCGACAGCGATGCACTGCACAAAAAGTTGACAGCGAGTTAAGATTGCTGCTGTCAGACGATAAATCATCAATTTCATTGCAGACATTCCCATTTGTATAATTAGCAGATGACTCCAATTCCAATTCATTCTCCCATAATTTATATTTTATTTGGGGAAAATTGAGAAATATATGTACCAAAGAAGACCATTAAGCGAGGCATCACAAATATATAGTGTTTAGAGAATATGAATTTTTAAATATATTCATTTCAAAAAAGAATTTCTATATTTTTGAAAAAATCCATATGAAAAAAGTTTAAAAACATTTCAAGCATTTCTGATTTTAATGTTGATTAAAAAATAAAAATCTTATTTGTTTGAAATTTATTTATTGTCAACTCACATTCCCTTCACTAAATTTCAGTATTTAAAAAATTACTCTTAGATAAGCAATTTTTTTGCTTTTAACAAAAAATCCACATATCTTATTTAGTTATCTGATATATAAAAAAAAAGTTTAAGAACATTTCCAGCGTTTCACATTTTAATATTAATTTCAAAATAAAAACCCCATTTAAACAATTGGCTAAATTTCAGTATTTCCTATACGACTCTTAGATAAGCAAAATTTTTGCTTTTAACAAAACAATCCATGTTTAAATTCAAGAAATATATTCCTATTTAGTTTTGAATCAACCCATCTAAATATCAAGGAATAAAATGCAGCCTTAGCAATTGTTATTGTTAGCACAGTTTGAGCGGCACTGGAGAGCAACAGTTGGCGAGTCGTGTTGGCAATTCAATTTGCATTCGCATTCGAAATGAAAAACCAATATTTACATTAACCAAGCCCGACTGGGGGAATTGCCCAGCAGTAGCAGCAGGGCAGATATATATATATATGAATGTATATATACAGGAAAAATATAAGTACAAAGTATAAACTAAGGCTAAAAGGGGGCAGGGGCTAAGGTTAAAGCGTGTAAATTAATCAATCTCCAGCGTCTTGAGGCTCTGCGTCGGCTTCTTTTTGTCATTGCACTTGTTGAGTCGCCAATTGCCGGCATCCATCAGATATTCTCTGTACAAATGAGAGAGCGAGAGTGAGAGAGAGGGGGAGTAAAGTCACTTTACTTGCCACAAGTTTGATTCACTTACCGGTGCTGTTGCAGCAACTGCATCCAGTGTTGCTTCAGATCCGACATTTTACCCGCATTGCCACCGTATTCCTCGGGCATCATGGCCCGTGGAAAATGGTCGTACGGCGTATCGGCATTGGGCAAATGGAAGTGTATCAGCTTGAAGACCTCGCTCTTGATGAACGGCTTCACCACAGTCAACACTTTGTCCAGATACGACGGACAATTGATCACATGAATCTCCTTCAAGCGCACCGGATGCGCCTCCTGCACAAATTTCATGTACACACGCAGCGCACTTAACGCCGTCTTCGTCAGATGCCGCAAAGTGTAGCCGGCCATATCGAATATCGGTATCTCACCGTCGGACAGACGTCCCTCAGTCTCTGTGGCAAAGCGACAGTCGGCCACCATGAAGAACACCTTAATGCTGGCCGTAAAGTTGAACTACAAAACAATAAATCAACAATTTAACTTTGTTGTTACTTTTCTCATCCTCGAAAACATCTTTAATGTGCAGCTAGATTTTCCGCAAAGGAAATTCACTTGATTTATTTGCAATAGGAAATAACCGATTTTATTTGCATCTTCATGCTAACTTTTAGGTGTCAATTTTTAATGTGAATTTAATGCATACACTTTGTTGATAGATTTTGAGGGTAGCATTGCATTTCTTATTTATTTTAAGTTAAAGGTAACTTATAAAGATTCTAATTTTCAGCACATTTTGTTTTTGAATTCGAATTTCCGAATACCAAATCACAAATATATTTGCATTTATTTTCTAGTTTTTAGATATTTTCTTTTAATTTACAGTTTAAAGTTAACACTAGCAAGTTTAATTTTAGCCTTTAGAAAAATTATTTTCAATTCGCAGTCGAATTTTATGTAATGCGAATTCAATTGCTGCTAGGATTTAGTTTCCTTTATGTTTACACTTAATAAACGCGACGAATAGTTCAATTGAACAGCATTTTAGTGCTGCCAATCAGCCAATGCAGTGCTGCCAACTTGCGCACTAAAATGGAATTTAAATCTTTTTGCAATTTGTAGTTTAAAGTTAACATACACTTAGATCACAATATAACATGATTAAGAATCGCACAACATTTTTGGTGCTGCTAACTTGTTAATGAGGTGCTGTCCATTTGTAACCCAATTTTATTTAATGGGAATTCAATTGCTGACAGAATTCAGTTATTTTTTATGTTTATTTAGAGTTTAAGGTTAACATTTGCATTTCCTTCCTTTTAGGATAATTATATTCAATTTCAAGCCGAATCTTATGTAATATGAGTTTAATTGCTGCTAAAAATTAGTTGGTTTTGTTTATGTTAATTTGTTGCTCAAAGTTTACACGTAATAAACGTAACGAATAGCTAAATTGAACAGCGTTTTAGTGCTGCCAATTAGCTAGTGCGGTGCTGCCAACTTGGGCAATGAAATTGCATTCAAATTTGTTTGTAATTTGTTGTTGAAAGCTAACATACACTTAGATCACATAACAATATGATTAACAAGTCGTACAACATTTTTGGTGCTGCCAATTTGTTAATGCGGTGCTGCCAATGTGTGCAGTTGAATTGCACTTAAATTGTAGTTATTGTCTGTTGGCAAATTGTTGTCGTTAGCAAACGATAAAACAAAAATGCGAAGCATTGTTTTTATTTCTTTGTTTTTTTTTTTTTTTTTTTTTTTGTTAGTCTTACCTTGTCGGCATCGTAGTCGATGAGACGATAAAATAACAGCTTGTTGTTCTCCGGCGTCAGGCCGGGCAGCGGCACCAGATCACTGCAAATGCAAAAGCCAAAGACAAGCGATTTAATTATATATGCTATGTCGAAAACCGGTTGGAGACGACAAACTAAACCGAATCGAATCGAACTGAACTGAACTGAACTGAACTGTAAAATGGGCGTGCAACTTTGTGCCCAATGCCACTTACGCGACTTGCAACAACTGCTGCGAGCTGGCATCCATGGGATCGCGATCAATGAAGATGTGGGCATGCTTGTTGCGCTGCGCATAGTTCAGCTCCAACAAACGCTGTGCGGCAGCCAAATCGCCGCGCGTCGTGTGCACAAAACGACGCAACAATGTGGACGCTAATGCCACAGTAGAAGTTGTTGCAACAACATCAGCAGCAGCAGCAGCAGCAGCAGGAGGAGGTGAAAAACAGCAGAAAGGAGTAATTTTAGTATTGTGGTTAATGTGGGCAAAACTTTAAGCCAGTTGCAGTTGCAGTTGTTGTGCAACTTGTGCAACAACCTGACCATGCTTAGAGCTCTATTATGACGACTATGTAGTACTTTTATCCAACTCGTACACAGAGAGAAAAGATCTATGTCAAAGAAAACAATGCGATTCAAAGGATTCAAATCGCAAGAACGAAATTCTTAATTCAAAAAGCATTCGAAATATTGATTTTTAGTTTGATTTCACATAATATGAATTTGAAATTATTCAACTGCAAAGAGAAGTTGTAAAGAAAGTCAAAGCAGAAGACAAAGAAGTGAAATCGCATTGTTTTGAGCAAAATCGGAAAATTCGATTGATTTTTGAATATAAACTGATATTTAATGCTTTTAAAGGACTGAATATTAAATGAAATTCTTTAAATTGTATAATATTAAAACAAAAATCTAATATTCAATATCAATTTTTCCATTTCTATTATAAGAAAAATGAAATCTTATTTTCAAGTTTAATTTTTCAATTTCTATTAAAAGAAATCGTATCTCCAATATATATTTAACAATTTCTATTATAGGAAAAAAAATCCTATTTTCAAGTTTAATTTTTATATTTTCTATTAAAAGAAATCTTATCTTCAATATATATTTTTCAATTTCTATTATAAGAAAAAATAAATCTTATTTTCAAGTTTAATTTTTCAATTTCTATTAAAAGAATTCGTATCTCCAATATATATTTTTCAATTTCTATTATAAAAAAAAAGAAATCTTATCTTGATTATATATTTTTCAATTTCTATTATAATAAAAAGTAATAATTAATCCAATTTGAATTTCTTTCTAGTTATTATGAAATAACTTATTTTCAATTCTTGTTGTTAGCAAAATATTTTGTCCTCGTTTCTTCAAGAAATGCGTTTTTCCATTTTAAATTTATGTTTACTTCATGTTTATTTATCATTTATATTTCGACTTTGAACTTGAAATTTTATTTTATTTATTTATTAATTTTTGTTTATGTCATTATACGTATTTATTATTTAATTAAAAGAAAAGCTAAATTTTGTATCGAAGTTGTGTTTATAATAGTATTTTCCAATTTTAAACGAGTTCACATCTGATCAGATAGCTAAATGGATTTGATTTGTATTTACTATTAGTACAAGTTTAGTTATCTTTTTAAAAATAAAATATTATTTTATACTTAAATTTAAGAATTTCATCCTTATTGTCCACTCGCATACACTTTCATTTATTGCTAGTAATATTTCTCTCTGTGTGCGAATATTTCAACTGTCGAGTCACATTCACATTCACATTCACACTTAAATCACTTGCGAACAACTTGTACTTTGTCTCTAACCACAGTTGCGTCAACAAATCCCAGCTAATCAAATTATTTTCCTTTATATCTCTATTATTATGATAATAAGCCACGAAACCAAGTAGTTAAATAAATTACAAATTCTCCGCTCGTGTCTCTAACAAAGTTCCATTCTGTTTTTAGTAATTTGCCAACACAACCTTTTGTCTAGAGTTCAAAACTTTACTAAATTGTTAGTCAACAATTCGTAGTTGATATCACCGCTTTGATCTTAGAACTCAACAATTTGACACGACAATTAAAAAAAATTGTTTCTAATTGTTTACTTTTCGAAAATAAAACATTACACTGCTATTAGTAAGATGAGACAAACTGCGGCAAGTTGTTCATGCAAATTTTGTACAACATTTTTGTTTATCGCCATATGCAAATGTGGTCTATACAAATGTATAATCATGGTCCAATTCGCAACAAGGTCTTTTCGGCATTTCATTTCATTAAACAAAATAAATTTGTGAACTTTGAAATTTCAAATTGGAGTTTAACAAAAAAAAGATATATTTTGAGCGTGTCTATCAATTATTTTTTATATGCTTACTAAATGTTAAAAGATATGCATTTTTTTCTCATATTTTTATAAACTCATTTCACTTAACTCTATCAGGTGTTAATTTAAATATTGCTTCAGATTTTTCAGGCCTTTCTTTGTTTTATTTATAGAGTTTTATTTATATAGTTTTTTCAACTTAAAAACCTGTTAAGACACTACTAATTATCTCAATTAGGATGCTCTATATAATTAAACACTTTCTTTACGAGTTACGTTTTGTCTTCTTCCAGTACCGATAAAATAAACATTGCATTTCATTTAAATTTGTTGATATATATATAATTGTTGAGTTATCAAGATTACAATACGAGTTTAGCTAATAGAAGTTTTACTTAATCTTTTGTTAATTATACATTTGACGATCTTTGGGATTCAAGAAATTAATCTAGAAACTAATGTAAGATTTATACTTAAGATTTTGAATAGCAACCAACTTGTTACCATCTGCCCTGTAGTAAACCTCTCTGAACTTTTATTACAAAATTCTGGGAATACTTAACTATAATGGTGAAAGACAGGAATTTCTTTAGATACTACAGAATTTTTGGAAATATAAAGATTTAGATCTCTACGAATAACTTTCTAGTTAAACTCTTAATATAATAGTTTCTGAATATGATATTTATTCTGCCCTGTAGTAAACCTCTCTGAACTTTTATTACAAAATTCTGGGAGTACTTTACTATAATGGTGTAAGACAGGAATTTCTTTAGATACTACAGATATAAAGATTTAGCTCTCTACGAATAACTTTCTAGTTAAACTCTTAATATAATAATTTCTGAATATATTTATAAAAATGATGGGACTATCGCAATCTAAAACTCGGAAATAAACTTTAACTTAATGTAAATTAAGTTAGCAGCTCATTTTTCATATTTCTTTTTCCGTGTCTTTTAATTAGACCCTTTTCAGGAAGTCCCAGTGCTCCACTGCCTCAAGTCACACATTCCCCCGCCCCACACACATACACAGCCCTTGTGTGGTACATACAAATATTGTGGGGCAGCTGCGGCTGCGCTTTGATCAACTTTTCAAACTCGATCAGGCGTTGAGCCATCAGCAGCTGATGTTCATCATCATCCTTTTTGCTGTGCACCATGCTGCTGCTGCTGTTTCTTATCTTTCTTAACACAAACTCAAAACAACAAAAACAAAATAACAATAACAGAACAAAAACAAACACAGAAAATAAATGCGAAGAGAGCGAGACAATGTTAAAAGCGCGTCTGTACGACGCTAATTCGCGACTGCAACTGATTTGTGTGTGTGAAGTTTCTTTAGACGCAGCCGCTGCTGCTGCCGTCGTCGTTGTTGATGTTGCTGTTGCTGTTGCTTTTCGCTGTTCGCTGCTCGCAAAAATAAACTTGAGTCCCCTTCTCTTCCCACCTGCAGCTGAGAGTTTTTGACTTAAGGCATTGCACTCGCTATGCGAACTTAAGCTCAGGCCCAGCTGTCTTGTTGTCTCCCTCTTGCCTGCTCCTTTCGCGAGCGCCTCCTGCGCTCTGCGGCACACGCTATCTCGCTCACGCTCAGCTCAATGGGCTGCGGCAGACGGCTTGGCTTTATACTTGCAAGTACTTATGTATGTATGCTGCGCTTGTCGCACTTTGTTCGTTTCTTTTTTGGACGTTGTGTGCTATTTACGTAACCCATTTGCAATTGTTTCCAGTGCTGGAGGTCGCTGCGTGTGTATGTGTGTGTGTGTGTGTTCTACGGTGCGTGCACGTGGACATAAACGTATACGTATACGTGACGTGTGAGCTTGTGTGAGTGTCCGGCTGCCGAATTCGACTTCTAGCCGATTGTTTTACCTCTGCACGCTTCGTATACCCTGTAAAAGGCGTTTGCTGTAAAGTAGGAGTATTAGCCGGGGCTTTGAATTTGACGCACTCGATAGCAAGATGTTAAACTTCATATAGGTGTTTAATATTATAATTAAATGGTTTAATTTTACATTTTTATAATGCAATAATATCAAATTGATGAGTATCATCTGCAAAAGAAGCACATAAATCATGCAAATGCATTTTACAGGGTATTCGCATGTCCATTAATTTCCATGTACTTGAGGTTTTTGTGGTTTTCGGCATTTTTATCGCGACATTGGCAAACAATTTTCGTACGCGCTCCACTTGCTATGCCCGACGTCGCCTTCTCCTCCCCACTCCTCCTCGCCACGTTCCCACACACACCAGCCACTCCCCTCCGTCCATTGTCCAGCGTTCGTTGTTGGTTCGTTCGATTGTGTTTTACGTGTTTCGCAAGTTAAGCTAAACAACAACAACAACTACCACGGCTAGTCAGAGCAGATGAAAAAGAAGAAAACGACGGGCAAGCGAAAAATACAACCACTGGAATTAAAACAAAAAACAAAAAGAAGAAGAGCAGTGACAACCAAATCGAAGCATATTCAAAGTAAGCAACCAGAAACCGAAACCAAGTCAAATACGTCGACGGCGACAGCGACTGCGACGTTGGCGTTGGCGATGGCGTCGAAAGAAAGGTAGCGATAGCGCGCAAAACAGAACGCGTAATAAAAACAAAAGGCCACAAAACACACACACACTCAAAAATGTAGACAAAAACAATAAAAGCAGGGTTGCGTTTGGAGAGTTGCGAATTGACTGCAAAAGGCAAAAGCAAGAAAATAAGCCAATGAGTTGGCTTTATTATACGGCATAGAAGATAGATTTGAGGCATTTTCATATTATTTAGCGTACTCGTATATTTAATGCAGCCATAAAATTGAAGCACGCAGCAAACAGCAACAATAACAAAAGACCCCGCACATGACACCAAGTAAAGTTGTTGTTGCTCGATTGAAAACTGTTTAGCCTTGGTCCACACACACACACATACTTATGCAGTCTGACAATTTGAAACTTGAGAAAATCTAGTTTGCAATTACCTAAAATATGGCCCCAACAATTTTAATGCCAAGTAAAACAAGAAATACGAAACTCGTTATTTAAGAACCAAAACGAATATTTCAATTGCCCAAAAACGATGTAGTCCATTAAGTTAGTGACTAATGCCTTGAATTAGCATACAATAATATTATTTTATTTTTGGTTTTTTTTTTTTTTTTTTTTTTTTTTTGACGAGAAGATTGCGATAAAATTTGTTGTTGCTACACAACAATTTACCTAGAAAAATGCCAGCGTCATTTTCAATTTGCAAATTTTTTTGTTGGTCAATTGCATTGTTGTGCATTAGTTGTGGATGTGTGTGCGTGTGTGTGCTTTGTAATTGTGCATGCTTTGCAACATTTTGGATGCTGCAACATGCTTGAAGCAGTCAGCAAATTGCAAGCTTAATTGAACTTCTGACCGCAACACGAAATAATGACTAATGAACCACAAGCTAGAAAATGCAAATAACAATGTTACTACAAAAACTATTTTATTTAAATTTGAATTTGAATTTCAGTTATCAAGCAGTTTCATCAAATATTATATATTTACACTAAAAAATTATATATGCTTTTATAACAAATATTGTTTGCTTTTACTGAACATAAATCATTCGTACAAATCAACTAAATAACAAACAAATTTCTTAATTTCAATTTGTTGCCTTTTTAAATTGTATTATTGTCGCCACATGCATTTGCCGCAACGATAATTTTGAATTGGTGAATGTCGCAGCAAGTAGCTTGTAATTGTGCATGCACAGCTGATTGCCCATCTGGGCGCTGCCGCTACCCAACACTGTTTGCGCAAAATAGAGGCAACAGCGGGCCGCTAACTGTCACCAACTGTCAAGTACGCGCCATGTTTTTGCTCACGCACGCATTGCAGTAGAAAGAAGAAGCACACGTGCTAACCGAAATAATCACAGAATCGCGAGAAGAACGCAAACAAATTGCACATATATATTTTTTTTTGTAATTGTGAGCACACATACACACAAATACGCCGCGGCAACACAACTACGAAAAAAATAACCACGCACAGCAGCAGCAGCAGCTGGCTGAGCAAGCGAGCGAGACCGCAAAACAAAATTGTTGTGTACAAAAATTGTGTTTGAAAACGTGAAAGCCGCCGTTGAGCTTGTGTGCGAACAAAAAAAAAAAAAAAAAAAAAAATACGGTAATAATGCCGAAAAGGCTAAGAACAACAACAACAACAATAGAGTAAATAACAAATGAAGAAGAAGAAGACGCTATTAGCCGCAGCACGCCGCGTTACAATAACACACTCGCATACAAAAATACGCACACACACACACACACACATTCAAATACAAATACACGCGCACGCGAGAAGGGTGAAAAAGAAATTGCAGCGCAGACTCACACGCACACATCTAGGCAAACACACGCGCAAACTTGAACGCGAGTGGACAATCCCTCGCTACCCCCGCCGGACGCAAGTGCTTGCCCATTTAACCAACAAAACCGCGTGGTTGCGCTTTCTTGTTGTTTTGCTTCTTCTTCTTCATCTTGAAAATTGCATTTGCAAATGAAATTGATATAAGTACAATTTTCTTTCGATTGCAGTTCCATACATATAAATAAATACAATTGAGACGCCATCATTATCAACATGGTGCCCATTGGAGCCGTGCACACCGGACATCCCGGCGTGGTGCATCAGCAACAACAGCAGCAGCAGCAACAACAGCAGCAGCAACAACAACAACAGCAGCAGCAACAACAACTGCCACAGGCGATGCCAACAGCTCCAAGCGGTCCAAACACTTTGACACCAAGCTCGGCATCGTCGACATCGTCGAACACACCGTCGTCGAACAAAAGCTCGATGTCCGTCAAGCCAAATTATACGCTGAAATTCACCCTGGCTGGTCACACTAAAGCCGTCTCAGCGGTCAAATTCAGTCCCAATGGCGAATGGCTGGCCAGCAGCTGTAAGTAACGAAAGTCCCTCAATATAAATAGTTGTATCATTTATTGTTTGTTATTCTTTTTAGCTGCTGATAAACTCATAAAGATCTGGGGCGCCTATGATGGGAAATTTGAGAAGACCATCTCGGGCCATAAACTGGGCATCAGCGATGTGGCTTGGTCATCGGATTCACGTCTCTTGGTCAGCGGCAGCGATGACAAAACCCTTAAAGTCTGGGAGCTAAGCACTGGCAAAAGTTTGAAAACGCTGAAGGGACACAGCAACTATGTCTTCTGCTGCAATTTCAATCCACAATCGAATCTAATTGTCTCGGGCAGCTTCGATGAAAGCGTACGCATTTGGGATGTACGCACTGGCAAATGTTTGAAAACTTTGCCGGCCCATTCAGATCCTGTTTCGGCAGTGCACTTCAATCGCGATGGTTCGCTAATTGTCAGCAGCAGCTACGATGGCTTGTGCCGCATCTGGGATACGGCCAGTGGACAGTGCTTGAAGACACTGATCGATGATGATAATCCGCCCGTTAGCTTTGTGAAATTCTCCCCAAATGGCAAATATATATTGGCGGCCACGCTCGATAATACGCTTAAGCTCTGGGATTACTCCAAGGGAAAGTGCCTGAAGACTTATACGGGCCACAAGAATGAGAAGTATTGCATATTTGCCAATTTCTCAGTCACGGGCGGCAAGGTAAGGACGAAAAATTCACAGTTCTTCTAACTCTGTAACTATTCTTGCATTTGGCTAAGACACGAACCGTAACAAACATTACAATCAGAACTTAAGCAAGATACTAACCTGTTACAGTTCAGTTCTCTTTTTTAATTATCGAATTTAATATTATGTATATACTAATATGGCTTACTTTTTATTCCTATAGTGGATTGTCAGTGGCAGCGAGGACAATATGGTCTACATTTGGAATCTACAGAGTAAGGAAGTTGTACAAAAGCTACAGGGACACACCGACACAGTGCTCTGCACCGCCTGCCATCCCACAGAAAACATTATCGCCTCTGCTGCGCTTGAGAATGATAAGACCATAAAGCTATGGAAATCGGATACATAGAGAGTTGCTGCTGGTCGACATCGAGTTGGCTGACAACGGTAACAACGACGACCGCGGCAAAGATGAAGACGAACCAACAACAACAACAACAACAACAACACATACACACATCAACAACAACAAAAACAATAAGATCCCATGCTCCAAAAATCCCCAAAAAATTCCCCTCCCCACCCGCTCCATTACACTCACAAACACAAACACATACATTTCTTTGATAATCTTACTTTAAAATTACCAACTATTTTTAAATAACTTTTTTTTGTCTTTAAATGGTTAAACAAATCTAATTTTAAACAAAAACACAAACAACAACAAAAAAAAGTGTTCAGAAAACAAACATTCGAAGAACGAGTGGCAAGAAACTTTGAAAACAGAGTTTTTGCTGCATTATAATTTAAAATATTTATTAGCTAAATGTATTGGCAACTAAACAACAAAATAAAACACAAAAAATCATTCAGTTTTTATATATATATTTTGATGATCACATTCAATATTAAATTTAATCATAAGCTACTAAACACTACACACACACACACACACGCATACTACAATAAAACAAACAAAAAACATGCAAGAACAGGCGTGCAAGAAAATGTAAATTGAAAATAAAATCAAAAATACATTTGCATTTGGTTTTTATTGAATGAAAGAAATATTCGTAATTGCTATTTCATGTGAACTTATGAATACAATTGAAAATTAGACCTTAATTACATCGAAACACAATTGTAAACAAATTCGAATTGTGTGCAAAAGCCAGTGCTAGTAAATAACGGTATGCGCACAACTTATTTGCCGGCACACTGTATTAGCAACACTAGCAGTATGACCATTAATGGGATACTTTTGTTACTGCACGTTTATTACAACAAAATGTTAAACGTTTTGCCAGCCAAACAAAAATAAATACATAAGGGGATTGCGCTTTGCGGCTATTGTATTGAATATATCAATATACTAACAAATGCCTTTTTTGGTATAGGCATATCTAGTGTCATTTAAAATAGTTTATTTCAAAATTCCATATCTGGTCACACTGTATCGCTAATATATTATTTGGAAGTGCATTCCATTTTGGCAATTCAATCGAATTTTTATCCCGTGTTTTGTGTTGTGTTTTTCCCACATCAAATTAAATCAATATGGTAAGTTTGCACAAATGTCGGCACAAATGTTTGTTGTCGCATATGCATGAGTGTGCACAAAATGGAGTGTTAATTAATTAGAAACATGTTGTTTTTGTTATTGCAGGCAGCTTACACCGAGGATCAGTTGGCTGGTGAGTGTTGTGTGTGTGTGTGTGTGATTGTGTGAGTGAGTGGGTGTTGGTTTGCTAGTAAAAAGAGTTCAAAGTGCCAACTCAAACTGTAAAATCGGCGGCCTACAAATCAACAGAAGCAGCAGCAGCAACAACAAGAAGACAAGCAAAGCATTTATTTGTGTATACGTGTTGTCAACCATTTGCATGTTCTCTTTGTGTAGGCATGCATGCGTGTGTGCGTGAGTTCGTTTGTCTGTGAGTAATGTGCGAATGTGTGTGATGTGCTGGCATGCATGCGCGAGTGTGTGTGTGTGTGTCTTCATATGCGGCGCATGAATCATTGATAAAATAAAAACGCGACAACAACAAAAACAACAACGACAACGAAAGCAGCCATACAATGAATATGTATAAAAATGTGACTCACTCCACACGACCGCGAGAAATGAAAGCTACAGTTTTTTTGTTTATTTTGTTTGAACTCAACTCAGCTCAACTCAACTAACTCAAGGGAGCAGGAGATGCAACATCAGCTGGATGAGATTAAACGTGCAACGTGCAACCAGGACACGATGCGCACTCAACGATTGCTCGACTCAACTGCGGCAACAGCAGCCCAAAAAAATGCATTTTAGCTTTTTGGCATTGTGTCGATTTGTTGTTGTTGTTGCTGTTGCCTCGTTTGCCGATTTTGGCCATTTAAGGCCGCCTTTCAAATGCAGCAACACATGCCACGCCTCTTCGCCGCCTCCCGGCAAATCTTTACGCAATCGCCGAGTTTTGTGTTTTTTCTTTTTTTTTTTTTTTTGCTAACTTTGGCTGTGATAACTTAATCAAGAACTATTGAATTGCTTGTCGCCGATAAGCAGCTGCTGTTGTTGTATTTGTTGTTGTTGTTGTTGCAGTGACGTCAGCTGACCGCATTGAACGTATTGATTTAGCTGCTGCACGTACAAAAAACGACGTCGTCGGCTTCACTTCACTTCGATTGCCTAAAATGGGCAAAATGCTTTAGTCGCCTTTTTTGTTTGTTTGCTTTTTTCGAATACCCGGTCGGGAAAACACGCAGGGTATTTACATTCAGTGCTCAAGTAGACAGATTGTCAATAATGTCAAATCATTGTCGATTTGTTCGCAATGATTTTGATAATTTCGATAACCCATTCAGTATCACAATTGGTATATTGGCCTCAGAAATTAGTCAATTAGCGCCAATCAAAATTGATGAACAGTATAAAAAAAACAAACTGTAAAATGTTCTTATATGCTTGCAATTACGTTAGTTCCCCAAAAAGTGTTCGCTTGATGTAACCGATGTGAAACATAGTATTCAGTATTTGGATTTATTAATGTAGTGCCTGATATACAGATTTTATCATATATTTTAGACCAAAAACAAACAAAAGTGGCTGTTTGTATTATATTATAAACATATTTTGCTGTTTATATTATATTATAAACTTTACACACATAAAATTTTTATTCCTTTTAGTCTAAAATTTGTGAAGTTCAAATTAAAAATAAGTTTAAGAGTGGAAAATGCAAGCATTATATGATTATGGTTGAAAAATTTACGAATATAAATTTAATACTGAATTTAAAAGTAGAAAACTTAAGAATTATTTGATTGAGGCTTAAAAATGTAGGAATTGTAACTTAATGCCTAGTTTAAAAATGGAAAATGTAAGCATTATATGACTATGGTTTAAAATTTGATGAATTTAAGTTAATTAATTAGCTTAAAAATGCAAATTATTAGAAATTTGTAGAATAGAACTTGGAATTGTTCACTTAAATGCTGTCGGGTATCTC
The DNA here is from genome assembly GCA_023558445.1 of Drosophila pallidifrons. Taxonomy (NCBI): domain Eukaryota; kingdom Metazoa; phylum Arthropoda; class Insecta; order Diptera; family Drosophilidae; genus Drosophila; species Drosophila pallidifrons. The sequence continues at coordinate 8,755,412 of CM042351.1, forward strand.
GTAGTCGGTCACACTCGACTGTAGCCAGTTGGCTGTATTTGGTTTTTAATGCCATTTTTGGGCTGTTGCAAGCGCGTGATAACAACAGTTGTTGCTGATGCTGCTGCTGCTGCTGTTGTGGCATGCTGTGCAATCTGTTGAATCTGTTGTTGAAAGTCGCAAGCTGAAGTCTCTCAGTAGCAGGCAAACAGTTGAAGCACCTGCATCACCATCATCATTATGTATTATTATACGGCCCACGTTAAGCCCACATTTACCACACTGGAAGGTTGTCTTATCCCCTATCTTATGAGACATTAACTAATTGCAATTTCGCTTTCTTTCTTTCCGATGCAGAATTCCAGGAGGCCTTCAATCTCTTTGACAATCGCGGCGATGGAAAAATCCAGCTCAGCCAGGTGGGCGAATGCCTGCGTGCCTTGGGACAGAATCCCACCGAATCGGATGTGAAGAAGTGCACACATCAGCTGAAGCCCGATGAGCGCATCTCGTTCGAGGTATTTCTGCCCATCTATCAGGCCATATCGAAGGCACGCTCCGGCGATACGGCCGATGATTTCATTGAGGGATTGCGTCACTTCGATAAGGATGCCAGCGGCTACATTTCGTCCGCTGAGCTGCGTCATCTGTTGACCACGCTGGGCGAGAAGCTGACCGATGAGGAGGTGGAACAACTCTTAGCCAACATGGAGGATCAACAGGGCAATATCAATTACGAGGAGTTTGTGCGCATGGTGATGAGCGGTTAAGAACGAGATTCTTTACAATCTACTGCAACAGCAATAACTTAAAATAACATCAAGAACAACAAGAAAATGTAAAAGAAACAACCTGTCATGCTAGCTAGCCGTTCATTCCGCCAACTCCAATTCCAAGATTCCACTTTATTTAAGTAGCAACAGCAGCAGCAGCATTATTAACATTGTCCTTTTCGGGTCCCAAGTTGTATGGGCAAAAATTGCATATTGAATTCCATCTAAAGACAACAAAACAGTATCTACACATCTTTCAGCGCGACTAACACACACCCTATACATACACAAACAAACAAACACACACACACAACATTTTACAGGGTATTTTCCAAATCCCGAGTCGCGGCGTTTTGCGTATTATTCTAAAAAAAAAGAGGAGAAAAGAAAAACAAACTAAAAACTAAATCGAAAACTGTATCGACATGGAACACGTTTTTTATACACCATACACACATCTTAACAACAAGTATTTCGAAATTAATGTTTTTATATTGTATATGCGAGAGTGTATCGAGCGTGTATAATATGAACTTTAATATTTATGCGCATTTTGAAGTGTTTTACAAGTGTTTATTTTTTTTTTAATAATTTAATTGTATTTAATGAATAAAACAAAATGAAAGTAGATCTTTTTACAAAAGAAACGTACTTAAAGTTATTAAAAACAAATGAAACCCAAACAATACGTTTTTCCTTTTTTTTACATTCGAAATAACGTAAAGCTGTTTAATATTCTAATTTGTGCGCCATATTTGCTTGAACATGACATAGCAATGAGCTTGCGAGTGGATGTATGCTCATTAATCGATAGCTGATTATTGCAAATGTGCTTGGCAATAGCGAGAGGTGTACATTATTTGGTAATAAATAAGAAATATATACAGATGTATGTAATAATTAAATATACAATATATAATTGTGTATATATAATAAATATGGAAATATTTGCACACTTTGCAGCACTTGTCCAGTGGTAATTGTGCGTGTTTGCTCTTTGCTCGATGTTGGTCACACTGCATAGAAATAAACAAAAGCTAAAATGCGTTTAATTTAAGCTTTAAGCAATTCGACGAACAGTGCTAAACTGCATTCCTTAATTAGTTGCAATTGTGTTGCGCTTCTCTCTCTCTATCCATCTATCGCTGGCTGTTGCTTTTGTTTGTGTTTGCCATGTCGAAACCGGGCGCAGGCATCGTAGCCATATTGCCTGGCGGTGGCGGCGTCGAACCAAGTTCGCCCGTTCAAAAGGTGTGGAAACCCGAACGTAAGTTGTGATTGATGAGTGTACCGTGTATGAATAATAATAGTGTGTGTTTAATGTGTGTGCGTGTAGTGTATAAAATACAATTGGATGCCCCAGCACCGCATCCAGTGCGTTGTCAACGGACTCTCGACACCACCCTGGAGGAACAGCAACAAGCGATGCGTTTGTATGGCAGCGAATATCATGGCATCATGGGGCACCTGGAAGCCGAACAGCTGCTGTCGCAGGCCAACGATGGCAGCTATTTGGTGCGGCGCAGCCCCAAAACCGATGGCTGTTATCATACGTTGAGTGTGCGCTTCAATAAGCGCACCAAGCATTACAAGGTCTTCTATAAGTCGGGCCATGGACACTATTTGCGGGAACAGGACAAGCACTATGAGACGGTGCACGAAATGGTCGCCGATGGCCTAATCAATTTCCATATGCAGCTGCATGCCAGTCCCATCATACAGCAGATCAATCAGCAGACGAAGAACTGCTATCAACAGAGTCCATACATGACGCTCAATCGTCGCAAACTACGAGCGCTGTCCAATGAGTTGGGTGGCAAGGCCAATGCAGTCGGGGACGATTGTGATGGCAGCGTTACGCTCAAGGTGAGCCAACAACAAGAGGCACCTCCGCAGCAGAAGGAAGTGCCTCAGCAGCAACAGCAACAGCTGCCGGCACAGACAACGGATCCGATGCCACTCGTTTACGAGAAGCCGCACAATTTCAAGGTGCACACGTTTAAGGGCCTCAACTGGTGTGAGTTTTGCGCCAACTTCCTGTGGGGATTCACGGCGCAGGGCGTCAAATGTGAGGCATGCGGCTTTATGGCGCACAACAAGTGCTCGGAGCTGGTGCCGCCCAAGTGTGTGCCGGACTTGAAGTACATTCGCGGCGTCTTTGGCACCGATCTGGCCACCATGGTGCAACTGCATCAGTGTCACATTCCCTTCGTGGTGCGCCGATGCGTCGAGGAGGTCGAGGCACGTGGCATGCTGCAGGAGGGCATCTATCGTGTGTCTGGCTTTGCTGATGAGATCGACGCCTTGAAGCTGGCCCTGGATCGCGATGGCGACAAAACGGACATGTCCGAGGCAACCTATGGCAATGTGAATGTGATTGCCGGCACTTTGAAGCTCTACTTGCGTCTGCTGCCTGTGCCGCTGATCACGTTCCAGGCGTATCCCAGTTTTATGGCTGCAGGTCGTGAGTTCTCTTGGAGTGTAAATTAACTCTTTAATTTGAATTTGTTCTTTTTGCATTTTACAGGAAATGCCAAGCAGACGGAACAGCTGCAGATGATGGCGGAGGCAGCGCTGCGCTTGCCGCCAGCTCATTACAGTTGTCTGCAGTATATGTTGGAGCATCTCAAGCGGTGAGTCACCCACACACACATTTCATGCACATCTGAGTTATCAGTCACCTAAAGCAATCATCTCTTTTTAAGTAGACATCTCATATTTCGGGTCAATTTCCCAATAATTCACATAAGCTAAATTTCATTTATTATGTGACACATAAATTGCTATAAAGTACTTTGTCTTATATATAATCACTATGTGAGACATTCATTAAAAATACAGCTGATGACACAAATTTCTTGTTGGAGTGTGTCAACACTTCCCTAGATCTTTATACTTCTGATTAACTAGAAGACGAAATAATCATATAATTATTATTATTTTATTGGAATAAAGAGAGAACCAGAGCGACTATGTTATCATAAAAAGTCCTTAAAATAATGACATTCTCTGCTATATAAATAATATATGAATTTTGTTTAATTTTCAGCGTTGCTTCGCATTACGCTGTCAACAAGATGAACGAGCACAATTTGGCAACTGTGTTTGCGCCCACGCTGATTGCCACGCCCCAGCACATGACGAATCTCACGGAGGAGATCTTTATGCTCTCCTCGCTGATCACGCACTGCGAAACCATCTTTGCATCATCCAGCAGCAGCATGAACTCGAATTCCTCTTCGTAAAAAGGAACCCAGCAAACAAAACATTTCCCAGTGAGCGAGAAAGCGCGAATGGCAGCTATCTCGCTCTCTCTTTATTTTTATCTATCGCTCTCTCTCTCTCTCTCTCTCTCTCTCTCTCTGTCTACACATTTCTCTGTCTAATTCGTTATGCACTCGAAAGGCAATCCTTAATTAGTTTACATTTTTAGCCAAGCATTTATTTATTTATTGTGAAAAAAAAAAACATTTTATGCCCGCATCCTCGATACACTCACCAAAAATGTAGATCTTAAGTTTTAAAAATTGCAATCACATATTTTTACATATTTTTTACATAGTCTTAAACAAACTATTATCGCTATTGCTATTGCATTATAAATGTCTCGATATCTCTTCCCATTCACAAAAAGTACAGACAAGTAGATTGTGAAACAAAATTGTAAATTAAGCATTGAATGTTTTAAGAATTAACGTACGAATTTACATACAAGGTTTTTTTGGAAAGATTTTTAAACATTTCAACTAGAATATAAAATGGAATGAAATTACATTAAATTAAGCTAACATATTTATGTGAAATGTAAGAAAAGGATTTTGTAATGCTTAAGATTATTTTCCTTAAGGTCAATCGAAGTTTACAGCTGTGAAGTAAGTTTTCTTTTCTCTTTTTTTTTTTGTGATCTAGTTAGCTTGATACAATAATTGTACATTTCCTTTGTTTTCATCTGTTCCAAAATTTAAGGTTAATTGCTTTTATTTGTTTTGCAGTAGCGATTGAAGATGAGTAGCGCCATCAATGCGAATCTGAAGATGAGAACGAATCAAAAAGTGCAGCAGAAACCGATTCAAAAGCAGCCAGAGAAAGCGACGATACAAAAGCTGGAGTCGAAGGACGAGGAGAAGCAGTTGCAGGCGCTGAAGGAGCAACAGCAACAAGGCGACAGCCAAGTGGTGAACAGTTTCTGGACATGCGATGAGCTGTTGCAATGCCTGCCGCAAGTGCTGCAGCTGCGCAAGATCTTCCAGCTATACGTTCAAGATACAAGCAACGTCATCGATGTGCTCAAGGTGTCCGAGTGTTTGCATGCGATGGGATTGCGTTGCAGCGGCGTCACACTCAACAGTTGCCTGGCCGAGCGTTTGCTTCAGTTTCCGCCGGACCGCAAGCCGCCGAATCGCGTCAGCTTTGAGCTGGTGCTAACGCTGTACAGCCAACTGGCCGAGGATTTGCCCATCGTGTCATCGGTGCTGATCAATGGTCTGCGATCGTGTGATGGTCAGTGTACGGGTGTCATGCCGTTGACCAAACTGCGACGTCTTCTCGTCGCGATGGGACGACGATTGATTGAGTCCGAGATCTGTGCGCTGCTCGATGCTCTGCAGGATGACAAGGGCAATGTTAACTATGTGCGGCTGTTGGAGTCGATCTTTGCGGTCGATTTGCAGGCGGTGAATAAGCTGCAAGAGGTGCGTCTATATCTGGATGCCGTTGGCAAGAATGCCAGTCACATGGACATGCGTAAGCGGGACGAATTCATTGCCACACTTCGCAACTTGGATGCGAGTGGCAGCGGTTACATTGCCGCCGATCGTTTGCTGCAGCTCCTCAATGCGAATGGAGATCGTTTCACAATCGCCGAACTTGCCACGCTCACGCGAGGCATGACCAACTGCAAGAAGCAGGTTGACTATCGTCTCTTCCTGCGTCTCATTATGAATGAGTGAAAGACGTCTCTTTGGTAGTTGATCAACATTGTAGTAGTAAGGTTTAGGATAAATCCCGAAAAGAACTTTGTTCGCTTAGTTGTGTTGAGTTCGACTTTCCATCCACAACCAGGCCAGTTATCCTTGCTTAAAGATGCGTATGTTATGTATATGGTTCCGGATGATTCTCAATTCAAAACTTGTGTTATCGAACGAACAGTAGCAACTATTTATTGAGAACTTGAACGTGACGAAGAACGTGCTTAATTCCAATAGTATTGTAATGATTTTCAGAAGAAAAAGTTTCTAAAATTCTCAACCTAATTTATTTGAAATGTTAAAAATGTATACAATCACATAGCTGGTCACACTGTTTTTTTCTATAGCATATAAAGCCAACAGATGGCGCATGACGAAGTTGCCGGACTTGGGCAATACAAGCGCCATCTATGAGTCAATTTTTTGTAAATGTATAACAGTTAAAGCTGCGCAACGATCTGGCAAGGTTAGGTTTAACTGTCCTTACAGGATCCGAAATATTATGTTCACAGAACATAGTGCATATCTCGGTTCCATCCTATTTTATTCTTGCGAGTCCTGTGTCAATCGAAGACTATTCGTTATCCTGCCAACTTTGATCTCGATCGTCATTGTGGTTCTCGACTTATATTGGAATTTACGATTTTTGGATATTTCAATGGAACTGGAAAATTACAAGTATTGGTTGTCAATCGATAGAATTGGAATGTCCCTTAAAAATCCCGCAGGATATGGCGGAGATATAGCTTGTTTTCGAAAAACGACCTTAATCGCACCCTCAAAGTATGCTACAAAAAGTATATTTTTTTAGCGCATATTTTTGGCCACATATTTGTCAAATCCTTAAGGATCTTGGAAGGAATTACCTTTTTGTAATCAGCATAACAAATTCTATCGATCTGCATTCAAGGATTTTTATTATCCTTCTCAAAATTGGTCCGAAAATTTGTGAAAATTTTTTAAGGGTAAGTCTCGAAAAATTGCCAAAAATTACAAAAATCCGCCGTATCTCGGTTATTTGAAGGACGATCGTGATGTCCTTTAGCACAAGGATATATCTAAAAAATAGAAACCGATTGACATTTTCAAAAGTACGAAAATCCTTACAGGACTCGAGATAAAATGAACTTTTTTAAAAAAGAAAATTGCGTATATCTCGGCCATATCCTGTCTGATCCTTGCGGGCTCAGTGTCAAATGAAGTCCTTTAAGGAGAGCTATTAGTGTACCAAAGGACATGCAAATCGTCCTTGTGGTTCTTGAGATATCCTGCAATTTTTGATTTTCGCCTGTTTCTCTTGGCCTCGAACTGAAAAATTTCAAGTGTTGGATCCTTAGGTGACCCTATAATTTTTTGATGGTGATCGGTAGAGGAGGTCCTTACGATCCTAGTAATACATGTCCTTTGAAAATCTGACAGGATATGACCGAGATATAGCTTGTTTTCAAAAAACAATCTTTACAGCACCCTCAAAGTATGCTACAAAAAATGATTTTTTTGCTGCAAAATTTGAAATTTGAATTGAAGTTTGAACAGACAGAGAAGTAAGTAAATTAGAATGGATAATATTCCTCACGAATAAAGCTTCGTGTCCTTTATGTGTTTTATCGATTTTAGCGTAGATTATGCATTTATTAAAAATATTACATTCTTGGTTTCTTAGGAGCTAAACGAATCGAAACGAAACTTATCGAGTCTAGAGCATTGTTAAAATGTCATATTGTGTTTTGGATTACAGATCAAGACGATTTTGATTTTGATTAATTATCGATCAATAAATTGCTTAAAGGTAGTAAAAAAAAATTGGTGTGCTTATGGATACATTCTTTTTGGGCTTAGATTTGAGATCATTTCAGGGAATTATTTTCCCATTTTGTTTATTTTTCTCCTTTTTTTTTGGTTTTTTAATGTGGCAAGCTGTTGTTGTTGTTGTTGTTGTTGTAGTTGCTCTGCGGATGTCAGACATCCTCGATGTTGACGCAAGGCGTTAGCTCCATTTTGACGGGATGCGTAGTTGCCAGCAACTGTTGCGTGTTGCTGCTGTTGTTGTTATTGCGCTCCTCGTGTTTTAAGACCTCGCATTGAGTATGAACCTGGGCCTGAGCTTGAGCTTGAGCCTGAGCTTGAGCTTGAGCCTGGGCAAAGCTGCGCACTTGCAGAAAGAGTCCGCCATTGTTGAGGAGACGCGCCTGATGCTCCTGTGCTTTGGCGCGCAAACAAGCAATCGAGTTGTTCCTGCAAAGAAGCCCGTTAGCAATTGATAAACAGACAAATAAAGAGGAAATCAACGCTTACCTAAAAGCATCCGGATCATGCTCCATAAGCGCAGCGGCTGCTGCTGCGGCAGACAAATGATGTGCATGCAACGCTGCATGTGGCTGCTGCTGCTGTTGTTGTTGGTGCTGTTGATGTTGCTGCTGTTGCTGTTGCTGCTGTTGGTGTTGTGCGGCTGCTGCTGCTGCAGCTGCGACAGCAGTGTTCATAATCATGTGAAAGTCCTTGCTCGAGGCAGCGGCTCCTGCACCCGCCGCATTTGCCGCATCCAGCAGCGGATGATAACTGGGCGTGGCAGTTGCATAATGTCCCGCCAGCGACGTTGGTTGCTGCTGCTGCTGCTGTTGCGGTTGCTGTTGTGGCTGCAACAAGTGCGTCGTCTGTGGCGGCTGCTGGTGCTGTTGCGTTTGCTGTGGCGATGGCGAACCGAGTTCGATGTGCGGCGATCCAGAGCTGTTGGTTGTTGCCCCCGTTGGCGTTGTGGCCGCCGATGAGGCTGCCGCATAGCCGCTGCTGCCGTGCGGCGTCGTCGATGCTGGCGGCACTGTGGATGCAATCGTTGGACAGCTGCTTGGCGCCGGACTCACAACATTCAACGACTCGGTCGATGAGCTCAGCGCTCGGGAGTGTGAGCGCAATTCATCCGAATGCGCTGACTTGGAGCCAGCCGAATCCTCGTGATCGCTTACCCCGGAATCGTCCTTGAGCGCGGATTGTGCCTCAATCGATTTGCGATGCATGCCTAAGGAAAGGAGAAGTAATAGAATGTTAGTATTATTTATCACAAGTGTGAGTTGCTGTTAGTTTGTTTGGGGGACTTGTTGGAACTGATGAAACTTGGAAGCTACGTTTTTGAAGCTGAAGGGTTTACTCTATACTATATATAGTTTAATTCAATTCTGTGGTAAATACTAATCTAAACTTGTTTCTTTAATCTCTCTATGATCTTTAATGCATACACTAAGCTTAAACGCTCTTTAAATCAGCTTGCTGTTAGCTAAAAATAATAAGCTCACAGTTATTCATTAATCTAAAACCAAATCTCTTTATATCAGTAAACAAATTCTTGCTAAAAGCTTCTTTAAAATCAGCACAAACTGCAAAGGAAAGCAATTGCTTTTATCTATGAAACTTTACCTCAATTAAGTCAAAGATTGAAAATTATTATAACAACTTTTCCAATAAAAAACAGCTTTTATGTAATTATTGAGTACAATCTTTTATAGATTTTAGCTTTAAGAAAACTCGGTCATTTAAACTAAAAGGGAAATTGTCAAAAAATTAAAACAACATATAAAAAATATAAAAAATGATTATCTCTAAACCATATATTTACCAACATTTAATGTAAGAACAATTCGAACCTGCAGTTGCATTAAAGAATCAGCTAAATGGTTGGGACAACGAGGACAAACAGATGTTTGACATTAATCTCACAGAACGAAAAGCGTCACGCCCAAGTGATCTAATGGACTGCAAATCAAATTGAGAGAGGAAGAGGGAGGTGGCTCAAAACTATGAGACTACTATTAACTGGTGGGTCACTACTCAACATCAAATTGCCAACTAATTTGACAGTCGCGTACTTAATTAAAAACTCTAGCCTCAAAATGCTAAGCCGTTAAGCCACTTAAGACTTGAAGAGTGGCTGAGGGAGAAGGAGGAGGAGGAGTTACTTGGAAATTAATTTGCGAGACACCCAGAGAATTATCACCGAGGAGGGATGGAAGTTTGCCAAAGACAAGTGCCAATAAAACTAGCAGTTTCTCCCTCTTCCCTCAGTCTCTTCCTCTGGCTCTCAGTCAGGCCACAGACAATGGAAATAGATAACATAAACGATAAATGCCAAATTAAAGCGGAATTCCCTTGAATGCCCTGCGTCACCCTATCGCGTGTGCATTTTGCATTTATTAAGCGATTATTAACAAATAAAAGCCACGAGTAGAATGTCGAAAGCAACCCTGAACTGGGCTGGGAAACAGATTCAGCTACCTCCTCCTTGATTCGCCTGAGCGTCCCCTTTTGGCACTTGTTAACTGCCAGTCGCTAATCCGCAAAGTCATTTCGAGGCAGTCGACTGAAGTCAAAGAAATGTGCGCAACATATGACGACAAAAATGGTAAAAGGACGAAACCAAATATGCTCACAATTTTCAGCTCTTCGCCCTTCCCCGTGTCCCGTTCCCCCTCCTCTTTCGCCGACCAAACCGATATCATTTTATAATCCCCCGAGCTGCTGGCCTTTGTCTCGCTCAAAATTCAATTAAACTCGCCTCAATGCAAACGCGACTCCGATGACGATTTTGCGTTTGCGTTTTCGTTTGCGATTTCCTATTCGATTTGGGATTTTGGGTTTTCACGGTTTTTTTTTTTTTTTTTTTTTTTTTTTTTTTGGTTTTTGGGAGGATTTGTTAGTTTTGATAGTTCGATATGATTGTTGCATTTACATTTCTGTTCCATACCTAGTAGCCAGGGTGCCACCGCATCGTTGTCCTTGGCCGACTTCAGTATGGTCTCCGGCAATGGCAGCGAGTGTCGCACCATCGCCCCATACAATCCATATTCGGCCATGATGGTGCTGCCGCCCCAAACCTTTTCGGTTTTGCGCCATTTCGCGCGTCGATTCTGGAACCACACCTGCAAAAGTATTTGAGAAATCAACGCAATTATTGTCAAATTCATTATCAGATTATGTTAAAAGAAATTGGAATTCATAAAAAGTGTGGCAAAAATTTGAAACAAACTTGATCTGCGTGCAAACATAACAAATGCTGTCGGAAAAAAAATTAGAGCTCTATCTCTTACAGTCTCTGAAATCCAGTGTTTCATACGGACGGACGGACGGACGGACAGACGGACGGACGGACAGACGGACGGACAGACAGACACACAGACAGACAGTCGGGCAGTCGTCTAGGCTGTTGATCCTGATGAAGAATATATATACTTTATAGGGTCGGAGATGCCTCCTTCTACCTGTTAGCACAAAGTTATAATACCCTTCTACACTGGGTAGCGGGTATAAAAAATTGGTGATGCTCCGGCGTGGAAAAGATTGTATCGCGAAAAATGTATGAGATCGAAGGCGAAATTCTACTATATTTCTAACTTCGTATTCGTAAAAAAAAGCAAATACAATGCGATTGCTATACTATATATTATCCATGCTGAAATGTAGAGTTAAGTTAAGACCAGTTGTCTAAACAAATAAAGTTATAAAACAAGTCGAGTGTACTCGAATGTGAGTTGCGAATTTGGAATAAGAGCGAAATAGTGCGGTATATATTTTAAAATATAATAATAATATACCAAAATAATATACCGCAACACATATTAAAAATATGCCAAAATATTGATATAGTACTACAGTCAAAATATACCACAGAGTACAAAATATACCAAATATGTATATATTATATAACAACACTTTTATAAATTCCGTATAGTTAAGATTAAAGAGCAATTCTCTAATAATTACTAGACATATACAAATTATGTTCTTTTCTGCCAGTTGAGAGCGCCATATGGCAGAGAAGCCAAGCAAAAGGAGCACAAGTGAAGCATTTGGCCATTTGAGTGAGCTGTGTTGACCAAGTTGACCATTGGTCATTGGCCACTGAGCTTGAAGGCTGGGCGTGGCTGTCACTTTGAGGGCGGTGGTGGTGGTGTGGGCAAATGGCATGCAAATTGCAAATTATTAAATAAAAAACTCGTTGAAATTGAAAAAATGTAAATGGAATGCTTGCGAAATGCTAATACGAAGAGAATATTCGCTCGGACCGTAAACGTTTTTAGCAGCAGCGATGACAGCATTGAGAATGGTAAGCAGAGGGTAGAGAGGGGGAGAGTGAGAGGGGGGCAGTGTGTTCACACATAATAGCAAATAATATACATATTCGCATATAAGTGACCAAATTAGATTATCTTCCAAAACATTAAACCGATTCGCAGCAGCAACAACAACAACAACAACAATGTGAATGCACAATAATAAGAAAACATTAAATGTTGATCACAAAAGCGAGTCAGCAACAAGAAGAGGAACAACAACAGCAGCAGCCACAACAACAACTGTCACAATAAAAGGATTTGGCACACACACACACACACACACACACACACACACACGCAATAGGATGAGCTCAAGTTGAAGCAAGGACCGAAAAGGATTTAACTTTGACTTGCAACCCTCGCACGCACTCGCCTTTCCCCTTCCCCTCTTTCGCTCTCTCTCTCTCCCACTCTGTCGCTGATTCACTGTCTCTCTTGTACGCTGTCGAGTCGCAAAAGAAGTCATCATTTTTCTGGTCCATCAAATCGTTTAGTTCTGCTATTAGTCATGTGCGACGACGGTACGACGAAGGACACAGGCAGCAAAGAGCGACAGATGGAAAGGGAGCGAGGGGTAGAGCGAAAGGGGGAGTTAAGAGGGGTGGCCACTAAACTGAAATCGACGAGGCGACGCTGCTTGAAGTGGCTCGACGAGAGAACGACACAACTGGAAAAACGCTGCAAAATGAAAATTTATAATAAAAAGCAAAATATGCAAAATAGGTTGGCATGCCAAAAAAAAGAAGCAAAAAGCAAAAGGGGAAGCATTAAACTACGGGTAGTGAGAGGGGGAAGGGGGGAGTGCAGCAATGTGGCGACATTTTTGCTGAAATTCTTTTTGGCACGGCCCAAAGACAGCCCCGCAGCGTTTCCCTCTCTTCCCTCTCTCTCTCTCTCTCTCACTCGAAGATTGAACAAATCGCTACAAAATCAGAGCAACGGGAAGAGAGAGAGAGAGAGGGGGCGAGAGGGAGAGAGGGAGAGGGAGAGGGAAGGTGGTTGAGTTAGCCTTTCGCCCCAAAACGAAGACAAAGTGATTTGGCTTTTGATTGTGTCAGCTGCTGGTCGGGAAGGTGCCTACGCCTTTGGCAATTGCAACTCGTCTTCTTCTTTCCCTCTTCCACTCTCCCTCCCCCTCTGTCGCTCTGTCTTTCAGAAGATATATGGAACTGACAACTTGGCTCATAAATTGTGGCATATGAGAAATTGGCAGCACCACAAAATGTCAGGCGAGCCACTCAGTGCGGCCCACTAAATTTAGTGGCTAAAAGGAGCATTGGCTGAGTGCCTCGACACAGTCACATCAAGGGGATTATGGCACTGGGAAAGACCTAGACAGAGCGCCATAGGGAAAAAGGGATAGAAAGAGGGGGGAGAGTCTAAAAAAAAGTGTAAGAAAGAAAGGAGTGCAATCTGTAAGCAATCTGTAAAGCTAAATATGATTAAGATATTCTATACCAAAGAAGCTTATAAGCTATGCTAACGCTATTTTAATTTAAACTTTAATTGTTATTCCAAAAACGTTCTTAACATTTTCAAGTTCGACTTGCTTTCTTAGAACAATGAAATTTCTAGCTCAAAAACTGTTGGCAATGGGCAACATAATATAAAGCTTTCAAAAGGTATTTTATCCTCAAACGAATTATCATATTTGAGATATAAAAACAGAAAGCAAACAATATAAAAATTAAAACTAAAAAAAAACATTTGAAAATAAAATGATTACTTTTTTTTTTTCTCTTTGTAACATATATTGCCTCAATCAATCTGAGATGCATGCTGCCTATTTGCAATAAAGCTTTATTCTAAAAATATACCGCAAATATACCGAAAACATACCGAACATATACACAACGTCGCTAAAATATACCGAATGCAATATTTGACTTATCGATGTAGTACTACATTCACCATATTCCAAAAATGCTAAACAAGTAAGAAAGCAACAGTCGAGTGTACTCGACTGTGAGATACCCGCTACCCATTTTGAATAAGAGCAATATATTTTGCGGTATTTTTCTCAAATTTTACCGACTATACTGCAAAATACTAAAAATATACCAAATGGTATATTAGGTATATCTATATAGTACCGCATTTAAAATATACCATAGACGGCACAATATACCAGATTGTCAGCCAAAGCAAAAAAGCAACCATACAAAAGTATTTCTTTAAAAACTTCGACAATTTCTTTCTGATCGCAACCAAATTTTCAGGAATCATAACTACTATAGTTATTACTGTATATACCAAAACCCTAGTTTTAAAATTACGCTTGTTATTCGATTTTTTCATTTGCTGGGCGGAAGGGGTCGTGGAAACAAACTTGATCAGCGTGCAAACATAACAAATGCTGTCGAAAAAAAAATATAGCTCTATCTCTTATAGTCTCTGAGATCTAGGTGTTCATACGGACAGACGGACAGACGGACAGACACACAGACGGACAGACGGACAGACGGACATGGCTATATCGTCTCGGCTGTTGACGCTGATCAAGAATATATATACTTTATAGGGTCGGAGATGCCTCGTTCTACCTGTTACATACATTTCCTGACGGCACAAAGTTATAATACCCTTCTACCCTATGGGTAGCGGGTATAAATATACCGAATGGTATATTTGACATATCGATATAGTAATACATTCAAAATATTCCAAAAATACTAAAATATACCGAGTGAACTATTTGACATATCGATATAGTACTTAGTACTACATTCAGAATATACCAAAAATACTAAAATATACCAAATGCAATATTTGACATATAGATATAGTAATACATTTAAAATATTCCAAAAATACTAAAATATACCAAATGCTATACTACATAATTCTTGAAAATTACTTGAATTGTTGCAGTGTGTGTTCATTGCAGTATTCTGAGCTTTGAGTTTTTAATACACATCTCAAAACACATTTGAGCTAACTAAGTGCATCAAAAGTATGCGACACATTTCAAGTATTAACTAGCTTAGTATTCAGTATTTAAATACCATTCTAGTTCTAAGATATTTCTTATTCCATTTTCAGAATAATCGTATAGTATCAGATTTATTGTGATCGCTTAATAAAGAAATAACAAATACGAAAAGTAATTCAATTTGTATCACAAATAGTTTTGTCAGTTGATAGTTAATTGTTTGGTTGCTGCGTTTGTTTGGCTTGAATTAAGGCCACTTCTTGGTAATGACCGAGGATCGCTGGGGAAGTTCAAGTTGTTGCTGAAGCTGAAGGATGCGATTACCACTTGGGCTTAATATGTTGCAGCATGCAACACTGTGGCATGTGGCATGGCTCTGATTGGGAGTCGAGTCGAGTCGAGTTGAGGCTATTGCTCAGGTGAGCTGCCAACTGCTGCTGAAATTAATTTACACACACTCACATGGCGTGTCTCAATGCCGAGGGCAATACGAGTTGCACTTAAGAGAGCTTGCGTCGGGCGTGGCAGGTGGCAGGTTGCTATGTGTGCTGTGTGGCAAACAGCTCACAATGCCTGTCGCTGCCTCCGCCTTAAGTTGAGTCCGGGGCTGCGAAATCAAATTAATCCGGTTTGTTATTTCATCATGCAACGTCAACGTCATCATCATCAGTTGCAACAACAGACAAAAGCCGGCAACAGCAGCAGCAGCAGCAACAGCAACAGCAACAATTTGCAATAATAAATAGAGAGCAAGAGCGAGTGAGAGAAAGAGTAAGAGACACACACAGCGTCATGTAAACAAACGTCTGGCAAAGGAGCGGAAAATTTCATTAACAAGGCACACAAGCAGCATGCAACAGCAGCAACACCAACAACACCAACAACAGCAACCCAATTGCCACTGTTGTAGGGCCGCCCAGCAGCAACAGCAACAACAACAACAGCAGCTGCTTCGTCTCCGCCAAGCTGCCTAGCTGCTCTTCTCCCTTCCGCCTCTTCTCTTCTCTTTTCTCCACTGTCTTCCCGGCCAGCAACAGCAGCAGCAGCAACAGCAGTAACAGCAGCAGCAGCAGCAGCTGCCCCGACAACACTTCGAGCACTGATAATTTAATCAACTCTCATTGAATTATATCATTTTGCAATTTGGCGACGCTGCCTCTGCGGCATTCAACTGCTGCCGCTCCTCATTCTCCTCCTCCTCTCCCTCTTCCGATCCCTCCGCCCAATGCAATTTCAATTCTCATTATGATAGCTGCAACGAGCTGCTGTCGGAGCTGTCGCTTCGCTAGCGTCCATTTTGAGTGCGGAAATCAAAATAGGAAATGCCATAAATTTGCCAAAACGGAAGCTTCGCTGACAAACCAAAACACACACACACACAAACACACATATATACAGGTGTGTGTTTGTAGAGGTGCTTTTAGCAGCCTGTGTGTACGCCTCTTCTCTTCCTCTTCCTTTTCCCCGTTCTACTGTTGTCGCTGTGTAAGCAATCCAATTGCAGCTATTTGATTTGATATCCCTCTAATCTACTCTGCTTCTACTTCTACTTCTCTCTCTCTCCCCCTCTCTCTTTCTTTCTCTCGCTTTGTCTTTCCGACTTTTCTCTCTAATAATCGCAAATATATGCATTTCCAAAAAGCAAATGTAGAACTGTAATATTTATATTGTAATTTTAGGCGCCAAAGAAATTCAATCGGACTATGCAGTTTTTTTTTACTAGCTTTAGATTGTTTAATAAATTTGTAAATTCATTGCGAATTTTTAAGAATTGAATTACATTAGGGAAGCAGTATTTTTTCGGTATATAGAACAGTATTATAATTACTCTTATTCTATATTACTTTAAACTGTTACTTAAAATACCAAAAGCACACATATTTTATAGTAAAATTTGAGTCTTGGGGTTCAAAATCATTAAAAAAAATCTAGTGATTAAATTTGCTATAAACGATATATCTTAATTTATTCGATTATTATTGTATCTTTTTCCAAATATCTTTTAATTGGGTGTCAGATTCTTTTGGTAAAAATCTGATATATCTTCTACTCTTTGGTATATTTTCAACTTATTACTATAAAAATATACCAATTAAATCCTTCAGTATATACTACTATATTATACCGTTATGTCAAATATAGTATTCGGTATATATTTATATTTTTGCGGTATATTTTTGGTATATTTATGGGTAGCTTTGCATTCTTGAGTATGCTCGACTGTAGCTTTCTTTGTTGTTAACATAGGAAAAGTGTAGAACAATTTCAATAAATATAACGAAAAAAAAATCTGTATTTAAATTATTAAAAAAAAAAACAAAAACAGATTGATTT